>OY856411.1:1482521007-1483141007 GCA_963693085.1 Alisma plantago-aquatica | reverse complement strand
TTGTCTCGCTCGCGCTTGACGTAGTCACGTTGCACTGCTACCGGTGCAGCACAGCAACCGCAGGAACCACCGCCTGACAGTTGCGTCTCGGTGATGGAAAGGAGAACGCCGCACTTCGCACAGGAGAACAACTCCACGAAGCGGCTTGGAATGAAGGCACTTGCTCTCTGGATTAGGACCCTCAAAACACACGTGAAACGACGGTAAAAATCTATTTTCGGTGTGTTTAACCCTAATGACCGGAGGCGTATATATAGCCACGCACGTCCCTAATCCTATTCCCAGTAAGACGCAAACACTCGGTTTCTCTTGTACACAATACGGAATAATCCGCAAAAGAGAAACACTTTTCAATTAGGATTAAGAAATCCGAATAAGAAAGAAACAATTAATTACACGAGTAATTAATTACTTAGGCGAGGCGAGGCGTGGCGCACGCGCGTGCGTGCGTTGTGATGTGGTAACCCCACCCATCAAGGAGGTGAGCATACCTCCCTCCTAGGACCCTTTGGACACTAGTGCCCCATGTGATCCTACATATGAGGACCATAAAAGTTCTAGGAGTGAGCAATATGGGATAAAACTTCTTTGCCATTTGCACTAGAGACAAAACTACTTTTCTCACATGTACTTGTTGCACTACATTGGGCTTAACCCATGCTAAATAAATGTTGCTACAGTAAACGACTACTACAGTAATCATACTGCTACAATAATCATTTATCTAACAATCCCCCACAAAGTCCAATGTGTAGTGTGCTCTACCATTCAATCCTCCATACTATGCTTTCAGCAGATACCTTTCGGTTTGAATCTACCTGAGTTATCCAACTGTGACCCTCGCAGGAACTAGGTGAACAAAAGTCTTGAACCTGAACCTTGGTTACAAGAGTATAGGTTGGTAACAACACAATAAAGACATGGTAGAAAAGAAAACAATGCATTAAGACCATGCATATAAAAATCTATATCATGATTAATAACAGAGAACAACCCAATTCTCCTGTTGCGGCCTACACAACATCAATCACTTAGCTGGAGTCTCCAAGGATGTATTGCTAACATCCTTTCCTAAGACTTGACACCATTAAGAGATTACTCTCTTACTAACTTGCAGTCATGACATTAATAGGTTTACTAGGGAATAGACACACAGATACAAGAGGCATCAAACAAGAATACATAGTGTCATCTGATTTACCCGACAGCTTGTTATTACCACATTGGACCGAATTTGTGGGATCTCCACTCTTTTGGGTTGGGTTGCTACTGCCTGCAAATCTATAGGGGTTTCAGTCTCATCCCCAACCTGGATTTTTCCACTAAAGCCAAGGTAAGACCTTTAGTGAAAGGATCAGCTGTATTATCTTTGGTACCGACGTAGTCCACAGCCACGACCCCATTAGACACTAAATCCCTTACAGATTTCAATCTGACTTGGATGTGTCTACGCTGTTTTTGATTGTACTTGGAACTCTTTATCTTAGCAATAGTTGTAGTGTTGTCACAGTGAACTGAAATTGCAGGAAGCGGCTTCATTACCATAGGTAAACTGAACATAAGTCCGTGTAGCCATTCAACTTCCAATCCAGTTTCATCTAAAGCACTCAACTCTGCCTCAAAAGTGGACCGAGACAATATGGTCTATTTCTTAGACCTCCAGGAAACAACTCCTCCTCCCAACAGGAATACATATCCCGAGACACCATTACTCCCAGAATTCATGACAATCCAACTTGCATCACTATATCCTTCGACTACAGAAGGACGTTTACCATAATGCAGCCCAAGAGAACATGTTCCCTTGATATACCTCAGAACTCTATCAAGAGATTCCCAATGGATCTTGTCGGGACAACTAGTGTATCTACTTAACTTGTTCACGACAAACACAATGTCTGGACGTGTACAGTTCATAAGATACATCAAACTTCTGATAATCTGAGAGTATCGTAATTGAGACACTGGAACCCCAGTCTCATTCTTGAACAAGGGCTTGGATGAATCATATGGAGTCTTAACATGTTTACGTGATGTGTACTCAAACCTCTCCAGTATCTTCTCAACATAGTGAGACTGAGAGAGAGAGTTATACCATCAGTAGACCTTATGATTTTAAGCCCTAAAATCAGATCTGCAACACCCATATCCTTCGTCTCAAACTTGCTACACAAGAATGACTTTGTCTCATTTACTACTTTCATATCAGAACCAAAAAGTAGGATATCATCGACGTATAAGCATAACAAAATGAATCCATTATTGACAATCTTGCAGTAGAGACACTTATCAAATTTATTAGAAATAAAGCCAAACGATGATATCACATAATCAAACTTCTCATGCCATTGCTTAGGGGCTTGTTTCAAGCCATATAATGACTTAACAAGTTTACACACTTTGGACTCATTCCCATGACCCACAAATCCCTCAGGTTGTTCCATATATATCTCTTCTTGAAGATCACTGTGTAAGAACACGGTCTTCACATCCATCTGATGGATATAGGGATTATAAATGGAAGCCAATGCTATAAGCACTCAGATTGTGGTCATACGGGAAACAGGTGAATAGGTATCAAAATAATCTATTCCTTCCCTTTGTGTGTAACCCTTAGCAACTAACCTAGCCTTATACTTATTTATTGTTCTGTCAGCATTAAGTTTCTTCTTAAAAATCCATTTACAACCAACTATAGAACAACCAGGAGGCAAATCCACAAATTCCCAAGTTCCATTCGAGAGAATTGATTGGATTTCATCATTAATGGCTTCTTTCCAAAATTTAGCTTCTGGAGATTCCATAGCTTGTTTAAAAGTAACAGGATCATCCTCAACATTGTAAGTGAGAAACTCACTTCCAAAGTCCTTGGATGTCCAGGCCGTTTACTTCTCCTTGGTTCAACTATTTCTTCAGAATCATCCGATTCAGAAATAGCTTGTTCTGAGTCACCCCCACATTTGTCATCCTTTCTATGTGCTCGAGGAATGGAACTTGTGGTAAATGAATCTTCTTGAGATAATTCATTGGGCACACCAGTTTTCATAGGAAACACATCCTCAAAGAATGTTGCATCACGTAATTCCACAATTGTATTGACCTCAATGCCAGAGATATCTGATTTTACAATCAAGAATCTGTAAGCATAGCTTGTCTCTACATAACCCAAAAATATGGCATCAACCATTTTCGGTCCCAATTTCTTCCTTTTGTGTTCAGGGACAAGTACCTTTGCAAGGCACCCCCACACTCAAAGATATTTAAGACTCGGTTTCCTTCCTCTCTATAACTCAAACAGACTACTCTCTGAATGTTTATGGGGAACTCTATTCAGAATATGGCAAGCCGTATTCAAAGCTTCCCCCCACATAAAGTTGAGTAATACAGATGTTTGGAGTAAGGTATTTACCATATCTATTAAGGTTCGGTTTTTACGTTCAGCTATCCCATTTGATTGTGGTGAATAAGAAGCAGTGACCTCATGAACTATACCATGTAATTGGCAAAATTCCAAAAGCAAGTTCGAGGTATACTCTCCTCCCCTATCAGACCTTAATCGCTTAAGTACTTTATTGGTTTGAGTTTCAGCTTCTTTCTTATAAATTTTAAATTTATCCAATGCCTCATCTTTACTTCTAAGTAAAAAGACATAACAATATCTACTCACATCGTCAATAAAAGTTATAAAATAACGCTTTTGATCCCTCATAGAAACACCATTAAATTCACAGATATTTGTATGCACTAAATCCAAAATTTCCGAATTCCTATTCGCAAAATGAAAGGGCTTCCTAGGCAATTTAGCTTGTACACAAATTTCACATTTATTGTTGCTAATTTCAGATTTAGGGATCAAATTTAGATTCATCATACGCTTCATTGAGGCAACATTAACATGTCCCAAATGTGAATGCGATACAACAGATGAAACAAGATTCATACAAACAGAACTATAATCATTCAAATTTAAAATGGAATTTGAAATAGGTTCAACATGAATCTTAAATAAGTTCTCCACATCACATAAGTACCCCTTGCCAAAAACAAAGAATCACGAAGGCGTGTAATAATAGCCTTATTACATTTGCAGTCTACTCTATAACCTTCCCTAACTAAAATGACGCCACTAAGGATATTGCGTTGAATGGTTGGAACATGTCTGACCCTATTAAGAGTCAAAACCTTCCCCGAAGGGAACTTCAAGTCCACCCATCCTTCGCCTTTGACTTCTACAGAGCTGGAATTGCCCAAAGTCACAGACCGACCTCGAGAGGCTTGATAAGACACAAACAGGGATTTATCAGCACACACATGTACATTAGCCCCAATGTCAATTATCCAATAAAGTGGTTCAAAAATAGAAAGGATTTCAGGTTTAATAGACAGGTACCCATCATTGAGGTTCAAGGATGTAGTCATCATGTTGACCACAGCCTCCTCAACTGTAGATGCGGTAGCTTTCTTCACTACAACATAAAAGCCTTTTAGCGTCAGTTATTTAACCTCTTTAGTGTCGGTTTCAAAGCGACACCCAAGTGGGCGCCGCTAAAGGGGGACACCTTCGGCATCAGATTCCAACCGACGCCAAAATGTTTTCTGCCACCGAAAACGCGCCAGCAAAGGGACTATCGACGTCAGTTGTTTAGTAAACATCAACGCCCAAACTCTTCCCGCCACCGAAAATGCGCCAGCAAAGGGACTATAGGCGTTAGTTGTTTACGCAACAACCGACGCCAAAACTCTTCCCTCCACCAAAAACACGCCAGAAAAGGGATTATAGGCGTCAGTGTTTAACAATAATCGACACCATATCATCTGAACGACGTCAGTTTTGTGATAATAACTGACGCCATATCCCCTGCCTGCCACCACGGCCCTGCTTGCCAGCACGGCCGTGGTAGCTGGTCACATAGACGTCAGTTTTAGGTCAAAAACTGCCGCCGTATGTCTTAGGTGTTGGTTTAGTTCAAATAACCGACATCTATTTTATGTTTTTTTTTTCTGTCAGTCTGCAGACCTGTTGTGGCTGGTCGCAGGATGAGAAACCTACAGTTCAGTTATGAACTACAGGTTTTACGACATCCATTAATATCAGCCAACAACAGGCCACAAACCTGCAAAATTAACACGATGGACAATATTATATATATGTGATTCACACTCATGTATAAGAATATTTAATTCATATTATTTTTTCATCACACGCATGTAGAAAGCAGTAGCAACCTGCAATTCCATTTATTTCATCTATTTTCACATTCAGACACATGTAGAAACATTCATGTATTGATGATTTTCACACACATATGACAATTCATAAAAATTCATTCACATTCACACAAAATTAATTAAGAGAACAAAGTTATTCTTTCTTCATCATTGTCATCATTGTCATCATTGTCAACAAAATCATATTGAAAAACTCCCACTCTTTGCAGGGATTTTGCCACAATGAAGAGAAGCATGATACATATACAATACATAAAGTGCAGCACGCACAAGTGTTTCAGATTCATACAACAACATGACAGACTAACACATATATAGTGCATAACAACAGCAACGCCGAATTTACATACAACACTAGCTTAGTACATATATAGTGGGACTAAGGTGACGATCCCACCTGCTAAAACAGGTTACTGACAACTACATGTTACGACTGGGAGGTCGTGATTCAGCAACTGTATGCATTAGCAGGAGGACAAACAGATTTCACCACGAGTTAACATTGAAGAAGGTCTACTGATCTACACTGAGCTAAATAAGTTTATCAGTACTAGCCTAAGGCACAAGTACCGTTCGTCAGGACAATGACGGTCGTGGAAGCTTAGTAGCCACTGGCCAGTTGAACGTGTAGTGGCCACTAAGCTTCCATGACCGTCATTGTCCCGACGAACGGTACTTGTGCCTTAGGCTAGTACTGATAAACTTGTTTAGCTCAGTGTAGGTTAGTAGACCTTCTTCAATGTTAACTCGTGGTGAACTCTGTTTGTCCTCCTGCTAATGCATACAGTTGCTGAATCACGACCTCCCAGTCATAACATGTAGTTGTCGGTAACCTATTTTAGCAGGTGGGATCGTCACCTTAGTCCCACTATATATCTATATAACCTTAGTGTTGGATGCTTGATTTCTCTCAGTGCACGCCTTGCTCGTTGAGCATCGCTGATAGCCTAGTTAGTTAGAACATTGATTTGGTTAGTAACACTAAAGGTTAATCTTGAATAGGTGAATACATAAAAATGTATATTAATTAAATTGGGAGTGGCTCTTAATACCTTGAATTCATCTATTTTTATTTGGGTAACAAACTCCTCCCAGTCTTTGTGGCTTCCTTCTTCCTATATTTATTTTTCAAAGAGAATACAAACAAAAATTATTAGTGTAGAGTTAGTGAAATACTGATCAATGTCTAGAATTGGAATCAATCAAGAATCTATTCTTAAAACTTACATAATATAATTATAAATGAACATATAGATAGAAACCATAGGGATATATTCTTAAAACTTACATTGTCAGGCGGTGCAAGCACATACTCACCCTCACGGTGATCATCAACACGGTCATCATGGGAACATAATAAAAATATAAACATCCATGCCTCTAATATTGTGATCTTTTATCAATTAACAATCCTTCATTATGATCCCCGCAAACATATAAGTCATTGTGATCCCCGACTTCAATGTTTGGTGGTGGTGGCAACCCAACTGAGAATGGATTGGAGTCATCATACTTATCATAGTACTCTTCTTCATCTATAGGATTTTCAATGAACTGTCTTTTACCATGAAGAACAACTGACCATTTATCATTTGCAGGATCATCGATATAAAATATTGGTTTTGCCTGTGATGCCAATATGAATGGTTCACCCTTCTCGCGAATCTTTTCAAAGTTCACTAACGTGAAACCCAATTCATCCACTAGAACTCCTTTGTTGTTGTCAACCCAATTACATTTAAAGAGCGGAATTCTGAAATCTACATAGTCAAACTCCCATATGTCTTCAATGACACCGTAATATGACATTTTAGCTTCACATGGACTTTTATCCTTTGCACTTGCAAAAAACAATGAAGACGCTTGAAAAGTGACCCCGCTATTTTGGACGACACTCTTATCATCTTGACGCTTTGTGTAATATGAGAAACCATTTATGTCAAACCCTTCATAAGACATAACATTCAATTTTGGTTTAAAGGCGAGGCATTTGATGGTTTCAGTAAGATTATCTGGTGTTTGAGATAGTTGATGTAAGACTTTATCTTCAAACCACTTAATAAATGTCTTGTTATTCTCTCTAGCAAGCCACATTGAATTGGATCGAGGATATTGTCTCTTGATGAAATTGGTATGTTCCTCGATATAAACACTCACTTCGTCGATGTTGTGTAAAATATACAAGTGATCTTGCTCCAACTGCTCACGGTTGATTACTTTCACCCGTGATCCCAAAACTCCTTTTCCAAAATGCTCCTCAATATTCTTGTCATTCACGGGAGCGTCATTACCACTCAGAAAGTCATTGCAAAAATCCATAACCTATCTCGCCACATAACCCTCAATAATACTCCCTTCAGGCCGATAACAGTTTCTAACATCACCTTTAAAAATGCTCATGTATCGTTCAAAGGGATACATCCAATGCAAGAAATCTGGTCCCAACATTTTCACTTCCCTAGTCAAGTGGACAACAAGATGTACCATGATATCAAAGAACGACATAGGAAAATACATCTCAGGATGACATAGGGTAACAACCACTTCTCTTTGCAAATTATCGAGAGTATCAGGGTGATAACACCAATTTTTGTGATGTTTTTACCCTTATTTTGTTATCAAAACTGCCCTTTTAACTGTTTTCCTCTCCTTTTATATGTACTTTTGCAATAATTGGCCAAACGACGCTCTTAATTCAATATTTCCATCTTTTGCAGAGTTTTTCCTCATTTTTTGATACATTTATCATCAATAAGGCCGTCCCGACCCACAAACAAGTTCCACCTGCATCGGCCTTCCAGATGGCCGATACGCTCACTGCCCGACAGGGTAGCACAACACATCGATGCGCGATGTGAGGATGATGCACAAGAAGGAACCGTCAGACGACACGCCTCTTTACCCGACAGGGAGCTGAGCTCACCACGACAACTCAAACATGTCGCGCGATATCGGCCACCCACCGACAGGCGCCACTCGCCGTGATGCCCAACAACCGACATCCTTGTACCGAGCGATACTGATATCGGTCGTCCACCTATTCCGCGATGATAAGGAAGACACGTGGTGCCCTGAGCACCATAACTTCCCCCAACCGCTGCCTATAAATAGTAACTATAGGAAGCCGAAAAGATAGGTCGGAACCCTGCGCAAGTCACTTCAGGAAAGCTGCGAAGAGCAAGTGTATCGTACCTCTGTGTTCGTGCCGGGAGATTCTAGGTGAGCATTTCCCCATCCTGAGAGGGAGGGAATGGTTCACTTAGGGTCGCCCCGGGCGACACTACAGGCCGATATCTGTAATGACCCTGACCTAGGTTATGAGTTAACCCTATTTGTTTTGGCTAATAAAGTTGCTTAGAACTTTAATATAATCCTCTAAGGTGCTTTGTTATCATGTGACACATTTATGTTTCAATTTTGGTCCCTATTGAATGTTGTTTGAGCAATTTTCCTTTGTTTTGGACCAAAGTGCAATTTACCCAAATTGAGGGGCTATAATGAAAAATGTCACGTGTTGAATGTGACTTATATGTTTTAGCATCATAAGAGAGAGAATGATGCTAATTCGTGGCTTTTGGAAAGCCTAAATTCCAAGTTTGAACTTGTTTGAACAATGCTGGAGCATTGTGCACCAATTTTTGGTACAAATTGTAATTTACCGAAAATGTGGGGTTGATATGCAAATTACCACCTCTAGAGTGTTCCTACTTACTCTATGTATCATTTATAGGAGAGAGAATGAATGAGACACCATGTTTGATTCCATTATGAATGATGGTAATCTTGGTGATGAAATGACAAAGAAAAAGGGTTGAATTTGGAACCTTAACTTGAGTTGTATCAAGTTGAAAAGCTTATATATGAGTGCCTATCGGCCATGGAGCCCAAGGAGGTGTTCCATATAGTTTTGTGGATTCTTGAAAAAGTCCATATCGTGCAAAGCACCTCAAGGAGGTGAGGTGTGACGGTCAACAAGTTTCCTTAGAAAAAGTGTATCGGCTTGACATGAAATAGTGATTAAACCTAGATAACTTATTCAAAAGGATATGTAATGGCCGAATCTTTATCTCTAGATGATCCTAAACTGTTTTTCAAGACAAGATAAATGATGGTGCATGCATGGAAACGTGTCACCCATGCATGACACGTGGCACCTACTAGCTCAAAATGTTGACACCTCATTTTTACCTTTCTTCATGATCAACAAGTATATATACCCCTAGTTTGACCCCTTAATGGAATGTTTCGACCCTTACCACCCTCCTACCTTGTGGTATCGTGCATAGGGCTCTTGTATCATGTAGGAGAGCAAGCATATCGTGCATAGGCCCTTGGATATTGCCCATATCAAAAGCATATCGGCCAAGTAGGTGAAATTGGCCATATGAGGTGATATCGGCCAATAGGGTGAAGAGTTGAGTGCCATATCGTGCAAGTGAGTGCCATATCGTGCAAGTGAGTGTCATATCATGCAAGAGGGTTGGCATATCGTGCAAGGGCACAAAGTTATCGTTCATAGGCCTTGGGTATCGGCCATAGTAAGTGTATCAGCCATACCATGTTGATATTGTCCATAACAAGTTGATATCGGCCAATTGAAGTGATTTTGGACACAAGTGAGGGGATATCGGCCACAAGCAAAGTTGTGTCGGTCAATAGGAAGTTCATATCGTCCAAGAGTGGTATGGTGTTGGCCAAGGAGCTAAGGAACTCAAAACCTAACCCTAAGGTAAGATATAGTTGTCTTCAAGCTTGAATTGAAGCATGGAATTAGGGTTATGATCTACCTTTCTTTTCTTCTTCACCAATTGCTTATCCATGGTGATTATTTGCATATAGAGGAGTTGTGAAGTCCATATTCAACCTTATGAATATGGATCTTTGGATCTTGAAGCTTTGAAGTGGTTCTTAAGGCGGGTTATATAACTTGAACTCAACCATGTTATTATTCTTCACCTAAATTGCTATAACTAGTGAAATACTTTTAATTCCGAAATTTCCTGAAATAGTTGATGAGATAATGAGTTCTAATAGTTTCTTAGATCTGTTGACATGAACTATAACAGTTATAACTAATGTCTAGGGCTTGAAGATGGTGGTATCACTTTATAAAAGTGATATCGGGTGCAAGCACACAAGAAAGTACCTTTAACCCGATATGATGTTGCACCTACTTCACTTAAACGATATGGATATGAATGAATACATTGTTGCATTATATGGAGGTGTATTATACAACTATTTCATGATAGGGAGTCAAGTATAGACTCCATGCATGATACAAGGTCAATTGTATACTTATAAGTTGATGTGAAACCCTAATTTGGGTAACTCGATATGAGTAAAGAATAGCAAATTCTATTGAACGATATGGTAGCCCGTTACACAACCCTAGTTGATGTCTAGCCTGACATGGTGATGGATTTATACCTCATGCACGACATGGGTAACACATATAAACAAATGTAGCCCGATATGAATGGTATGTATATACTTGTAGACCGATATGGTGGTGCCTATACACCTACAACCCGATATGGTGAACATATGCACACCTTTAACCCGAGACACCTTGTAGAGGTGAGGGCAAGATACTCTTAGGAGTGATGAGTGAAACACCAAGTAATGATGTGGCTAATACCTTGATAGGTAAAACACCTAGAGTGGTTGATAATGGAGAACCTTATATCAATAATGTCTCAACCTGAGATGAGTCCATATTAATTGATGATGGTTAGACAATTCAAATGAATGACTTATGATCAATACACTACAAAATGAATGTGATGGGATGGTGCATAAAGTATTAGGATGGGAAATACCCTAATACAAGATAAGTTGATGAATTTAAGTAAGTTAAAAGTGATGAGGGAAGTGATACATCAAGACATGATAGATATCACATCTAGCATTTCAAGGTTGATGTACCTTGATGCACCTTAAATCTAATGTACTTGGATGAGTAACACATGAAGTGTGTTATGTCAATTGTTATATTGAGATGTAATGAGTTTAATGCACTTGGATAAGTGTGGGCTAACATACCTTGAGAAAGGGTTAAGCCAAGTTAATAAGTATGATGTAATCATACCCTGGTAAGGATGAGAGACAAACTCATACCTTATTGTGATGATTCATTTAATGATAAATGATGAGAGGTGACAAGATGTTTAATGGCCTTGTGAGCCATGGGAATAGTTGTTGCCTAGTGAGAGATGACAAGATCTTTAATGGCCTTGTGAGCCATGGGAATAGTTGTTGCCTAGTGAGAGGTGACAAGATGTTTAATGGGCCTTGTGAGTCATGTGATTAGTTGTTTCCTAATGAGAGGTGACAAGATATTGATCTAAAGATTGATGTAAGAATTGGTAATGTTTAAAATAAACCAAGTAAATGGGAACCCTGTAACATAATAATAATAATAATAAATGGTTACAAGGATAATAATGAAATCTTGGTCATACATGCATTATAGTCATAGCCAGAATAGGGGCTATGGTGCCTTGAATATGTTAAAATGAGACATGAGGAATACTTGTATTATATAAAGAATGTAAATTGATATGATGGCTTGCCCCAGGGTATAATGCCTGGTAAAAGGATGTGATAACCAATGATGAATTTAAGGGATTGATACCCCATAATGAATGTGTAATCAGGAGTGGTTAGAGTCCACTGCCTGGCTGTATAATCACAGGATTGGTAATAACCCCAATACCTGGAAGAGACATGGAGCCTATAATCACAGGATTGGTAATAACCCCAATACCTGGCAGAGACATGAAGCCTATAATCACAGGATTGGTTACGGACCAATACCTGGCAGAGGCGTAAAGCCTATAATAACTGGATTGGTAGAGTCCAATACCAGGCTGTTCACAGGATTGGTAATAACCCCAATACCTGACAGAGGCATGGAGCCTATAATCACAAGATTGGTAATAACCCCAATACCTGGCAGAGGCATGGAGCCTATAATCACAGTATTGGTAATAACCCCAATAACTGGCAGAGGCATGGATCCTATAATCACAGGATTGGTAATAACCCCAATACCTGGCAGAGGCATGGAGCCTATAATCACAGGATTGGTAATAACCCCAATACCTGGCAGAGGCATGGAGCCTATAATCACAGAAATGGTAATGACCCCAATACTTGGCAGAGGCATGGAGCCTATAATCACAGGATTGGTAATAACCCCAATACCTGGCAGAGGCATGGAGCCTATAATCACAGGATTGGTAATAACCCCAAGACCTGGCAGAGGCATGGAGCCTATAATCACAGGTTTGGTAATAACCCCAATACCTGGCAGAGGCATGGAGCCTATAATTATATGATTGGTCATAACCCAATACCTGGAATAGTTGCAAAAGATTGATATAGTTCAATACCTAGAATAGTTGCACAGGATTGGCATAGTCCAATGCCTGGACAGAATATGATGATGTATACTGACATGACAGATACAATTCAATATTTGGTTAGCAGATTGGCTGAGGCCAACAGATAGAAATGAGAATGATTCATGGATGACATACCATGATAATGAGCATCACAGGATAAGCTTGAGATAGTATGATGAGTAAATGATATACATGTTTCTTCATATTCCTTATAAAGTGAATAGATGATTTACTGCTCAATCATAGATAGTGGAAATGCTTTAAAAGATGAGAATGTTCTAAACTGCTTATCCACTTCTCAGTTTAATACTATTTAACTGTGATAATAACATTGTTGGTGAAGAGTTATATCTCTCACTGGGGAAATTTTCAATTATCTCACCCCCGTGGGATCCAACATTTTTAGGTGGACGTGCACAAGGAGGTGAAGACCTTTCTGCAGAAAAAGAACAACAGTGGCAGGGACAGCAGTGACAACTCAGGTTGAGTGTACTGTCTGTCATGTCTTGTAGATAGAAGTCCTATGTGTCGTCTCTGTACTCTCAGGTCCTTGGAGTTGGTTCGTTATGGTTTCATGAACGATCTGAGGTTTTGGCTTGTAAGCCTAGAGGTTTTATGTTGCTTCATTATATTTTTTTGACAAAGCAACTGTTATATGTTATCCTCGAGAAGAGATGGTAAAGTGTATGTACAATGTGAACAATGATGTATATAAAGTTTTGGTTCTGCCTTAAAGAGTTTTCCTAGAAATGGATCTCTTTGCAAAATGGTTTTAATTTTTAGTGATTTTTGTTAATCCACTGGTAATGTTTTAAATTCCGCTTAATTAGTAATGATTTGTCTATCGGTTTGGCGACTGTCGTTATAAGTTTGGTATCAGAGCTTAAGGCTCGCTGAGTCTACAGAGACATAGGACTAAGGTGTTGAGTTTGTGTTAGTGTCCTCCAGTATACCCTATAGTGACTTCTGCTTGTGCAGAAGAAAGAGTGAAGTTTATAAATGATTGGGGAACACAAGGAATACATTGTTGAGGGCAATGTTGTTGCACCAGAAAAGGGTGCAAAGGATCAGGCAAGAGAAGAATGAATGCTTGAGAATTCCCATCATGACCCGATCAGGATAGAGAATCCTATGTTTATACTCTTGTTGGGCAGGTTAGGACAACAATGATGCATATAGTAGACTGGATACTAGCATTACAACCTAGGTTACCAGTCCTCAATACAGAAACTTTGGGCTTTGAAAGGGTTCCTGAATGACATAGTTATGTTGGAACAGTGGAAAATGTGGGAAAGATTAACATATGGTGAGAAAGTAGACTCTGCGATAAGTTTAGACAGATAGTATATATGTGATGGTAGTGCCGAAGAAGGGGCAATAAGCCGAGAATTAAGGACATGTCATTACAATTCTAGAGACTTTTGCCTAGTGGTTCTAAAAAGCCAAAAGTAACAACATGAAACAGCTAGACTCTATGGGTTGAGTCAACCTAAAGCGGTGGATGACCACAAGGGTTAACAATCAGATAGAGCTTTTTCATTTTGATATGCCTTCTTTTGATGTTACCTGATAATCCTAAAAAGGATTGTTGTTATGGACTTCCCTATTGATTGTTCTATGCCACTACTACAGAAATGGCTTATAAAGTCACTTTTCAAGGTGTCGGTTGTATAAATACACCGACACCTAAACTCTACAGTGTCGGTTGATAACATAAACCGACATAAAATTATAAAGGGCGACCAGACACAGGTACCGCTTTTATTAAGTGTCGGTTACTTAATAAACAACTGACAACTAAAATTAACTGCCAAATCCAAAATTTCCAGCGAAAAAAATTACCTCCAAAATTTGACATATGGCGTCGGTTGATAATTAAAAAACTGACGACGAAAGGTTATTCGTGAGACAGAAGTTGGGCACATTTTGGGCATCGGTTTTACTACAACGACCGACACTTATGAGTTTTCCCGCGCTGACCGCGGGGAATTTTTCACACCCTTTAAGCATCGGTTTTAAGTAGAAACCGACGACTATGGTCATAAATCGAGAACGATTTTTTTAATCGGCATATGAATATAGACGTCGGTTTATTTGTAGTTAAAAACTGACGACTATAATCAAGTATTGGTGTCGGTTGTTGTGCAGAACCGACACTGTTAGTTTTAGTTGTCGGTTTTTTTGAATAACCGATGCCTATGGTACAATTAATAACCCCACAAATACAACTTTTCCCCATTGTCTCTGTTTCATTGCGTCGTGCGCTAGGTTTGGTGATTTCCCCCGATTGCTCCCCGCCGTCATTGCCGGTTGGCTCCCCTGTGCCGCCGTTCGTCTCCTCGCGTGCCGCTTGCCGCCGTTGCCGTCGCCGCCGCTCACCGCTCGTCGCCGCAGTTCTCCTCTGATCCTCGCTGCCGGTGCTCTCCTCTGCTCGGGCACTGCCAGCTGCTCTCCTCTGCTCCGGGGCTGCCAACTTCACCTCCAGCTGCTCTCCTCTGCTCCGGCCGAGCCTTCTTCCTCTGCCCTCAAGGTACGCCGGCTTCTTCCTCCTTCCTTCCTCCGCCTAGGCTAGGTCAAGCCCTGCAGGTGCCCTGGAGCAAAATCGTCAGGTGCCCTGCTTGGCATTTTTTTAATTTTTTTAACCCTAGACCCTAATCCACATTATACCAATCTGATAGTCCATGATAGAACAAAGCATAATGATGTTGACTGCAACTTTGTACATCATGCTATTCTGAATTAAGTGTATATTTACTTCATAATTGAATGTTTAAGTAAGTTATAGATATCTTCACCAAACCTCTTTCGGAAACTTGCTTCATTGTTGAGTATATTGAGAATCCTAATCACCCTTCTTGCTTAATGATGAACTGTAATGCACACATGTGACATGCTTGGAATGTAAATGATGAACTTTTCCCTAAATTGCCAATCATGCTTTTAAAGACATCAATAATCACCCTAACTTGAAGAACTAGGATTTTAGGTATAAGAATGATAACACATTATTTGTTGGCCTAGAAACCCATCCAAGATTTACTCATTAGGAGTAAATCTTGGATAGTCCCCGGTTTGGGACTGTTCTTGAACACCTAATCTCGCTTAGGATGTAAGTGTATAATGTGTATTGGGTTTTCAAGAAAATTTCGGCAGCATTTCCCCGTTTGTTCTCTAAGTACATATGTACTTGGAGAACAGTGGGGAAATGCTGCCGAAATTTTCTTGAAAACCCAATACACATTATACACTTACTAGTGAGATTAGGTGTTCAAGGATGGGATAGGTGGTACATGTACATTTATTATATATAAGAATGACATCACATGTATTTGTTAACCCTAGACCCTAATCTTGTTGTAATATATACTTGTTTTCTCTTTGATCATAGAGCTTTACAATTTTTTTTGTGATATATACTTTGTTGTAATAATGTGAACTTTACAATGTGAGTTTTACAATTTGAATTACTTTACAATGTGAACTTTACAATGTGAGCTTTACAATTTGAATTACTTTACAATGTGAACTTTACAATTTGAATGTGAATTTGCAGATGGCTGACCATTCTCCTGATGACCGTGCTGATGATTACCGTGAGGGTGAGGACATCAATGCGCCGCCTCACAATGTAAGTTTTAAAAATATATCATATATTTATATCTATATGTCCATTTATAGTTATATCTTGTAAATGTGATTATTTTGTCAAATTTTAGGTTGATGATGCACAGGTACCATCTGAAGCACTTGATGCACTTGATCAACAACACCAAAAAGTTGACAAGAGAAGGGGCATCACTATGATGAAGAAGTTAATTGCGCAAAAGGGCAATGGACCCAAACTTGTTGTGGATTTTGATAATGCAGGAAATGCATGTGGTGTGAATCGCAATTCATTTATTTCATATCTTGGGTTTGTTACTCGTAGCCATTGCGGTTGTCGCTTAGATTCTTGGCATAACGTTTCTAAGGAGAAGAAAGACTTAATATGGAGGGATTTATGCGTGAGTTATTATTAATTTGCAATTCTATTTTGTAGATTACTAAATTTTTGGATACTAGTTAATAGCAATTCTATTTTGCAGAGTATATTTGAATTGGATGAAAAGCTGCATCGTAAATGCGTGATGCAACGCTGTGGGAGAGTCCTAAGGAACTATAGGACAAATCTCACCAGAGAATACATAAAAGAAGCTGACAAGAGGAAGAAGACAACCACTAAACAGTGGAACTTCCTGGACAAAGAAGAATGAGACGCGTTTGTCACTTCAAGACAAACTGATGAATTCAAGATATTAGGCATCAGTCTCAATCTCATTAATTAATATATGTTGTATTCACCTAGTCAAGATTATCATTTAGTGTTACTAACCAAATCATTAATTTGCATACTAACTAGGCCCTCAGTGAGGCACAAAGATCAAGGCGTGCACTGAATGTGCATGACCACAGAATGGGTCCAAAGGGGTATGCAGGCGTTCGCCAAAGACTACAGTCTGAGGCTACTGCTCAGTCTGCTGCTACTCAGGAGTCCTCTACCATAGGTAGCACACCTCTACCTCGCCATGATGTCTGGATAGCTGGGAGGCAAAATAAGAAGGGAGAAATAACTAAGGCCGCAACTGCTGAGGCGGCTGCAAAAATGGTAAAATACAACTCTTACAACAATCATTCGAATATTGATTATTTGTGTTGTTTACTTAAGTACAAATTTTTGTTTTGGCGATTAGCGGGAGCTGCACGAGCTGAGGAAACAAGGAAAGTTCATCCCTGAGGGAACAAAGGATGAATTGACAGTTGCTGTCACACCCCGATCTCGCATTACCCACAAATCACGAGATTAGGGCACGACAGAGGGATTACACACAAGTCAAACCACTCAAAGCTTTTAAAACATTTTTAAAGACATTAAAAGTTAACCTGATTTATGCTGTAAACTAAATCTAAACAAACTGCAGAAGCATTTTTATTAAACTGACTAGCAATATAAACAGAGTCTATAGCATATTACATTGTTCGACATAAAATAAAGCATAACAGTTAATTTACATCTTTATACACATTCTCTCTCACCCACACCTTGTCCCAAAGATCGAGGGGAAAGGACTAAGAGACCTCTAACTACTAACTACATAAACCTTCTACACACTGAGCGTTAGGATGAAAGGATCCTCCAGATTCCTGTGATGTTGATGACCTGAAAATGTTTTGAGTAGAGGTATAAGCCTACTCGCTCAGTGAATAGCATTTCACTTAGCTATCACTAAACAACTCATCAGGTTTACAAAATTGAAATAAAACATAAGTGTAGTACAAGCAGGGCAGTTCTAATGACATAACAGATTTGCAGATAATAATCACATTTCTATGCAACAACAGATATTTAAAAAAATAAACAGATATATATAGAATTGACACAAAAGTTCGAATATATTAATTTACTGTGATCCTACATGATTACATATTTATATTATTGTTATGCCCTAATCATATGCAGTGTACCCTGCATATGAAGATCCGTAGCGAACTACGATCCCACCGTACAAGACTTAGCGACACACCCATGAAATGCTAAGTCTGACGCCAGCCCTACTCTGCCACAAGACCCCAGGCTCATCGGCCTTCAGGCTCATCGGCCTCACTGCACTACATCGAGTGCTCTAGACTCCTCCTCTAACCTGAGTACACAGGCGGAGAGTCTCACGGGGTTACCTCCATGACTCCGCACGGATCTTGTTGCAATAACCCCCAATTTTCTCCAGTTCCACCGTGACATCGCACGCGTTGTTGTTGGACACTGCCTCTCTGTCCTCGTGTCTCCATGACTCCGCACGGATAATGTTGCAACACGAGTTTCACCCCTAAGAAGCAGATCTGTCAAAGGGGTTCTACGGTGTTAGGGCACCTAAGTCTATTAACTGATTAACATATAACCATTTAAACAGGAAAATCACATTCCATACTTATTGCACAATCTGAATATCACATGAAGCACATATATATCATTTGTCATCCTTAAACATGATTCAGTATCATTTATCCAGTTTCGATGCTAAACATCTATTTTTAAATCAGAAAATACATTGCAAGTTCATCATTTTCATTAAGCATATTAAGTATTTCAAGTTCCAATGAATCTAACATACTCTATTGTATGTATTACACTATTTAAAAGTTATACTAACTGATACAGAAGCAATTAAGCATTTAAATTGAGTTAAATAATGATTTCTGAATGAACTACTACTCACACTTCTGGAACTCGTCCGACCAATCTGGGAACTCGGCCGATTGGCTGGAAACGCGGCCGATCCATTGGAAACTCGGCCGATCGAAACCCTGCTCGATAACCTATAAAGGGAAACTCGGCCGAATCACACCCAATTCGGCCGATCAAAATGCTGTTCGATATACTAAATAAAGGAACTCGGCCGATTACTGTATAACTTAGCCGATTGATAACTGACCTTGCTGTAAATCTAACTGAACTTCAATCGAATGCTAAATCAAACTAATGGTTGCGGATTTGGATCCTAGCCTCGTAGTTGAGCTCAAAGGCACCATCATCATGGTGTTGGTCGTTCCCCCTCACCCTCTGGCCATAGCTTTCTCGCAGCAGCTATTGCTGCTTGGTCGAAGCCATAGAGGCTCCACCCTAGGCATTGATTGGTGTGATGAAGCTAGCTGGAAGTTTCAGTTGCAAGCTTGGACCTCGAAAAGTGAATCATGGGCTTCGATTGGTGGTGTTTCCCGAACAAATTGACCCTTGGTCGGCCGCCACAAGCTGCTGTGCAGCGCTGCTACTGCTGGCCGGCTCAAGCTTGTCGAGCTACTACTGGAGAGGAAGGTATAGGGAAGGAGGAAGAGGGAAGGAAGGAGAAGAGAAGAAGGGTAGAAGGGCGCCAGGATCCGAGCTTGGAGTTCCAGCAAATCGCCCCCAAAATCGCCCCTCCTCTTCTCTTGCAGGTCGATCGACCTGCTTGGGCGCCACTCCACAGTCGGTTCCTGTTCTATTGATCGGGAAGACGTTTGGGAAAAGAAGAAGATAAGGAAATAAAGTAGCCGACCCACTTAAAGGGGTAAATAATGGGAAAATTGCATCTCAAGTCCAAGAAAACCAAAAATGGCATAAGTATTGCCTCGGAGGTCCAATTTAAACGATTTTTCTTGCAAAATGCCAAGCACAGAATCCACTACAATCTCGAAGTGAGAAATTATGGTTATTAGATAGTCACTACCGGTCAATAAATTAATTGCATCTGGAGTACTTTATTCAACTTGATTAAATTAATTATTAACACTGCAATTATCATTAATTGCCTCAGGTGATTCAATCTCAGCTATTAATTCACATATTAACTTATTTGATTAACCATGATGTTTAATTTGATACTCAACACTAATTGAGGTGTTTCACGTAATTCGAGGTATTTATTAACTAACCCTGATATGGGTCGTAACAATCTCCCTCCCTTATAAGAATTTCATCCCGAAATTCGTAAAAGAGAAAAGGAAACTTGTTACGCACATCAAACCCAAAACTTCTCATGTGGCTCCCTCTAGGTTATAGTTTTTTCCACAAAACCTTCTCTAAGGGTTTCTCATGATTTTTTAGTTTCTTGATCCTCTGATCAACTATCTGCATTGGTCCCTCAACATAGGACACATCTGATCTGACTCCAGATCAAACCACAAAACATTGTCTTTGTGAACTATTATAACAGTATCTCAATTTATGATAATTACTGAGAAATTATCATACTATACATGCAGACAAACTAAAATTCTTAAATAAACAGAATGCATGTCAATTTGGTACTAAAATAAAATCATGCAATTTAACTGTTAAACATCACTACATCTCATACTGAAAATTGATATCAAAATACTTGATTCATTGAACACCCTATCCTTAGGGTTTCTTTTGCCTTATTCATTCATCACATGCCAACACCCTACTCTTAGGGTTATCTCATTCACTAGTCACATGGCAACACCCTACTCTTAGGGTTTCCGTTATCTCATCTGTTTGATTGCAGTTCAAATCACAATACGGTATCATTCTAGAACTGGCAGAGCAGTATATTCACAATTATTGTAATTTCTGAGTAATCTTTATATCATGCATGCAGGCAGATTTAAAATTCATAAATATCCCAAACTCAAATCAATTTTGGCACATACATACTAAATTCATGTAATTGAACATCTTATTACACCAATAAGAATAATTTACTTCACCTATAAGAAACCATCTGTATTATTTTTCAATTATCTGAAATTTCTCGAAGAACGTGCATATTAACCAAATTCCTGGTTTATGCATCACATAACTCAATTAAGAGTTATTTACGTATCATAACACAAATATTTAATAGTACTTGAGAATTTCTAATAATATCTCAGAGAAACGTGTCAATTCATGTAAATTTTAAGTCATACACATTAACATAACAGGGAGCATGCAATTAGGTTTATTTACATATTTTAATGCTATCTTACTATCTTGAAATCATGCATCTAATGGTTTACTAAATCTGTATTGTCTGGGTTTATACCCAAACCGTACCATTATCAGTTGTGTATTTCTAAACTCAACATTCACACTAAGCAAACTCTATAAGACTTAAATGTTCATCCCTACTTCCACTGAAAAGCAAAACACATGCTCTCAGCATGTCCTCAAGAGTCTGAATGGTTCTCTCATACTGGCCATCCGTTTGCGGTTGAAAAGGTTATATTGAATCTTAACTTTGTGCCCGAAGCACGATGCAACTGTTTCTACAATCCTAAATATGAACTTAGAATCTCAATATGATATGATTGAAACTGGATTACCAGGCAATCTAACTATTTCATCCATGTATATCTTAGTCAAGTTTCGAGACGTCAAAGGTTGACTTAATATGAAGTAAGCGAGCAGACTAAATTAGTCTATCCACAATCATTCATATCAAATCACAACCTCTAGGTGTCCTGGGTAATCTTACCACAAAATCCATTGTGATAAATTCCCATTCCCATTCAGGCATAGAAAAAGATTACAAGGTAGCTATAGATTTCTAGGGTTCAGCCTTAACCTATTGGTACACACTACTTTTAACCACATACTCAGCTACATCCTTCTGCATATCTGACCATCCGTTTCAACTACTTGAGATTCATATACATCTTAGTGTTTCCTGAAAGCATAGCATACATCAATACATGCACTTCCATAAGAATCTTTTCTTTCAATACACTATCTCGAGGTACACGCAACATGTCATGCATGGTCTGGTTTAACTCACTATCACCCTATAGTAGTTCCTTGATCTGATTATAAGAAGTAGGCTTGACTTGCATCTGTGCAATCAAACCAATCTGTGCTGTCACCCCTAAGTCTAAGTTCAACTCCCACATTTCTACTAACAGGTCTCTATTGAAACCTATTATAGAGAATGCATTAGCTGTTGAACTTGACTTTCTGCTGAAAGCATCATTCACCACATTCTCTTTACCAGGGTGGTAATCTATTGTCACATCATAAAGATAGTGACGCCATGTCTTAAAAATATGAACTACATCAACTATCTTCAGATCATATATCGGATAATGCTCCGCTTTCTATGCTACTCTCTTATTGTTATATTTCAAGTTTATGTCTTACTCTTTTCTCTAAGTCATTTCATGTTGTTCATGTACTGATCAGTTTAGCTACCTTAAAACCCTAGATCACTATCAAAGCCAGTTTACTTTACATAGATCAAATCTCAAGGTCTTATTTTACAGAGATACTAGTATTCAAGGTTAAATCACTAGTGATATCCCTTGAACTACTACAACTCTAATCATTCTAGGGTTTGATCTTTAACAATAACATAGCGTTATTGTGTGCGGGTGTGGTCGATTATATAAATCAATTTGAGTTGTTTGGGTCAATAGCATATTATTCCAACACTCAACTTTAATTATATTGGCTGAAAATTCAGTTTTCACAATAGTTTCTGTAATTCGTTTATTAAATAGCTAACAGAAGCTCCAAAAATTCTGGACATTTTATATGTTATACCTAATGAAGTTTCAGACCTCTAGTAGAAATTTGAGATCATTTATTATTACTAATAAATAATTAAAAATCAAACAGTGCACTGCTATATTGCAGTCTGCAGCAGATTCGGCCGAGTTACAAACTCGACCGACACCCTCACTGTAGAGGTCAAAAGTCATCCAAAAATTACGCCAATTTAAAATAGTGTCTAAAATTGTGTTTTTCAAGCACAGTTAAAATTTGAGATCAATTGGATATACCAATAAAAAGATAAAATTCTATTACCAAACTGCTATATCATTCAGAAAATGTGATCGGTCGAGTTTGAAACTCGGCCGATAAACAGGTCAGAACATTCCTCAAAAATTCTGATATTTTCCAATGTTGTTTACATTTTATATATCCAAATCATATCCAAATTTGAGCTAAATCAGAGTTACACATAAAATACCAAAAATTATTTACTGAGACACTTTACTTATCAAATTTTGTGTTTATGTATCATCAAAACCCTATTTTGGGCCGATTAGGGTTTATGCTTCTCAAACCCTAATTCTCAAGACAAAAGAACATTTAGACTTCTTATCATAGTTAAAACATCCTAGTGTATATACATTCTCACTATGTTACGGGTCTAAATCATCCAGAGTCTATTCTTATTTTACTGTTAATAGGAGTCATTAGATCCCAGTAACGCATCCTGCCAGCCGGACCCGGCCGAACCTGTAGTCCTGAAGCCAAGAGCTACTCGAGATTAATCAACCCCTATTAATATTATACATGTGGAAAGAATATCCACTTAGGGCAAACTCAATTAAACATAATTTCGGGTCTACTTTAATACAAAGAAAACAAACATTAAACTTTTCACTTCATGACACAACAATATAAAAGAACCATATTTACTTTACAAGCTGAAAAATTTAATTTCATGCATATAAGAGCATTTCTAGTGATCTTTATATCAAATAAGAAAAATCAAGTAAGAGTTATATCACATCCTATATGTAATCTCTTATTCCTACATTAATTTCTTATCTCATAACCCTAAGATTTCTAGGGTTTCTCTCTAGCCCATCCTTCCTCTGCATACCTGGCCAGGGCATCCAGAGAAGAACAGACAGAGTAGCTTGATACTGGTCAATCTAAGTATTCAGACACCTGGCCAGGGTATCTAAACACTCAGACCTTCCAGAGCTAAAACTCATCATTTATTATTTGTCTCACTTATAACTTTATCTTTTGACCTTAATGATTCTTAACAACTCAACTTAAACTCTTTACTTGGTTCTCGTGACCACATCCTTTTCCTGCCATCTATAATAGTATAACAGAACACTTCCTGTTAGAAAATTATAGACAGAAGAAAAACTCTTAAACCTTAATCCTATTGGTCGCTTATCGTCCCCTGACCTTGACTTAGAGTATTCACATACTCAACCTATGCTCTGATACCAAGATGTCACACCCCGATCTCGCATTACCCACAAATCACCAGATTAGGGCGCGGCAGAGGGATTACACACAAGTCAAACCACTCAAAGCTTTTAAAACATTTTTAAAGACATTAAAAGTTAACCTGATTTATGCTGTAAACTAAATCTAAACAAACTGCGGAAGCATTTTTATTAAACTGACTAGCAATATAAACAGAGTCTACAACATATTTCATTGTTCGACATAAAATAAAGCATAATAGATAATTTACATCTTTATACACATTCTCTCTCACCCACACCTTGTCCCAAAGATCGAGGGAAAAGGACTAAGAGACCTCTAACTACTAACTACTAACTACATAAACCTTCTATAGACTGAGCGTTAGGATGAAAGGATCCTCCAGATTCCTGTGATGTTGATGACCTGAAAATGTTTTGAGTAGAGGTATGAGCCTACTCGCTCAGTGAATAGCATTTCACTTAGCTATCACTAAACAACTCATCAGGTTTACAAAATTGAAATAAAACATAAGTGCAGTACAAGCAAGGCAGTTCTAATGACATAGCAGATTTGCAGATAATAATCACATTTCTATGCAACAACAGATATTTAAACAAATAAACAGATATATATATAGAATTGACACAAAAGTTCGAATATATTAATTTACTGTGATCCTACATGATTACATATTTATATTATTGTTATGCCCTAATCATATGCAGTGTACCCTGCATATGAAGATCCGTAGCGAACTACGATCCCACCGTACAAGACTTAGCGACACACCCGTGAAATGCTAAGTCTGACGCCAGCCCTGCTCTGCCACAGGACCCCAGGCTCATCGGCCTTCAGGCTCATCGGCCTCACTGTACTACATCGAGTGCTCTAGACTCCTCCTCTAACCTGAGTACACAGGCGGAGAGTCTCACGGGGTTACCTCCATGACTCCGCACGGATCTTGTTGCAATAACCCCCAATTTTCTCCAGTGCCACCGTGACATCGCACGCGTTGTTGTTGGACACTGCCTCTCTGTCCTCATGTCTCCATGACTCCGCACGGATAATGTTGCAACACGAGTTTCACCCCTAAGAAGCAGATCTGTCAAAGGGGTTCTACGGTGTTAGGGCACCTAAGTCTATTAACTGATTAACATATAACCATTTAAACAGGAAAATCACATTCCATACTTATTGCACAATCTGAATATCACATGAAGCACATATATATCCTTTGTCATCCTTAAACATGATTCAGTATCATTTATCCAGTTTCGATGCTAAACATCTATTTTTAAATCAGCAAATACATTGCAACTATAATACAGGAAATTTCATCATTTGCATTAAGCATATTAAGTATTTCAAGTTCCAATGAATCTAACATACTCTATTGTATGTATTACACTGTTTAAAAGTTATACTAACTGATACAAAAGCAATTAAGCATTTAAATTGAGTTAAATAATGATTTCTGAATGAACTACTACTCACACTTCTGGAACTCGACCGACCAATCTGGGAACTCGGCCGATTGGCTGGAAACTCGGCCGATCCACTGGAAACTTGGCCGATCGAAACCCTGCTCGATAACCTATAAAGGAAAACTCGGCCGAATCACACCCAATTCGGCCGATCAAAATGCTGTTCGATATACTAAATAAAGGAACTCGGCTGATTACTGTATAACTCGGCCGATTGATAACTGACCTTGCTGTAAATCTAACTGAACTTCAAATCGAATTCTAAATCGAACTAACGGTTGCAGATTTGGATCCTAGCCTCGTAGTCGAGCTCAAAGGCACCATCATCATGGTGTTGGTCGTGCCCCCTCACCCTCTGGCCATAGCTTTCTCGCAGCAGCTATTGCTGCTTGGTCGAAGCCATAGAGGCGCCACCCTAGGCGTTGATTGGTGTGATGAAGCTAGCTGGAAGCTTCAGTTGCAAGCTTGGACCTCGAAAAGGGAATCATGGGCTTCTATTGGTGATGTTTCCCGAACAAATCGACCCTTGGTCGGCCGCCACAAGCTGCTGTGCGGCACTGCTACTGCTGTCCGGCTCAAGCTGGTCGAGCTACTACTGGAGAGGAAGGTATAGGGAAGGAGGAAGAGGGAAGGAAGGAGAAGAGAAGAAGGGTATAAGGGCGCCTGTATCCGAGCTTGGAGTTCCAGCAAATCGCCCCCAAAATCGCCCCTCCTCTTCTCTTGCATGTCGATCGACCTGCTTGGGCGCCGCTCCACAGTCGGTTCCTATTCTATTGATCGGGAAGACATTTGGGAAAAGAAGAAGATAAGGAAATAAAGTAGCCGACCCACTTAAAGGGGTAAATAATGGGAAAATTGCATCTCAAGTCCAAGAAAACCAAAAATGGCATAAGTATTGCCTCGGAGGTCCAATTTAAACGATTTTTCTTGCAAAATGCCAAGCACGGAATCCACTATAATCTCGAAGTGAGAAATTATGGTTATTAGCTGGTCACTACCGGTCAATAAATTAAATGCATCTGGAGTACTTTATTCAACTTGATTAAATTAATTATTAACACTGCAATTATCATTAATTGCCTCAGGTGATTCAATCTCAGTTATTAATTCACATATTAACTTATTTGATTAACCATGATGTTTAATTTGATACTCAACACTAATTGAGGTGTTTCACGTAATTCGAGGTATTTATTAACTAACCCTGATATGGGTCGTAACAGTTGCTCTGGGTAACCCAGAGCATCCTGGACGTGTTAGGGCTGGAGGCGCTGGTGTGGGCATCAAATCTCTTTTTGGGTCATCCCAGCACAAACATGTCCCAAAAGTGGGACTTTCACAAGAAGAGGTAACATATTCTTTCTTTATAATGTTACTGTAAAAGAGAATTCAAAAATTAGAATTTGACGTTTCTTTTATCCATGTATAGGTAGATAAGCTATTTGATAGGAAACTCGAAGAAAAACTCGAAGAAGCAATGAAAAAGTGGCAGACATCTCAGACTGCCACTTACCAGACAATACCTACTGCAGACTCTACTCCTACTCCTACTGCAGAGGTTGAGAGTAATCCTATAGAACCAACACCTAGCACATCCACTATAAGTATTTTTATGACATAGTAGCTAGTTTTTTAATTCAAGATGATACATATATATGAAAATGTAGTCGTTTCAAAAAAAGATGATATGTATATATGTATATAACATTCTTTACACAAAAATTTGTAGGGGTTGAAGCCATGCCGTATAAAAAGTAAAGAATATGTCGTTGCAGAGGCATCGGCTTACCCATCCCTACCAGGGGAAACGTGTCACGGGTCTCTAGTACCAGCTGGTTGGATTCGGGTGAGCCCGATACATATATTCCCCCAGTGGATAGATCTTCCACAGCCATATGCCCACCCAGATTGTGAAACGCTTGGTGAGGCAGTAGGCGGAGTGATATTGTGGCTAAAAGTGGATGTCCTCTTTACTGAAAAGGTATGGTAAATTGACATTACGTTCAATTGTTAGTGTGTGTATATGATGGCAGTTGATATGAAATTATATATATATATACAGGTTAAAAAGAAGACACCCATAACATCTAGGCCCCCACTTCCACCTCCTACATCACCTAGTTGGGTTCCACAGGACCTACCTGTCCCGTTAGGTCCTAACTATAGGGGTATGGCAATATGGCTAGGGGAACATGATATAAACCCCCCTATAACTATTTCTTCCGATTCAAATTCTACAGGTCAGTCATACGAAACAAAACTATTTATACAAGATATTTTGGAGTTGTTTCGATATGATTAGCTAAATACATCTGTGATAGAGCTATGGATAAGGTGAGATATTCTTTATACATCCATATACCTTGTGTATGATCTGGTGATCTGGTTTCTTATTTATTAATGCATGTGTAATTAATACATATTTTGCAGCTACTTAGACAACATATGTGCAGATTTTGGATTCGAACATGTAGGGTTTTTGATTCCATCTTTGATTAGTCTAGTAGCTAAAGACCCTACATCAGTTCAACAATACTGCTGTGAGGCTTTTTCAAATTTTGCTGTAAAAAAGAAGACGGTGATAATGGCTCCATTCAATGTAGAGTAAGTTTACTTTGCTTATTATAATTTGGACTTAAGAAAATTACATTTTATTGTGGATTTTGAGTTATTAATTTTTAACTTTTTTTCCTCTAGGGGTAGGCATTGGGAGTTACTGGCTATTGCCCCCGAGACGTTCACTGTGTATTATCTAGATCCTAAGGGGGGTAAATTGAATACAAGATTTGGACACATAATGAAAATGGCAATATTCCGGTGAGAAATATTTCATTTTTCATATCCATTAACATATGTTATTACATTACTATTTAATTGCAATGTTCTGTGTTACATTAACATGTAGGGGTTTTGAGGAGTACAAAAAGGCTGGAGGAAAGGTCCCCACGAAAAAGAACTAGCCAATAATTTGGAAGAACGTGAATGTAAGTTCCCGACTGCAATATATGTATATATTATTTATGTTAACAATACTTAATTAGTTGTATTTTTTAATATTTTGTATGTTTGAATTTATAGTGTGATACACAAGACAACGGATGGGCATGTGGATACTATGTCATGCGATATATGCACATGATTATCAAACATGCCGCACTGGATATCGAGTGTATTGCTCAAGTATTATATAGTCTCATTAGATAATATGATCGAAATATATCAATCTTATTTATAGCTCATTAATTATATATATACATCATTCTCTTTACAGGTGTTTAAAGCTGACCCCATTACAGGAAAGGACTTACCAAATGTTAATGCTCCCTATACGATGGGAGAATTAAATGAAGTAAGAGAAGATTGGGCAACAGCCATACAAATAGTGGGGGCTTTAAAATATAATTGGGATCCTGATAGCGAATAATGACTAAACAATGATATTTTGTAAACGAATTTCTGAATTATAATATATGTGTGAATGTTTCTACATGTCTTGATGTTTCTACATGTGTCTGAGTGAAAATGAATGAAAGTGTTGGTTGCTATATGAATGTTTCTACATGTGTGAATGTGAATGAATGGAACTACAGATTGCTAGCATGTGTGAATGTTTATAAATGTGTGAAAATAAAATGGAACTGCAGGTTGCATTGCTAAATGCATGTGCTACTTTTTTATTGTTAATTTTGTAGGTTTGCGGCCTGTTGTCGGCTGATATCAATGGATGTCGTAAAACCTGCAGTTCATAACTGAACTGAACATGTTTCTCATCCTGCGACCAGCCACAGCAGGTCTGCAGACTGACAGAAAAAAAACAATAGGCGTCGGTTATTTGTAAATAACTGACACATAATGTTATAGTGTCGATTTCTTATCCAATAACCGACGTCCATTCCCTTATCAACACGGCCGTGCTGGCCAGCACGGCCGTGGCGCGAAGATATATGGTGTCGGTTTTTTTACTTATAACCGACACTGATAGTGCCCAACATTGCGCCCTTTCTGTGGCGCAAAGGGTTTGGGCGTCAATTTCTTAACTAATAACTGACGCCTATAGTCCCATGATGGCGCATTTTCGGTGGCGCGCGAAGAGTTTGGGTGTCGGTTTCTTATCTAATAACTGACGCCTATAGTCCCCTGATGGCGCGCTTTCGGTGGCGCGCGAAGAGTTTGGGCGTCGGTTTTGGAACCGACGCCTAATGGGTGAGCTTTTAGTGTCGCCCACATAGGTGTCGCTTATAAACCGACACTAAAGACTTTAAATAACCGACACTAAAGGTAGGTTCTGTAGTAGTGTGGGGACATAGGGAAGAAATGATGAGAACTAGAATTTATATTCTGTTCATTATTCTTTTAAATGCTCTATAATTGCTCTTATCTGTGTGAAAAAGGATGAGGTATAGAAGAGATGCCTGGAGAAAATCCAGGAATGTTAAATCATGTGTTGGTTATTATACGAAAAGTAAGGAATATGATAGTAAACAAAGTGCATACTACTTAATCTCAGTACTTGTATACCCTGGCCAGGTATATAATTATTGGAGATAAGGTGAGTATGGAACTCTTAGATTGTTATCTTTCTGATTACTCTGATCAAGTAGTCATCCTGAGACAATCTAGTGAGTATAATGAAACTGGAAATATGGTATGGACATGTATATCACAAGCTAAGTGCAATAAAGTGGAATCTGAGATGATCTCAGATCAATCTGTATGTATGAGGAAATGAAAAGTATAATCCTCATGATAAGAAAATGAGAACAAGGGAGATGATCCCTGTCAGATAAAACATGTGTGAATAGTAAAGATCTTTTCCCATGATGTGGAAATGGGAAATGTGATAAAATCACAAAATGCTCATGAACATGTTAGACAATAACAAAGAAAGGAATAATGACATGTAATCATCCTTATAATTCCTATGCTGATGGCAAGGAACCTAGGATGAAACACGAGTAAATGACTCATGAATAGTTGAAAGTTCATGTAATAATCAAAAGAGATGCTAACCTCTTCTCTTTGATAAACAACCCTGGATGATGATGGGGTGATAAAAGGAATATGTTCCTTAGTATTCTTTCTTTTTAGGGACATGGAAATCAAGTGGGTCTTATGACACTTGATGTGCATAAGTTAAAAATGTTCAATTGATGGATACTTAGAAAAGTATCAGTTTGTCTTGGACTTTGGTCCCAAGATAAAGATATGTGTAACAAGTAATGTCCCAAGATAAAAGAAAGATGAGGATGTGATGAGTTTTTGACACATGTGATAGATATCAAAGTAAGGAATCCTGGTATCTAAGAAGTGTTAGGTGGTATGAGAAAGTGAAAACATAAACTCCTAATCAGATGATGTATGTTGGTTTCCTGGGATGGCCAACTGTGAAATCAGTCTAGTTACATGAAACAATATGGACATCATATGTTAGGGGTTTATGCTCTGCATAAACATAACATTGATGAGAATGATTTACTTGAAGGAATAATTGTAAAAATATTACAATAAAAGTTTGTCAAATGAGATTAACAAACAACATCTATCTGATTGAGAAAAGTGTTACCTGACCTAGAATTAACTACACAATCGATAATGAAAAGACAGTGAAGCATGTATCCTATGTGTATGATTCCATGGGATTTTGTGTAAAAGAACTTGTATTGATCGAAGTTCTATGGCATCTCCATAACATTAAGATGTTATGTGGAGACTTTATGACATGATGAATAAATAATATCTGTCTCCCTTTACCTGGGATTTCAGGGACGAAATCCTTGTTAGGGGTTTATAACTTGTAACGACCCTGACCTGGGTTATGAGGTAACCCTATTTGTTTTGGCTAATAAAGTTTCTTATAACTTTAATATAATCCTCTAAGGTGCTTTGTTATCATGTGACACATTTATGTTTCAATTTTGGTCCCGATTGAATGTTGTTTGAGCAATTTTCCTTTGTTTTGGACCAAAGTGCAATTTACCCAAATTGAGGGGATATAATGCAAAATGTCACATATTAAATGTGACTTATATGTTTTATCATCATAAGAGAGAGAATGATGCTAAGTGGTGGCTTGTGGAAAGCCTAAATTCCAAGTTTGAACTTGTTTGAACAATGCTGGAACATTGTGCACCAATTTTTGGTACAAATTGTAATTTACCCAAAATGTGGGGTTGATATGCAAATTACCACCTCTAGAGTGTTCCTACTTACTCTATGTATCTTTTAGAGGAGATAGAATGAATGAGACACCATGTTTGATTCCATTATGAATGATGGTAATCTTGGTGATGAAATGACTAAGAAAAAGGGTTGAATTTGGAAGCTTAACTTGAGTTGTATCAAGTTGAAAAGCTTATATATGAGTGCCTATCGGCCATGGATCCCAAGGAGGTGTTCCATATCGTTTTGTGGATTCTTGGAAAAGTCCATATCGTGCAAAGCACCTCAAGGAGGTGAGGTGTGACGGCCAACAAGTTTCCTTAGAAAAAGTGTATCGGCTTGACATGAAATAGTGATTAAATCTAGATAACTTATTCAAAAGGATATGTAATGGCCAAATCTTTATCTCTAGATGATCCTCAACTGTTTTGCAAGACAAGATAAATGATGGTGCATGCATGGACACGTGTCACCCATGCATTACACGTGGCACCTACTAGCTCAAAATGTTGACACCTCATTTTTACCTTTCTTCATGATCAACAAGTATATATACCCCTAGTTTGACCCCTTAATGGAATTTTTCGACCCTTACCACCCTAATACCTTGTGGTATCGTGCATGTGGCTCTTGTATCATGCAGGAGATCAAGCATATCATTTATAGGCCCTTGGATATTTCCCATAGCAAAAGCATATCGGCCAAGTAGGTGAAATTGGCCATATGAGGTGATATCGGCCAATAGGGTGAAGAGTTGAGTGCCATATCGTGCAAGTGAGTGCCATATCGTGCAAGTGAGTGCCATATCGTGCAATAGGGTTGGAATATCGTCCAAGGGTACAAGGGCATCGTTCATAGGCCTTGGGTATCGGCCATATAAGTGTATCGGCCATACCATGTTGATATTGTCCATAACAAGTTGATATCGGCCAATTGAAGTGATTTTGGCCACAAGTGAGGGGGTATCGGCCACAAGAAAAGTTGTGTCGGCCAAGAGGAAGTCCATATCGTCCAAGAGTGGTATGGGGTCGTCCAAGAAGCTAAGGAACTCAAAACTTAACCCTAAGGTAAGATATAGTTGTCTTCAAGCTTGAATTGAAGCATGGAATTAGGGTTATGATCTACCTTTCTTTTCTTCTTCACCACTTGCTTATCCATGGTGATTCTTTGCATATAGAGGAGTTGTGAAGTCCATATTCAACCTTATGAACATGGATATTTGGATCTTGAAGCTTTGAAGTGGTTCATAAGGCGGGTTATATAACTTGAACTCAACCATGTTATTATTCTTCACCTAAATTGCTATAACTAGTGAAATACTTTTAATTCTGAAATTTCCTGAAATAGTTGATGAGATAATGAGTTCTAGTAGTTTCTTAGACCTTTTGACATGAACTATAACAGTTATAACTAATGTCTAGGGCTTGAAGATGGTGGTATCACTTTATAAAAGTGATATCGGGTGCAAGCACACAAGAAAGTACCTTTAACCCGATATGACGTTGCACCTACTTCACTTGAACGATATGGATATGAATGAATACATTGTTGCACGATATGGAGGTGTAGTATACACCTCTTTCATGATAGGGAGTCAAGTATAGACTCCATGCATGATAAAAGGTCAATTGTATACTTATAAGTTGGTGTGAAACCCTAATTTGGGTAACCCGATATGAGTAAAGAATAGCAAATGCTATTGAACGATATGGTAGCCCGTTACACAACCCTAGTTGATGTCTATCCCGACATGGTGATGGATTTATACCTCATGCACGACATGGGTAACACATATAAACAACTCTAGCCCTATATGAATGGTATGTATATACTTCTATACCGATATGGTGGTGCCTATACACCTACAACCCGATATGGTGAACATATGCACACCTTTAACCCGAGACACCTTGTAGAGGTAAGGGTAAGATACTCTTAGGAGTGATGAGTGAAACACCAACTAATGGTGTGGCTAATACCTTGATAGGTAAAACACCTAGAGTGGTTGATAATGGAGAACCTTATATCAATAATGTCTCAACCTGAGATGAGTCCATATCAATTGATGATGGTTAGACAATTCAAATGAATGACTTATGATCAATACACTACAAAATGAATGTGATGGGCTGGTGCATAAAGTATTAGGATGGGAAATACCCTAATACAAGATAAGTTGATGAATTTAAGTAAGTTAAAAGACATTAGGGAAGTGATACATCAAGACATGATAGATATCACATCCATCATTTCAAGGTTGATGTACCTTGATGCACCTTAAATCTAATGTACTTGGATGAGTAACACATGAAGTGTGTTATGTCAATTGTTATATTGAGATGTAATGAGTTTAATGCACTTGGATAATTGTGGGCTAACATACCTTGATAAAGGGTTAAGCCAAGTTAATAAGTATGATGTAATCATACCCTGGTAAGGATGAGAGACAAACTCATACCTTGTTGTGATGATTCATTTAATGATAAATGATGAGAGGTGACAAGATGTTTAATGGCCTTGTGAGCCATGGGAATAGTTGTTGCCTAGTGAGAGATGACAAGATGTTTAATGGCCTTGTGAGCCATGGGAATAGTTGTTGCCTAGTGAGAGGTGACAAGATGTTTAATGGGCCTTGTGAGTCATGTGATTAGTTGTTTCCAAATGAGAGGTGACAAGATATTGATCTAAAGATTGATGTAAGAATTGGTAATGTTTAAAATAAACCAAGTAAATGGGAACCCTATAACATAATAATAATAATAAATGGTTACAAGGATAATAATGAAATCTTGGTCATACATGCATTATAGTCATAGCCAGAATAGGGGCTATGGTGCCTTGAATATGTTAAAATGAGACATGAGGAATACTTGTATTATATAAAGAATGTAAATTGATATGATGGCTTGCCCCAGGGTATAATGCATGGTAAAAGGATGTGATAACCAATGATGAATTTAAGGGATTGATACCCCATAACGAATGTGTAATTAGGAGTGGTTAGAGTCCAGTGCCTGGCTGTATAATCACAGGATTGGTAATAACCCCAATACCTCGCAGAGGCATGGAGCCTATAATCACAGGATTGGTAATAACCCCAATACCTAGCAGAGGCATGAAGCCTATAATCACAGGATTGGTTACGGACCAATACCTGGCAGAGGCGTAAAGCCTATAATCACTGGATTGGTAGAGTCCAATACCAGGCTGTTCACAGGATTGGTAATAATCCCAATACTTGGCAGAGGCATGGAGCCTATAATCACATGATTGGTAATAACTCCAATACCTGGCAGAGGCATGGAGCCTATAATCACATGATTGGTAATAACCCCAATACCTGGCAGAGGCATGGAGCCTATAATCACAGGATTGGTAATAATCCCAATACCTGGCAGAGGCATGGAGCCTATAATCACATGATTGGTAATAACCCCAATACCTGGCAGAGGCATGGAGCCTATAATCACAGGATTGGTAATAACCCCAATACCTGGCAGAGGCATGGAGCCTATAATCACAGGATTGGTAATAGCCCCAATACCTGGCAGAGGTATGGAGCCTATAATCACATGATTGGTAATAACCCCAATACCTGGAAGAGGCATGGAGCCTATAATCACAGGATTGGTAATAACCCCAATACCTGGCAGAGGCATGGAGCCTATAATCACATGATTGGTCATAACCCAATACCTGGAATAGTTGCACAGGATTGATATAGTTCAATACCTGGAATAGTTGGACATGATTGGCATAGTCCAATGCCTGGACAGAATATGATGATGTATACTGACATGACAGATACAATTCAATATTTGGTTAGCAGATTGGCTGAGGCCAACGGATAGAAATGTGAATGATTCATAGATGACATACCATGATAATGAGCATCACAGGATAAGCTTGAGATAGTATGATGAGTAAATGATATACATGTTTCTTCATATTTCTTATAAAGTGAATAGATGATTTACTGCCCAATCATAGATAGTGGCAATGCTTTAAAAGATAAGAATGTTCTAAACTGCTTATCCTCTTCTCAGTTTAATACTATTTAACTGTGATAATAACATTGTTGGCGGAGAGTTATATCTCTCACAGGGGCAATTTTCAATTGTCTCACCCCTGTGGGATCCAACATTTTTTGGTGGACGTGCACGAGGAGGTGAAGACCTTTCTGCAGAAAAAGAACAACAGTGGCAGGGACAGCAGTGACAGCTCAGGTTGAGTGTACTGTCTATCATGTCTTGTAGATAGAAGTCCTATGTGTCGTCTCTGTACTCTCAGGTCCTTGGAGTTGGTTCGTTATGGTTTCATGAACGATCTGAGGTTTTGGCTTGTAAGCCTCGAGGTTTCATGTTGCTTCATTATATTGTTTTGACAAAGCAACTATTATATGTTATCCTCGAGAAGAGATGGTAAAGTGTATGTACAATGTGAACAACGATGTATATAAAGTTTTGGTTTTGCCTTAAAGAGTTTTCCTAGAAATGGATCTCTTAGCAAAATGGTTTTAATTTTTAGTGATTTTTTTAATCCGCTAGTAATGTTTTAAATTCCGCTTAATTAGTAACGATTTGTCTATCGGTTTGGCGACTGTCGTTACAATATCAACCGACAAGGATCCACGACATAAGAGACCGATACTAGGAGCATTGATCTAGCCCGACACGATACCGAACCCCGATACGCATCGCACGTCATGGCGTGTCGCCCGAGAGGGTGCTGCCTGACATGATCGTATCGAGAAAGGGTCCTCACACGATGCAATCTGCCCGTCACGGCGTGCCGCCTGAGAGGGTGTGCCGCCCGACACGGTTGTATCGGGCTAGGCTCCTGCTCGGTATCGGGCTGGATGGTCCGCTGTAGTCTGTCGTCCTTCTATATCAAGAAGGCGACATCTATCTTTATTTCAGTCATTTATTTCTTTTACTTATGCAATGTAATCAGAACCTTATTTGTTTATGGAAATAAAAGATCTTAATTACTTGCTGCTTTATGTTTGGTACCTTTGTTGGATGATTGCTATGTTTAACATCTGAACTCTAGCTTGTACGCTTGGGTCGCGTTTCGATTAGCTACTGAATCGTGTTTTCCCGTTGCAACAGCCTCGAGAGAGGTGTTGTGGCTCTAGTGTTTGGTCTGATTATGGAGTACGAGAGTGCCTGGAATCAGAGTTGCCTTATTAACCTTTCCACTCTAATTTAAGCCCAGCAACCTCGAGAGGGGTGTTGATGCTTGGTTAGAGGTACCCGCTTCAAGAGGAGGGGTACAAGATGTTTCTGCTGCCGCTTGTTTCATCAAAGTTTTCTCCTTCATACCTTACTATAGCATTAGTATTATCTCTCTGTTTCTGTTGCATGAAAACCCCTAAAAACTGATAAATGCCTAAGCCCTTAATCTTTCTCGTAGCTCCATTTGGAGATAGGGTTTTCTTTTGTTTTATCGATCTTGTTCTGCTGTTCCCTTTTGGGAATTTTATCATCTCTTATCTTTGCTGGAGTGTAGTGTGTCGATTCCGAGTTCTCAACACTACCACCCTTGTCCATGTGTTCGACCCCGTATATCTACTTCAACCCCGTAAGCAAAGTTGCGGGGGCCTCGAAGGTTTCAGGTTATAAATGTAAAAGCTCGACTACCTCAAATCCGCCTCCAATTTTAGGACGCGCGATTTAGGTCGGTCAACTTTTTGGCACCGTTGCCGGGGACAAGGCAAAACGGCACTGTTGACAAACCCGAATTCACTAACTACACTCTCGTGCCTCAAGCTTAGAAATGAGCTTGACATCACTCTTTTCTTTCTTTTGTTATCATATTCCCTTGCCTGAAATAAATAATTTGATTTTCTGACTTGAATCTTTTTCGTGCTATTTTTCCAATACTCAGAAGAAAGGCCTACTGTTCAACTGAGCACCAACGCTACCTAACATGCCACCTCACATTGAACAACCTCTTTCAGAGGGCGAATGTCAAAGGAGGGCCAGACCTAACTCCCCTCCACCTAAAGAAAATGAACGCTATGACGGGCGTGATCAACAGGAAGATTAAGAGGGAGAATAGTCTGAGGACGACCAACACTGAGATAGACGTCGTCACCATCAAAGGCACAGAAGAAATCACGACCAAGAACGTCGCCGAGAAGCCAACGATAGTGAAGATTCAGACGAAGAGGAGAAAACTCTGAGGGAGTTAGCATCCACGAAGGCTGACAATTCCCGATGTCCCGTAATTGTCCCACGTTTCAACACCGCAAATTTTGAGCTCAAGCCATCTATGATCTCCATGATCCAAAATAAAAGCTTCAGGGCGAGTTCCAAGAATGACAACCCTTACCACCACCTAGATGCCTTCAAAAATATCTACGACACCATAAAAATGTGGGGGGTTCCCCAAGAAGTCATCTATTGCAAGGGCTTCATCTTCTCCTTGGAAGACAAAGCTCTGTCATGGTACCTTGGGTTGCCCCACCAAACTCTTAATGGATGGGGAGCACTGGCTGACGTGTTTGTGAACAAATTCTATCCCGCTGAGAGGACTGTGAGGAACAGACAGAGGATAACCTCTTTTATGTAGAAGCCCAATGAAAACCTTCACGATGCCTGGGAAAGATACCAGGAATACCAGAGGGACTGCCCTCACCATAACTACAAGAAGGGTTTCCTAGTAACTACCTTCTATAATGGTCTAACTCCCGATGAAAGGGTGTCACTGAATGCGGCAGCAGGAAGTGACTTCCTAGGGAAAAAGCCGAGCAAGTCTGAAAGGATCATCAAGAACATGGCCGAGCTGTAAGCCGGCGTTGAGTATGATAGATCTGACAGGGGGCAGGTAAGGAAGGTCAGTGATGGCCCCTCTCTTGAATCCAAGGCTCTGGAGTCTAGAACTTCTCAGATACAGAGGATCACGACTGATGTCAAGCAGTTAAAGGATTCTGGTGGTAAAGGGAAGAAACCAGTTGAAAAAGTAATGAAGTGCATGACCTACGGAGAAGGTGGGCATGGGATAGATAGTTGCATCTACACCAGACTGGATTCGTCAAGTGATTCTGACTCCGAGGCCGAAGAGACGAAAAATGTCTCTTTTGTGAACTTTAAAAGGCCGGACCACCCCGGTTTCATCTACGGAAATAAGGACGCAGCCGAGAATTCACATCAGTTGCATGGCTCGTCTAAGCCACCCCAAGCGTTCGAGAAGAGAGGAGGACCGAGCCAATACACCAAGAACACCTCCTTCCATACGAACAAGGGGAATTTCCAGGGTCAAGCTAAGTACCAAGGATCTACCAAGGAACATGATAAAGGTTCCAGCCAATCGGACGTGGTTGGCCAATTATTTGACTTCGTGAAAAAGGCAGGATACTATCAATAATCAGCTAGCACAAAGCGCGCTATCGAATTCGGGAATTTTGAACTCCTTGCAGGTACAATTGGCAGATATGCAGACGCATCAACGCCAGATTGATAAGTAGTTGGCCCAAATGGCCGAGTTCGTAAAGAATCCGTCAGGAAAAATACCATCAAACACCGAGACTGTCAAGAAGGCAGGGCTATGACCGACAAAGGCAAGGATCGAGATGCAGGGAGACGGGTGATGATGAAGACCAAGAAGTGAAGGAGCTGAGGGCATCAAGCTGGAGACGGAAACTACAACGCTTATCGGGAGGCAACCCGAGTTTTCTTTTTCTTTCTTAGAATAGGATGCATTTACTTTCCTGCAAAACAAATATTACAAACATTATGGACTGTAATAAGGCCCGAGTCAGTGAATGCGCCACATGCGTTGACTCTTCTATGTGCCACCGCTCAGTTTTATAGACCGAGATGGGTAATACCATCTGAGGTTGGGATCTTAACCTTAGGCCAATGATGTTTTGCTCATCGACCGCTTTTTCCAGTGTTGTTTTAAGTTTTTTATCTTGGTTTTCTCTGAAAGGTCGTATCGAGCAGCAGCTCATCCGGCACGTTGAACGTGCCCATTTTGGGCAATGGTGTTTTCAGGCATCGCAAAGGTCGTGACGGATAGCATGCCTGGGCGGTGTACACTCGTGTCGTGCAAGTGGAATAAGTACCCTTGTGTCGATGGATGGACGACCTGTCTCGGTAATGACTTACCTAACGGCCGACGTGTGCCCCGGAATTACCAGTTTTACTCCCATTCGAGATCGCTATATATAGCATGGAGAGTTTACCGTGTTGGGCTACTGCCTTTACTATTTTACCTACCTGTGTCGTGCTGAGATTTTCTGATTTAGCTCCCGTGTCGTGCAACGATCCCCTGCTCTCGTGTCGTGCGGCAGTTTAGGAAGACAGTAGAGGTATAGCCCGACAAACCGTATCGTCCACCTTGCTCGATGCGACCTTCCTTTCGCGAATAGCTTATCAGGCTTGCGATTTCTTAGCTGAGCAACCTTGTATCACCCGATACATATATCGCACAACATACCTGTTTTATCGATACGCCATGTCTCCCATCTTTGCACCGCCTCGCCTGTTTTGTTATCGGGTGACACGTGGCCTTTCTTTCAAGAGAACCATGTCAGGCATTTTAACCTTCGCAACAGAATCGCCCGACACCCCCATGTCGGGCGACTATCCTGACGCGCAGTTCTAGCCATTCGTCTCATTTTATAACTTCCTTCGACAGGACGTGCGATACCCATATCTCGTATCGGGAACGAGCCCTAATCTCTGAAAACCTCGTATCGCCCGATACAGTGGTGTGGGAACATTTTGTATCGGGTCATATCTTATCGTGCATTCAGTTTCCTAACATCGGCACATTTAATTGATCAATGAATTTGTTTTATGGTTAACAGAAATGGCCCGTATCAAGCAGACTGTCGTTCAGGTTGACGAGCACGGTAGGTGGATCTACACTGAGACCGTAGGTGAAGCACCTACTGTCGGATAGAAGCGCCCGAATCCAGAAGCAGTTGGGCCGTCAACTGCGGAAAAGAGGACGAGGGTAGGAGAAGTGGCGGCTCCAGCACCTATAGAAATGACAGAACCCCTGGAATACACGCCAGGAAGGTTCGTGTCGAGGGATGACGAGCACGCATGCCGTTATGCTGAGATGGCAACCAAGGTCTACAGACCGAGCAGGTTCTGCCACCAGGCTTCGTTAGTTGAGCTGGGCATATATGAAAGGCTGAAAGGCATCCTTGCTGTGGCGGGGCTGAGGAAGATCTGCCTCAGCCGATCTTCCTCTTACACCGAACTCACGAAGGAGTTCATGTCATCCCCCCTCCGAGTGAAGAATTCGGCTGCTGAAAAGAAAGAATACGGCGGAGCAGATAGACTCCAAGCCCGGTTATACAACTCGGAGCACGCCATCTCCGAGAAGCTCCTGAACGAGATATTCTCTTCCAGCGAGGAGGAGAAGAATCTAATGGATAACAGTGAGAGAATAACCGAAGGAGACAGGTTCAATCCTATGGAGCTCTGGAATAAGCTAACAAGCGAATCGTCATTTAAACCGGGTAGCAAGGTGACATCAGTGCACTCTTGCTTTTGGAGAATAGTGCACAAGCTAGTGGCGTGCTTGCTGTTCAAAAAGAACGAGTCCAGCAATATCTACACAGAAGAACTCCATGTCATGTGGCACATTATGGAGGACGAGTGATCAACCTCGGGTGGTTCTTATTGAACAGACTGCACCTGATAAAGGATGCCACCAAAGAATACTATATGGGTGGCATCGTCAACTTGATTGCGGCAGGGCTCGGGTACCCAAAGGAGCCGCACTACCTTTCGAGGACGAAGGGCGATGAGCTGATCGACATCAAATACCTGATGAGGGCCATCATCGTAAAGAAGGGGGGAAAGGACTACTTCTACAAGTTTGCAAGGACAAACATCCTCCTCCCGCTCCCTCGCTGCGCCACCTATGACACAGAAAAGTTGGTCTTCACTGCAACAGAGATAGAAGCTGTGGCGGTAGAAGCAGCTTACGCCGCCACCACCAGAATTCAGGAAAGGGCGGCCGCGAGAGGAGAACCGATTCTTCTCAACCCGCATCGAGCCAGACGTAATTCCAGAGCTACCAACGACAACTACTAATAGAGCTGTCGTCGCTCCTACTATACCAGCCACAACCACAACAACGACTATAATGGCTGAAAAAGAACCGGTGATTGTTGAGGTCACTGAGACAACAACTACGGGAGCTGCCGCGGGAGAGACAACCGCAACCCCCGACATCCCTGTAATGCCTTTAGAGGCAGAGGAAGCACCTCAGCCGGACGCCAGTAATGGGGTGTTCGAGGAGATCCTAGGAATGGGGCTCGAAGGTGCACATCTGACGCCGACACCGCCGCCGACACCGCCGCCGATGTCTCCTGTTGCAGCGGCTGAGGGGATCATCGATAGTGTAGAGGTGGAGCAGCATCCACCCACACCACGGCCATCTCCACCACGATGAGAAGGCAAAGCGGGGACGTCCACAAAAGAATCGACACCTCACCCGGCGGCATCTGCATCGTGAACAATTGAGATAGAATCTACCTCGTTTGGTAGACCATCGCATGAGCAAGGTGTCGTGAAGACGGAAGGGATACCTACGGGAACCCCTTCGTCACTCGGGAAGATGTTAGGGCATGAGCTAGACTACTTGCGGGAGGTAATGGATAACAACTCAGCTACCTATATTTCCTTAACCCGCAAGTTTGCATCTTTCCAAGACAGGCTGAATAACCAAGAACGAGAGCTACTGACTCTAGCTAGCCTTCCCGACGGACTAGAGATTTTGACTGCGACGCTTCAGCAAGTTCTCCAACTCCTCGACAAGATCGAGGAGAGGCTGGATTGGAGGGACGACCATCTGCGCTGAAGGCAGCTGAGAAGGTCCCCGTCGCCCCCTGGCTCTTGTTAAATGGAATTGGGAGGGGAGATAAATGCCTACCTTCTTAACTTTCACACCATTCCTTACTCCTAAGTGAATTAGGTATACTATATCTTGAACTATAGAATTAGACATTCTATATCTATGCCTACCCATTCTGTAGTTAGTAGATCCTCATAAGGGTGGATGGTGAGACTTAGGGATTATTTCCTCCACACACTACCATTGCATACAATGTCAACTAATAGAATAGAATGCATGATTTACATTGATCCTTGTTGTTTTGTTTTATAGCTACAAGTTTGAAGTTTATGCAAGAACATGATCCTCTTTATGGCGTATTGTTACATATCCTCTCCAACAGCCACTACCCCCATCTATGTGCTTAAACCCTTGTTTTCCCTCTTGGTAGTTAAATACCTTCATTTTCTTAGATTGCTTTCCTTGTTCATGATAACTATTTATTTGCAGAGTAAATAGTTCTTTTTTAGTTGTACATGTTAGGTTTGTTTAAATTACTTGCCTAATGTAGTTATTTTTTGCTTTTTAGGAGTCATTTCTAGCATAGTTTAGTTAATTGGCTTTCCTCTATCCATTTTTAATGATTAACTTAACCTACTTTAGTTATCTTTCTTGATTAGTTGAAAATAATTTATTGTGTATGGTTAACTTAGGTTTGTTTACTTCTTTCTTTTCTTTCTTGTTCACCATTCTTATAATAAAATCCCCCCCAATAAAACCCTATAAACCCTAACTCCTTGCTCTAGAAACCTAAAGAAGCAACCATAGCTAGTATCCTACCCCACTTCGTGAGGTTCGAATCCTAACGTTCCTACTCTCTATGGTACGATACAAACCCGTGTACTATTTAGAAAAGTGTTGTGCACTAGAGAGAGTCAATTAGTGAAATTATATATCTTTGTGGCCATAATGTTTTGATGAATTCATATTTATCCTAGTTTTAGCTACAAAATGGGTCTAGTTTAGCATCCAAAACTCGTGAATTTCACTAGAATAACGTTTTTCAATCTATTTATGATTTTATGCTAATTTGTACATATTTGATACTTTTCTTGACTCCCTTCATCAATTATCAAGACATCGACATGCAGTCCATCGACTTAGATGCTCGAGAGCCCCATTGACCCTCAAGGTTGATGACCCACCGAGCACTTGGTCAACATTTAGAAGCCTGACATTCAGACGACTCAATTATCAAGATTGATGAGTCATTGACCAGACATGAGCTCGACATTTAAGACCATCGATGACCAAGGTTGATGACCCATCTGTTGGTATGTATGCCCATAGAAAGTCATATGATGATTGTAATGGGATACTTTGTAAATGATTTGAAAAATAATAAAGGCAATTTCCGATCTATATGTTTAAACTATTTCTGAGATGATAGTGTAACATGATAGATGTCTAAAGAATGATTTTACTTAATGACGCATGCTTTTAGGTTAAGGACCTAAACGATGAGATCATGCGGATGTCAAGAGTATACATTCTTGTTTGGTCCCTAGTCGGTTGTTATTGTGGAAATAACCATTGACATCAATAACACTAAAGACTAGATTGTGTGTTGGTTGATGACAGAATCTCATTAGTCATGATATAGTGATATCAAACCAAGCACATAGGTACTTGTTAGAGAACAAGGTACCAGACAGACCCACCGTGAGAGTGAAACATGGAACCATGACTTGGTAGTCATAGTCAGCTCTCAGAGTGATGGTGGTGAGTGTGATTCTTAGACCTCAAATCACTACACTCAACACATGTCATTGGGTACACTTTGACATCATCAAACGCAGTCCTGAAACATGGGTTGTTATAAAGGTGATGATTGCGTGGCTTTGACACATGGGGCTTTTGAGGGGTGAGTGATAGATATGGGATTTGTCCCTCCTGAGGGAGTTTGATGTCCTTGGACACTTGATGAGTAGGATTGAGAAAGGCATGCACATGCGCGTGTGAATCAATATGTGATATTGATGTCACACACATCTCACCCAGTCTGCTTTGAGATCAAGGAAATGAATGAACGTTGAAAGGATGACTGTTCCATGCCTCGAGTTCATTCAGGATATCAATGACAAAGGAATTATACATTCACTATAACACCATTCACGGATTGTAGGATTGAAAGTTGTTCTCCAACTTTATATTTCACTTGGGTAGCACTGATGTGTGACTAGGCACCGCTCTTTTCTTGTGAAGTCATAAGTGTTATGGACTTTCATTGCCAACGTGAAATGGACCTGTAGGGTCACACACATAGGATTTAACCTGGAAGAGGAGTTTGTCCACAAACAATGTTTAGATTGATTACTAAAGGAGTTTAGTAGTTCAATTAAACACTCAATCAATTGATAGCTCAGTATCATAGTGTTCAAGGTGTTGGAAAGCTTGATTAGAGTATCAGATTATTTGGAACTGTAATTGACTGATTCTACACAATCTGCACTCCCAACCGATCGGCTCATGTGATGAACCGATTGGCTGAGCTTGGTGAACCGATTATCTCAACTGGTGAGTCGATCAGCTCATGGATAGAGTGAATTGAACAGTTCAAGTGTTGAACCGATCAGCTCAATTGGTCCAACCGAGCAAGTTGGGAAAGTAAAATTGGTGAGAAATTCTTTTTTTTTTGTTTTACTTGTCCAATACGATTGGAATAAGGATTGATATTTGATATCAATTAGAAACGAAAGAGGAAAAGTCAATCGGGAACTGACCAGGGCCACGAACCAATCGGTTCAGAAGTGAACCGACCGTTTCATGGGTCCCAACCGATCGGTTGAGGAGTCAACCGACCGGCTCAGATCCCCAATCGACCGTTTCAGTTGTGAAACGATCGGTTCAGGTCACACATTTGGTTGTTTTTGTGGAAAATCTTGAACCCTTCTACTCCTACTTTAGTCCCGCATTGCCTGGGATAGAGAACCCTATCCCATGACCCTCCTATATATATAGGGGTATTGGGGGCTTGTCAAAGTGCAACTCAGAGCGCCAATTGCTCTGCAAAGTTGTCGTTCTCTCTGGTTTTGGTAACCGAGAGTGCCCGAGCAAGTGCTACCCGATAAGGGAGGCACATCAAGGGAAAGACAACTACAGAAAGCGACTGGTGGTAGGAGAGTGTGTCGGTGACTTGTACACTGACAGGAGGGTGTGACTCCTTCCGATTCCTTGTGCAACAAGGAGATTGGAGTTCCAGGCAGTCTGTGTGGACGACTGCAGAGGCGGGAGACCTCTGTCGCTCGGAGGACAACTGTCAATCCCGACAGTCCCGGTGAGACCAGGAGTCTTCAGTCCCGGTGCGACCATGAGCTGCACAGACACCGTCTAAGACTAGAGGTGAAGACCGCGCAAGGCGCGAGATACTGTCATCGAGCGTGCCTCGGGACAAGGTATGCATCCACAAACCATCTTTCCTATTGTATAGACGTTGACGTGTTTCCTTTTGTTCTGGGTTTTGGCAGAAATTTTTTTGTTTCCACTCCTTCTCTGCCTCCCCTAAAACCCAACAGTGGTATCAGAGCCATGTCAACTGCTCTATATTTTAGGATTATCGATATGATTGATTTTGGTTTGTCACCTTTATTTATTGCATACGATGCGAATAAAATTGGCTTTATGCATGTCCAATCCACAAATCCCAAATATACATATATGATATGTAATATTAATGCACTCGATACACGTCACCCTTAAACGCGTTTTGTGGTGGATGTGTAGCATGGTTATGGCCTATAAACCCTATATCTATGTGTGGTTGTATGTGGTGGCTTGCATCTCGGTCTGCGCACCGATTCCCTTTCTCCTATTCCTGATGTAACTCGAAATAATTTGAGATTTCTTTTCCTACCTTTGCTCCCCCCGAATGTAACTCGGGGTTTCACAATTCAATTGTAAATAGGATATATTTTATTTCTTGTTATGTCAAAGAACGATGGATGACCTGAGACGATCGGTTCAAGGTGTGAACCGATTGGTTGGTGTTTAAGAAGATCGGTTACATGTACGAGACGAGTGAGTGTCGATATGAGGAGATGCACGATGACCAGTGAATTGATCGACTGGAGGTGCCAGTCAATCGGCTGGTGGCACTTGAACGACCAACTTGATGGTGAGTCGATCAGTCATGGGGATGAGCTGATCAAACCCAGAAAGGCAGGCACATATTTCATCTTGTACAAGTTGCATGTGATGTAGACCTAGATGACCGTGATTCCTCTTGGCTTGAGGAATCACAATAGGATGGCCATAATCATTGCTTTTATCATTTTGCATGTTTTCTGTGGGATATAGCATGTATATGATACATACTATATATTGTGGTGATTGGATATGTATATGTATATAAAAACCAAATCCCTCATTAAATATTAAAGTTTTAGATGCCTTCCAAATGTGACACACGTGAAAAGCTTGATCGACCAAGTGTGGGAACACCCTAGCATGGTGCACTGTCTGTCTCGTGGAAGAGTGGAGGATGAATGTGTGGGTCAGCCCTAGCAGGGTGCATATTCATCGTGTTGGCTTTGGGTCAGACTTAACAAGGTGACCTAGATAGAATCTAGCACCTTGAGGCATGGAGATGATCATGACAAGGAGTTGCATATGACATCTTTCAAGAGTTGCATATGATGCAATTGGCAAGAGTTTCCTACCTGGGAGATCTAAGTTGTGGGTGACAACCCTAGCTGGTCTATGGCTCAAAGGATTTTAGGATCTTGACCCACTAGAAGATTGTACGTTGCAATCTTCTGAATTGATGGTGAGGGCTGTCAATTTGAATCAAAATAGTAGGAGCGGTAATTAATTAAAGGCCAAATTAACTATCATCAAATTTTATTCAAATCAAATCAAAAGGAGTTTTGACAAATGCAATTTTCTCTTGTAGAATGGCAAAAGAATCATCTTTTAAAATAGGCAAATTAATTGAGAACAAATTCCATAACTGGTTGAGGACTGTGAGAAGTGTTCTGCACAATCCAGATATACCAAGAGCATTAGAATTCACTCTATGTACGCTTAGTGCGTTGGTGAAGAAGAAAGAAAGCTCATTGATAGAGATCAATGGAACGAAAGGTAAGGGAGAGAAGGGTTCTCTCACCGAATCGATTTCTTCTACATGGAGAGGATGGAAGGAACGATGGAAGAAGAAGCCAGAGATAGAGATCTCTACTTTTGGTGTATACACGATAGAGATTTACTTTACTACTTCTTCGTCATGGGTACTTGATACCGGATGAGGATCTTACATTTGTTCAAATGTGAAGGATCTTAAGAGAAGTAGGCCTTTGGGGAAAGGTGAGGTTGAACTACGTATTTCCAATGGGGCAAGGGTTGCCGCCAGTGCCGTAGGAACCTATGAGTTAACTCTACCAAGTGTGCTAATAATAGAGTTTAAGAACTGCTATTATGTACCCGCCATAAATAGGAATATCATTTCCGTCTCTTGTTTGGACAAAGATGGATTTGAATTTCTTATTAAGAATGGAAAATGTTCCATTTCTAAAGATGGGATCTTTTATGGCAGTGCCCCAATGTCTTATGTTTTATACTTGATAGATCTAGAGACAAGTGTATACAACATAAATACCAAAAGGCAAAAACTCAACAACTCAAACAAAACATATCTTTGGCATTGTCGTCTAGGGCACATAAATGAGAAACGCATATCTAGACTCCATAAAGATGGTTATCTAGACTCTTTTGATTGTGAATCAATAAAGACATGTGAATCTTGCTTGTTGGGCAAGATGACCAAGACTCCCTTTTCAGGTAAAGGTGAGAAAGCTAGTGATCTACTAAGACTCATACATACTGATGTATATGGGCCTTTTAGAACTAATACTAGAGGTGGGTATAAGTACTTCATTACCTTTACTGATGACTTCAGTAGGTATGGCTATGTGTACCTGATGAAACATAAGTCAGAAAACCTTAAAAGGTTCAAGGATTTCATGAATGAAGTACAAAAGCAACTTGGTAAAAGTATTAAGGCACTTCGATCCGATCGAGGTGGAGAATACTTAAGACAAGAGTTTGAGGACCTTCTGCGAGCCTGTGGTATTGTATCACAATGGACTCCGCCTGGAACACCACATCATAATGGTGTGTCTGAAAGAAGGAATCACACATTGTTAGATATGGTGCGATCAATGATGAGTTTTGCCGATCTTCTGATTTCTTTCTGGGGTTATGCTCTTGAAACCGCCGCGTTTACACTTAATCGAGTACCATCTAAATCGGTTCAAAAGACACCATATGAGATATGGTATGGAAAGCATCCTGATTTGTCTTTTCTGAAGATTTGGGGTTGTGAGGCTTACGTTAGGAAAATGTTTCCTGATAAGCTTGGACCCAAATCCGATAAATGTTATTTTGTTGGATACCCCAAGGAAACGAGGGGATATTATCTATACCACCCTACTGACAACAAAGTGTTTGTTGCCAGGACAACTGTTTTCCTAGAGAAGGAATTTATTTCCAAAGGGAGCAGTGGGAGGAAAATATAGCTTGAATAGGTTCAAGCCCAATAAGAAAACATTGAACCGATAGATGTGCAAGAGGAACATGGAGATTCAAAAGGTGTTGTGGAGTCTCAGTCTCCTCAGGTAACACAAGGACCTCGTAGATCTAGTAGGACCCGCCTTGAACCTGAGAGGTTTGGATACCTTGTAACTCAGGAAGGTGGTGAGTTGATCATAGATGATGATCCAACTACCTGCATAGAGGCTATGGAGGGACCAGATTATGAGAAATGGCTTGAAGCCATGAGATCCGAGATGGAATCCATGTACTCCAACAAAGTATGGACTTTGGTGGAACCACCCGAAGGGGTAAAACCCATAGGGTGCAAGTGGGTCTTTAAGAAGAAGACCGACATGGATGGCAATGTGCAAACTTATAAAGGCAGATTGGTTGCTAAGGGATTTCGACAAGTTCAAGGTATTGACTATGACGAAACCTTTTCTCCAGTTGCCATGATTAAGTCCATCAGGATCATGCTTGCTATTGTAGCTTATTATGACTATGAGATTTGGCAGATGGATGTTAAAACCTCATTCCTTAATGGGAATATAAATGAGGATGTGTACATGACACAACCTGAAGGTTTTGTAGATCCAAAGAATGCCAATAAAGTCTGTAAGCTACAAAGGTCAATCTATGGATTGAAGCAAGCATCTCAGAGTTGGAATCTTCGATTTGATGAGGAAGTCAAAGTGTTTGGCTTTATTCAAAATGAAGATGAACCTTGTGTGTATAAGAAGGTTTGTGGGAGCTCGACCAAATTCCTCATATTGTATGAGGATGACATACTTTTGATGGGGAATGATGTCTTAGCCTTTGAGAAGGTAAAGACTTTGCTTGGGAATACTTTCTCAATGAAGGACTTAGGAGAAGCATCCTACATTCTAGGAATTAAGATCTATAGAGATAGATCTAGAAGACTTCTCGAACTAAGTTAGAGCATGTACATTGACAAAGTGTTGAAGCGGTTCAGCATGGAGAACTCAAAGAGAGACAACATCCCCATGCTACATGGAGTCATCGTCTCTAGAGCTCATTGTCCCCAATCTTGTGAAGAAAGGGAGCGTATGAATGGGAACCCATATGCATCAGCCATCGGATCCATCATGTATGCTATGTTGTGCACACACCCAGAAGTCTCGTATGCTCTCAGCATGACGAGCAGGTACCAGTAAGATCCCAGGGATGCTCACTAGACAGCCATAAAGAACATCCTCAAGTACTTGCGAAGGACTAAGGATCAATTTCTTGTTTACGACGGTGAGGAAGAGCTGGTTGTAAAGGGTTACACCGATGTAAGCTTCCAAACCGATAAAGATGATTACAGATCGCAGTCAGGATTTGTATTTTGCCTAAATAATGGAGATGTGAGCTGGAAGAGTTTTAAGCAAGAAACAGTTGTCGATTCTACTACAGAGGCTGAGTATATTGCTGCTTCACATGCAGTAAAGGAGGCTGTGTGGATCAGGAAGTTCATCTCTGAAATTGGTGTAGTTCCCAGTAGCTGTGATGCAATTGAGCTTTATTGTGACAATAATGGAGCTATTGCACAAGCTAAGGAACCCATATCACATCAGCGGTCCAAGAACATACTACGGTGCTTCCATCTCATACGAGAGATCATACAACGAGGAGATGTGAAGATTTGCAAAGTACCAACTGAAGACAACATAGTTGATCCACTGACGAAGGCCCTTTCTCAGCAAAAGTATGATGTTCATGCTAGGTCAGAAGGAATGAGATTCCTAGGTGACTGGCTCTAAGTGCAAGTGGGAGTCTGTTGGTATGTATGCCCATAGAGCAAGTCATATGGTGATTGTAATGAGATACTTTGTAAATGATTTGAATAATAATAAAGGCAATTTCCGATCTATATGTTTAAACTGTTTCTGAGATGATAGTGTAACATGATAGATGTCTAAAGAATGATTTTACTTAATGACGCATGCTTTTAGATTAAGGACCTAAACGATGAGATCATGCAGATGTCAAGAGTATACATTCTTGTTTTGTCCCTAGTCGGTTGTTATTGTGGAAATAACCATTGACATCAATAACACTAAAGACTAGATTGTGTGTTGGTTGATGACAGAATCTCATTAGTCATGATATAGTGATATCAAACATGGCACATAGGTACTTGTTAGAGAACAAGGTACCAGACAAACCCACCGTGAGAGTGACACATGGAACCATGACTTGGTAGTCAAAGTCAGCTCTCAGAGTGATGGTGGTGAGTTTGATTCTTAGACCTGAAATCACTACACTCAACACATGTCATTGTGTACACTTTGACATCATCAAACGCAGTCCTGAAACATGGGTTGTTATAAAGGTGATGATTGGGTGGATTTAACACATGGGGCTTTTGAGGGGTGAGTGATAGATATGGGATTTGTCCCTCCTAAGGGAGCTTGATGTCCTTGGACACTTGATGAGTAGGATTGAGAAAGGCATGCACATGCACGTGTGAATCAATATGTGATATTGATGTCACACACATCTCACCCAGTCTGCTCTGAGATTAAGGAAATGAATGAACATTGAAAGGATGACTGTTCCATGACTCGTGTTCATTCAGGATATCAGTGACAAAGGAATTATACATTCACTATAACACCATTCACGGATTGTAGGATTGAAAGTTGTTCTCAAACTTTATATTTCACTTGGGTAGCACTGATGTGTGACTACGCACCGCTCTTTTCTTGTGAAGTCATAAGTGTTATGGACTTTCACTGCCAACGTGAAATGGACCTGCAGGGTCACACACATAGGATTTAACCTGGAAGAGGAGTTTGTCCACAAACAATGTTTAGATTGATTACTAAAGGAGTTTAGTAGTTCAATTAAACACTCAATCAATTGATAGCTCAATATCATAGTGTTCAAGGTGTTGGACAACTTGATTAGAGTATCAGATTGATTGGAACTGCAATTGACTGATTCTACACAATCTGCACTCCCAACCGATCGGCTCATGTGATGAACCGATCGGCTGAGCTTGGTGAACCGATCAGCTCAACTGGTGAGTCGATCGACTCATGGACAGAGTGAAATGACCGGTTCAAGTGTTGAACCGATCAGATCAACTGGTCCAACCGAGCAAGTTGGGAAAGTAAAATTGGTGAGAAATTCTTTTTTTTTTTGTTTTACTTGTCCAATATGATTGGAATAAGGATTGATATTTGATATCAATTAGAAACGAAAGAGGAAAAGTCAATCAGGAACTGACCAGGACCACAAACCGATTGGTTCAGAAGTGAACCGAATATTTCATGGGTCCCAACCGATCGGTTGAGGAGTCAACCGACCGACTCATATCCCCAACAAACCGTTTCAGTTGTGAAACGTTCGGTTCAGGTCACACAGTTGGTTGTTTTTGTGGAAAATCTCGAACCCTTCTACTCGTGCTTTAGTCCCGCATTGCCCGGGATAGAGAACCCTGTCCCATGACCCTCCTATATATATAGGGGTATTGGGGGCTTCTCAAAGTGTAATTCAGAGTGCCAGTTGCTCTGCAAAGTTGTCGTTCTCTCTGGTTTTGGTAACCGAGAGAGCCTGAGCAAGTGCTACCCGATAAGGGAGGCACATCAAGAGAAAGACAACTGCAGAAAGAGACTGGTGGCAGGAGAGTGTGTCGGTGACTAGTACGCCGATAGGAGGGTGCGACTCCTTATGATTCCTTGTGCGACAAGGAGATTGGAGTTCTAGGCAGTCCGTGTGGATGACTATAGAGACGGGAGACCTCTGTCGCTCGGAGGACAACTGTCAATCCCGACAGTCCCGGTGAGACCAGGAGTCTTCAGTCCCAGTGCGACCAGGAGCTGCACAGACACCGTCCAAGACCGGAGGTGAAGACCGCGCAAGGCGCGAGGTACTGTCGCCGAGTGAGCCTCGGGACAAGGTATGCATCCACAAACCATCTTTTCTATTGTGTAGACGTTGACACGATTCCTTTTATTCTGGGTTTAGGGGGAAATTTTTTTGTTTTCGCTACTTCTCTACCTCCCCTAAAACCCAACATCATCGACCACTCTCCATCAACCAACACCATCATCCATCGGTCAACATCTCCATCGGCCTTCTAGGTCGATGACCCATTGAACTCCAAGATTGATGATCGAAAGATGAAGAGCCACAACCATCGATCAGAAGCTATTGCTCAACATCAATGGGAGGCAAAATTGGTCAATAGACATGACCCTATGAATAGACCCCCATGACAGCACTTCAATGCATTTCTCAAATGTTGAAGATGAACACATTGAAAGGTCGACACCAAGATCAGGGCAAAGTCTAGGCCCATCGACCAAAGTAGTTCCATTCAAATAGCTTGGCCATTGACCTGCAGTTTTGGTGACATCCATATACCTCCAGTGTGTCGACCTCCATATCGACCTCTATGATTTCCAAGCCATCGACCACCTTCTCGAAGGCAATTGACCTCATCACCAAGATATTGTGCATCCACCTACTTCATCTGCAAGTGAGGGCACTACTGTAGAATAGGCCTTTGGCGTCGGTTGTTTATGCCCTTTTAGTGACGGTTCTAAAGTGACGCCTATGTGGGTGCCGCTAAAGGTCAAACTCTTCGGCGTCAGTTTTATAACCGATGCCAAAAGGCTTCGCGCCATTGAAAACGCGCCAACAGGGCACCGATAGGTGTCAGTTATTTATAGTAAGCCGATGACAAAAGGCTTCGCGCCACAAAAAGGGCGCCATCTAGGACAATATCTGCGTCGGTTTGCAACTAAAAAACCGACGCCATATTCCCAGACGCCACGACCATGCTTCCCTACACGGCCGTGTTTAGTACTATAGGCATTCGTTTTATACTAATAACTGATGCTATTTCCCGCCACTACCGTGCTTTCCTGCACGGTCGGGTTGTTTGTCACATTAGGCGGCGGTTTTTATCCAATAACTGACAATGTAAGCCTTTGATGACAGTTTTCTATAAATAACTGACGCCGGTGTTTTAATTTTTTTTTTCTTATCAGTTTGGAGGCCTACTGTGGCTGGCCAGTAGGATGAGAACCTGCAGTTCAGTTTTGAACTGCAGGTTTACGACATCCATTGATGTCAGCCAACAAACATGCCACAAACCTGCAAAATTAACAAATATACTTTTCACACAAGTAGATACATTCAGACATCAATTCAATTCTCACATTCACACATGTAGAAACATTCTAATACATGTAGAAACATTCAGACATGTATAAACATTCAAAAATATTCATTTACAAAATATCATTCAACATCACTATCAGCATCCCAAATATATTTTAGAGTCCCCACTACTTGTATGGATCTTCCCCATTCTTCTCTTACTTCATTTAATACTTCCATCGTATATGGAGCATGTACATCTTTTAAGTGTTTATCTATAATTTGGTCAGTTTTAAACACCTGCAAAGAGAATGATGTATATATATATAAGTAATAATATAAAAATAAGATTGATATATTTCATACTAACTAATGAGACTATATATAATACCTCATGTATGTTATCGATGTCCAATGTGGCATATTGGATAATCATCTGCATAAATCACATCACATAGTATGCGCATGCCCAGCCGTTGTCTTGTGTAGCGCACTATAAATTGAAACATACAAAATATTAAAAAATACAACTAAGCACAGTTCACATAAATAATATATACATTGAAGTCGGGAACTTACTTTCACATTCTCCCAAATTATTGGCTGGTTATTTTTCCTGGGGACCTTTCCTCCAGCCTTTTTGAATGCATCTAAACCCCTACATGTTAATGTAACACAATAAATTGCATAATTAAATAGTAATGTAATAAAAAATGTTAACAGATATAAAAATGAAATATTTCTCACCAGAATAATGACATTCTCATTACGTGTCCAATTTTAGTATTCAATATACTCCCCACAGGATCTACATAATAAACAGTGAACGTCCTGGGGAGAATAACTAGTAACTCCCAATGCCTACCGCTAGAGGTAAAAAAGTTAAAAATTAATAACTCAAAATCCACAATAAAAATGTAAATTTCTTAAGTCCAAATTATAAGTAAAGTAAACTTACTTGACATTGAATGGAGCTATTATTATCGTCTTCTTTTGCTGACCAAAAATTGTAAAAGCATCTATACAATATTGTTGAACACTATTAGGGTCTTTAGCTACCACACTAATCAATGATGGAATAAAAAATCCCACATGGTCAAATGTAAATTGTTTACATTGATTTTCGACTAAGTAGCTGCAAAACATGTATTACAGATGCATTAATATATAAGAAACTAGATCACCAGATCTTACACAAGGTATATGGATGTATAAACAAGATCTCACCTTATCCATGTCTCTATCATTGATGTATTCAACCAATCATATATAAACAATTCAATAATATCTTGTATAAATAAAGAGCTTTCGTATGATGGACCTGCATAATTAGCTTCTAAAGAAACAATAATAGGGAAATATATATTATGTGCCCGTATCCAACATGCCATTCCCCTACAAGCAGGACCTAACGAGTATTTTAGGTCAGTTGGAACCCAACTTGGTAATGCAGGAAGTGGAGGTGGAGGCCTAGATGCTCTGGGTGTCTTCTTTTTAACATGTATATATAATTTCAGATCAATTGACCTCATATATACACATTAACAATCTAAAGTAATGTAAATTTATCTTACAATTTCAGCAGTGTAGACGACATCTACTTTGGGCCACAATATCACCCCGCCTTCTGCCTCAGCAAGTGTATCAATATCTGGGTGGGCATATGGCAATGTAGCTTCCCTCCAATCGGGGAATACACGTATCGGGCTCACACGAACGTAGCCCTGTGGCATATCATCTTGAAAAGACTAGCTACAATGTCATAAACAATACTTACAATAGACGTGTTAGGTGGTGGGTCTACAGGATTAATCTCAGTCTGTGCATCAGGAGAAGAGTGGGTCACCATAAGCTGATTGGAAGCCTGAGATGCCTGCCACCGCATCATTTCTTCCTTGACCTTCTTAGCAACTATATCCTCGACTCTTTTATTCTCCTATACATGGATAAAAGAAACATTAGCTTCTTATTATTGAATTCCCTTTTGTAGTAACATTCTAAAAAAAGAATAGGTTACCTCTTCTTGTGAAAGTCCCACTCTGGGTTTGCGCTGGGATGACCCAAAGAATGCTTTGATGCCCACACCAGTGCCTGCACCCCTAACACATCCAGGATGCTCTGGGTTACCCAGAGCAACTGTCAATTCATCCCTTGTGCCCTGAGGGATGAACGTCCCTTGTTTCCTCTGCTCGTGCAGCTACCTCTAATCACCATCAATAGAAATTGGTAAGTTAACACCACAAATAATCAATATTCAAACAATTGCTCTAAGAGTTGTATTTTACCATTTTTACATCCGCCTCAGCAGTTATGGGCTTCTTTATTTCACCCTTCTTGTTTTGCCTCCCAGCTATCCAGACATCATGGCGAGGCATGGGTGTAGAACATGTAGTAGAGGACTCCTGTGTAGCAGCAGACTCTGCCTGTAGTCTTTGGCGAATGCTTGCATAGCCCTTTGGACCCATAGTGTGGTCATGCACATTCAGTGCATGCCTTGCTTTTTGCGCCTCACTTAATACCTTGAATTCTTTAGATTTTCTTGAAGCAACAAACGTGTCCCAATCTTATTTGTCCAAGAAGTTCCACTATTCAAGGGCTGACTTCTTCTTCTTATCACCATCTTTTATGTATTCTCTATTGAGATTTGTCCTATAGTTCCTTAACATCTTTCCAGCGCATTGCATCACACTTTCACAATGCAGCTTCTCATCCAATGCAAAAATATTCTGTAAAATAGAATTGCTATTAACTAGTATCCAAAAATAGAATTGCAAATAATATAATTTGTAATCTACAAAATAGAATTTTAAATAATAATAACTCACACATAAATACTTCCATATCATGTCTTTCTTCGCCTGAGGAACTTTATGCCAATTATCATACTTAACACCACAATGGATTCGAGTGACAACCCCAAGATAGTTTACAAAATTATTGCAGTTTACTCCAATTGCATTTCCTCCATTATGAAACTCCATAGCCAATCTGGATCCACTGCCACTTAGCGCTATTAACTTCTTCAACAGAGTGATGCCCCTTTTCTTGTTAAGTTTTTGGTGATGCACATCAAGTTCCTCCAGTGCTTCAGTGGGTACATGTGCATCATCAACCTAAAATTTGACAAAAATAAACACACTGAATTAGCCCAATATAGAAATATCAGATATATGACATAACTAGAAGATAATGAATTTTATAGAAATACAAGATATGTTTTTAGAACTTACTTTGGTATCCTCACCATGCTCATCATGGACAACATGCTCATCATGGACTTCATGCTCATCATGGACATCATGCTCATCATGGTCATCCATCTGAAAATGTCATTAAAAAGGCAAACATTTAGCATTTGTATTAACTAGAAGATAATGAAACATCAAATCTAAAAATGATATAGATATTAAAAAAGCAAACATTTAGCTTCAATAAAAAATATAAACATGCATGCCTCTAAAATTGTGATCTTTTATCAATTAAAAATCCTTCATTGTGATCTCCGCACACATATAAGTCATCATTAGCTTCAATATTTTGTGGAGTTGGCAACCCAACTGAGAATGGACTGGAGTTATCATACTTATCATAGTACTCTTCTTCATCTATAGGATCTTCAATGAACTGTCTTTTACCATGAAGAACAACCGACCATTTATCATTTGCAGGATCATCGATATAGAATACTTTTCTCCTGTGATGCCAATATGAATGGTTCACCCTTCTCGCCAATCTTTTCAAAGTTCACTAATGTGAAACCCAATTCATCCACTATAACTCCTTTGGTGTTATCAACCCAATTACATTTAAAGAGCAGAATTCTGAAATCTATGTAGTCAAACTCCCATATGTCTTCAATGACACCGTAATATGATATTTTAGCTTCACGTCGACTCTTATCCTTTGCACTTGCAAAATACATAGTCGATGCTTGAAGAGTGAACCCACTATTTTGGACGAAACTCTTATCATCTTGGCGCTTTGTGTAATATGTGAACCCATTAATGTCAAACCCTTCATAAGACATAACATCTAGTTTTGGTTTAAAGGTGAGGCATTTGATAGTTTCCGTAATATCATTTGGTTTTTGAGATAGTTGATGTAAGGCTTTATCTTCAAACCACTTAGTAAAAGTCTTGTTATGCTCTCTAGCAAGCCACATTGAACTTGCTCGAGAATGTTGTCTCTTGATGAAATTGGTATGTTCCTCGATATAAACACTCACTTCATCCATGTTGTGTACAATATACAAGTGAGCTTGTTCCAACTGCTCATGCCTGATTACTTTCACCCGTGATCCCAAAATTCCTTTTCCCTCCTCAATATTCTTGTCATTAACATGAGTGTTATTACCACTCAGAAAGTCATTGCGAAAATCCATAACCTCTCTCGCCACATAACCTTCAATAATACTCCCTTCAAGCCGATAACGGTTTCAAACATCACCTTTAAAAATGCTCATGTATCGTTCAAAGGGATACATCCAATGCAAAAAAACTGGTCCCAACATTTTCACTTCCCTAGTCAAGTGGAAAACAAGATGTACCATGATATCAAAGAACAAAGGAGGGAAATACATCTCAAGCTTACATAGGGTAACAACCACTTCTCTTTGCAAATTATCAAGAGTATCAGGGTCAATAACTTTGCTGCATAGACTGTTGAAAAAGAAACAAAGTCTGGTGATTGCAAACCTTACATGCTTTGGAAATATAGATCGAATTGCCACAGACAATATTTGTTGCATTAGAGTGTGACAATCATGAGATTTAAGACCTATCAACTTTAGATCTTTCATTGATACCAATCTACGGTTGTTGGATGAGTAACCTTGTGGCACCTTAACATTTACTAAGCATTCACAAAAAGCTTTCTTCTCCTTTCTAGACAACGTGTAACAAGCGGGAGATAAGTATGTTCTTTTATTACCCATTTCACGTAATTCTGTTAATTCTAACCTTATTCCCATTTCACGTAGGTCCAGTCTGGATTTTATCCCATCTTTAGTCTTACCTGGTATATTTAACAGAGTACCAATGACGCTATCACAAACATTTTTCTCAACGTGCATTACATCGATACAATGCCTGACTGTCAAAGAACTCCAATAAGTAAGATCCCAAAATATTGACTTCTTCTTGAATGAAGAATTGTCACTCTGTGTGGCCATACTACATTGTGATTTCTTACCAAATTCATTGACAATGTCTTTTACTCTTCCATAAACAACATCCCCTGGTATAGGTTTAGGTGCACTCCGTTCATCATTCCATCCATTGAATGCTTTGCACTTCCTACGATACAAATGAAATTTTGAAAGAAACCTTCGATGACCAAGATATACAGTCTTGCCACCATGTTTTAGTCTTATTGAATCAGTGTTTTCTTCACATATAGGACACACTTTAGCTCCTTTGAAACTATATCTAGACAAATTCCCGTATGCTAGAAAGTCATTAATAGTGCAAAACAACATAGCATGCAAACGAAATGTCTCTCTTCCTAAAGCATCATAGGTCATCACATCTTCAGCCCAAAGTTTCTTTAAGTCATCAATCAGAGGTTCAAGATAAACATCGATATCATTTTCAGATTTTTTAGGGCCCGATATCAACAATGACAACATAACATACTTATTTTTCATACACAGCCAGGGAGGAAGATTGTATATAACAAGCATGACTGGCCAAGTGCTATGTTGTCTACTCAATGTCCCGTACAGATTCATCCCATATGTACAAAGGCCAAGTCTTAGATTCCTATCTTCCTCACCAAATTTGGGGTACAATAGATCAATCTTCTTCCACTGTGGGGAATCAAACGCATGTCGTCGGATCCCATCATTATTTTTCTTAACATCTGCATGCCACCTCAAATTCTTCGCATCTTTCGGATTTGCAAACAAGCATTGAAACTGTGATATTATAGGTAGATACCACATCACCTTGGCAGGAGAACCATTTTTGGACTCCCCTGAAGTCGTCTATTTATACCGTGATGCACCACATTTTGGACAATCTTTCAAATGCACATAGTTCTTTTGAAATAATACACAATCATTCGGGCATGCGTGTATCTTCTTGGCCTCCATTCCCATTGGGAACATCAATTTCTTTACCCGGTATGTTGAGATTGGCAGCTCGTTTCCTTCAGGAAGCATTTCTTTCAACAAAGTCAACAATGAAGTGAAGCTTTTGTCGCTACATCTATTGTTAGCTTTCAACTTATACAATCTCAACACAGTGTGAAGCTTTGTAAACTTAGCACAACTTGTGTATAATGGTATCTCAACATCATGCACAATGTTTCTAAAGATATGAGGTGGATCGGTGTGCTCTACCCTACAACTATCCAGCATCGCATCAACGATGTCTACTGGAACTGGTTCGTTCACATCTATGTCATCGAAGGCAATTTCTTCTTCCACCCAAGCACTACTATCGACATCCACTGGTTTCGAGTTTGAAATCTCTCCATGCCAGTGCCATTCTGTATAGCCTTGTACAATCCCGTTGCACATGACATGACTTTTGATTTCGTCACCAATGCTGACTTTCTAGTTGTTACCGCAATGCCTACATGGACAGTAGAACCTATCTCCAGGTTATTTCCTATGTTCCTCGGCAAATCTAATAAACTGATCAACACCAGATATAAACTCTGGGGTGCAGCGATTGCGAATGGACATCCATGATCTATCCATTCTATGATCAAAGAGAAAACAAGTATATATTAGGACAAGATTAGGGTCTACGGTTAACAAATACATGTGATGTCATTCTTATATATAATAAATGTGTACCACCTATACCATCCTTGAACACCTAATCTCACTAGTAAGTGTATAATGTGTATTGGGTTTTCAAGAAAATGCTACCGAAATTTTCTCGAAAACCCAATACACATTATACACTTACATCCTAAGTGAGATTAGGTGTTAAAGAACAGTCCCAAACCGGGGACTATCAAAGATTTACTCCTAATGAGTAAATCTGGGATGGGTTTCTAGGCCAACAAACACAATAATAAATATGTACATGTTAGGGTTTCATCACAATTGATGTTAGGGTTTCATCACAATTGATGTTATGGTTTCATCAATGTTAGGGTTTAATCAAATCAAATTATGATGCTAGAATGGACAAGTTTAAATCTTATTTCAACATGCATCAAAATTTACTGAATTAGGTCAAGCATTAGGATTAGAAGCACACATATATGCAAGAAAAAGATTTGTTCGTATCCTAGGATTTACATAAATCATTACATAAAGATTTGTTCATATCCTTACCAACAACAAGCATGGATGTGGCTGTGTTGGCCTACCACGGCCGTGCTGGGCAGCACGGCCGTGGTAGGCCAACACAGCCACGGCCGTGCTTTCTATTGGTAAGGAGCTAGGGAGAAGGAAGAAAAGAGGCTAGGGCTACCTGGAGCTAGCGTGGAGAAGAGCGGCGGCGGCGGTGTGAGAGCAACGAGCAGAGAAGGAGGCGGCGAGCGGCGAGCAGAACGACACCAAGAGAAGAGTAGAGCAGAGCAGAGCGGCAAGCAGTAGTGGCGGCGAGCGGCGAGCAGAACGACACCAAGAGAAGAGTAGAATAGAGCAGAGCGGCAAGCAGTAGTGGCGGCGAGCGGTGGCAGTAAGAGAAAGAGGATGTGGCGACGTCAAGCAGAGGCGCACCAGCAGCTGCGGCGACGAGAAGCAGCGGGGGTCGTCAGGTGATTTTAGGCGAGCGGCGAGCAGCAGAGAAAATTATCACGATGAAACAGAAGAAAGGGGAAGACTCAGGTGATACAGGTCTATTAAGTTTGTGAACGACATCGGTTATCTACAAAACCGACACCTTTTACTCTTAAGCGTTGGTTCATAGTACAAAACCGACGTCCGATTAGACAATCTTTACCCTAAATTATTTGGTGGGAACCATTATCAGCGTCGGTTATCAAAGGATAACTGACACCGAAATTGGAACTTTTTACACAAATTTTCATCTTATATAGGCATCGGTTAGTAGTTAAAAAACTGACGTTGTATGTGACACTTTGGGGCCAATTTCTTTTCACTCGAAAATTGGATTTCGCGGGTGATTTTAGGCGTCGGTTTGTTTTACCCAGCCAACGCTGAATACAAAGTGATACCCGTGTCTGGCTGGTCTTCGAATATAGACATCAGGTTTCCTAAATAACTGACGTTGAATGTTATAGGTGTCAGTTTTTTTAAATAACTGACGCCCAAAAAAGCGACATTGAATGTTGTTTCTGTAGTAGTGGGGTTAGTTATTGGAAGAGAGAGAAGAAAGAAACTCTTTCATCACACACCATGCCAAGCTACTTCTACTACCATCATTACCATGATCGTGCCCTCTTTATATGCCAGTGATATTAATCTCTCTATGTCGAGGGAATACTCTTCTCACTGGCATGTGGGGATTATCCACGCTACCCATTTTTGCACTTTCAATCATATAATAATGCTAGTATGAACTCATTTAATTCATAGCTAACCTTTTATTACATGTGTTGTGGATTGATCACCCACTTATGTGATTTATTACAGTCTTATTCCGTGAAAACATCAACATTTAAGATTTGAAAATGGATTATCTTTGGTTGATGCCTTGACAAGAACTTCTAATGGGAAGTCTTTAGAGTAGAGGGTATAGGATCTGTAAGTAACGAGACATCGAGTTTACAAGGATATCTACCCATGCAAGTTTATAATGCCAAAAGAGGAAGCCTACATAACTCCAATTATATATTCATATTTGTTTGGATTTTAATGAATGCGTATATTTGAGAAATGGCGGTGAAACCCATTCCACACTAGTGTTTCCATCAATTGATGACTAGAACATTAATCTAGCTCTTTTTATTCTTGCAACTTAGGTTAACCAAACCAACTCAACTTTGTGATAAATACTAGTTCTTGATAGTTACTCAGATTAGAAAAAAATATGAAACAAGTTGTCCTTTGGAATTTGATCCTCAATAGTACTGCAATAAGACCCGTCAGCTTGTGGGTGCATCATTGCACATTAGTTTTGGTAAACTCTAGGAATTACATTCCTAATGAATTTGTAGTGTGATAAAACCCACATCATGTTTCATAGGTGCATCAAGCTTTTTGGTGCCATTTCCCAGGAGTGGCTCTCAGGGTCTATCTAGTTGTTTCTTTTTTACTTTTTCTAGTATCCCTCATCAATGATATTCTTTATTATTGATGTGAACATTGTTGTTAACTTACTTCTATTTGCTTGGGTGTTCCTCATACAGGTGACAATGCATGTTTGTATGTCAATGTTTATCTATTTATTCATTGTTTGAGGATCCAAATAAAGGAACCAACACCTCATTCAAGTAGAAGACTAACTCATTGGAGATCACAAGGAAAAATGCAAAAATATGGTTCACCCAATCCACCGGCACCAAGGCCTCTTCAAGATTATTTCTTGATGGAAAAATATATGTCTCCAATGCTATAAGAGTGAAACAAATGTTAGGGAAAGTGTTACCTATTCCAACAGCCCTTGTGGGACCTATTCCGAACTTCTATAGAATAGAGAATGAGAACCCCTAGAAGCATATTGACACTTTCTTGGAGACATGCTCTACATTCCACACTTTTGATGTAACTAATGACTTAATTCACCTTAAACTCTTCTCATTCTAACTAGAGATAAAGCCAAAGAATTATACTCCACAAAGTCTGACTTGATGACATGGGAAGCTATGATGAATGGATTCCTAAAGAATTTTTCCAATTGAAGATTTTACCTAATGAGAAGGAATATCAGATCATTTATTCAAATGGTACATAAAAAATTTCATAAGGGTATAAAAAGGTTCCAAAATCTTCTCAGGAAATTCCTTAATGATGAGGTACCATTGTTGGATCTAGTAAAATCATTCTACATCAGATTGTCTCGAATGGGGAAAATAGTAATAGAATCATCTTGTGGTGGTACCCTCATGGAAAAGCCCTATAACATATTGAAACTTGGACATATTCTCTTTTTGGCCCTCTTTCTAAGATTTTCATTTCTTTTCTATCCTTTTTGTCTTTGATGTTTAATTTTTGGAAATAACAGTGGTTTGGTGAACATTTGTTCATTATTTATACCAGTAAAAGGGTTTATGCACAAATATCTTAGTGAATGCTATAAGCAGGGTCTAATATGCAAATTTACCACTTATGTGAGATAATGATAAAATAATTCCTTAGCCTTATGGAGGAAGGAAGAGAAAATGTAATGAATAATAATGCTTGAAATATGTTAATGTGATATTGAATTATTTAATATGAGAAATTGTGGTAATATTGGGTAATGGAATAAAATTCATAAAAGGAAGACTAATTCATAAGTTGAGATTCGTTTTCCTTGGGTTTGGTTTGGCTTGGAGGCCAAGTTTCATAATTTTGGAATAATATTAACTCTCTCTATTTTTTTAAAAAGAAAAGGTGAGTTTTCCTCAAAATATAAAATAAAATACTGAATTACTCAAAAAGTGGAAAATAACCTCTGATTCATAATCTACACATTCAAAATAGCCTCTGGGCGAATTTTCATGTAATTTGGATAATCTTTAATATACATGTGAAGTTAGGAGAAAGAAAGTGTTTAGAACCTTCAAAATATTAATTAAGTGTACAAACAACTTCAACATTTAAAATTAATGGCAAATTCATGTGTCACAATTTTTAGTTTGCTTAAAGGTGAAGTTTCACAATAATTGATGATTTCTAGATGTTTCTAGTGTGTTAAGAAAGAGAAAATATGGTTTAACATAAAATAATTAAATAAAATATTTAGAAGAATCAAATCCAAAAACTAAGACAATAATTGGATTCCTCATGTCCAAATTAGGCTAGGTGCCAAATTTTATTAAAAATGAAGGTTGTTTGTACCCTTTTATGAAGAGAGAGAAATTAGGAAATAATGTGAGTATCACTTTATTTGATTTTGATTGGCAGTTGATTCTATGTCACGTGGTTCATTTCCAGTTCATTTCCTTTTATTTGCAAATGTGGATTCTATCTCATCTGTTGGATTTTTGATCCAATGGAAACTATGTGTCTCCTACCTTCCATTTTCTATTTTCCCTTTCTTTTTTCTCAGGAGAGACAAACTCATTTTCCTCGATTCTTTCTCAGCTTCCTCCCTCATCTCTCATCAATTCACTCTACTTTTTTTGTGGTTAGTTTCCTCATTTTCGTCCGCATCTATTGACCCTATATATGTTAGGGATTTGCAGATGCTTTGTCACTTCCCACCCGCCTCCCTCGTTACTCTGTTCATGCCCTATATCCAGATATCCTTCCTTCTCCTCACCACACCAGGACACCAGACCCCTATATTTTTACCCCAAAACCTTTGCGATGACCTCTAGTATCATCCCACACTTCCAATTTGTTCTTGCTCATTCCTAGGCATGTTTCCCCTAATTCCGGTCGACCTGGCTGCGGAAGGTCCATCGATGGTTAGGCTTCATCTCATCACGAAGCCTCGAGAAGGCTCGAATCTCTTACTCAAACCCAGGAAAAGGTGGTTCTAGTGGAAATTTGACTCCAGTGGTGGTAATCAAGTTCCCCCCTTTTTGGTGCTCTCCCAATCTCTATTTCCATGGCGCCAAGCCTAGTTGGAGTTCTTCTCACCTTTATTCCTGATGTTTGGGGCCATCGATTTTGACTAAGCCTTGTGATTTGGTTAGTAGTTTTCCCTGGTGATTTAGTTGTTGAATTCAGGAGATCTGGTTTTCAAATATTGGTTGGCTTCACTTCTATTTGCGGTTGTTTCTTTGTGCAGAAAAGGTTGAAGATGATCTCTCTCGCTTTCCCTAAACTACCCCCTCATCTCTCCTTTCTTTAGTTTTTCTCGCCAAGGGCCGTTTGGTAATTTAGACTTCATTCTTCTTTATTTTGGGGTGAGTAAACTACACCTTTGACCCATGACTTGGCCTCACCCAATTGGGCCAAGTCAGTTGGGGGCAATCTCCCTCTCTCACGAGGTGTTTGATGATGTGGCTTTTCCCGATTCACCGATTTTGTAAAAATCGTATCTTTTGCTCTGGTTGTCCAAAAATTAAACTAAAATATGTTTTGGAATCAGAAAATGCAAGATTTCTAAGAAAAATACTTTCAAGGTTTGGTTTTGAGTTTTGTCAAAAGATGTTTTTCAAAATAATTAATACATAAAAATCACCAAAAATCACTTTAAACCTCATAACTCCAAAATAGAAAAAATTATATGTTTTTTAATCACGAGAACCATATAAGATCAATGGTGATGATTTCATATTCTAAATTAGAGTTTTGCTCAAAAAGTCCAAAACAATGGATTTCTTTACATTAATGGATACGAAAAACCCCAATACATGATTATACATTCAAAATAGGAAAAGTTGACCTTGGATCATCTAAAGTGGTGAAAGTTGATAATTGAAATCGATAAAAGAGGTATGTGCAAATCTTACCCTTAAGTTGGGATATTTGTGAACGAACCCTATTTTCCTTAATGAGACATTGATTGAACCCTAATTCTCCCATTATTTCTTATTTTGCTATAATTGCATCAAAATCAGTTTTGATATATTATTTCTTGGGTCTTGGAACCCCACTACCATGTTGCAACTATTTCATGATTTATCTTGCCACTATACTATTTCTAGAGCATGATGATTTATTTGACTATTTTGATAATGTAGTTGTACTTATGTAAAACCTCCCATAGTTTAGGGCATGTGTTATTTTTCCCCGAGGAATGTGTTTACTCTCCCCCTGCGTTATTTCTTCCCAATATAAAATATTTGATAGGTGACTGCGAATGTGATTACTTTCCCCACATCTATTTGGTTGGGATCTGGTAGGTGCTCAACCCTACTTAGTTAATGTAGTCCATTTAATATCATGCATGGTACTTCTTATTATTTATTGGTTTTTAGCAAGAATATTTTGTTATATGTCTCATTCTCTTGGCCCTCTCATCTTATGATGAATCTATATCCTTATGTTACATTGTTGTTCTTATCTTGTTTCTTGTTCATAATGTTGACACATACCATGTTTCCTTTCTTTTGCTGGGTGCTTTCCCAACCACCCAGGTAAAGCATAAGGTGTTGAACAAAATCAAGGAGAGCATAGTTTTTGGCATGGACCAAGCTCTTGGAGTATTTGCTTGGAGGCAAAATTGGTGTAGTTTAGACTTCCCTCAATCTTAGATCATTTGATGTATCTTACATGCAAACCCTTAATGGGAGATTGACATGAGTTTACAGTGCATAGTACGCAAGTGAACGTATCAAAGTAATAAGCCCTTGTGAGGCCTGAATCGAACTCAGGGAAGCGTTTCTCCAGTAGACTACTACTAACTACGATCAAGGTCGCTAAGCTGGTTATAATCGGTTGAATTGGGTTGAACAAAAGAACAAAAGCAAAAATAAAGCAAATTAAATGTGGAATTAATTAGAAATGGGTGAATTCATTAGGATAATGGTTTCACCATAGAAAACACTAATAATCAATCTCACACACACTAACACCTATTATCTCAATCCCTGGATAAGAAGCATGTAGCCAAAATTACCTACTTTTGTAGTATACTTCACTACCTAATCTAATGCCAATCCCACTTCCACAATTATTGGTTGATTAGTTAGATGCTTTACGATCACTCTATGGGTTTCTCCTCCCATTTACACTCCACTTTTCCCAATGGGCAAAGTGGACAGGTAAATCTACACTCTCCGACCCCTAATCTCTCTCTTGAGATAACTTAGCATCTATCAATCCGCTCATGGTGATCAAGCACAAATAGAACATGAAGCTTTCATAGATTTATACCCAGTAGAAGAGATAAAATTGTAATTAATGCATGGAAACCAATCAAAGTGTAGATCTGGGCTACTCTTGGATCCTAAGGAAGAAAATCTTTTAGCCTTGCATGGTTTTCATCAACGAATACATGGGAAAAAGGAAGAAAAATGTTAGAAATATGAAGAAACTAAAGTAACCCCTGAATCTCCGCTCGTCTGGAAGATCCCCTCTATCATGCAATAGTTCTACTATCTTTCGGCTATAGAATCGTTCTCTAGAGGTGCCTAGATCACCTTAGTCAAAGCCTTCGGTCCTCAGTTCTTCCTTTCTCTCTTTTTGGTCATTGTACGATGAAAAATGTCTGTCCTCTCCTTTTGGCCTTAGTCCCCCTAAATCATAGGAGACACTTCGGGAACCAATTAATTTCAACCATTGGATGAGAGATAGATCTGCGGATGGCTTGATCGGGCAAACTCAGAAGTACCGACTAGGTGATTCGGTGGTACCGAGTCACTTAGGTTTGGTTGTGTGATTCTGATCTCGTCGGTACTACTAACTTTACTTGATCGCACTGAGGTTTGTGGTTGTCAAGTTGCCTCTCTGACATCAACCCGGTAGCACCGAGTTTTCTCGATTCATTGTTGGGCTCGTTGGTGCTGACTCGGTGGCATCGACTCTAGTTGTTGGTAGAACCGACTCTGGGTAATTTTTGCGATAAGTCTCTGATGTAAAGTTGGTGCCAGCGATTGTTTTCAGGTCGATAACACCGACTCTGTGGCTCTCATTTGTGCCTAAAAACACACAAAGTCATAATAAGAAATGGGGATGCATAAAATATTATATAAACTAGTGAAAATCATATAATTTGATGCATTTAATAGAAACATGTCGTCTAAATCATTTCATGCATAATAAATCAAATAAATGACTAATCTACACATGAAATCAAGGAAAAATGTTCCTGAAATAACGACTAAAAACACATGCATCGAATTCCCCTAATCTTAAATGTTGCTTGTCCTCAAGAAACACTCTCTCATATCTATTTGACAAGAGTCAGCAGAAGGACATAACACATACATTGCTTTCTTAATCAAATCCACCATTCCATCCCTAAATCGGCCTTCACTTACCACTGAACCGATAACTACTCTAAAATGACCAAAAACTTCCATAAAAGATGTCCACCTTCAGTCAATGACACTATCAAGAAAGCAGTTAACATCATAATCACTCAGACATTCACTTGGTGTATTGTCTGATTCCCTATACTAAATTTCTCTTTCCTAACTACCAACTATTAGAAGCAAATCTCTGTATAAGCATGAATGAGGAGATAAACCATTACAGTGGCATACCGATAAGAGAAATTAATGATTTAAGATGGGTGGAAAATGATAAAAAATTCATAAGTACATCCAACCTATTTATGCATAGAAAAAGATGAACCTAAATGGATGAAAAGAATGTCATGCATGCATCCTAATGCCTAAAAAAAACTTATTTCTTTCTTTTCTTTCTTTTATGATATGATGCATGTATGAATGAGTTGATTCTATTTGACAACTTAAGAGAATGCGCATGTAGATTAAGTCATCACTAAAATGAAAATGCGGAGTACACTCTCCTCTTTATTTCTTTTAAACAAACATTTACATTTTTCTTTTTGTTTTTCTTAAAGGTTGAGTTTCATGCTTCTTACCTTTATAATTCTCCTCTTTTTTTTTCTTATAGGTGTATCCCTACACTTTTAGCTTTATATATCAACATTAAAATCCACATGTTCCAGAAAAATATGAATGCAATGTTGAAATGTATGCAACTACATGAACTGTGTTATACAAGCTAAGATGGTATGCACTAACGTTGATGCATACAAATGCCATGCTTTTTTAAAAAATTCAAGAAAACTAACTAATATGTTCCTATCATGCCATGCAATGCAATAAAGGAAAATAGATTGGAGTACTCATGAATTTTTGAGGTGGTGAGTCAAATATGAATGGAAAGGAAATGGAATCACACAATGAAGAGACAATGCCTTTCGTTATATTATGATGTGTCCCTCTTAATTGACATGTGTGTAGGGTGATCTAAAGGTTTATTTCTTGTATTTTCATGTAATATCTCATTATTGTTTGGTCATTTTAGGCTCAACATCTTCATCATTCACATTCCCAAGTTGATTCAGGCTTTCATGTATGTCCTAAGTCCTAATGCTGACTAATCCAAACACTTGCTCAAGTGGTGTTACAAAAAGATTTGCAATTTAAGCTTTAAAGGATCTGACCATCTTCATACAACAAACTAGAGAGTACACTCTATTAGAAAATGAAACCATGCATTTACTACTCCACAATTACACTAGAAAGATGTGGATCCTATACTTGCACAACTAAAAATAAAACAAGCAACTAAAGATAAAAATCATAATTAAAAAAACAAAGATAGAAAACTATTCCAACAACCCCTAAGATTGAATATGACTATGTCCACATAGTCAATACACTCACCTAAGAGGTGGAATAGTGGTACCATGGCTCATAATGGTGGAGGTGGCATGTTGGTGTAATGTGGAGGAAACATCCCCTAAAATGAGAGGTTTGTAGGTGGCATAGGTGGCAGTTGTGGGTACTCCTTGAAGTATCCATGGTTCCAGTAGTTGTCAAAGAAAGGTTGCTGGCACTATTCCATACACTACAGATGCATATGAACATTCGCTTGGTTGCCCAAGAGAAGGCTTTCATGATCATAGATTGTCTACTGGTTCTAGTACAACCTCCTTTGTATGCCCTGTACACCTACCATTATCGCTTGATGTTGCTGCTATCCTATCTGGATATCCTACAACATTGTGTACATACCCGCCATGTTGTACGAGTCTTGCTCCTCCTAGGAAGGTGGTGGGACTGAGGAATTTGAGGTAGCATATGCACATGCCCTTTTTCCTGGGACCACTCTCCTGGTCATCGGGATGGTGGGATCCACCTCAACGTCATCGTTGTCTCCACTGTGCTCCTTGTCATCACCTTGAGCTGCTGCTCAGGGCAGATCTTTAGCTTCTCCCTCATTTAGCGGCCACCTAAGATGTTCCACCCCACGCAGCTTGAAGACAGGGTCGGGTAACCTCCATTCCCAAAATATGCCTCGGTGGTTGCAATGCACATAAAGGATATTGTGGTGGTACTGGAGAAGATGTGCCTTGCAGAAATGAAGGAGGTCCAACTTTGTATTATCCTCCAATGGCTCAAGGGTGGATAGATCAAGGCATAAGTGAAGACCTATAGGGGTGATGAGACCTCCAAACAAGATCATCACCTTCCTTATCACATTGCATCTAATAGAAAAGCTCCATAATTAACTGTCTCCCCCTCCAGTAGCCTGTAGAGAAAGTAGAGGTCCTGCCTCTGGACCTTCCCTTGAGCTTGCCCGGACCTAGCGAAGATGGTGTTCATGCATAGACAGTGTAGCATACAAGTAAAGGAATGCTCAATATCAGTCATAGAACTGATGTGCCAATTGATACAGAATCGCACAGGCACCTTAGTCAGTTGCTCCCAGACCAGGTTGAAGTCAAAGTCTGATGGTGCTGAGCGTTCTGGGACATGAGCCCAGTTGAAGATATGATTGAATGCTCTCAGCATGAGGGAGTATCTATTGTTGAATAGGTGAAAGTTGACCTTGCCCTCCTTCCATTCACCTCCCATCTTCTGCTCAAGGGAGATGAGAACATCAAGCGATGCCAAGAACTCTAAGACCAAATCTGGGTAGGTCTTCCAGTCACTGAAGAAGGGATTGTCTCCCTTCATTGCTTGCTACTAACATACCGAACGCATGCTCTCGGTGAAGCCCTCCATCTTGATCAACATGCGATTGTCATATCTCGTTGGGATGACTTCTTGTCTGCAACTCCTCATAGAACTTCCTTATCTCTGAGGATGGGTGCTGAATGCGAGTTTGCCTGGGACCAACTCACCTTTTGGGGGAACAAAACCTCTCCTAGGAGCCATGTCATAGATGTAAGAAGGACATTAGGAGAATGGAAGCTCAGGGAAGACCGCCGGAACCTGGTGTAGCCTTGCTCTGAAATGTAAGGGGAGTGGGTGTTGAGGGTGTGAAGAAAATGGCTCCACCAAGGAGTGGGTGTTGAGGGTGTGAAGAAAATGGCTCCACCACCCCTCCTTTTATAGCTAATCATGACATAGTCAGTACTATACCGACTTTCAGAGTCAGTGGTACCGAGTTGGCTAGCACAATCTATGGTCAGTTGCATTGCTGGATGACAATTGCCTGACGTAGCTGGTGTGGATCACCTCGGGTCGGTAGTACCGATGAAACGTCAGTGGTACTGACTTATGCCACAGATAGGTGCCACCGACCGTTGGATAAAGTGCATCGTGGTTGTTGGATCTTGATCACCTAGATTTGATGTGGGCCGTTGATAGTACTGACTTTTGGAGTCGGTTGTACTGAGTTCTGGGATTTGTCGGTGCTTTTGAATTTGTAGACTCGGTATACTGAACATAGGCACACCAAAAAGTCAGTATCACCGACTGAAATGGTCGACAATACTAAGTGCTTATCAGTGACTCCTCAAACGATCTTCAAAGACTCGGTGGTACCGACCATATAAGTCGGTGGTACAGAGTCTATGTTGTTGATGCAGGTTGTTTGCTGACCTCATTTTGGTGCCACCGACCACAAAACTCAGTGGTACCAACTTGTAAAACCCTAAACACTCCCAAAACGAGTCAAGGTACCATTTTTTATAGAAATTCAATTAAAGTGCTAACTAAAAACGAAATTTGAGCATAAAAACAAAGAAAATAACAATTGGGTAGCCTCCCAACAAGTGTCATTGTTTAACGTCCTAGACTAGACAATCAATAGAGCAAGAATATATGGAATGGTGGAAACTTGCACCTCCTCTATCCTGGGCTCTATGTCACCTCCAAAATAGTTCTTTAATTGTTGGCCATTTACAAGGAACGACCTATTCCCATCTACAATATTCACATCACCATGGGGGAAAACTTTTTCAATCACAAATGGTCCACTCCATTTAGACCTTATCTTACCCGGATGTAACCTAAGCCTAGAATTGAAAAGGAGGACTTTTTGACCCGGAAGAAACACCCTATTTAGAACGTGTCTATCAAGAATTTTCTTAGTCCTTTCCTTATATATCCTAGAGCTTTCATAAGCATCTATCCTAAGCTCATCTAATTCATTAAGCTCTAAAATCCTCTTTCTCCCTGCTCCATCTATGTTGAAATTCAGATTCTTCATGGCCCATTTAGCCTTTTGCTCGAGCTCCACATGTAGATGGAAAGCACAGCCGTAGATTAGCCTAAAAGGTGTTGTTCCTATTGGGATTTTATAGGGTATTTTGTAGGCCCAAAGAGCATCATTTAATACCTAGCTCTAGTTTGTCCTATTGGTTGAGACTGTTCTTTTCAGGATTTTCTTCACCTCTCTATTGGACACCTCAACCTATCCTTGAGTCTGTGGGTGATAAGGAGTACCCACTCGGTGCTTCACCCCATATTTTCTTAAAAGAGCTCCAAACTACCTATTAGTGAAATGGGAACCACCATCACTAATAATTAGGTGGGGGACACCAAACCTACAGAAAATGTATTCTTTAACAAACCTGCACACTATATGTGCATCATTGGTGTGGGTAGGAATTGCTTCCACCCACTTAGACACATAATCAACTGCAATTAATATATATAAATTGGAATGAGACCACACAAATGGGTCCATGAAATCTATACCCCAAAGAACAAAAACTTCAACTTCCTAAAACACATTAAAGGGCATCTCAGGTCGCTTAGAGATTTTACCTACACATTGAAATGTGTCACAACAATGAACAAAATTGTGAGCATCCTTAAACAAGGTAGGCCAATAAAACCAACTCTCTAAGACTTCAGTAGCAGTCCAAGAGCTCACATGGTATCCGCATGTGGGTAGAGAATGACAATGTGATAAGATGCTCTCTACCTCACATTTGGGTACACATCTTCTTAATGGCCCATCCCTGCATTGCTTAAGAAGAATTGTGTCATCCCAACTGTAAAACTTCAATGAGTGGAAAAATCATTTTTTCTCTTAATAGCCCCAATCTGCAGGAAATTCCTTACAAGCTAGGTAATTAACAATATCTGCAAACCAAGGATCTTCAGTTTTAATTGCAAACAATTTCTCATCTGGGAATTCCTCAATAAAGCAGATATCTATGTCCTTTTCATCTACCCTTTCAAACCTACATAAATGATCAGCTACTACATTCTCAACCCCTACCTTGTCTCTTATCTCAATGTCAAACTCCTGAAGCAAAATAATCCACCTAATAAATCTAGGTTTGGCACTTTTCTTTTGTAAAAAGTATTTAATCACAGCATGGTCTGTCCAAACTATTACCTTAGCCCCAACTAGGTATTGGAAGAATTTCTCAAAAGTAAACACTACTACCAACAAATCTTTCTCGGTAGTGGTGTAATTCAACTACACATCATTTAAGGTCTTTGACACATAATATATGATAGTTGGAGTCTTATCCCTACGTTGACCCAACACAATCCTACTGCATAATCTGATGCATCACACATCAACTCAAAGGGCAGGTTCTACTCAGGAGCCTGCACAATAGGTGCAGAAATCAATTTTTGTTTAAGAATTTCAAAATCTTTCACACATCTCTCATCAAAGGAAAATTCGATGTTTTTTTTCTTCTAAAAGCTCAGATAAAGGTTTGGCAATTTTCAAGAAATCCTTGATAAAACGGCGGTAAAATACAGTGTGTCCTAAAAAGCTCCTCACTCCTTTCACCGAAGTGGGTGGAGGTGATGTGGAGATAACTTTAATCTTCATTGGATCCACTTCCATGTCCCTACTGGACACCTTGTTTCCAAGAATGATCTCTTCACTTACCATCATGTGACACTTCTCCTAGTTTTAGAACTAGGTGAGTGTGAGTGTCCTCACATCTTTGTAGTACCCTGTCAAGGTTATATAGACAATCATTCAAAGATTCACCATACACGGAAAAAGCATCCATAAAAACCTCTAAGCACCGCTCTACCATGTTAGAAAAAATGGCGAGCATACAATGTTGAAATGTAGTAGGGCATTGCAAAGACCAAAAGACATCCGTCAGTATGCGAATGTTCCATAAGGGCAGGTGAAATTTGATTTCTCCTGATCCATAGGCTCAATGGAAATTTGATTAAACTCATAATACCCGTCAAGAAAGAAAAAATGTAAATGGCCAGCTAACCGTTCTAAGATCTGATCAATAAAGGGTAAAGGGAAATGATCTTTAAGAGTGGTTGCATTCAATCAGTGATAATCTATACACACTCTCCATCCCATCACTAACCTAGTAGAAATCAATTCATTAGCCGCATTAGTAGTGACTGTGATCCCCCCTTTTAGGAACTACCTAAATAGGACTAACCAACATTGACTCAGAGATTGTGTAGATTATACCTGCCGGAAGTAGCTTGAAAACTTCCTTCTTTACCACCTCAGTCATGATCGGATTGAGACACCTATGAGGTTGGATGATTGCCTTGTCTCTTTCTTTGAGTTGGATCTTGTGTTGGTACAAAGTCGGAGAGATCCCTTTTATGTCGGCTATGGACCATCTGAATGTAGATCGATGGTTTTTTAGCACGGTGAGTAACTTTTCTTCCTCCTCACCACTCAAAAAAGATGATGTAATAACTGGGAGCTTTTCTTCTGTAGCTAAGAAGACACACTTCAGATTTGGTGGTAATGGCTTCAGCTCCAAGTCTGGTGGGCTCAATAGAGATGGGACCAATGGTGGCGGCAGTTGTCCAAGTTCCTCAAAGCACCTTGCATAGTAGCATGGTACTTCCTTCAGCATCAAAATGCACTCCTCGAGGTGATGGTTGCATATGATGTCCTCCACTCTATTCATCAAACATGCTTCTAAAGGTAGCTTGGGTGATGACTGTATCACATAATCAACTATGACTTCTTCTTTAGCAGTAGGGTTGTAGTCATCTCCCTCATCGTCTGGGTAGCGCATTGCTTGGGTGAGCAAGATCACCTTTGTATTTTCCAGTATATCGACCGCTAGAGTACCCTTTATACTTTAGTCATAACATGGGCCATATCCAGGAACAACTTCCCTAGGAAAAGAGAAAATTTTACATCCACGTGTTGAAGCATGTTACACTACTCCTTATCTCCTGTGGTTTTAGAGTGCTCTGACATCTTGATCTCGAACCTATCATCTTTGATTCCCATAGTCATACGTCCTCTTTCCATCTCAAGTATCATATCTACTTTAGATTGAAAAGGTCTTCCAAGTAGAAGCTCATTGCCATGACCGTCCTGCATTTCCATCACAACAAAATCTACAGGAAAAACAAACCTATCCTCTTTCACCAGAACATCCTTACATATACCATATGGCTTGACTACAGAATTGTATGCTAACTGGATTGTCATGATGCTCGTCCTGTATTCTTTGAGTCTGAGCTTCTTGAAGGTGGATAGGGGCATCAGATTAATACTTTCCCCTAAATCACATAGAGCCTCTCCAAATTTTGTCTTTCTTGTGAAGCATGTGATATTAAAGCATCGTGGATCCTATCTTTTAGGAGGTAGTGTCCCCAAGATGAAGGCACTCACCTAATATTTTAGAACCACTACATCAGATTCTGGTATCTTTTTCTTCTTTGTAATTATGTCCTTCAAAAACTTCCCATAAGATGGTATCTGCTCAATGGCGTCTATTAAAGGAATGTTCATAGATAACTTCCTAAAATTTTCTAGAAATTTCTTGAACTGCCAGTCCATCTTGGTTTCTTTCAAACTATTAGGAAAGGGCACCAGAACTATGAGTTCCCACTGGTGAGGTGGAATGTAAGCTTAAGTTTTATTACCCCAACCTCATCAACTTGCTCCTCTTCCATCTTCTCTTGTGCTGCAAAGTCTGCTTCTTCTACATCCACTAGTATGGTTTTAGTTGTAGCTTCTTTAGTAACTGGCTCATGTGATGCGCCATTCAATAATTTCTTGTCACTGCGTAGTAGCACAACCTTCACATGTTGGTTCCCAGAAGGTACATTGGTGTTCACCATAAATGATTGTTGAGTTGGTTGCTTCAATGCACTAACATTTGCCACTATCTGAGAGATATGTGTCTCAATGTTATGAATACATCCCCCTTGACTTTGAAGATCCCATTGAGTTTGTGCAATCTAGAACTCATTCTGACTCAACAGCTTACCCAACATTTCTTTAATCTTATCAATTTTCTACTGTTCTTGTTGATACTGTGCTTGGACATACTATTGTTGCTTAGGATGTTGCTGCAGTGCCTGGGATGTATCCTGTTGGAAGTTTTTAGGGTCCTTCCAAGAAAATTTTGGGTCTTTCCTCCAAGAATAGTCATTGTTCCTATATTTCCCCTGGCACATGTACTTGTTCTCTTCTTCTTTTTCCTCAGTAGGAACTTTATTCGTAGGACATATATTCTTAACAATAAGATCTAACTTCTCGTTCAATGCAGATATCACCTTGGATTCACCGACACTCTTGATGGTTGTCGGTGGCTCTCTTTCTTCTCCCTATGATTGGTTTTTAGACATATTCTTGAGGATTTCATGGCAATGAGAAGGCTTGTTGTTGAGGTAGAAACCTCCTCCTGCACTGTCAAGAGTTGTTCTCTCCTATTTGTCTAAGCCATAATAGAAAATCTTCATTTGCCCTATAGATCAATGCCATGATGAGGCACTTTTCTCAGCATATTCTGAAATCTTTCCCATGCCTCTAAGTGTGACTCATCTACTTGCTGTCTGAAGTTATGAATCTTCTTCACTAAATCATTTGTCTTTTATAGAGGGAAGTAGCGCTCGAAGAAAACATCTATCATATGGTCCCACGTTTCAATGATTTCATCATCCATATTGTAGAACCATGATTTTGCACTATCTGCTAGTGACGATGAGAACGATTTAAGATATATTGTAATAAATGGGACCCTATTTATCTTGACAGTGTCACAATTCTCTATGAAATTGCTGATGTGTGTCATTGGGTCCTCAGATTGATGGCCATGAAATGCTTGAGATTTTACTAAGGCCATGAGTCCATGATCTATTTTATACTTGCCCACATTGGTGGCTTGCCTTTTGATGGGCCCTTTCTGAGCCATAGCTGATGAAGCCTTTATCCTTTCCCATATGGTCATTTATTCCTCTCCCTCCATTTCGACTGTATATGGTTCTTCTGGCATAGCAGGTCTCTCAGGTGAGGTGTCGGTGGAGGAGTTTAGTTAAACCTGTCCACAGATCTGCCAGACTCCCTTTCTCCTTGTAAGAGTTTTGCTTGTCCAAAGCCTGGGGAGGATAGTTCTCCGTATTTCGTGGCTCTGGTACACACCATAAACTAGTTTCCATGAAATAGAAGAAAGTAGACATCAACACAAGAAATATAATATGTATTAAGAAAAATATTATGATTCAGCTCAAAGAATTTTAAGAAAAAAAATTGTTAAAATAAAAAAAATTGACCTAGAGTGGCCGACCACAACACTCGTAGTGTTGGATGTTGCCGCTTCCCCTACAATGGTGCCAAAAACTTGACACGAGTTTTCTGTACATAGTGTACAAGAAAATGTATCGAAGTAGTAAGGCCTTGTGAGGCCCGAGTCGAACTCAAGGAAGCATTTCTCATGTAGACTACTACTAACTGCGATCAAATTAGCTAAGCCTATTATAATCAGTTAAATTGGGTTGAACAAAAGAACAATAGCAAAAATAAAGAAAATTAATTGTGGAATTAATCAGAAATGGGTAAATTCATTAGGATAGTGGTTTCACCACAGACAACACTAATAATCGATCTCACACACACTAACACCTATTATCTCAATCCCTGGATAAGGAGCTTGTATCCAGAATTACCTACTTCTGCAGTATAAATCACTATCTAATCTAATGCCAATCCCACTTCTACAGTTATTAGTTGATTAGTTAGATGCTTTATGATCACTCTCTGGGTTTCTCCTCCCGTTTACACTCCATTTTCCAAAAGGGCACAATAGATGGATAAATCTACACTCTCCGACCCTTAATCTCTCTCTCTTGAGATAACTAAGCATCTATCAATCATCTCATGGTAATCAAGCACAAGTAGAACATGAAGCTTTCATAGATTTATACCCAGTAGAAGAGATAAAATTGATATTAATGTATGGAAATCAATGATAGTGAATATCCGGGCTACTCTCAGATCCTAAGGAATAAAATCTTTTAGCCTTTCATGGCTTTCATGGTTTTCATCAATGAATACATGAGAAAAAGGAAGAAAATGTGGAAAACATGAAGAAACTAAGGTAACCCCTGAATCTCCGCCCGTCTGGAAGATCCCCTCTATTGTGTGATCATTCTGCTATCTTCTAGTTGTAGAATTGTCCTCCAGAGGTGCCCAGATCTCCTCAATCAAAGCCTTCGGTCCTCTATTCTTCCTTTCTCTCTTTCTAGTCGTCGTACGATGAAAAATGCATGTCCTCTCCTTTTGGCCGTAGTCCCCCTAAGTCATAGGAGACACTTCAGATACAAATTAATATCAACCATTAGATTAGAGATAGATCTGTGGCTGGACTGATTGGGCATACTCAGTAGTACCGAATAGGTGAGTCGGTGGTACCGAGTCACTTAGGTTTGGTCGTGTGATCCCGATCTCATCAGTACTACCAACTTCACTCGATAGCTCCGAGTTTTGTGGTCTTCAAGTTTCCTCTCTGACGTCAACTTGGTAGCACCAAGTTGGAAACTCTGTAGCACTAAGTTTTCTTAATTCATTGTTGGGCTTGCTGATGCTGAATTGGTGGCACCGACTCCAGTTGTCAGTAGCACCGACTCTGGATGATTTTTGTGATAAGTCTCTGATATAAAGTCAGTACGAGTGACTATTGCCAGGTCGGTAGCACTGACTCTGTGGCTCTCATTTGTACCTAAAACACACAAAATTGTAATAAACAATGGGTATGCATAAAATATTATATAAAATAGTGAAAATCATATAATTTGATGCATTTAATAGAAACATGTCCTCTAAATCATTTCATACATAATAAATCAAATAAATGAATAATCTACACATGAAATCAAGGAAAAATGTGTCTGAAATAACGACTAAAAACACATGCATTAGAGATATGATGGAATTTTGTAATCTTTTATAAAATTGAATATAGTCATGATTTTTATTCACCGTGAAACACTTTGGTGTTTTGTATACCATTATATAAAAGATTTGAAAATTGTACACCTGTTCCAGCATACCTTTTGAGTATGTTTGGGATAGATGTTCTATTTTTCAAATTTTTAGTAAATGGGTGTTTTCGCTCTTTTACCAACCCCTCAAAAAGTCATGGCCTCTCTTTGAACACTTGGTAGAGAATTCAAGTCATTGAGCCTCAAGTGTTGTGAGTGATTTGTATAGAAGCATTGACTCTTATACATATACTTCACCACCTCCTCCTTCAAGTGAAGCCAACCCACAGGTAAGGACGATCCTCACCAACATGATGAATTGATGTATAATCAAGTGGTATGCACCTATACTCATTCTATGAAATCTATTGATTCTCTTGAGGAAGAAGTGAAGGATATGAAACTGCAAAACCCATGGTCCCATGTCAAAATCTTACACGCCCGGGTGGATAAATCAGCCAAACTTTTCTTGGCAATAACAAGGTAATGATTTGAAAATGAATCCAAGGCCAAAGATATATTTCAAGATTTGAGAGTGAAGTTATTGGGAGATAAATAAGTATTAATGAGGTTAAAAGGATGTGTCCACTCATGGACAAAGTATAAATAAGGTTAGAAATGTCGACAAGGAGTGGCTCAAGTGGACAAGCACATTGTCCCCTAACAAAGGGACCCGAGTTCAAAACCCAGTTACCACCCTCACGGGCATTCAGCCTCCACCACGGGAATGATAGAGGGAGGGATAAATCTTTCTCTCTTAATACCATAAATAAGGTTGGAAAAGGAATAGATAAACTAGACTTTACACTTGCTTGCTGAGAGGAGTGGAGGCTTCCTTCCCAAACATTGCCGAAATAAAAAAATACAAGTGGAGAAGTAGTGGTACCTCAAGGATCCTATGGTCCACCAGACACACAAGTGAAACATATCCAACAATACCAAGGTCCTCAGTACGCATATGCTCACCCACCCAAAACAACTATTGTAACATTTGAAACCTAGCATCTTGGATCAGGAAACCCTAATTATATGGTTATAAGGATAGTATGTGTTGCTCCTCATATTTAAACAAGCAAGAATAAAGTTATACCATGATAAATATTGTTAATTCATAAAACATATTAAATGGCATAAGGTTCTATAATAAACATCCCATTTAGCATAACTTAATTATTTGCCAATATGTAAGTAAATTCATTAAATATGTCACATATGCTTCCTCTTCTAACCAATACACACATAATGTCTAAAATATGTTTAATATGAAGTATAATATGCTTGATACACAAAGTAGAATAATAATTGGCTTTTTTGTGTCCATAAATACGAATAATATACCATTTTCTAAATAAATAATGAATGAACAGACTTAATAAGATAAATAGGAAAATATAGAAATATGTACATAATAATCTAAGGAAATTCTCTTGGTAACAAACTAAAATAATGGGACTCTAGATAATGATGGAAACAATGTAATGTTACAATAATATAATGGTGATGAGCCCAAAACTATAAATGTGTTAGAACTCATAAAAAACTCCAAAACCCAAATCGAGGTTCTTGGGTCCCAATTAGCTTGGGTACCAAGTCTCATGTAATTTGAACAATAAAAACTATCCTAATTTCATTTAGAAAAGAAAATATCATATAAGGCCAAAAAATTAAATAAATTCTTTAATGACTTCAAAAGTGGAAATAGATCCCAAATTTGGATTTTACATACCAAATTTGGTCGATGTGTTAATTGTGACATTAATTGAGAAATCTTATCCATATGAGTTTTAATTATGAGAGATAATATCACTTAAGGTTAAAAATAAAAAAATAGTAAACCACCCCAAAATAAAAAATTGATGCCAAAAATGGATTCAACATGTCCTAGTTAGTCTATGATCCAAATTTGGTAATAATTGAACTTTGTTTGACTCTCCCAACTAATTGGGAAAGTTTCCATATAGGTTGATTAATATTTAATGACAAATTCATTTAATACGATTATTAGAGCTAAGATTCATATTTTAATATCATCAGATTCTTCTTTCTCCTACTTTCCTTCTTATGTGCACACCATATGATGACTGCTACTTTGTCTCTCATGGATCTAATGGTTCTTAGACTATCTCCTACCTCTACTTTCTTTGCTGTCAAAAAATAGATCTATTGTGTTTCCTTCCTCAATTTTATCTCTCTCCATTATCCTCCATTTTTGTTTCTGACTATCCTTTTCAATCCTCTAGCCTTTCTGCATTCAATGATACTAAGTTATCTAGGGTTTAGTTTTTCCTATCACTCTATCGACAAACTCTCTCTCCTTCATCTTTGTTTCTAGGTTCCCTTAAGAATTCTTCCTATGCCCAACCATTAAGATATAGTGTCTCTACCATCTCCAGACCACTTGAAACCTAACCCAAGTATTCCTAAGATTCCACTGACAGTCACCTTTCCCCCCTCCCCACATTGTTCTTCTTGAACTGTGATGGTGGGGCTTGAAACCTCATTTGAATATGTCAAAGTCTTCCTAGATTTATCGAATCTTCTCCAAGGGTGCGTGAAAATATCTGAACACCATCCTCATACCTAATTCAAGGCATACACCCATTCCCCCTTTTTATATTAGCATGTGTTTAGTTATGTCACTATTTCTGATTTCTATAGATCTTGGGTTGGATTGTACTTTTGATTTGTTGTGAATGTTTGAATAGCCTCTATGTTTTCATAAAGTTGTTTCCAATGTTTTTATTTTGTATACGGTGGCGTTATGGTGTCTCCCTTGTAGGTTCCACGGTGATGCCTTCCGAATTTGATCCTAGCTATCCCGCAACTTCCTCTTAGGTTCATCAAGACCTATGGCACATGGCGGATCTAGTTGAACCACCAATTGGTTCTAGGCTATTGTGTTGTTAGATTTCTCCCCTTGTATGGACAGCTTCTGAAGGTTGGATCTTCTATCGAAAATGAGAAAGGAAGATGGTCCTGTGTGACTTTCCCATTCTACCCCTCCCTTTTACTTTCGTATCTTTGTTTTTCATTTGGGGGTAAAATGCTCTTTTCCCTATGCTGAGATATGTTATGGGAATGCTAGAGGCCCAATCCCATTAGAGAAAATTGATTACACCAGTCACTTTGGTTGTTAAAATGGACAATATTATATACATGGATTTATGGGATTTTTGGATTGGTCGATGCTTCCAAAATTAATAGTAAATAATTTTTAGTTTAGAAAAACAAAAGAAAATATTTTAGAATTAGTGTTTAATCACCTATCCAATGGTATCAGTTTTATCACATAAACTAGATACAATTAATGTGTGATTTTTCAAACAAATCCGAAATGTTCAATATTTATATAATCACAACTTATAGTCTAGAAGTCAAAGAATAAAAAATGCTTTGAAACTAGAAAAATATAATATAAAAGTTAGTATGGTTCCAATAACCTAATTCAATAATAAAAAAGGTGACTTTTAGGGTTTATGTAATTATTGTGAAAGAAACTCTTGTTCCATATAATATGTTTAATAGGTGTTCTAAAGACCCTAGCTTGGACCTATGGTTGACCTTAGACATATGCAGACTTGATATGAGGCATGTTGTATCCCTGTTTAGCATAATGAGAAAATCACCTATATTTATCTCTCTGTCTCTCTCTCTCTCTGGAGCATTAGGACATACTATCGTTTACACATTCTCTCTCTTCTAAGAGGTTGAAAGGTGAGAAATTATCCATTAATATGGATCTCATGATCATCTTACTATGTTGGATATTCTTATTGGACTCTTATTTATATCTTGTTCATTTTTCTTTCATGTAGAAATCCTAACTTCAGTGTTTGATATCCCAACCTTGTTATGGTGGACTTTATGATCTATGTTTCACCTTATTTGTGAAATGATCATATTCCTAGTTATGGGTCCTTTGACCCCACATGATAATTATTGGATGTTCTCATCCTCTTGTTTGAAGCTTGAGTAAACTTATATCTTGCCTCTACAGTGTGCCTGGCTTAGACTAATTTAATTTGCAGTAGTGGTACATGAGTATAACCATAAATAGAGCATGATTTTTCCAACTCAAGTGTTCTTTTTCACTCGTTATATATAGAGAGAGAATTACATTTTGGATGATATCCTATGGTGTCCCTACTTGCTTTAAATAACATTCGTCAAATTTTCTTTGCATGCACTACTTATGTTTTGCAATATTATTTATGCGGCATTATTTAAGGAAAAAAATTCTCTTAATGATTTTCTACTTTAACTGTTCTTTTGATATCTACTTGGATGGTGTTTATCCCTCTTGATTTGGGAGGCCTTGATAATTATTTTGATCTCCTTTTTTCCTTACATTGCTAAATCCATATCTTATTGCTCATATTGGCTTTTATGCTAACAACATGTACTTTGTCTTCTCTTAATGGGTATGCTTCCAACCCCTAGGTGAAAGACATAGAAGACTCACATAATGACGTGTACCTGGATAGTGGAGTTGAATTTTGGTAGATAGACTTAGAATAGCTTGGATTCCCTCTACTCAGATCTTGAAGTTGTTTCTTTCATGTAACCCCCAAGTGGGAGAATCTTGTGTAATCTTGATGAATTGAATATATTCATGATTTATTTTCCCACTTCTATACTTCGGTTATTCTTGTATATCATCATTTTATAATTGAAAAAAGTACACTTATTCCACCATACGTTTTTAGTGTGTTTGGATCAGATGGTTTATTCCTCAAATTAGTGGGGATTGGATCACCTCTTGAGTGCCACTCCTTACAAGATGGTAATAGGACCATAGTAGTCAGATTCTGACTATTTCAATTTTATCTCCCTTAGGTTCCTATCTTATAATATAAGTTCCTTATATAACCCTTATATTATGTGAAAATCCTAGATGATATGTTTACCATAGATGAGATGATATACGAAGGATATTGAAAGTAATGAACTAAATATGAGGATATAAAGCTGTTAAATCTAATGTGATGAGACTTTAAGTTAATTGTGATGTATACATTTTTAATGATGTGAGGTATGACTTTAAGATGGATATATGTAATGAGGATGAGAAGGTAGTTGATAAGAAGATCATACACTAAAATCTATGACTTGGTTCTGGTATTGATTTTGAGTTGATCTTTGTTTCATATGCATTATTTTTTGAAGAAACACTTATTTTCCATTAAATTACTATATGTGCCAAAAAGGTCTGTAATTTCATTGATGGTTTCTGGAACTAAGTCATAATGAATAGATGTGTGAATTCTTGATTGAGAAGCCCAAGAATTAGTTATATTGTAAATCTCAACCCTAGTTATTTTTATGAAGTGGTGACTAGGTATGTATGACATGATATAAATGTTTATTTGACCTACCCCTTTGCACCTACCAACTTTTGGATGCTCATGTGAACCTTAGGGTTGTTAGGTTACTAATACAATGACCTAAATTCAACCCTATGTAGGTTAGTAGGTAAGACATGTTAGTTGGATACATGAACAACATAAACATCCAAAGTGTTCAAAATTAAACCATTCATATGTAACGATAATTCCTATAAGAGTTGTGTAATTTGGGTTTTTAGGTTAGACCTTTTAAGGGGTGAAATGTAGTTGGTTAGTAGCATATCGTTGTCTAGATTTTGGGGATGAAATCTTCTTTAAGCGGTGGAGTGTTGTAATATACTAAAACCTAGCATCTTGGCTCTAGAAACCCCAATCCTATTGCTAGGAGGATAGTATGCTTGGTTACTCAAATTTGACCAAGAAAGGCTTAATTTATACTTTGATTAATTTTGTTAATGCATATAACATATTAAGTGGCACATTATTCTATAATCAACATCCCATACTATCATGCTAACTTAATAATGTCCTAACATGTAAATAAATTCATTAAATATGTCACATGTGTTTCCTATGATAACTAGTATGCACGTAATGACTAAAATATGTTTAATAAGAAGGATAATATGCTTGATACAAAAATTAAAATAATAATTGGTGTTTTCATGTCCATAAATATGAATAATGTACCATTAGCAAAATAAATATTGAATAAATGGACATAATATGATAAATAGAAAAAATATGGAAATTATTGCATAATAACATAACTCTATTCTCTTGGTAGAAATGTGAAAATAATAGGACTTTAAATAATAAGTAATGATGGTAATGATGTAATGTTATAATAGTATAATGGTGAATAGCCCAAAACTCAAATTATTTTAGAATTCATAAAAATCAACTCCAAAATCCAAATCTAATATGAAAATCATGTTTTGTGGGTCCCAATTAGCTTGGGTGTTGAGTCTCACATTATTTAAAAATAATAACTATCATTATCTCAATTAGAAAATAAATTATGAGATAAGGCCAAAAACACTAAATAAATTATAGAATGATCTCAAAAGTGGAAATAGATCCCAAATTTGGATTCTACATACCAAAATTGGTATATCTTCTAATTTTCACATTAACTAAGCAATATTATCTATCCTTATTTAATTTAGGAGAGAGAATATAACTTAATGTCAAACATATAAAATAAAATGGCAAACCACCTCAAAAGGGAAAACAAATTCCAAAGAATCTTGCAAGCCCTACATAGTATTATCCATATTTGGTAACATTAATATTTGACCCTTCTAAATTATTGGGAAAGTTTCCATATAGTTTGATTAAGATTTAATTATAAATTCATTTAATAAAATTATTTAACTTAACATCATATTTTTATATTTTCATGTGCTTCTTTCTCCTACTTTCCTACTTATATGACCGCTATCTGATGGCCAGCATTTTATCTCTCACGGATCTGATGATTTTCAGATCATCTCCTACCTCTACTTTCTTCACGATCAGAAACCAGTTCCACTGTGTTTTCTTCATGGATTTTGATCTCTCTCCCTTCTCCTTCTTTTTTGTTTCTGACTTTCCCTTTCTAATACTCCTATCTGCATATAATGATACTAGGTTATCTAGGGTTTGGTGTTTTCTACGGCTCTAATGGAGAACCCCTCCCTCCTCAGTTCATTGTTTTTGGGATCCCTCAAAGTTTCTATCCCTTGCACTACCTTTCCTAAAATATATAGTGTCTCTACCATCTATGGAATTCTTGAAACCTAACCCAAGACTTTGCAAGTCACCTCCCCCCCAACCTATTCTTCGTAAACCGTGGTGGTGGGGATTCAAACCTAATCTGAACATATTGAAATTTCCCTAATTCATTATCGTCTCAAGGGATGTGTGAAAATCTATGAATGCCATCCTCATATTCGATTTGAGGTATATACCTGTTTCCCCATTTTCTATTTGCCTATGCTCTATTCTATCATAATTTTCAATTTCTCTAGATATTGGGCCAAACTTCCATTTTGATTTAATCTGAGTGTTTGGAAAGCCTCTATGTTTTGATAAAGATTTTCTAGTGTCTTTATATTTCCTATGGTGGTGTCCTGGTGGCTACCTTGGAGTATCTGTGATGACGCCTGTCAGTTTTGTTCCTAGCCATTTTCTAGGTTCCTTTTGGGCTCGTCGAGCCTGCGACACATGGTGGATCTGGTTTTACCATGAATTGATCCTTAGTTGTTGTGTTGAGCAGTTTCTCACCTTGGATAGAGAGATTTTGACGGTTGGTTCTTCTCTAATGGATGAGAAATCAAGGAAGATGGTCCTACGTGATTTTCCCAGTCTACCACTACCTTTTTCATTTGTTTCTTTGTTTTTCTTCCGTTGGTAAAATGGTCTTTTCACTGCATTAATATGTGTGCTTGGCATGTTGGAGGCCCGTTCCAGTTTGTAAAAATTGATTGGGCCAGTCACTTTGGTTGCTAAAATGGATAATATGATATACATGTATTTATGGGATTTTCTAATAGGTGGATGCTTCCAAAATTATTAGTAAATTATTTTTAGTTTATAAAAACAAAAGAAAATATGTTTTAGAATCAGTGTTTCATCTGCTATCCAATGATATGAACTTTATATCCTAAATTGGATATAATTAATATGTTATTTTTCAAGGATTTTCCTAATTATTTAATATTTCTAGAATTCTTAAGTAATAATCTGTAAGTCAAAAAAATAAATTAAAATATTCTTTGAAACCAAAAAATATAATCTACATGTTATTATGGTTATCATAACCTAAATCAATAATAAAAGGAAACTTTTAGGGTTTATGGAATTAATGTGAAAGTATTCCTAATTATGTGTAATATGTTTGATAGGTGTTCTAAAAACCCTAGCTTGGACCTAGGGTTGACCTTGGACACATGTAGACTAGATATGAGGTATAGTGAATTCCTATCTATCATACTAAGCAAATCACCGATGCTTCTCTCTCTCTCTCTCTCTCTCTCTTAGACCACTTGGACATACTATTCTTTACACATTCTCTCTTTTTAGGGAGGTTGACTTATGTGAGAAATTATTAATCTTATGGTTGAGATCTGATGGTGTCCCAACCCTGCTTGAAAAAACCTTAGTCTAGTGTTGTTTACATACACTACTTATGGGATTAAGAGAGAAATATTTATCCCCCCTCCCACGCCTGTGGTAGAGGCCGAATGCCCGGGAGGGTGGTAAATCAAGGTGGCAACTGGGATTCGAGCCTGGGTCCCTTTGTTAGGGGACACCATGTTATATCACTTTATCCACTCCTTGTCATCTTACATGCACTACTTATGTTTTGCAAAACATAAGTAGCGTTACATGCACTTCCTATGTTTTGCAATATTGTTGATATAGTGTTAGTTGAGGCAAGAAATCTCTTAATGATTATCTTCTTTAACTATTCTTTTGATATCCACTTGTATGGTACTTAACCCACTTCATTTGGGAAGAAATGATAATTATATTGAAGTCCTTTTTCCCTTACATTTTTCAATCCATATTTCATTACACATGCCAACTTTTATGCGGACAACATCTACTTTATCTTATCTTGTGGGGTATGCTTCCAACCCCTAGGTGAAAGACATAGAAGACTCAACATGATGATGTGGACCTAGCTAGTAGATTTGACTCTTGGGAGATAGATGTGAAATACTTGGGATTCCCTCTACTAATATCATGGAGTTGTTTCTTTCATGTAAAACCCAAGTGGCAGAATCTTTTGTAATCTTGATGAATTGAATATAGTCATGATATAATATTCAACTACTATACTTTGGTTATTTTTGTACACAATCATTTGAGAAATAAAAAATACACCTATTCCAGCTTACCTTTTTAGTGTGTTTGTATTTGATGTTTTATTTCTTAAACTAGTAAGGAGTGATTCCCCTCGACTTCCACTCCTTATAAGGTGGTACCCAATCCATAACAGTTGGATTCTGACTACTTGAATTTTTCACCTTCAGGTTCCTATCTTGTCCCATATGTTCTTTATAGATCCATTATCTTATGTGAAAATCCTAGATGATATGATTACCTTATATGAGATGATATATGAAGGATATTAAAAGTTATGAAGTATATATGTTGATATGAAGCTCTTAACTTTAATGTGGTGAGACTAGCGTAATTGTGATATGTCAAATTGCATTGTATAAGATGTGACATTAGGACGGAGATACATAATGAGGATGAGAAAGATGTTGATAAAAGATCATATACAGAATTGAGACTTGGTTCTCAAATTGATTATATACTCATCTTTACTTCATATCGTAGGTATATTTGAAAAAAAAACTTATTTTTCATTATACTACTTTATGTGAAAAAAATCTATGATTTCATTGATGCTTTATGGAACAAGCCACGTCGAAGAGATGTATGAACTCTTGATAGATAAATCCTAAAATTAGTTAGAATATAAGTCCCAATCCCAGTTATGGCTATCAAGTGGTGACCAGGAATATGTGACATGATATAAAGGTTTGGTCGATCTACCCTTTTGTACCCACTAACTTATGGATGCTCATGTTATGGTTGTTAGGTTAGTAATACAAGGACCTAAATTCAACCCTAGATGGGTATGACCTATTAGTAGGATGCATGAACAACATAGACATCCAAAGTGTTCACAACTAAAAGATCCATATGTAATCGTAATTCCTTTACATTTTGTTTAGTTTGGCTTATAAGGTTAAACCTTATAAGGGGTGGAGAGTAGTTGGTTAGTAGCATAAGGATGGCTAGATTTTGGGGACAAAATCCTCTTTAAGGGGTGGAGTGTTTTAGCATAATAAAATATAGCATCTTATCTCTAGAAACCCCAATCTTATGATTACGAGGATAGTATGCTTGGTTTATTTGACCAAGAAAGGATCAACTTATACCTTGATGAATATTTTAATGCATATAACATATTAAATGGCACAAAGTTCTATAATCAACATCCATATTAGAATAATAACTTTACTATGTGCCAACATGTAAGTAATTTCATTTAATATGTGCCTTTGCTAACAAGTATGAACATAATAGATAAACAATGTTTAGTAAGTAGTATAATCCGCTTGATACACAAATTATAATTATAATTGGTGTTTCCATGTCCATAAATATGAATAATGTACCATTATCTAAGTATATATTAAATAAATGGACTTAATATGATAAATAGACAAAATATGGAAATTTTTCATAATAATATAAGGCAACTCTCTTGCTAACAATGTGTAAACAATGGGACTCTAAATGATAACTAATGATGATAATGATGTAATGTTATAATAACACAATGATGATGAGCTCAAAACTCATATTTTGTTAAAACTTACTAAAATGGAATTCCAAAACCCAAATCTAATGCAAAAATATTATTACTTGGGTGCCCATTAGATTGGGTGACAAGTCTCATAGTATTTGAACAATATAAATATCCTAATTTCATTTAGAAAATAAAATATAAGATAAAGGCAAATATATTAAATAAATTATTGAATGACTTCTAAAGTGTATATATATAGAAAATTCAGATTCTACATACCAAATTTGGTCGATGTGTTCATTTTCATATTAACTAGGAAATCTTATCTATCTTAGTTTTATTTAGGAGAGAGAATATAACTTAAGGTATAAAATACATAATAAAATAGTAAACCACCCCAAAAGGGAAAATTGATGCCAAAAATTCCCAATTCAAGGTATACATCCATTCACCCTTTTTCTATTTGCATGTGCTTTGTTATGTCATGATTTCTAGTTTCTATAGATCTTCAGTTGGATTGTCATTTTTCTTTGTTGTGAGTGTTTGGATAGCCTCTATGTTTTGATAAAATTGTTTCCAGTCTTTTTCTATTGTCTTTGGTGGTGTCTTGGTGGCTACCTTAGAGTAATTATGGTGACACTTGTAGGCTTTGCTCATAACATCTTGCATCTTCCTCTTATTATCATCGAGACCTATGGGACATGGCGGATCTGGTTGAACCACCAGTTGATTCTGGGTTGTTGTGTTGTGGGATTCTAACCTTAGTTGGATATATTCTGAAGTTTGGTGCTTCCTTACAAATGAGAAGTGCAGAAGATGGTCCTACATGATTTTCCTAGTCTACCCCACCTTTTTTCCTTTGTTGCTTTGTTTTTCTTATGGGGGTAAAATGGTCCTTTCACCATGTCGAGTTTTACACTGGGAATGTTGGAGGCCCGGTCGAGTTGGAGAAAATTAATTGGGCCAGACACTCTTGTTTTTAAAATGGATGATACGATATACATGGATTTATGGGATTTTTTGGATTGAACAATGCTTCCAAATATAATAGTAAATTATTTATATTTCAGAAAGACAATAGAAAATATCTTTTAGAAAAATTGTTTTATTCTCTATCCAATGGTACTCATTTTATCACCTAAATTGGATATAATAAATATGTGATTTTCCAAGGATTTTCATAATTGTATAATATTTCTAAAATTCATAAATAATAATTGAAAAGTTAGAATAATAAATAAAATATGCTTTATAATTAAAAAAATCTACAATTTAGTATATTTTAATAACCTAATTTAATATTAAAAAGGACTCTTAAGGTTTATATAATTCATGTGAAACTAACCTTAATTCTATATAATATGTTTAGTAGGTGTTCTGATGACCCTGGCTTGGACCTAGGGTTGACTTTAGACATATGATACTTGATATGAGGTATGTTTCATGCTTTTTTATCATATTGTGTAAATCACCCATATTTATCTGTCTCTTGGACCTTTGGAACATACTATTCTTTATGAATTCTCTCTCTTTTGAGAGTTTGAATTATGTGAGAAATTATGCATTGATATGGATCTCATAATCATCTTACTATGTTGGATATTCTCATTGGACTCTTATTTATATATTGTTTATTTAATTTCATGTGCAAATCCTAATTTGAGTATTAAATACCCTACCCTCTTGTGGTGGACTTTATGATCTATTTTGCACCTTATTTGTGAAAATGATTATCTATATATTTATGGGTCATCTGACCCCATATGATAATTGTTGGATGTTTACATCCTCCTATTTGAAGATTTAATTAACTTATATATTTCATATACACTATGCAGGGCTTAGACTTATTATATTTCTAGTAGTGGTACATGAGTACAACCATACATAGGGCATGCTTTTTTTTTTTCCCGAGTGTGCTTTTGCACTGGTTATATATATATATATATATATATATATATATATATATATATATATATATATATATATATATATATATATATATATATATATATATATATATATATATATATATATATAGGGAGCGCTTATTCCACCCAGGGTGTGCTTTTCCACCCACTACATTTTGGATGAGATCTTATGTTGTCCCAACCTTTCTTAAAATAAGCTTAGTCTATTGTTTTACTTGCACTACTTATGTTTTCAATATTATTGATGTGGAATTATTTAAGGCAAAAAATATATTAATGATTCTCCACTTTAATAGTTCTTATGATATCCAATTGGATGGTACTTATCCCTCTATATTTGGGAAGCCTCGATAATTATATGGGAGTGAGAGATAGGACAGTACGCATGCCACACACTAAGGATAAGAGAGGATGTGAGTTGGAACGTTGCTATGAGATATGAGGACAGAGAAGATAACATACCCTGGTAAAGTGAATGTTACATGGATGGTTTACAAACACTAAGAGGAATGAGGTTGTCACCTTATGAAGATGTTTTTATCTAGAGATATGAGTCATACAAGGTTGAGTTTGATCACCAAAAAGATGAGCTCAAAGTGTTTTAAATGAAGTTAGACTTAGAAGATGATAAGTGAAATACACGAAAGCGTATGTCTTCAAAATTACCTAATACCTAAGGATGTGAAGTGGTAATGGATGCTCTGGTTGATATATATAGCTACCTAGTTTGACTAGAAGAGGTTGTTTGACTAACCCTAAGTTTGGAAAGGAGATGTGTTTGGATAACACTCAGATGTAACGAGATGTGTTGAAAAGTTAATGGTTGTTTGGTTAGCCAGTCTAGTCCTTGATGCAATGAAAGGATGGTGGTACAACCTCAGATGCACTTCTTTGGATAAGAAGGTGATGAAAACCCGACTAGAGTGGTTTAGGGTTTCTGAGGAATCGAACTTGAGGAAACATGACGTATAAGAAATCATGATTGAAGATCACCATACACCGTGGTACTACCAAGATAATAAGTGACAGTAGTACTTTAGATGCCTAAGATGAGGCTGCACGTGGTATGTTGCCATGCATGATAGGAAGTGAAGGATGAGCACTGGTAACCCAGTGCATTGATATAAAGGATAAAGAGTCCCCGAAAGGGAAGGGGAGTTCATCTCTATGGATGTTGTAAGTATCCTCAGGACCAAGGAAGGTCGAGATGCAATATGGGTTATGGTAGATCGCCTTACCTAGATGACATGGGAAAGAAAGAGTTCTGTCAAGGGACAGATCTGGTTGAACTACCCATGAGAGAGATGGTTCAACTACACCATGAAGCGAGTTCAAAGGTTCTTGAGTTTGACCTAAAGGTTCCCTTCCAAAAGATGGAAGTAGGTGCATGAAAGAACTCTATGTTAGTACAATTTATCACCTCTAACTAATGGTTAGTATGATCCAGACTAAAGGGTCTGATGAGAGCATGTGTGCGCGTTCAAGGTGATATCTAGAGACAATTCTTGTCTTATGAAAGATGTGATGAAAACCACCATAGCCAGCATCAGGTTTTAAAGAAGCTCTGTAAGGGAGGTTGTGTCGGTCACCACTTCAGTAAGGTGATGTTGGTGAAAGGACCATAGTGTGTGTAGATGAAGTCTATTTGATCGTGCAATGGCTGAATAGAGCCTAGAGACGATGGGAGTCATGAGCAAATGCAAAGTAGACTGACATGCTGTTCACTGTGGGAGAATATGTGACATGAAAATCCGACCCCTCTAAGTTATAGCTAAGAGAGCTGAGTCCCCGATGCATGGGTTCTTTTGCCATGGTTTGGTGGAGAAGGTTAAGTTTGATATTAACCCTCAAGATAAAGTACTGTGTGATGAGTTCCATGTGTCCAATTTAGAGCACTATGTGAGGTACCCCGACCATGAGCTGAGCAATGAACCTAGTGAGCTCCAAGGGAGGCTGAAATGGCCTGAGTCACCTGTGCAGTTTATAGACGCCAGGATGAAAGAACTCAGAGAAAAGAATATGTGATGATAAAGGTTCTTTGGAAGCTCCATGGGTAAGGTAAAGTCACGTAGGGGCTGTTGATGGACATGGAAAAGTCTTATCCTGAATTGTTTGTTTTCTTGATAGAATTTTGAGGACAAAATTCGTATAAGAGGGGAAGGATGTTACAACTCTGATTTTGGGTTCAGTTGACGAGAAATGTAATTTCTCATATTAAGTATATTTAAAAAAACAATGATATAATGTATTTGGAATAAATGGATTTTGTTTACAATAGCCTTGATGTTTGTGTTGTGGGCTTTATTGGCTATTGGGCCCAAATAACAAGAAAATTCCATTAGTGAATGAATAATTGAATATTTGAGAAAATAAAAATGTGGAAACCTCTAGAAGGCAAATCCAAAGAGGGATTTCGTGCCTCTTGGGTTCCTTGGGTTCCAAGGAGTCCAAAGTTGCATAAAGAGTGCAATACGAAAAGAAAAGATCAATTAAGTATTTCTTTATTAAGAAAGAAATTGAAAATAATGATAAAATGTGGAAAATAAGTGGAAAGAGGTATGATTGAATCATCTTTGGTGGATTTTCATATCCATAAGGTTTCTAATATTAGAAGGAATCCCAATAAGGAAAATAAAAAGACAGATAAAGAAAAATCCTCGAATAGAGATATTTTAATAAATAAAATAATGAGAAATACATGGAAATTTCTAGATAGTGGCACTGATGATGACAATTGATTATATTTTGTTTACCTGTGATTACTAATGGGAATAGTAGTCAAAATAAGCAAAATAGGATAAAATCATACACAACATCCTAAAGAAGGGAATATGAGTTAACGATGAAGTATTAAGAAATATGAGAAATATGTAGATTTGGAGTCCACATGGTTTCCCATGGGAAAAAGGGGCCCAAATAAAGAATATAAAAGAGTAAGAGAGAGATTAATATAAAGGAATGCTTTGAGAGGAAGGAAATTGAGTTTTCTCAAAAAAATCATCTTTTTGCCTTCTGACTAAAAAGGAAATAGATTGATGTCTTCCATCTCCTCCCTCCCATGGAGATCACTAGGGTTCTCTTAAGAGATGTATATATATCGGGATGCAAACTGAAGCCCTCACCCCGTCTATGGACCTGCCATCGCCATTATAAGTCTGGGAGAGAGAGGGAGATGCGTGGACTATGTGGTTGTTTCCCGGACAGGTTGAACCACTGCCCATCATCCACGATAGCGGGATGAACATCTGCCGTCACCCCGTCAAGCAAAGAGGGTGGGTTACGTTCGACAAGAAGGGCCCCACAGGAACTTGCAGGGTTCCTTGGCTCCGTAAGGGAAGAGCTAGGAAGCTGGGAGTGGGTGCACTACAGCTGCGGTTCGTGGACGTCCATATGGTGTCATCACTTTGCTAGAAGAAGTGGTTCTACTCGTTGCCAAACTAGTGGTGTCCTTCCGTCCTGTGTCTCTAAGACAGATAGCTAAGGCAGTGGTGCTGCCACACTCTACGGATCCGAGGAGACGAGCCGTTAGGGTTGCAGATGATCTTGAGGAAGAAGAAGACGTGGGAATATATCTTATGTGTTGGACGTGTGGCGGATATGGTAGGGGCCTTTAAGAGGAGGAAGGCAGCCGGGGGGGGTGGCACCCATGCTTTTGTACCGTCTATGAAGGTGGGGTGCGAACTGTCGCTGTGCCTACGGCCGCTCTGCGGCAGAAATCGCGTGAGGTGAAACCCTCGCGCGAGGAGGAGGGCGACGGGTGAACAGGGAACGCGTTTCCCTGGACCAGCCGGTCTAGAGTAGATGAACTGTGCCCCTGGCCCTGGACTTATAACAACACTGACCAATAACAACCCGCCACGTGGCATAATGTTGAGGTAAAGTATGCTTTTCTTGTTTAATTCATAAAAATTAGAGGGATTATCAAAATATAGGGAAACTATATATCATTTTGATCAGAAAAATGATAGGAATCCAAATAAATTATCAAGGAAAACTAAATTTGCTTCCTATTCAAAAAGTACAGGGGTAACGTGATTAAGACGTGGACTAATGCATGAAAAGTCTAGATTTGAGTATTAAAATGTTGGAAACTTTAAAAAGGATTTCTTTCTATTGATAATCTGATATTACCAAACATTATAGAAATCTAATATGATCACAATGATGATTATATGCAATGTATAATTAGAGGTATTTAATGTAAAGGAAAACTTAGATTTGCCTTAATCTGATGCTTAATTGAATAGATTCGTTCATGTTAGGCTAATCTTTCCATGTATAATGAGTAAAATGTTGAATAATGGATAGTTCCATATTCGTGATCTTATATGTGTTGTTTTAGGGTTTTGAAACTAATGGAAACATCTTGAGATAATCTTAATGTTGATAATATGAATTAAATGTAATGAGTAGTCTAATTTGCTTAAGATGATAATTAGGGTTTAACCTAATATGCATAGGTGAGATTGTAATATTAGAAATTGTGATATGATGGAACTAGGGTTTGTAACCCTAATGCCTGATCCAAACACGAGATAACTCTAAACCCTAGTTTAGGAGCAAATCTAAATCTGAGTAATGTAATGTGAATACATGGTGACACATATGTATTATTTATATTTCAGATTGAATGCTTGTTGCTTGGATGTTTGGATATATTCTTAAAATACATATGATGTTCTGCATAGTTCTACAATGGCATAAGGTATGTGGTTACGCTTATGAATAATCGCTCTAGTTTCAAGGCGATTCCCGAAGTTTTAATCGGTTGCTTGAAAATAACTGTTGGATGTTTATTTATTTCATGCAACTATAAAGTGACTATGATTATCACTATAAATGTGCATTTATAAATGACTAGATCTGGGCCCACCTCTATTGCTTTGAAAAGGCTAAAAAAAGGGGTAATCCTAGAGCAAGGTCTAGGTTACCAGGAGTTAGAAACTGGGCTACCTACGTGTAGTTCCATGAGACTCATTAGCTTGCCATGAGTTAAGGAGTGGGCTACTTACGAGTAGTGCCATGTGACTCAACCCTAGAAATTGGTTCACTTATAGGTCGATCATGAGGGGTTTAATGGGGACAACACAGAGGATAGGGTACTCTTGGATCGCGGAGTTATATCTAAAATGTAATCTTGTATGTTAAATGATTAATTGAATGATTACATTGTTAGCATATTTACATGATGATTGTTTCCCCCACATACCAGCTTCGGCTGACCGATGTTTTGTTTGTCGGTGTTTTAGGAACAAGCCAAAAGGACAAACACAAAATCGTCATATTGCAAAACACATGAAGTAAAATACAAGGAGGATTAGTTAGAGTAGAATCCTTAAGTGGATAAAAGTTTAGAGATCCAAGTTTTTAAAAAGGTATGCAAAAATTTATTTTCTTACAGCTTTTCAGTATAGTCTGTTAAAATTTGATAATTATTCTTGGTTAATTGCCGAACCTTTGATCCAGAAGTTATGGGTGTGGCTTCGACCTCTCACTTTCCCTAAATTGGGGGTTATCGGGAGGTGGGGTCGTAACATTTGGTATCAGAGCATAGGTTCCTCACTTAACCATTAAAAATTATTAAATTTTACAAATTCCATAGAACCCAAGGGAGTTATTAGAGGATTATCCGAAAGACGGAGGTGTCTAGAAAAGGATCACGACCGGGGGCTGGCAATATTTTCCTCCACACCGCTAGCCGGAATACGAGGACTCCCGAATCTATGTGACTTCCTGGCCAAAGTCTTAGGGTATGAATTGAAATAAGATACCTTTAGGACTTTCTCATCTTATTCATCCCTTCTCATCACAAAATTCTGATAAGGACCTAAAGGATTAGGGTTTTGTTTCTTCTCCTCACCCTCTTGAGGTATGGGTAAGATTGATAGGGTCTAAGAAATCCTCCATCAAATTAATGAAAAGCATGTAAATAAGATTTCATGGACATAAGCTTAATAGAGTAAGTGTAAATTAAAGAATAGATACATGCTTAGGTTGTATGACATAAGTTGTCATGACCTCAGAAGAGACCTGAGGCTATACCTTCTTGTAAGGAGGATAGATAAAGAGAGTTAGTCTTGGAAATAGAGGTCTCCATTACAAGTAGAGACCTGGCACATCCTCTGAGGATGATGCTAACCCTAACCCTAAGTGAAGGTTAGAGAGAGATGAGTTAGACCAGGTGTCTGAAAGGACATGCCTTTAGGATGCCATATGATCCATGGGTAACCTAGCACCTTTGGAAACCCAACCCTGGGAAGGGTCGTGCATGTTAGTGTAAAAGATAGCTCATTAGATGATGATGTTAGTGAAGAAACTTAGAAACCCTATGGGCTTATGCAAGCAGGGCATAGCATACACCTAGGGTACATTAGTAGTGTGAGAAAAGGGTTGAAACCCTGACTAGGAGAGTAGGAAGGATGGCCTAAAATGAGCATAAAGAGCTATGGGTAACCTTGAACGAACATAGGCTTCATCTAGGTAGGGGCATGCTTTTGAGGTTGATCCTTCATGAAGAGAGGACCTCTAATGGTGAGGTTGGATGTAGGGTTATCTCTAGAGAGAGAAGGAAACCCAGCAAGAAGGTTGGAAGCCTAAAACCCCAAGATATGAGGAACAATGGATGATAGTTGATGATATCTTGGTTTCCTTTAGAGGAACCAAACCCTAGAGAGAGAAGATGAAGCTTCTACCTAAGTGCCTACGGTATAGGGGTTTGACTTCTGAGGTAGGAAGAAGAGTTCCTTAGACTTAGAAAGGTTTCGTAGCAGGTTATGAGGCCTTGTACCTTGTTGGTTGTCCTTAAGGAGGACCCAACTCTAAGTTTTGCTCGAGTTGAAGGATGACAAGAAGTGCATGTCATGCCTTTTGCATGCTTGGTTCGTGGTTAAGAGATAGGGCATGCAGTTGGACACCTACAAGTAAACCTAGGGTTCCTAGGCCAAAGAGGGGAAGCAGTGTACCTAATGCTCATGAAGAGAGTTAAGTTTCTATAGTTTCGAGCATGGTACTCCTCATGTATAGAGGAAAAGGGAAGTCCCTTAAGTTTAAGGTACATTTGATGAACCCCCCACAACTAGGTTGATGATAAAGGAAGGTATGATATTGATCCAGCATTGAGGAAAGAGGACAAATATGACCTAGCATGGTTCAGTAGGTGATCTTCTTGTGCCTTAATAGTTTTCTAGGGTTAAGTAGGCTCATGTGGATGTAAACCCTAGACCCAAGAGCTTTTGCAACCATGTTGTCAAGAGATATTTTTCCTCCCATCCTGGGAGAGGGACCCCTTTGGTAGGGTGTATATTAGCTTTGTTGGTTTAAGGTAACCTAAAGAGGTCTCATAGGATCTTGAGAAGCTAAGTGAAAAGTACATGGTATGAGAATGAACCTATAGACCCAAAGATATCCATCTCTAAGTGCATGTGGATGTGTAAAGGGCCTGACCAAGGTAGGCAGGTCACCATGACCCCTATGAAAGGATGGATGTCAGCCCATGTATACAAAGAGAGGTGATGAAGGCTTAGGCAAGGTTATAAGTTGGACATGTACTATAAATGTAATCCTAAGTCTATCCTAGGGTTAGGTAGGGATAAGACCGATGAAGGTAGGAGTTGCCTAATTCCCTAGTTGCACATGACCATAGGGTCGGGAGGTAACAACTATCATTGTCTGAGGGCCATGGGTTAGGATATTGATCACCTTCATGAACTCATGGGACCCAAAGGGTAGATGAGTAGGGCACTCTCTTGATGCATGAGGGAAGAGGGATGACCCCAAAAGAGCCGGCAACCTATAGACCTAGAGGAGATGACCAAGGATATAAACCTCAGTAGGTTCAAGACTAGTTTTCCATGGAGGAAACTTTGATATCAAAATGATTGTGATGTAGAGACATAAGTTGCACGTTTCAACTAAGGTTTGAAGGTGTACTGGCAAGGTGGGATGTATTATCTCTACTCGTGGAACAGGAAGAACTTTGTATTTGGACGGCCGCCAAATGCTTATTTCCTCTTGTTATGGGAGTGAGAGATAGGACAGTACACATGCCATACACTAAGGATAAGAGAGGATGTGAGTTTGAACGTTGCTATGAGGTATGAGGACAGAGAAGATAACATACCCTGGTAAAGTGAATTTTAAATGGATGGTTTACAAACACTAAGAGGAATGAGGTAGTCACCTTATGAAGATGTTTTTATCTAGAGATATGAGTCATACAAGGTTGAGTTTGATCACCAAAAAGATGAGCTCAAAGTGTTTTCAATGAAGATAGACTTAGAAGATGATAAGTGAAATACATGGAAGTGTATGTCTTCAAAATTACCTAATACCTAAGGATGTGAAGTGGTAATGGATGCTCTTGTTGATATATATAGCTACCTAGTTTGACTAGAAGAGGTTGTTTGGCTAACCCTAAGTTTGGAAAGGAGATGTGTTTGGATAACACTCAGATGTAATGAGATGTGTTGAAAAGTTAATGGTTGTTTGGCTAGCCAGTCTAGTCCTTGATGCAATGAAAGGATGGTGGTACAACCTCAGATGCACTTCTTTGGATAAGAAGGTGATGAAAACCCTACTAGAGTGGTTTAGGGTTTCTGAGGAATCGAACTTGAGGAAACATGACGTATAGGAAATCATGATTAAAGATCACCATACACCGTGGTACTACCAAGATAATAAGTGACAATAGTACTTTAAATGCCTAAGATGAGGCTACACGTGGTATGTTTCCATGCATGATAGGAAGTGAAGGATGAGCACCGGTAACCCAATGCATTGATATAAAGGATAAAGAGTCCCCGAAAGGGAAGGGGAGTTCATCTCTATGGATGTTGTAAGTATCCTCAGGACTAAGGAAGGTCGAGATGCAATATGGGTTATGGTAGATCGCCTTACCTAGATGACATGAGAAAGAAAGAGTTCTGTCAAGGGACATTATCTAAAAATAAAGGTAAACATGTAGCGCCATTATCTTCACTTGGATCCAGAATCATGGTGGGGTTCGAGATATAACCAAATTTTTATTGGATGACTTGGTGATTAATGGTTTTTTATACTTGGTGTGGTGAACTATGTGTCTCTAGAGATTTGAAAATGAAGCAACACATAACTATAGGTCCTAGTTTCATGTCACTTTACTTATATCCCAATGAGCATTAGGTGATTGATTTTGATGGACATTGGAAAATTTGAAGACATACATAGTTGGGCTTTTCATTATGGGTAGGATTTTTACTTTTTCTTTTGATGAAGAATACACCATATACATAGACACTATTTTCTCAGGTTTGTATTTTGATGATGAAGTATTAGAAACTCTTTGTGTTGTTCCTTGCTTTATAAAACTTGATTTTTCTCTTATTTTTTTAGTTACTTCGATCTCCCGATTATCAATTATTTCTTGAGCCATCCAAAAGAAAGGATGTCAAACATTATTAATAAACTATATTTCCAAATAAATCCAGATTATCCTTGAAAGGTCATTCTTTTTTCATAAAGGATAGTATATCACATTCACCCCCACCTTAAAAAGAATTTCATCTTGGAAAGTTTACTCGAATTAGCTTAGGGTGATACAATGGTAATTAATACCTTAAAGAAAAATGACAAGTAGGTGTTTTGATCATGTAACACTGTGATGGCATATCACACTATCGGGTGTGCCATGGGGGTGGGTGACCACCACATATCGGACCCTGAGATTTAACCTATTAGGGGGAATCTATTAGTGCCTTCTCTTAGGAGTTATTCCTTGTCATATATGTTCTAGGATGGACACTTGCAAGCTAAGCACCTTAATGGGGATTGTAAAAATGCAGTCATGTGAAATATGAAGTCATTATATGTGTGCATACTACTGGAAAATTTGGGTTCATGCCGATGGTATACATGCTCTCGTTGTATTTAAGATCATAGTCATAGTAGACTGACTAACAAACAATTATAACATCATATACTAGTCATGTGAGAATGGCATAGCCATCTTGGCTAGGTGGTAAAAAAGGGTTATGCGTTCTATTTGGCTGATAAAAAAATATCACACTTGTTCAAGCATGGTCATACTGATGGGTGTCCACTCAATAGTAGTAGAAACACATCATCGAGGTGAAGCATGCATGCACATAAACCACCTGGTAAAATAGGCACATATTAGATGCATGCTCGACTCTATCACACTAGAAAATTTGATTATAACACTCCCTAGGGAATGATAAGAACTTTAGTACTATTCACCAATAGTGTTTCCACTCTATTTTTATTCTCATGAAAACATACAAGATCCAGTCTTGAATCTACAAAGAAGTTACCCTCATGTCTACAAATGAAGAAATAGATATACATTAGAAATTTAATCATAAAATATATTGAGGATGACCAACAAGTTGAGAGTTACATAAATCATTAGGTTACACATGGGGAAGGTATTAGGCATCCCCATGTGAATAGAAAACTTGTATTTCCTTCCTAAAAAATGATCGACTTAGATAATGCATGTAAATCATAAAATGGGTTGATATTTATGCATGAAAATATTATATATTTGAAGGGGGTTAGATGGATGTATAACATAGTGAATCATCAATGTCAGATGCTCGTATCCTCACACCATTGAGATATGACCAAGAGGGAAAAGAATGAAGAAATTATGTATTGGTGATATTCATTTAACTTTCTTGGAAGTCATTGGGATAAATGGAGTGTTGGTTTTATGCCCTGAGAGACATCATGTGAGGATTATAATAAAAGATACATTTTATATTATTTTTACTATTAATAAAAGTTAATTCCACTTATTATGTTTGTTTTCAATATTTATAAAATGAATAAATGTAATAATGTCTTAAGAATGTTTTGACTATATGACATATGGCTTGGGTTGAGGACCTAAACAATTAGAACATTTGTATACTCAAGAATTTTCATTCCTATTATGTGTCTAGTCAGATGCTATTTTGGAAATTATAGGATAATAATTATGTATAAGAATAGTGTGTATGTTGAATGATGACTATGTTTTTTTAGTCATGATATTGGATTCAATTCAAATACATGGATACTTGTTATCGAAGAAGTTATTGAAAAGACCCATTTCGAGAATGACACATGGAAGCCACACCATGGCAGTAATAGTCATATCTCAATGTCACAATGGTGACTGTAATCCTTCAACATGTGTACTTTAACACTAACCAATGTGACTTTGAATAATTGTTTCCATATAGTTAGTGATCGGGTGCACTCTATACTTGTATATTATTGTGGCATGTAGAAGGAATTTGTCCCTCCTTTGGATTCAAATCACATGCACTTGATAAGTCAAAATATTTAATGAATTACCATGCTCATGTGTGTCAATATCTGATGTTGAACTCATAAAATCGCAATATTTTACTCTAGTTCAAGAAATATAGATTGAATGTTAATAGGGTGACAACTTCATATATGCCTTGGTTTAAATCTAGATTTATGTAACAAAGGGTTTATATAGACACAATAACATCAGTTACTTACTGGTTAAAGTTGTTCTCAAATTATTCCAATTACTTCGATAGAAATGATGTTTTTCTAGATACTGCTCTTTGCTTGTGAGGTTATTAATGCCACTTATAATGTAATTAGGAACCTATGGGGTCACACATATGCATAAGGGAATTGAAGTTTGCATTATGACATTTGATTGGGATTGGTCTGAATTATGTACATGTTGGATTTTGCCCAATCAATTGATTGGGCAAGCTATTCAATCAAATGGATTGTTTGAGTCATCTGATTCATTAAGTTTCAGTCGATCAATTTATTACCATTTATGTAGGTGACCAATCGATCGATTGAATCTAGTTGGTCAATGGGATATAATTGAGGTTGAATCAGAATGTGATTTCTCAAATTTATTCAATTCAGTAACAAATAGTCTTCATTGTAAATGTCAAGTGAACGATTAGACACCCATTAAGTTAACTAGTAGTCATTCCACGTCAATCTTATTTTTGTTTTAAAAGTGAGTTGTGATTAGGAACGAGATTTGATCTTTGGGAAATCCTACCACGTGACCTCCTATATAAAGGGGTGGACATCCAAGGGGATAGAAACACATCTTTACATGCATTTAGACACAATTTCACAATGCGGTATTCCTCATAGAATAAGAAAAACTCATCCCAAGAATGATGAACAACAATAAGATGAGAAGGACAGCAAGCGACGCTAGCATGACAATGACTTTGAGTACCGCTTTATTTGGCAAACAAGATGGTAGACTAAGAGTTCATATGTATGCGTGGAGAATGTATAGGACAATGCCCTTGGGAAGAGGCTTGAGGACAAGCTACTTCTCAAAAGAGAAAATAAGGTGTTTCTCTAAAAGCAAGGTGACAATAGCTTTACATCTAGATTCCAAAGTGAAAATTCTACACTGATACAAGATGTGAGCTGTTGTTGCAACTAGTGTGTGCCAAGTTATATTCAAAAACACTTATATGATTTTAATATAGATACATATAATTTTTATTATGGATATGTTGTGTAAGAGCTTTTTATGGTTTTTTTTGTATATCTGTTGCTTCCCCTTTTTCGAAACTCTATAGCGGTATTGAAGAAAAACTCTTAAACTTTTAATGCTATTTTGGGTTTTAGAATGCATATGATAGATGAAAATATATTGTGCAATGTGTATCCAAGTTATTCGTCAACTATCATATATATCATGATATATCTATATGATGTAAACCAATGTAATTCCTTTAGAGAGATTTCGTTTTATGGATGTGTATATGGATATGGAAATAAGGTCATTGTCATGCTTCTAATTTGAAACAAATAAATTTTTGGTTTTTTTGATTGCAAACAAAAAGCATAACATGTATATGGCTTGTGTGCCATACTCTCCTCTCAAAATTCTTTATATGAAATTGAATTTCTACAAATAGATTAGGATGATGCAGTGACATCACCAGTGGACTATTGTGGATATAAGGATGTGATGAAAATCCCACATTAACAAGTAAGGTCCTTGGAAGGTGTGTGATGAACCCAAAGCAATGACTCCATAAAAGATTGAAGAACATCCCAGACATGGAATCCAATCGGTCGGCTGGAAATCCATGTAAAGGCATATTTTATGTTAAATGGGATGTGAACCTTTTGATTTTTTTCTTTACATCTCTTGTTGTCTCAAGATGTTGTAATAGTTTCCATATCCTATTTTATCTCTTATGGTGATTGTTATAGTATATGATATATATAATAATGTATATGTAATGATGACAAGATACAAATGAATATAATATCAAATCTTTCAACTTAATATTAAGATTAAGGTGCCTTCCAATGTGAAATACACATGAGGACATTGATCGACTATGTGTGGGAGCACCAAAGCATGGCACCCTATATATCTATATGAAGTTTGATAATCACTATGTGTGTCTGCCAAAGTAGTGTATAGATTATTGTATTGACCTTTGATATTGACTTCACTAAAATGATCTAGACATGATTGATCATCTAGAGGCATTATCATGTCATATGTTCCATAAGATGATTTATGACAAGGAGTTGAGAAACCATCAATCCCAGTGTTGCATAAGATGCAACAAGTAATTGTAACTCCCAAAAAAGTTCAGTTGTGAGAAGTTAGCTAAAGTTGACTCATAAATTAATGTATTATGGATCTTGGCTCACTAGAAGATTGCTCATTGTTATCTTCTAAATTAATATCGTTGGCTATGAATTTCATCAAAATAGTGGGAAAGTTCTTAATTAAAGGCCATATTTATTTTATAAAATAAAATTAAGTTTCAAATTAAATTGTGGATTAGTGCAATGATTTATTTATATACCTAATGGAAAACATGTAAAAAAATCATTTTATGATTGGTACTTGATAAACAAGTTAAATGGCAATGACTTCCAAGACTGGTATAGGATGTTGAGAATTGTTCTCACTTATGAGCATATTCTATATCCTAAAAACATTAGAACTAGAGGAATAGGCTCCAAATGTGTCTAGAGAAGAAAGGGAAGCTTATCATGAGAATACCAATGACACTTTTTGTTGGTGGGTCCAACACCACACCAAAAAGCATCTGATGTTCGGAGTATAGTAAAGGATAGAGGGTTATACAAAGAAAGATAAACAAAAAAATAAAAAAAGAAACAAAGGAAAAGACATCAACATTCAAAGACACAAAGCAAGGTTATAGGCTAAAGGAAATCCTTAACCTAATACATCAAAACAACCCAAACACTCCACACTACAGGATATCACGATGGCCAATGCCAAGAAAACATCTATAAATAACTAGAAAAACACTCCACGATCCTCAAGAAGAACCCAAGCAAGGGAATTAATTTGATAACAATTTGATGTTAGAACAGATGATCAACCAGATCTTGTCAAAATCATGATCCCCGTCTTCAAAGATCACCTTATTTATGAGCTGCCAGATACAATATATGATACAAGAAGAGGTAATAGCAGTATCCCTTCTAGTAGAGCATATAATGTTATTCAAAAAAATAGGGCTCTTCTCAATAAACCCAGCCTTAACAACCCTGTTCTAGAAAACCAAAACAATGGGACATTTAAAAAAGATGTGCTCACTCAAATCATTAGAATTCCTACACATTAAGCATATTGAAGTGCAATAGGACCTCCTTATCCTGGGGTTATTCATCATAGGTATAATGTATAGAGCAATCTTCCAAAATAGAATTTTGAAATTCTCAAGGATCATTTGTTTCCAAAGACACTTCACCCGATCAAAATAGGCCAATTCTTTCTCTCACATTCCCAAACATCTCTAATCTTCACTTTGTCCTTTCCATTGAAAGTAATACAATCACGATCATCAGAAAATGACTACATTATCTTCAAGGAAGGATTTCATACGAAATAACCTTCTATTCTTAGGAATAAACCACTTACCACTATGAATAATGGAGCCAATCTTAATGAGTTTTCACTTTCCCAACATAAGGCATAGTATATAATCCACCATATCTTCCAGGAGTTTATTTGCTCTGAGCCAAGGTTCACCCAATAGAAAGCATTTATCCCCCTTACCAATCTTGAAGCTAGTGTGGGCTAGAACTTCATTCTTTATATTCATTAAGTTCCTCTAGAGCAAAGACAAATATGGTTGAGACACATGATTCTAGATAGAACCCTTCTCTAAGTTTCATTCATGAACCCACTTCACCCACATATTGTCCTTATCATTAGGTATACTTCAAAAATTAAGAAAATGGTCTGCTTTATTAACATCAACATATATATGATACCCATCCCCCCTTCAATCTTGGGCATATTCTATCCCAACTTACATGGTGCAAATATCTGTTATCCACCTTGTATCCCTAGATAAAACATCTATAGATTCTATCAATTTTCTCTACCACAAATATTGTAAAAGGGAAAATAGAAGTCCAATGTAGGCTATATGCAGATGAGGTCGATTTAAGAAGCTCCACCCAACCAAGAAAAGTTAACAGTCTAGTTTTCCAACTATCCAGTTTGAAATCCATGTTATCAATAAGAAGATTGCATACAATTCTTGTAAGTTATCATAGAAAAGGGGAACCCCAGGTATTTGGATGGAAAAAATCGTTCTTGGATATCAACATACAGGAGAAACTCATCTCTCATAGCATTCTTACTAAAATAGAAAAGACTTTTGTTAGAATTATTAGACAGACGAGATATCATGCAAAAATCCATTAGCATCTGTCTAAGGCACCTTGCATTTGCATAATCTACCACCCCATAGATCATAATATCATCTACAATGATAGTATGTGACACTTTTAGATCCTTTGAAGCTTTCAAAGGATTATATAAACCTTGACTGATATTGAAATTCATGACAGCCGTAAAACCTTACATACAGAGATCAAACAACAGAGGGGAAAGAGTATCCCCTTGCCTAAGACCATTCATGGAATTAAAGCATATCAAGGTTTTCCATTAATCAGGGCATGGAAGCCTGTAGACTTAAGAATAATAGAAATCCAAGAATGCCAACATTGAGAAAACTTCATGATCTTTAGAATCTCAAAATGATAATCCCATCTAACTGAATCATAGGACTTTGTAATTTTAGCCTTAACACTAAACCTAGAGGAGCCATTGGTAATATTAAAGTCACTAAGAAGCTCACTTGATAGAATAATAGCATCAGTAAGCCTTTGATCCTTGACAAACACAACCTGACATTTATCAATAATATCAGGAAGAAAGTTTCTCATCCTATTAGCAAGAATTTTTGAGATGATTTAGTAAATGAAATTGTACAACAATATGGGTCTCCAATCCTATATAGTGGATTCTTTTTTAATGTTATGAATCAGGGTGATAAAAGTCATGTTGATTTCTTTATGAAAATGCCCTACAACAAAAAAAATCCATAACAACCTTAGACACATCATCACCAATAATATCCCAGGTGACTTTATAAAAATGAGCATTAAAACCATCACGCCCTGGACCATTATCACCATTCAAATCTTTAATCACTCTATCAATCTCATATTTAGTGACAAATTTATCTAGCATCTAGTAGTGATCTTCATAAATACAAGGCAACACCCATTTATCATCCCAAAATATCTTCCTCGCGTCATGTTTCCTAAACAAGTCACAATATAACTCAATAATATGCTTTATAATCAAATTCTGGTGATACAAACAAACATCATTTATAAGATTAGATTTGATAGTATATCTCTACCTCTTGGTGTGTAGAGAGGAATAAACAACCTGGTGTTTGAATTACGCAGACTAAGCCATTGAACCCAAGACTTTTTGCATAATAAGTTCTTATTCCATATTCACAACATCAAGAGCCTTCCTTCAAGCAACATAGGCAATATATTAGAGATTAATATTCATGGGATAGGTATCTACTTCTTCCTGAGCCCTCAGCACTTCACTCTCAAGAGTCCTAGCCATATCACTAATATTACCAACACATTTTGTATTCCACAAAATCAATTCAGTTTTCACTTGTTTCAGCTTCTTCATAACTCAGAACATAGGACATCCTTCCACTTCAATCCCCAACCCTTTTTAACCATGTACATAAAATTCTCACAATTGGTCCAAGCTTTGAAGAATATGAAAGGAACATTCAATCTTATCCCTTTACAATTTAGGGATAACCATAAGATTTTGTTATCACTATATTGGCAGAAAAAACCTCACCAACATAGTTAGGCAATTCCCTAATGAAAAAATCATTAAAGATACATCTTTTAATTCTTTACACTATGAAATTACTACCTTCTACATGTTGTCCCAAGTGAACCAAGGCACGTTCATCTTAGCCTCATATAAGCCATCAATAACCATAAAGGTGTTGAAATATAGCATAGATTGGTTGCTTGGATTAGATCTCCCTGATCTTTCAACTGAGAATCTAACACAGTTAAAGTCTCCACATATCAGCCATGGCCTAGACATACTCATAGAAATGTCATTCAGTTCTTCCTAGAGAATAATTCTTATTTTATCATCATAATGACCATACACCGTAGTAAAATGAAAAGATGAACTATATTGCTTGTAGAAGCAATAAATCATCTGATCAGATTGACTAAGAATAGAGATATCAACTGAACTTGGATTCCATACAATGATCACTCTCCCTAGGAGATGATAATTTTGATTAGACAACCAGTTAAAGTTCAGCCACAATCTCTGCATGATCTTACCAATTTTTTCCCTTCTGATTTTAGACTTTGGAATACAAAAACATGTGACTTAGCACTACCATACTCCTCTTGGACTCTATGTTGGTGGTCAACTTTTTTTAATCCCCTAACATTCTAGGAAGTAACCAATACAGTTTCAACCATTTAGAAGTGTGGGGAATAGAGTCCTTCTAGCCGCAGTAACCAAGGAACTCCAACTCCTGAAATTTATTTGGAGTAACATCAATCAATATAGATACAAAGGACACTTAGGACTCGTTTGTCTTAGTAAGCTTAGGAGGACCCCTAGACTTAGATTTCACCAATTTGAACTCATCATTTTTAGATAGGGTTGAGGCTAGATTGACACTGAAAAGTGATACATTTCATTTTCCCAAAACCCTTTGCAAGTCACTTATCTTTCTTTCTTCTAAGTAGTCTCCACCAACACCTTATATCACTTCTTTTGAAACACTCCCAAATTCATAAGAGGGGTAACCAAAAATAGGATTCAGATCAAACTGGAAACATAAACCTTCAACCATCTTCAATTGATCACTCACAGTGTTGGAAGGTGCAAGAACATCGGATGAAGTTGTCTCAGTCACCTTCATTGTATCCACCTCAACATATATCTGCAAACAACCTTTCATCACTAAATAACCCTTTGGAACCCATTGCTTCCTTGTGGCAACTTTGTTCACATGAACAATCCTTTCAATCTGTACCAGAATCAACCTTGGACATGCAGTATGCTCATGACCAAAGGAACCCCAAGAATTTCATTTCTTAGGGTACCACTCATACTTAACAAGAATACTATGCATAATTTTGAAATCACTAATCAGTTCAATAGTATTAGTAACAGAGGATCCAATAGAGATAAGAAAGAAAACCTGAGAAAACTCAATCCCCGTTCCCTATTTTGTAGCCCTATCAGCATCTATAGGCTTCCCAAGAAAACTCGTTATCCTACTAAACATCTTCTCCCTCCAAAGTTCCAAGGGGATGTTATGCAACCAAACCCATACTGAAACCTCTATAAGAGAAGACTTCTCTAAAAGATCATTGATCTGTCACTATTTAAGGATAAGGGGTTTCCCTGTGATGAACCAAGGACCATCCGCCAAAGCATGTTATATGTCATTTGAATTTGAAAATTTTATGATAAATAAACTATACGGTTGAGACAGAATATGGATAGTTCCATTTACCTTCCATAACCAAGCAAGATGTCTTTTAAGGGTAGGAAGATGAAGCTATAGAGTGATCACATATCCAACCATCAAATTTTGCCATTGTTTTGCATTCTCATCTGCTTCCGCTTGAGAATATAGAATTTTCCCCTCTGAGAACTCCAATGGAACAATGTATAGATTTCTCCAATCTTCAGTTCCACTCTTCTCCAGCTTGAAGAGATCGGCCCATGGCTATGGAGATGATTCCTTCTCCACCGTTGAAGACACTAATTTAGCAACCTTATACTGCTCCGCCAATGATTTGCCCAACCAATCGCCATGCGGCTCTCCCTGCAGCGTTTCTGCCATTCCTTTTATTTATCATGATAGTATTGGCATAAAGTACATCATATGTGATCCATGGATCAAGAGCATCAGAACAAACATGAGAACATATGAGTTCTAGAGGTGGGCACACATCTAAGGAATGTGTTCCAAAAATTAGCAAGGAAAGAGAGGTATGATTTCACCAAGGTCTAGTGTAAATGTAGCATGACTTAAGGTGGTCTAGTTAGGTCTCATGTACTCAAGTTGATTGGGTATGTGGAAATCCTAGAGAGACTTAGATTTCCCTTAGGTTGAGAGTTGGCCATGATTTAGTCTTGCAATCATTGTTGGAATTTTGAATTCAATTTGTGTTGAGCTATAACATTAATAACTTTGTTCAACCATTGTTAGAGTTGCTTGGCATGTTGGAAACTATTGGAACTTAAATGAAGAAAGACAAAACAAAGTCCATTCTGATGGTCAACAAAGTAAAATTTAAGTCAAAGGGTAGGGAAAAATCTAAGGAAAATCCTAAAGCTAAACAAAAGCCAAAATCTTTTGTATTTAGATCTAAAGAAGGAGTAGTCAAGGAAGTTAATTGTCACCATTTTCACTACGTTAGACATTGGAAATAAATTTCTAATTTTATGTTGAGGAATGAAAGAGGGAGAAAAGGGGGATGAATACATGGACTTTAGGCATATATGTTATAGAGATAAACTTATATACATCTTCATCTTGGGTATTGAATATTAGATGTGGATCTCAAATATGATCTAGTGTTCATTATCTGAAAAGAGGTAGACCCCTTACTAAAGGGAGAGGTGGATCTACAATTTGCTACTGGAGCAAGATCTATTGCCACAACTATAGGGACCTATAGTTTATCTATATCTAGTGGGTCTTTAGTAGAGTTAGGGATCTACTATTATGTACCTTACATAAATAGAAAAATTATTTATGTAACTTGTTTGGACAAGAACGATATGAAATTTCTAATAAATAATGGATGGATTTCTATTCCAATAGATAAGAATTTCTATGGTAGTTCCCTAGTGCATATGGTCTTTATTTATTGGATCTCAAGAGAAATATGTATAACATAAAGAATAAGAAGTTAAAACTCGATAAATGGACCAAAACATACATTTTGCACTTTTTAGTGAACATAAATAAGAAACACATTTATGGACTCAAAAAAGATAGTTATATGGACTAATTTATTTTGAATCATAAGAGACATATGAATCTTGTGTATTGGGCAAGATGGCAAAAGCACCACTCATTGGTCATAGTGAGAGAAAACTGACTTAATAGGACTCATACATTTGTTGGTGGACCTTTTTTTTGTGTGGAGAAGGTAAAATATTAATGAGAAACCAAAAAGTTACACGTATAGGGATATACAAAACCCCGTATACACAATGGGCTATTCTACAAAACCCCACACTCTGAGAAAGAGAGTAGCTAATATCTCACCAATCTTAGGTTTGGTTTTAAACAACCAACCTAGATTATGTACAATATGGTCAAAGACTGTAACACAATCAGATCTAGAAGGTCCGTGCTTTCTGGCATTTCTCTCCTGCTAAATAGCATGACAGACGACAGAGAAAACCACCCCTACGAACTCTCTGAAGGGGCCCTTACCCTTGGTTTTCATGAGACCTTTTAGTTCAAGTGCTAGAGGCGGATACCAACATTTTATCACATTTATTGATGACTTCATTAGATATGGATATGTGTATTTTATGAAACACAAATCCCAATCTCTTAAAAATTTCAAAGAATTCATAAATGAAGTAAATAAACAACCATTCAAGAATATTAAAGTACTATGATCTAATTGTGGTGAAGAATATCTAAGCAAAGATTTTGAGGCCCTTTAGATAGACCAGGGTATTGTATCACAGTTGACTCCACATAGAATACCACGACATATCGGTGATTTATAACAAAGGAATCACACTTTTTTGGACATAGTACAATCAATGATGAGTTTTTCTAATCACGTGATTGTCTTATAGGGTTATTCTCTTGAAGTCACCATGTCTAAAGTTAACTATATACCTTCTAAATCGGTTCAAAATACATCATATGGGATATGTAAAGGGAAATGCCCAAATATGCCTTTCATGAAGATTTGTGAATGTTAAGCTTGTGTCAAGAAATAATTCTCTAAAAAGATTGGACCTGAATTGGATAAATATTTCTTTATTGGATATTGTAAGGAGACTAAGGATTATTACTTATATATTCTATTAAACAAAAAGGTATGTTTTCTACTAGAACTGATGTATTCCTTTGAAAGGCATTCATTCCAAAGGAACCAATGGGAGGAAAATATATCTCAATAGATTTGATGCTACAAGATAACAATAAACATGTGGAAGTAGATGAGGAAAAAAGAGAATCCCAAGCCATTATGGAATATCAAAATTTGCATCTATCATAAAAACCTTAAAAATGTACTGGGACACCATTGGAGCCATAGAAATATGAATTTCTTGTGACTCAATCAGACGATTTGTTAGTCATGAATGATAATGAACCAACAACCTACGATATGGCTATTGAGGGACTAGATTCCAATAAATGGCTTGTGGCCATGAGATATAACATGGAGTCCATGTATGCCAACAAAGGTATGAATTTTGGTGGATGAGCCTGAAGGGGTGAAACCCATAGAATGCAAGTGGGTCTTCAAGAAGAAGATTGACATGGATGGTGTGTACAACCCTATAAAGTACAATTGGCTACAAAATGTTTCATACAGGTTCAAAGTATTACTATGAAGAGTTCTTTTCCCCAATTTCCATGGTTAAATTGACCAAGTTCATGTTTGACATTGCAACTTGTCGTGAGTATGAGATTTTGTGAATGGATTTCAAAACTAATTTTTCTAATGGAAATCTTCTTGAGGATATGTACATGATAAAACTTAAAGGTTTAATCAATCCAAATGAACCCCATGAAGTTTGTAAGGTACAAAGATCATTATATGGATTAACATTTATAATATAGAATCTTCATTTTAATGAGATAGTCATTGAGTTTTCCTTTATCAAAAATTAAAATAAACTTGTGTTTACAAGTTGGATAGTGCGAGAATAATTATACTTCACATTTTAAATGTGGATGGTATATATTGATGATAAATGACACACCTATTCTATATATGGTTAAGACTTGGTCGGAAAATACCTTTTCTATGAAGGAATTAGGAAAAGCATCCCATATTCTAGGAATTAAGATATACCAAGATAGATCTAGAAGACTTCTTATCCTAATACATAGTTCATACAATGAAAAAATATTGAAAATTTTCACCATGAATGATTATAAGAGATAAAACTTACCCATGTCTCATGGAATAAATTACTCTATATACCAATGTCTAAGATCTTTAGAATAAAAACCCACATGAATTGATTTCATATGCTTATGCAATTGGATCTATCATATATCCCATGTTATGTACATGCCCAGTTGTATCATATTCTTTTAGCATGATAAGTAAATATCAATCAGTTTTGATGAAGGTCGTTGGATTGTCATGAAGAATATCTTGAAGTAGTGAGAAGAACAAGTTATCAATTATAATATATAGATGTGAAGAAGATCTAGTTCTAAATGGGTACATTAATGAAAGCTTACAAATTGACAAGGATGATTACTAATTATGATCAAGATTTGTGTTTTCCATGAATGATGGAGTTGTAAGATGGAAAAGTTCCATGAACGATATAGTGGATTATTCTAGAAAATAAGTTGGGTATATTACCTTATCAAATGCAACTAAGGAAACAATATGGATAAAAATGTTCCTTTGTTAACTTGGGATGGTTTCAACCATAAAGGATGTAGTAGAGTTTTGTTGGGACAACAATGAGACCATTGCACATGGTAAGGAACCTAGATCACATTACCATTCCATGCACATAATATGGTGAGACCATCTCATACAAGAGATCATACATCAAGGAGGTGTAAAAATATACAAACTACCAACTAAAATAAATGATGTTGATCTCTTGACAAAATCACTTTCATGTAGAAGCATGATGGTCATGTTAGATAACATGGAATTTAGTTCATGCGTTATTGACTCTAGTGCAAGTGGGAGACTATTTCTTACATGCCCTATGAGCCATATTGTCGTAATTTAATGAGGGATAAATGGAATACAATTTATTCATAATAAAAGGTGTTTCAATTTATTGTAGATGTCATACTAAGATAATGAACAAATATAATAATGTACAAGAATGTTTTGACTCAATTACATATGGTTTGGGTTGAGAACCTTAACATGAGATCATATGTATACTCAAGAGTATTCATTCTTGTTATGTCACTAGTTAGTTATAATTGTGGATATTATTGAACAAAATTAATAAATAAGACTAGTGTGTATCTGTAATGATGACTGTCTCCTTAGTCATGATATTAGAATCAATTTACATACATGGGTATTTGTTAGAGAATAAGTTATACTAGACATACCCACTTTAAGAATGACAAATGAAAGCCGTGTTATGGCACTAATGTGATAGTGGTGATAGTGATCCTTAAACATGAAGTCACTATAGTGATGACAAGGTTGTTCTATATACTTCAACACCACCGAACATGACTCCAAATAAGGGTTTCCAAATAGGTAATGACTTGATGCACTATGACACTTGTGAATTATTATGTAAGAACCCAAAAGTTGCTTAATGAGTTGAATAAGCTTAATTAACATAATTAAATTCTTAAAAATCTAATATAAACTTGTGATATGCTTTGAAATCATAATACAAGCTTAAGTTTCAAATTTGGTCCAATTTGGACATTGTTTGAGCAAGTTATGCAATTTTATGCACATTTTGGACTTTTCTACAATTTACCCAATTGAGAGGTTTTATTTGCAATTTATCACTTGAATTATGTTCCTTGGATATTATCTCATCATTATTGATCTTTTTGAGCCATGGGGTGCCCATTTAAACCTTGGTTTGAAGGTGTTTTCTCCAAGGGTTTTTTAGGGTTTAACCCTTCATGGATGAGCTACCTTTAGTAGCTATCAACTAGTGAGTTATTTGTTTTGCTTGGAAATTCAAGAAATTAGGGATAAGCATGTCTCTATGGATGGTGGGGGAGCTGCTTGTGTGTGTGCTTGTATATTCTTAATTGTTTAAGGCCATGGACACTTGGAAAGATACTAGAACTTCAACTTTTTTTTTTCTTTATCTTAAAGTTTCATGTACTTACCCCTAAGCACCAGAACGAGCCATTTTCTCTCCACCACCTCATCCTACCTCTGTGCTTCTGCGAGTTTCCTATCCAAGGAATAAGAAAGAGGGGAGTTTCTTGGAAAAAGAATCTAGGGTTGCAATTGACTTCCTTTTTGGGTTTAAAAAGCTTCCTTCTTGTGATCTTAACCTAAAAGAGGTAGAATCCCCTTATTTCTTCCATTTATTTCTTTGTTATCCTTCCTACTACCTTTATCCAGGTTGGAACATTGCTGTTCCATGGTATAAATTGCTCTAAATATCTAAAACCCTACCTTTCTTGCTCCTTATGCTTAGGGTTTGCTCATTTGATGAAGAGGAGGTGCTAGATGGATGAGTTCACACCTTATGATTGGATTTTATACCCTATATGCTCATGTTTTCTTATGTGTGGGAGTTTATCTATTCATTAGAGGCAATTTTTTATAACTTTCTCCACGTTTATTTCTCACCATAAGCTTGCTAGCTCGTGTTTTTGCTTGAAAATGATGATTCGTGCACTAAAAAGCTATGCTTGACTTGGATTTCGATTTTTATAATGTTCCCTATTCTGATTTCAGTTCTAGATGAATATGTGATCATATGCACATGACCCAATGATGGTACAATTGCAACAACCCTATGGTATTGTCTTCATGATAACTGATGGTCAAGATCAAAGGTGTCAGATGATGGTGATAACCTATGGTCACCTCCTTAGGTCAAGTTTTGGAACAATTAGAAGTTTAATGAGCAACCATTAAGTACCCTACTGATGTTATCAATCAATGAAGACATTAGCTTGATATTTGATGCTTATTAATGAATATAGTGTTGATCTAACAACCTATGGTGATTCAATGGTCACTAATGATGGTGGATCAGGTCTCTACAACCTATGTTGATTTAAGCATTGTAGTTTTAGCATGAATTAAGCCTTAGACCAATGGTTTATTGGGTCACATGATGCAATGGTCGGACCTATACTGTAATTGATGGTTTTAACATATGAACTTGACCCAATGGTCAAGATCTAATGTTTATTCCTCCAATAAAGTGGAATGATGGCTAATGTAATATGTTGGTCCTAATAATGTGATTTAGATGGTTTCCTTTATATGATCAACTTAAGGAGCTTAATTGTTGACAATGGATGGCTTGTTTTAAATGAACAGTCGATTGTGGGTTTTTACCCTACTCTCAATAGAACCCTTATATTTTGTTAACCAAAGGATGTCTAGGGTTAAATGGTTACTTTTATATATCACAACTCAATAACATCATATATGATTCATTCAAGGTGTTTACTTATGTAAACAACCAATGGTCTTACCTTTTAAACATCCAATGGTTGTGGGTGACATTGTGGTATGGTGATCAGGGTTGAATGATGATGGAACATTTGGAGGGTTATCTTTAATAAGGTAGTCTTACCTATTCACTCATATTAATAGAAGGGATGATAACCATATTGTGTTGATATATAATTCTAATGAGGTATAGCTTGTCATACCTAGCTTTAATATAACTAAATGATGGTAATTGGGTATGAATAGTCTTTGAATGACTAATACAATCATGGAGTACTCTATTACTGTTGTTGAAACCCTAGTATGCTAAAACCCGATGGTTACACCTTGATTTATGTGTGGGTTCATACTTGAGAATAGTATAGAATGTGATGGTGATGGTTCACCTTATGCATCCATGATCCAATGGGATGTCTGAGTTCGGGTTTGTGTATAAGTTCTAATTAGTAACATTAATATAATTATCTTATTGAACCTAACTCTAATGTAAATAGATAAAAATGAGTATTCATGTTTAACATTCTAATATGATGGAATGATGGTGAAATAACCTCCTTAATATGATGATAACCTTAATATACTAATTTGTGGTTATCATAGCCACATGGTTGATACTTTCTTATACTAAACATGTGCATTATGAATATGATGAGGGTTAATCATATCTAGATTCCTTGCATGTTAAAGGAATGTTCGTAATGTTAATATAATCCTGCTATGATTGTTTATGAATATCTCCTAGCTCATTAATGAAATATTGTGCTTATCTGGTGTATTATATGTAAGTGATGTTGTTGAGCCTTGTTATAAGGCATGCAAAGATAATGATGATCTTGTAGGGAATAATATGATGGTCTTAATGACCTTTAGGCATGGTTGAGCCCTAAATGAGGTGTAATTCTCTTGTGTTGATAAGGGTTGATACCCTGTGATATTGCGAAAAGGATTTCATATCCTATGATAGTATGATGGTCCTAATGACCTTTGGGCATGGTTGAGCCCTGAATGAGGTGTAATCCTCTTGTGTTGATTAGGGTTGATACCCTGTGATATTGTGAAAATGATTTATATCTTGTGATAGTATGATGACTAGTGTAGCCTCATGAATGGAAAGTGAATAAACCATGTGATGATGAGATGAGAAATTATGTTTCACACATTTTCTATCTTTTGAAGTTGTGATATTTATATACTTGTTAGAAGTGAATTAGTATTTGTATGTCCACTTGTTTGATGCATCTGTAATTCACCAAATTGGCATAACTAATCAAGTAAAACTCTAATCATGTAGTAGCCTGTGCCATAGATCCATCTGAGTGTCAGAAATTGGCAGATGGTGAAATGAGTATTCCTAAGGGAAACTCAGAGCACATACTGATGAGTATGAGGGGTGCTTGTCATCCTAAATTCAAGTGTTTAGGGAGGATGACTACGAACATACCTAGTCCTCAGTTTGAGAACTACTGCGATTGTGTCTCAGTGATTATATATGTGACGAGATTGGAGGACAACAGCGGTTGTACCTCAGATGGTATGGTATGCGTACCCACCTCCTTTCACTAGTGTCGTGACCTGTATCAATGATAAAATAGGCTGTTAGCAGCTTGACCTTATGTGAAGTTGTTGTGGACTCATACTGATAAGGGGCAGAGAGGATCTTAGGAGTCCAACTCTTCCCAGATCTTGTATGGAACTGATTTTGACTTAGTAGTGGTCAATTGGATTTTGAGTGGTATCCTTAAATTCCTCAGGACATAATAAACGATGAAAGTCGTCAGTCATGTAGCATATCTATTTAGGGTTATACACAATGTTTCATATTGGATGATAACCCTTATTTGCTTTCTTTTCACTGAGATCATGTATAGTACAATAAGAGATAATATATATGCTTATGTTGTTGTTATACTCATGTTGTAAACATGCTTATGTTGTCAAATATACTGAAACTAATGGTTATGATGTTGCTAGTAGCTATGTTTAATTATCCTAGCCATGCCTATGCAATTATAAATGCTTAAACTGCTAATCATGTGTATGCAGTTAATTGTTCTATGATGTTAGTTCTACGTATGATATATATCTATTCCCTTTATTTGAGATGCCAATATTGATAGCCATGTTATGTTACTAGACATATTCATGATGTCAGGGTTGCTGATGCTACTAGATTTCTTGTGATGTTAGAAAGGAATATGATGATAGTCAGATTAATGATAATGACTGTTATTAGATGCAATTTGATGATATTTGAGAGATATTTATCCAAAGAAATGGATTTATTTATTATCAATATATGCATCAATGATCATAATTGTTGCTAAGATTAATTGCCAAATCTGTTTAGCATACTTGAACTGTTCAATTGATTATTAAATACTCCAACTGCTTAGTTATCAACTATTTAAAATGTTGTAATCAATAAGCATTGTTGGAGGTCCTATCTCTTGCTGGGACATGGGTCTCACCCTTGTGGTTCGCCACATTTTTTATGTAATCGGAAGTGACGAAAACAAACATGTGGAAGAAAAGAGGAGATATAGTAATGAATCTTTGAGAAAGCTGATTAGATTTCTAGTGTGTCCTAGAGTCATCCCTGTACTCTCAGGTCCGAGAAGGAAAATTTTGTATATGGTGTTTCAAACGAATCAAAATTTTTTTAGCATGTTAATGTTTGTTGTGTGGAATATACAAATATTGTTCTCCTATGTATATATGGTGTGGCTAAGGCGATAGAACAATTTGTATCAAATTATTGGCATAGTATGGATATAAGAAAGATGTTGGGCTCTTATGCAAATGTTTTTGAGCTGGTGCTGACGTTGAAATCAGTTTTAATTTACCCATATTTTTGGGTATGTGATTAATTAGTGATAAATTATGCTTTATGTTTTGAGAAATCTCATTTAGTGTAATGGGTTCTCACAGTGATGTAGATGATTTTTTTCCTTCTGTTGGAGTGATATATTGGCCACTTGATAAGTAAGACTAGAAAATGCTTGATCATGCTCATGTGAGTCTATATAAGATGATCACATAGTATCTCTTATTCAAGAACTATGGATTGGATGTTTATAGGATGACAACAACATGCCTCAATTTTAATCTAGATATATGTGACAAAGGGATTATACAGTCATGGTAATAATGGTCACTTATATGTTTAAGTTGTTCTCAAGTTATTCCAATTACTTCTGTAGCATTATGTGTTTTGAAATTGTTCTCAACTTATTCCAATTATTCGGATAGAAATTATGTGTTTCTAGATACCACACTTTGCTTTTGAGGTTATAAACATTATTGTAATTATGAACCTACAAGATCACGCACATAAGGGAATTTAAGCTTGCATTCACACCTATGATATAAGGATTTTGAATCATGTACATACTAATTTCTACCCAATAATTTGACTGGGAAAGGAAGCATGACATTTGGATGTTTTACATCAGTTGATCAATTGAGCCTCAATTGATTGACTAATCATCATTTAGGTGGGTAACCAATTTTCTGAACGGGAAGCCAATCAGTCAACTAGATAAATATAGGGTTTAACTAGAACTAGAATGTCTCAGATGATTTGGCATCTAATTGGTTGGATTCAGTTAGAAAATAATTTTCTTTATACTATCTAATTGACTAATTGTACACCCAGTTGATTGAAGTGTAATCATGACAATGAAATCCTATTTTGGTTCTAAGCATGATTTGTGGTTCGGAACATGATTAGATTTTGGGGTATCCACCCCATGAATATCCTATATAAAGCGGTGGATGTCCAATGGGAGAGACACACCTTGACACATATTGATGCATAAGTTTTCAGAGTTTCTTAATCTTAGAGAGAGAAAACTCATCTCAAGGATGACAATTCACACAGGAGGAGAACGAGAGCGAGCGACACTAGCACATTGAGGACATTGAGTTCCCCTTCTTGACAACCACAAGGTGGTGCACCAAGACCTCCTGCGTCCATGCCAAATACATATTGGTCAACGCCTTTGGGAGGAGGATTGATGACGAGCTACTTCCTTAAGGAGAAAATAAGGTTTCACTATGATTATAAGGCGTGACAAAAAAGAATGATTTTAGATATGAATCTAGAAGTACAAATTCTGCATCAACATAAGATGTATCCAATATTTTGAAAAATATTGTGGGCCAATGCATATTCAACTTCCGTTCTATGTATTTTAATTTATCAATTTTTCTTGCTACTATGGATCCATTGGCTAAGAGTTTGGTTGGAAAAGAATTGTATTTCTGTTTTACCACCTTTCCCCAAAACCCTACAAGGATGACATTCTTTCTTGGTTTCCATAAAATATAGGTTAGGGGTGCACCATGATGTTCACTTATCACTCTTGTTTTGAATAGGTCCCTGACCATAGGGGTTGAGGTAGAGTTTGTGAGATTTAGGAGGTGGAGAGAAGAGTTTTGGATGCTAGTGGCTTCAAGTTTGTAATAATCCCCATAGGGATAATAAGGGTTAATTTTTATGGAAGATGGAGTTATTGGTTAGGTATTGGATGGTGTTGGACCTTTAATAATTTATGGTTTTCAAACCATCCTTGAAAATACCTAGACAGATGTACTTTTTATGCCCTTATTATATCATGCTTTCTAAGAGTTAGTTGGATGACTCCAACAAGATCCATTTCAAGAGAATGTAAGTAAAAACATAGGTGTGGGTGTGTCTCTAATGCACTTCTATGTATCATACTTTGATAATATTGTGATAAAGTCATGATGAAAATTGATGTCTTACAATAGAGTTTGATAACTCTAAATGTTGTTGCTCTAATAATGGGTGCCCATTAGGGCTTTCTGCCCTATGACCTATAAGTAATGGTGATGTGGCAGGTGTTTTTTGGATCTCAAGATCATGGAAGGTGGGGCACCTCAGATAAGAATCCACATTATGCACGACAATATGGTTATGGTTAGTTTTGATTAAAGTGCAATTGGGATTTGGTTGCATTGGGTTCAATGGTATGAGGTGAGGTTCTTAGCTGAATTTTTGGTGGTTCCATCCAAGTTGTGCATTCCACAATGGAGTATCCATTTGTAAGAACTCCACTTAGGATTTCATCTTTCCTATTATGGGCATTGATTTTTGAGTTAATGAGTCTGATATTGATCGTAGAAGAGACTAGCATAATTAAACAAAAAACTCATGTAATAATGATTGACCATTTTGATATTATCTATATAAAATTGTATAATTAATCAAAAGTCTCATTGAAGGGAATATTTATCAATCATCAAATTGAAATGTTTTGTTGTGTCCTAACATTCACCATTTATTTCATGGATTCGAAAGGATCGTGATTCTTTTCCCAATCTAATGTGACATATATTTCCCCATGATTGAATGTAGGTAAGTAAGATCATAGTTCACAACTAAATCTATTTATTTTCATTTGAGCATGTTTATATTTATACATTTATTCATTTTCATTTGGTTGACAAACATCATAATTAAAAAAAATAGATCAACTTTCTTGAATCTGGATCATGATGTAATTAAAACTTTTGTAATTTGGAAAACAAACAATGGGAGTTAAAACTAGTCTTTTCCATCAAACATTCAATTTTAGTACCATATACATCTTTTTCTTCTTATTGACTGAGTCAACCACTCACTTTTGACATGACCTTTCCTCCCACACGGTGTTCCAGGGATGGATAAGCAAGTGATGGTTGATAGCGGTGATTTCTATGTGAATCTAAATTAAATGACGTTCTTCCATCACATATAATATATTTGAGATACAAAGCCCAACTTTTATTCGTTCAAATGGGCATCATCCTCTGAATGAGCTTGTGTGTGTGTGTGTCACACACACATAGGATTATTGTTGGGAAATATGGAGACAGAACAAATAGAGAAAACAAAACTTTAACTGTCATATTACCCTTTAAAAAGTAGATTGTGTAAATAACTATGTAATTAGAAGGATGGTTACGAGGATATACCTGGTCCTAGAGCAAGTCCAACAACAATCTCCTCATTGTAGTGTGCGCCTTTCTTCAAGTTGCACTTGGACAATATCTGCGTCAGCCTCCTAGTTGTTAACCATAGGTAACCGTTGATTTTGACCTATAGGCGGTAGGAAGAAACCTCCTCACATCTATAGTAGTCCACACAGACCATCGGGAACTCCTGTTATTCTAAATGAATGGATAGGAAGTAGTTGTCCCTTTCTAGTTGGTGTACTAGCACCAACTCAATCTCCCACAATTGTTCTCCCTTGCTATCCCTCCCTTTCATTAGGTAGGACTTTCTCAGGTTCTCTCGGTTACCATTACCAGAGAAAAAAAATTGTCACAACTAATTGATGTCTCTGAGAAGCATCCAGTATCCCTCTATTTATAGGATGGTAAGGGCCAGGGTTCCCAGTATGAGCATGATTTGAAAGGGACAAAATGTCATGAATTTACACATCCTTCCAGTGGCAAAACAATCGGTTCATAGGAGAACCGAGAGGTTGACATGTGAGCCAATCGGTTCAACCCTTGAATTGACCATCTCATCATGGTTCCCAATCGCTATTATATTGTCAATTGATATACAATCAACACACAACTAGATGTCAATACTAATTTATGATCCAATCGAGTTGATTAATCAACTGTGCGGTTCATCACATGAACCAGTCTTTTGAGACCTAGAGCCTATTGGTTCACTATGTGAACCGGTCGGTTCATGCCTTGGTTCATGTATTGTTCAGCCAATGTTGTATCCAATTGACCTGACACTTGAATCGATTGGTTCAACACTTGAATTGGTCGGTTCATAGTCAAATCAATCAATTTTCAACCACTATTGTTTAAAATGAATACCTAAATATTTAGTTATCAAGTTTAAACTTCATTCAGGAATAAACTCCTATTCTAAGTGTATCATATATGTGTGAAACTATGGGTTCTAAGTTACGTTGGCAGTGAATGTACATAACTAATTTATGACATCACAAGAAATGAGTTTTATAGAAACACATCATTTCTACCCAAGTAATTTAGAAAGTTGGAGAACAACTTCAACCTACAATTTGTGATTGGTATTATAGTGTTTGTATAGTTCCTTTGTCACTAATATCTAGATTGAACTCGAGGCATGGAATCATCATCCTCTTCAATGTTCAATCTATGTTTCTTGAATTAGAGCAGACTATCTGAGATATACGTAATCTCAATATCACATATTGACTCACATGAGCATGGCCATGCATTTCTTAGTTTCTCTTATCAAGTATCCGGGATTTCATACTCATGTAGGAGGGACAAATCCCGTGTATATCACTCACAGTCATCCCCATGTGTCACAGTGCACCCAAGCATCTCCTTTATGGTAACTGTAACGACCCCCTCCCCATGTTATCCCCTATTTAGGCGGACCGAGAGGGAAAGGGCCATTACTTTCATACATGATCACAGGTTTAGCAATTAACTAGAAATAATCAACAATTTTTACTAACAAAAAGGAATTGGTACAAGACTAATATTACATGATCTGCAATTTCTAAAGTTAAAACATAAAATAAAATATAACTAACTATAACCTTCATGTTTACATTAATGTTATTCATCTTGTGCCTTCTTTCTGGATATCTGGTTTCATCATAATTTCATAATGGAACATTATCCTAAAATGTCAACAAACAAAATGTCTATCAGTATAACGAGTTATACTGGTATGTGGGGGAAACCAAATGCTCACATATACTTATAACAACATAACCAAAATAATTATTTGTTATAGAAACAAAATTTACATTTTCTTGATGACTTCTCAACCATTTTTACTCAACCTTTGGTATATCCTTTCAGGTTCTTGTCCCTACAGTGAACAAAAAGGCCACGTTTTCAATCTGGAGCCCAGGTGCCATGTTGGTCTTCCCAATCTGGGGCATGACCTTAGATGGCCTTCCCAATATGGGGCCTAGTTTGATCTCATGGGACCTTCCCAATTTGGGGCATGGTCTAATCTTATATGACCTTCCCATCTGCGGCCTAGTGTGACCTTCCCAATTTCGGTCCTGGTCTTTGGTCATAGCCATGATTTTTCATTTCCTTCCATTCAAATGTCAAGAAAATGTATGTCGGGTTCACACAAGTTATAAGCATACTTTGTGATAACCATAGTCACTTTATAGATTGTCAGAAATAAAATTCATACAAGGATCTTATTTCAAGAAATCGGTAAAACCTTGGAAATCATTGGGAAACTACAATGATTAGTCATAGGTGAGTCAAGATGTCTGTGTAAGAGCAAGAAATCAATCAACCAAGCTAAGTTACCCTAAAAGTGAGTGCAATACACCCATGTCTTATTATTTAATCCAAATCATCATTAATACTGACTTGGGTCTCAAGTTAGGGTTTTCTAGGTCAACTATAGGGTTTAAGTAGGGTTTTGTCTTTCCAAACCCTAATCACCACTTTTCATGCACTTTGGGTCAACAAACCCTAATCTTATTATTATTTACACATTTCATCTCAAGGAGACCCTAATTATCCAAAACATGGGTTGCAAGTTCATATAACTTTCAAGTTGCTCTTTTTATTCATAAATGATCAGTCTTTTATCATAAATATCAATTGGACACATTAGAATTATCAAACCTTACAAATTAGGGTTTTGATTCATTTATCACATTAAAGATGCTAACTTTAGGTACTTTTTGAACTCAAATCAAATCTAGTTCCTGGTCATATTTTTATTGAATTTCTTGCATTTCTTGATTAATTTTCATATATAGTTTGTCTTAACCAGAGTTACCAATAATTAATTACGATTTTTTCAAGATAACTTACCTTTGGCCAATAACAAAGTGCTACATCATTATTTGGCCCCTTTTTCTTTTCCAAGCAAATCAAGGCCCACAAATGGTCTTCGGCCACGTAAGAGGCTCACTCCACACATGAATGGTGCCTTCCTTCCACGTGAGCCGAGGAGAAAGACCTATTAGCCCATGTGTCTTTATACTTGGCCTTATCTGCTTCAGGGAAAGGCTGTAAAAGCAGCGACCCTCATCTTCAACTTCTCGCACTTCCTCCCCTCACAAGAAACCTTCCCTAATAGGTCAGCTTGGGAGTTGACTTGGAGTTACAGAGCCTTCGAATGGAAAGTAAGGGTTCCTTCCCCTTCGACGCCCCTTGTTGATATGATGGTGGCCTTAATTGGCCAGGGATAGGCTGAAGCAAATAGGAAGGGAGTAGATTCCTTGTAGGTGGTAGTAGGAGTAAGAAGAGGGAAAGGTAGGATCTAGAGGCGAAATTATGGGAAGAACTTGAAGCCGCGATTCTCATGGGCTCTCACAATGAGGTTTCTAGTTTTGCATAGAGTCCCCTTTCCCTTATATAACCATTGCTGTATAGGCCGCCAGTCAAGGGAGTATGCTTCCATGAAAAAATTTGGAAAATTATCAAAAGTTTTCAAAAATGGGTCATCTAGGGGATGGAAATATTCGTAATCATCTCTTAGATACAAATGAAAAATAATTAAGGAAGGATATAACTAGGAGAGAGAGATCTAGCGACGGGAAGATCGGGTACCCTATTACTTCCTTTCCCGATCTGTCTCAAGCTAGGAGAAAACCAAGAGTCGTTGGATCTGAGATCCTATGTTTAGGAGCCTACACGCAAATTATTGGGTTGGGCCCAAAGTTCCCAAAATGGATTCAAAATCGCTACATTCAATGTAAAATCCTATTAACTCATCCACTTTATGTATTTTTTTAAAATTCATAACTCTCCCATTTTTATTCCTTTTTCTCTCAAATTTTAAGGGAAAGTCTATATTGACTTTATCTAGTTTTGAGCAAATATTGGGACCAAAACTCAAAAATAAAAGAGACTTTTATTCATATGCAAACCTCCCTCTATTTTATGCATTTAAGGCATCAAAAGTAATCCTTTTCTCTTTCTTCCTTTTCTATTTTCTTTATTATGGTTATTAAAATCATGTGCAAATGAAAAATAATTAATAGTGGCCATCCATGCCACATTCTAGAGAATTCTACATAGTTCTCTCATGTATAGAGAATTATCATCTATTTCTTTTTCTTTATGTTTATTATGGGATTTTCTTTTATCCCTTTTTCCTTGTATCCTTGGCTGGATTAATAAGATAGTGGAATTCAAGAAATCTATCATTCAAGGGAAATTTGTAAAGAAATCCATTCTTTAAAACAAAGCATAAAATTTTCCAAACAAGTCTCTTTTCATAGAATAATTACATTTCAATTATTTAGATACAAGTGAAGTTTGAGGTTTTAACATCCTTCCCCTCTTATAGGAATTTTGTCCTCAAAATTCGACTAATCATACAAACAATTCAGTATGAGACTTTTCCATGTCCATCTTTATCTCCCATGTGGATTCATCCTCTTCATGATTCCTCCAAAACCCTCTACCATATCTTTCTTTTTATTTTGAGCTCTTTCTCACCTTGGTATCCAAACCCTCATAGGTAACTCAGGGTATGTCATCCTCCCTTAGAGTTCAATAGTCCCAATGCTCAATACATGGCTAGGATCCTTGCCATGGCATTTTAGATCGAAAATAGGGAACACATCATGCATCGTACCATACTATGGGGGTAAGGCTATCCGTTCTAAAATCTCAAACAACTCCATGTATTTGGGACTCAATTTTCCTCTATTCTTAGCTATAGCTCAGAGGGGTCACACTTTCAGAAACTCATGTTCACCCATAGTGAAGTGGAATTCAGTTTGCTTCAAATCAACATATGAATTTTGTTGATCATGGGATCTCTTTAGCCTTTGCTTGATCAAAGTGACTTTTTCGGCATGTAGCTACAGTTATTATGACCTTAGCAAGGTCCTCTCACTGACATCATCCCAATGAAGTGGTGACTGACAAATCTTCCCATAAATAGCTTCGTACGGAGCCATACCAATACTTACTAGGTAACTATTATTGTAAGCAAACTCAGTTAAGGGCAAGCACTGCTCCCATGATCCACCCCAATTGAGCACACATGTTCTTAATAGATCCGATAAAGTCCATATCATTCTTTCTGACTGTCCATCATTCTAGGGGTAATAAGCTATTCTAAACTTCAATCTAGTGTCGAGATCTTCATGCACTTACTTCCACAACTTGTAGGTGAACTCAGGGTCACGATAAAAAATAATTGAACTTGGAACACCATGTAGTCGAACTATCTCTCTAATATATAGTTTAGCTAGGTCTGTCACCTTGGTAGTGATCTTTAAGGCAAGGAAATGTGTTGACTTGGTAAGGCGGCCTATCACAACCCATATTGTATTATGACCTTTATTTGTGTTATGGAGACCCACCACAAAGACCATAGTGATTTGGTCCGATTTCCACTTAGGAATCTCAATTGGTTATAGTAACCCATCGGGTCGTCAGTGTTCAACCTTTCACCATATGGCATATGAGATAATTGTCCACATATGCTTCTCTATCTCTATCCATTCTAGGTTACTAGAATATCACCATAAGTCTTTAAACATCTTTGTTGTGTCATGGTGCACCATATACTCAGAACCATGAGCTTCTCAATCCTTAAGGGTGAATCCTCAGGTACTCAATATGATTTTCTTATCGAATTCCACCATTCACATTTATCGAATGTGTCTATGGATTCTCCATCAAACCCTTCATCTCAACTAACTCTGGTCCATCTAATTGGGTTGTTATGTGATCGGTCACCAAGTTAGACTTTGGTATTTCAACTCTTACATCCATCATTTTGATCATCACATTCAATCTCCTACCTATAGAACTCAAATTCCACTATATATATATCCTTATTTGAAATCTTAATTTGTTGATTACCTTGATCACCCATGTTTCTAAATCATTTATTCAAAATATTCTCATAGGGGTTTGGTACTACCTCAAATCTTAGATTATCCTAAAATGGGTTTAAACTTGAGTGTTTATTCCTCATATCATTTCTATTTCTAATATTTCATGTTTCTATCTCATCTCTCCCACTCATAACAAGATGAAATAAGCATTTGGCTGCAGTCCAAATATAGAGCTCATCCCATTCCAAGAGTAGAGATGGTACATCACACATTACCATTTTAATTCCATATTTAGGTTGACTCATTCTCCACATAACTCCAAACCATGAGTACCACCATTCTCTTAATTCTGTGTATACATATAGGAAAAACTTCCTCGTAATCGTTGAATATTATCACATCTCCTATTTATGATCCTTAGTCATTTTCTCAAGGTATCTAGGGCACCAGTACTTTTGGAGTCATCTCACCCTTATGCATCTAGAAATTGCCTCTCACGTTTACACCTTGGGCCACATGAACTCATGAAGGTGGCCAACCTCCTATCCCATGGGCCTCGGGTAAACATAGTTGTTACCTCCCGATCCTAAAGTCTTGTGCATTCAAGGAATAATCAAGTCCTATTCAAGTCGGTCACATCCCTTCTTGACATTAGGATTGACTTGGGGTTTTTTGAGATGTCATAACATTATCCTATTTTCTCTGACATTTTAGTTATGGTTCCTCAATTAATATCCCATCACATTGCACCTTTTAGGATTCTCTCACCCATATTTCCTTCATCTCTTGGGTACCCATAGCTTTCTTTATATCCCAACATGGGAATCATGGTGGCCTACCCACATGGGCCTGGCCCCATTCTACCAGTCACTTCCATAGTGACTTTTCTTCGTGTCACTTAGATATGGTCATACTTGGGTCTAGAGAATCATACTCAATCTATGTGATTTCATGCTTCAGGCATGTAATCTCAAGGTTTTAAGTGACCTTTAATGTTACCTCAGTTTTTAAACTAATTTCTTTTAGGACTCACTCTTTTAGGAAGGGTCCTTTTCCAGGACAGGATAAAACTAATAGTCAACAACACCAAGATTCACAAAAATGTACTTGAATCCAAAGTTTATATCATCACATGTGGGTATATTTCCTATTATTCCACCCATGCATTTTCTACATGTGAGTTATATCATTGTATCTCATGATCTACCACTCAGAAGTTGGATCAATATTGGTACCTTACTACCATGAATTGGAGCATTTAGATACCATAGGATCGAGATATTATGTCTCATGTGTTCAGGGCTATAGGAATAGTTATTCAATCTCACGTCATTTTCTAAGTACGTTATCCAATTCAAACAATATGGTAGGCCAAAGAAGGTAAAGCATCCATTGAATAAGACAACCTTATATACCACATAGTCTTTGTGTCAACTGTAACCATGTTCCATATTTATCAAGGGTGTTATAATGTTTCCAAGTTTTTTGTTATGTCCTATCAATTCATCATTTCTCAAGGTTGGACTAGTTTCATACTTACATATGACATCATGGTAGTGTTATACCAACTTGTATGAGTGGCTCATCAATAATATTTCATAGTTCAAGTGAGGTTTCCTTTAACCCAAAACTTGAGGGGGTGCCATGATTATTCCCTATGAACCCATTCAACCTTGTGAGCATTCTATGCACCAGATACCACCACTTCCCTCTCGCGTTTACTTCCTCAACAATAGTCATATAAACTGCATGACTTATCCACCCAAGCACATATTGAACCAAAACACAATACGACATTCTTTACTTAGATTCCTACTCACCAAATATCCTTACATAACATAAATAACCCCTAGACTTCAACACCAGGGACTACAAACCCGTGTGTGAGGCTTCACACCATATCACCATTCCTTATCCCTCTAGGATCTTGGGACTCTCTTTCCCTCACCTAGATGGTCGACACTCATATAATATACACATATGTATAAGAAGCCTCTTTATATTTTCTAGGGTTTGGTCCTTCCAAGGACATCTAGGGTACAACAAGCCTCTAGGGATCATGCATGAAGCAAATCAACTCATCCACTCAAGGGTCTAGTTTAGGACTAATCATACAACTCCCTCTTGTGATTCTTGATATCTAGGTTCCCATCCTTATATTTATGGGTCCCATCCTCTCAGGAGTTAACCTGTCACTGATCCTAAGGATAGGGGTCCTCTCTTTATAGGCGGGGTTGAGGCTCCTATTGATTCACATCTTATTCTCACCTAGCCTACTTTATATGATGAAGTGTACATCTTTGTATTATCAAATCTTATGTCCAACTTCAAAACTATTGTAAGGAGTGGGATCCGAGAGGGGATCCACTCCCTACTAAATTTGAGAATAAACTCATCTATCACAACATACTTTCAACATGCTCAAATAGACATATTTTTTTTCTCATATGATGGTATACAAAAAGAGACCAAAGTATAGCAGTGAAATAAAAATTCGTGACTATATTTAATTTTATAGAAGTACATCATCATATACCATATATGGTTACATAAAAGTTACAACATAAGGATCTAGTATAGTGATAACCAACTATCTCAACTCAATCTCCCCAAGTACTTCACCTAGCAAGTACATATCACCATGTCCAGTCTTCCAAGTCCTACACCTGGGGTAGGAAGCATACCCCAACAAAAGGAGAGAAGTACATGTATCCGCAAACGCTGGTATGTGCATACTAAATATGGATTAAGAAATATAAATGATAAAGGACTCCAAATATACAAGGCTTCCAAAAGGAAAAGGAAAGGACTACCCAACTGGGAAAAAAAGAATAAGGATTTTTAAAAACTGATGATAAGGAGGATACTTGCCATTAAACCAACATAAAAATTGTGCCATAAAAGAACATATAAATTTTGGGTAAACAACCATAAACATAATATCAACCTACATGCATGTGAGATAAACATAGCACTAGAATATTATAAATAACAATATAGGCCAAGGCTCACAACCTTGAAACTTGATAGAGAATGACGTACTGCAAAACTCCCCATATAATAACGGCTGGAAAGGTGCATTGTGGGCAGAAAGGTGTGCCCCTATATAAAATATGAGTGGAAAGGCACACTCGGTAGGGAATAAAACCCAACAAAACTAAAGTACTTACACTACTCTAGGGCTATCGAATCACAGAGCATGCAATAAATGTGGAGGCAAGTATAAAGTTTAGTCTTTTATAGAAATTGAAGTTGCCATCACATAAATGGAAAAAAATAAGAATCAACCACATATGTGGGCAAAGGTGTTACATATATTCAAATAGGGTTTCATCATGAAAAAGAGCACAAGCTAGAGACAAAAGAAAGTCCAATCAAGTAGGATGATAATATTACTAGAATCATGTAGAATATTACACATGGAATAATTTCTCAGATAAGAGGAATTGTGTAGGCTATCAAGAGAGTGATAATTTGGGTTAACTGTTCAATATAAAAAATAGAGGATGCAAACATACCTTGACTTGAGTGTTAAGTCATAGATCATAAGGAAGAAGAAGAGGAAGAGGCTATATTTCTGCATGAGTGTGTTGCCATCCCAATCTTGGGACAATATCACAAGAGAGAGGTCAAGGAAGAAATCCAAGTTGTTTGTCGTGTGCATGGACATAGTCAATAGGGTGTGTTTATATAAGTAGAGGAGAAAAGTTGTGGTCCAACTTCCTTTATAATTTAATTTCATGTTATGTTAAATAAACACATATTTACTTGGTTTGAACATTCAAACAACTTTTTGTTCAAGGCATATATTCCACAATGTAATTAATTTTTTTAAAAACAAAACTTCTCCACTACAGTAAAAGTCTCATATATCCTAACATAATTCCTTGATTTAATTAATATATGAATATTACACATCATCTTTGTACATTATGCCTGCCACCAACCTACTACTAAATTAAATTGATGTCTTTAAAACAACAATATACACCTCAATAATTTCTTTTTTAAAATATTGTATCCTTGAAAACCCATAATGTTCAACATTATGAAATGTTAACTGGGTCTTTTTTAATATGTAAAACTTCTATGTCTCTCTCTGTATTTAATAAAGAGAGAAAAATGGAAAGATTTGTAGGTCTACATAATTCTCCTAACGAAATATATGTACAAAGTCATAATTGTCATTAAGATTCACCAAACCATAAAAACATATTTCCAAAATAAATTCTTGTCTACCAAATTCACACTTATCCTTATATAAAATAACGCAATGCTTCACTAAGACTTTATTTTCTTGTGAACACCTTAAAACATATTTCAAATCACATCATCCATTAATCATGATTTCAAACACTATTTATAAATGATACCTCCACAATGGTCAATACATAATTTATCCAAAATTCATCAAAAATCACAATTGTAATCAAAACTCTCCATTTAAAATTTCACCTCATTTGGACAAAGGAATACCATGATATGAAAGTTTTAGTATTTCGCTGAAATAATGTTAATGATTTGAACCATTATATTTAGTTTGAATATAGTTCTTGTGTAATTTTTTTGAACCATCAAACAACCTCTTATTGGCCCGAAATTTTAACTCTTCCACTAATCTTCATCGAAAAATAAATTTGTTTAGCCATCTAAGTAAAATATCTCTAAAACCTATTGTTTTTGGCACAAATGAATTTTATAATTATTCAAACAATCTTTAAAAATTCTAAAATCATAATCATAGATCTAATAAATGATTATAAGCTTCATGGAAAGCTCTGGTATCATTTGGATAAACCAAAATCTCAAAGTCATATATATGAGAAAATCAAGATTGTCACACCTAAACACAAGGAATATGATTCTATAATTAAATTCCCCTTTTGGAGTTATTTAACATGCTATTTGATATTTTGGGCTTAAAAGTACATTATCTCTCCTAAATTACACTAGAGTATTTAAGATTGTCCAAATTATATGAAAATTTAGACATAGGTTGTATGTGGATTTCTAAAGTTGAGGTTTATTTTATCTTTTTGAGACTTTTTAGTAATTTATTTAATACTTTTAGCTCTTATCCTATTTTTTCTGAATAGAACTAAGATAGTTATTGTGATGAAAATAATGTAAACACCCAAGAAATACTCTTTTATCATTATATTTTACTTTTGAGATTTCCTTTTATGAGTTATGGCACCATTATGAATTTTGACACATTATCCTTGTATTTATCAAAACATTATATCAAGTCCTAGTTCTGTCACCTTGTTACAAAATGAGTTATATATATAACTATTATGAATGAAAAATAAACCTTTTCCATAGCTGACATTTTTAGTTTATCTTTCCACTTTAATTAAATTATATGATAATATTAATATGAAATTACTAATTTCTACTAAAAACAAATTATTTATTTTTATTTAGACATTATGTTAGTAAAGAGAGAATATGCAATATATTTAATGATTTTATTTACATGTTCCCACATAATTAAATTATTATGTAAAGGTGTTCTAGATTTTAATCCTTGTTTGGTCGCGTCTAAAGAAAAAACCTAAGGTTTCTAATCAAGGGATAGGGATGATTATAAGTTTTGATTCATTACAACACTCCATTGCGACTTAGTTCAAAAAAACCTTTTCCTATTTCTTCATTGCGACTTAGTTCAAAAAAAACTTCGATAAAATCTAGAAAACCTTTTTTGTACATATAGTATTAGAAAGAAAATAGTTTGATGACAAAACTTAGTGATACAAAATTGAAGATAGGTCCCAAAATCAAAGCGAGAAACCAAGTCACAATTTCCATTTAAGGTCTCCTTATCCTATTGCTTTGTTGTCCTCATAACCTAACTTCATCATCATTTCAAACCTCATTATATTCAAAGATACATGTCATAACTAACCTACATCTTAGGGTTTGTATAAGTAGATCCTTTCACATAAGTGTTTACTCATCATGATTCTTATATGTACTTCCTATGATCCTAAATTGACCTTCTATCATCTCTTGAATTATTAAAGGTCAATTACAAGATATCTCACTTAGTGGGTGACTATGTAAGGCAAGAGTTTTAATTAGGGAGACAAAATTGAAATAGTCAGAAATCCAACCACTATGCCTCTGATACCATCTTGTAAGGAGTGGGATACGAGAGCAGATCCACTCACTACAAAATTTGAGAATAAACTCATCTATCCAAACATACTTTCAATCATGCTCGAATAGACATAATTTTTTTGCTTCTCAAATGATGATATGTAAAAATAATCAAAGTAGGAATGAAATTAGATTTCATGACTATATTCAATTTTATAGAAGTACATCATCATCTCCCAGATATGGTTACATGAAAGTTATAACATAAGGATCTAGTAGAGGGATAACCAACTATCTCAACTCAATCTCCCCAAGTGCTTCACCTAGCAAGTCCATATCACCATGTCGAGTCTTCAGAGTACTAAAACTGGGGTTGGAAGCATACCACAACAAAAGGAGAAAAGTATATGTATCAACAAGCCCTGGTATGTGCATTCTAAATATGGATTAATAAATATAAAGAATAAAGGATGTCAAATAAACAAGGCTTCCAAAAGGAAAAGGAAAGGACTACCCAACTGGCATAAAAGAAGAATAAGGATTTACAAAAATTGATGATAAGGATAATACTTGCTATTATCAACATAATATCAACCTACATGCATTTGAGATAAACATAGCACTAAAATAATATAAATAAAAATGGCGGTCAAGGATCAAAACCTTGAAACGTGATAGAGAATGACGTATTGCCAAACTCCCATTATAATAACGGGTGGTAAGGCGCACCCCTAGGTGGAAAGGTGCGTCCCTATATAAAATATGAATGGAAAGGTGCACTCGGTAGGGAATATAACTCAACAAAACCAAAGTACTTACACTACTCTAGGGCTACTGAATCACAAAGCATGCACTAAATGTGGAGGCAAGTATAAAGTTTAGTCTTTTATAGAAATTAATGTTGCCATCACAAAGATGGACAAAATAAGCATCAACCACATAAGTGGGCAAAAGTGGTACATATCATTAACTAGGGTTTCATCATGAAAAAGAGCACAGACTAGAGACAAAAGAAAGTCCAATCAAGTAGGATGATAATATTACCAGAATCAAGTAGAATATTACACATGGAATAATTTCTCATATGAGAGGAATTGTGTAGGGTATCAAGAGAGTGATAGCTTTCATTAACTACTCAATATAGAAAAATAGAGGATGCAAACATACATTGACATGATTGTTAAGTCATAGATCAAAAGGAAGAAGAAGATGTCACCTAGATACAACAGTGTGTTTCCATCACAATCTTGGGACAAAATCACAAGAGAGGGGTTGACGAAGCAATCCAAGTTGTTTATTATGTGCATGGACATATTCAATAGGGTGTGTTTATATAAGTAAAGGATAAAAGTTATCGTTCAACTTCCTTTATAATTAAATTTCACATTATGTTAAAAGAAACTAATATTTACTTGGTTTGACCATTCAAACAATTTTTTGGTCAACACATATGTTCATCAATGTAATTAATTCTTTACATGAAATGTATTTTTTTAAAAGATAAAACTTCTCCACCGCAATAAAAGTCTTATATCTCCTAACATAATTCCTTGGTGTAATTAATATATCAAATTTTCATATCATCTTTGTACATTATGTCCGCCACCAACATACTACTAAATTAAATTGACACCTTTAAAACAACATTATAAGCCTCAATACTTTCTTTTTCAAAATTAAAACAACAATATTTAAGATTGTCTAAATTAGATGAAAAATATAAAGACATGCTATAAGTTGATTTCGAAATTTGAGGTCTATTTTATTTTTTTGAGACTTTTTAGTAGTTTATTTAATATTTTTGACTCTTATCCTATTTTTTTCCAAATGAATTGAGATAGTTATTATTATGCAAATAATGTGAAACTTGGCCAAGCTAAATGACAACCAAGAGATATGTTTTTATTATTATATTTTACTTTTGAGATTTACTTTTATGAGCTATGGCACCATTATGAATTTTGACACATTATCCTTGTATTTATCAAAACATTATATTAAGTCATATCAATATCACCTTGTTACAAAATGAATTATATATATATATATTATAAATGAAAATTCACCTTTTACACAGCTAACATCTTTAGTTTATTTATTCCACTTAATTAAATATATGAAAATATTAATATTAAATTACCTATTGCTACTCCAAAGAAAATTATTTATTTTTATTTAGCCATTGTGATAGTAAAGAGAATATATGAAATATATTTAATGATTTTGTTTACATGTTTCCACATAATTAATTTATTATGTAAAGGTGTTCTAAATTTTAATCCTTGTTTGGTCACATCTAAAGAACAAACCTAAGCTTTCTAATCAAGGGATAGGGTAGTATTCTAAGTTTTGGTACATTACAACTATATTCAAATCCTCAAATCCAACTGAGGTCATTATAAACATATTATCTCATTACATAACACTAAACTCCTCATTCATTTCCTCATGTATGCCTATTTCATAATCCGACAGACATTACCCTTCTGTCTTAGAACTAATCTCGTTGCTGGCCTTGATGTCACCCACTTACGCGTAGGTGCATGGCTACCTTCTACTAGTATCTAAGTGAGCAAGACTTCTATTAGGGGGTCCTACTTGGAGGAGTTTAGACTTTATGGTTACAACTAACCTTCCAATTTATGGGGTTTCCTCTCTCTCATTGATATTTTCTCCTTGTTAGGGATGACCTACCTTAGGCTGGGTCACCAAAACTAAAAGTAGCACTAGGGGTCAGGAAACCACTTATTGTCTATATTTCTCATGCATACTCAAGTCCTTCACATATATCATGCATGCCTAACCTACGTACTTCCATGCATGTACAAACTAAGGTATTCAACTTATTCGGTTCTCTTTCCACTTCTTAAAGTTAATTAAGGTGGGATTATTATTATTTTCTCTTACCTTTCTCAATCCCAGGATTAAGGTTTAGGGTTGAGGTTAGGGATTACCACCTGCACCTTAGAATTTTGCATTCTCTTGACCTACTAAGCGTGTTTCCCAAAACATACCTAGTTGCACCTAGGGTTTACCTTTATAGGGGAGAAACCCATAAAACATTTTCGCTTTATCATTACATCCACTTTTATTATATTGTAGAGGATATCATAATCCCTATTATCCATACCCCTAGTACTCAGATGGGATCAAGAGAGTAGATACATGTACCTAGGGTTTAGGGAGCGAAGAGGGTAGATAAGTGATGAAATTAGATGATAAGTCCTACAAGTATGATATTTCGAGTAAAGTCCTTTGACTTTGTCCAGGGAGGAAGCACGGGTCCGAGAGTCCTCATAAGCTAACTAGCGGTGTGGAGGAAAATATTGCTAGACCTCCAGATTAGGGTTGTCAATGGGGAGGGTAAGGGCTTACCCTTACCCTTACCCTTACCCAACTAGTGTGGTGGGTAAGGGTATGGGTAATACCCCACTCCACCAATATCCTTACCCTCCTCTTACCCTTACCCTCTTACCCACAGGGTAAATGGGGAGGATAAGGGTGAAGTGGGGAATTTATATATCTTTCAAAAAATTGTACTAATAGGAACAATAATAGACCTAATACATTTATACATTTAAGTGAAATATGAATATGTTACTAAATGGCTATTAACTATTCAAAATACTCAGAAGTAATTTTCTACAACACTACACACATGATTTTCATTGTAAAAAGTATAAAATCTAGTTATTACTTACATGTGTGTCTTACACCTCCAAAATGGTGTTGTATACACAGTCAAATTAGCTACATAAGAAGCAAAAAAAATATGTATTGTATTAAATAATGACCATATAATGTTGAATAATTCATTGAATATAACAACATAAGGACTATATATGTAATATATTATACATAACTATTAGTGGGTAGCGGGTTAGAGGGTATGGGTAATGGCTTACCCTTACCCTTACCCACTAAGATAGCGGGTTAGAGGATAACTGGTAGGCAGGTAAAGGGTAAGAAAATTATTTACCCTTACCCTTCCCCTATAGGGTATGGGTAAAGGGTAAACAGGTTTACCCTTACCCATTGACAGCCCTACTCTGGATCGTGGTCCTTTCTAGACACCATTGTCATTGGAAAACACTCTAATAATTCCCTTGGGGCTCTACATAAGCGTAAAATTTAATAATTATTAGAGGTTAAAGGGTAAAACATGCTCTGATACCATATGTAACGACCCCCTCCCCATGTTATCCCCTATTCAGGCAGACCGAGAGGGTAAGGATGATTACTTTCATACAAGATCACAACTTCAGACATTAACCAGAAATAATTAATAAAATTTACTAACAAAAAGGAATATGTACAAGACAGAAGTTTCTCCACCGGTGGGATTGAAAAGTGGGGCCTTTACAAAGGGACATGCTGCCCTTAAAGTTGCTTTAGCCAAAGTGATCAAGCATGAGAAAGTGTGTATTGAGAATCAACATGCCTTCGTCCCTTTTGGATTTGATACTTTTGGATTCTTATCACCAGAAGTTGTGGAGCTTCTAAAGAGGGTCCACAACATTATGAATAGTAATGTTATGGCTCCTAAGTGTATAGACGTATTATTTAAAAGGATTGGTTTTGCCATCTAAAAAGGATTAGTGACACAACTTTTTGCCTACTTCTCTTCTATTTTGATGTAGAATAGTAATATTTATTTACAATACAACTAAAGTACAAGACTGATATTACATTATCTAAAATTTCTAAATCTGCAACATAAAATAAAATGTAACTAACTATAACCTCCATGTTTACATCAATGTTTCTTCATTTTGTTCCTTCTTTCTGGATATCCGGTTTCATCATATTTTTAGAACGGCATACTATCCTAAAATGTCGACAAACAAAACATGATCAAGATAACTTCTGATTTGGCAAACCACAAATGGGAATTAAAACTAGTCTTTTCCATCAAACATTCAATGCAAATACCATATACATCTTCTTCTTCTTTAGTGAGTGGGCCACTCACTTTTGACAAGACCTTTCCTCCCCCACTTTGTTCTAGGGATTAATGAGCTAGTGGTGGTTGATAGCAATGTTTTTTGTTTGAACCTGAATAAAATGATATTCTTCCATCACATTGATATATTATAGATACTAACCCTATAACACCCCTCCATTAGACATATATCATAACTGAGCGGAAGCTTTTATCTTAAAGGAGGAATGTCACATTTTTTGAAATCATAGCAAATAAAGACATAAATCACCATTTGAGATTCATACATTGTTCTTTACATAGGAAACTATGGTTGAGTTATATAACATTTCTAAACATTTCTAAGCATGGAAATCTAAACATAAAAGTAAACATCATTATAACATTGGATCACCTAATATGGATGTCACCCCACCAGATAGCTCTTGAAGGTCTTCTAGTCCTGGCTTGCATCTCTTTAGTCCTTACTTGCTCCAGTATCTCAGGACATCACGTCCCCAGCCATGCAAAGGGGAAAACACAACACATCAGTAAATGGTACTGGCACTTTATAATATAAACAAAGTAAAGTATACTTGACATGTAAGAAAACTTGACATGAATTAACTATAAGCATTCTTGAATCATTATTAACATGAAGAATTGAAAAGAAATTGTATGTGTCCCTCTATGATGCCCCCTTAGGAGCACATGATTGCTAGGAAATCCCTTGATGCTAGGAAAGCCCTTGACGACCCCTTAAGGTCCATGATTCAGGAGCATATAAAGTCTATTTCACTTCCAATTAACTTGATCATTAACATGACATTAACATTAACATAATCATGATTCTTGAACTTAACATGATGGGATTTCTCCCCATTAACATGATCTCTTAAAAAAGATGGGATTTCTCCCTTGTGATCATTAACATGATTTTCATGAGTCATTAATCACAAGCTATAATCATAATGAACATTATAAACATAGGACACATCATATAGAAATCATGAAGCAGTGATATAGTGAACATGATCAACACATTAAACTTGACACGATAATGTTTACTTTATACTTAACATGCAAACAACCATAAATACTTGTGCTCAGAAACATGACCCATTAACCCTGGAGAAAAGCTGATCCTAAGATAGTCTCTCTCTGATCTTGATCAAATCTAGGTCTTCTCTTGTCTTAATTAGGCCCTAAACACATGTTCATAATTATTAAGCATCATAATCAATACCTTGTATATATTGATCTTTGGTTGAATTAAGGTGAATTAGGATTTTAGTGTACTAGGGTTTGGATTACTAATGGATTACTAATCAATATCATTAACTTGTGAAAACTAGGTTGGATTAGATCTCCTTAATCATATATGGTACAAAATTAGGGTTTCATAATCCAAATTAGGGTTTCAACTTAAAACATCAAAATAAAAGATAAATCATGACTTCAAATCCATAAAATCGTGTTCCTCTTAGAAAACCCTTTCCAATGACTATTTATCCGTATTTTTCTGAGCATCCTATGATTTATAGTGAATATTGGAAATTAGACCAATGAGAATTCTAGAAAAAGCCACATGTACATCAGGATCAAAATCAGTGGACCACTAAACTTGAGCATGCGTTGACCTGGGCTAATCAACACTCACTAGATAGCATAGGGGCTCATCCAGCAGTCTAGCAGATAGATAAAATGACATGAGAAAAACTCAAAATGGCCCTTGCACAAATGATAATCTGATTAACCATTAGAGGGCACAATCGTCATTGTTTGTCCTAGTTTCTTCCTAGGCGATCCATGGCGATGTGCCTCAACTGGAGGTTCTACCTCTAGAAAAAGCTTGATCTGAGTGATCATTTGCCAACAAATAAGACTAGATGGCTTCCTCACCTCAAAATGGAGCAAGCGAGCCCTCTCTTGACTCCAGGCAAGCACTGAAGTTCAAGAACTACTCTGGCTATGGCTGAGGCAGAACTAGAGAACCAACGCCAACGGAGGACCCTACAAACAGACTACAAAAACCATCGCGAGTCAAAACCAAGGTGGTGAGTTGGTCGTGTGAAGGAGAGGACCAAAAACATGCTAGTTTGTTGGAACAAGAAGGAAAATAGGGGAAAAGAAAAACCGACAGTTTGAAGGAATATGAGACAATAAAAAACCATCCTTTGAAAGCTTGAGAAACATCCCCTGGGGCGAGGCAAGACCAAGATGCCTAAATTTGTGGTCGTAGGGATACTGAAGCAGTCTAGCATTGAACATCAATGACAGTGAGACTCATCCTATAAGACTCGACGATTGACACTAACCAAGGGTGATATATTGATGGAAAAACAAAGGACATGTGGTAGGAATGGTTACCTACTATTCAATTGAGCTGAGAAAGGTGGAGGGCGTCGATGCTGGCATGAACTTTGTCAGAGGATAGGTCAAATAAGGCAAGGCATTTGAGGGCACGAGAGATGAAATTGAGGGAGGAGGAGGGAAAATTGGAAGTCGACGATGCTTAAAGTTGCCTCATGTAGGTGCGAGGGTGGCAGAGACGATGTTTGTGTGTCCATGGAAAGAGGAGGGTTGGCTAATAGTTTGGGCATTTCCCCCCTTGGGCATAAGAGGGTACGCATTAGGGTTTATATGAAATGGGAGAGAAATTCTCACTTAATGGTGAAGAAATCTCATTGATCCATCCAAACACGAGTGAGAATAGGGTCAGAAGAGGAGAGCCAAGTGATTGTGTTCAGATTGCGAGAAGGTCGGGAGGTAGAGGATAACCAATGACCGTTTGATCATTAAAAAAATGAAACTGGTGAAGCGAGCCGTCCAACCTCATAAGAAAAGGAAATGAAAAAGAAAGAAGTGTGACAACGCAATAATCTCGAACTATAGAGCAATTCAATGCATTAAATGCATTTTTTGATTAAATTCTTTGGAAAACTATATGGAAACTTGTATAATCAATTTAAGGGTCAAAAGTGGGCAAAAAGCTACCAAAATTGGACCACATGTCCAATAAATTGTCTAGATTCTTCCCATAAATTTAGATTTCCATTTTTCAAATGTTATGTCTATTATTTCTATAAATGGTATCTTACTTTTTTTAATACATTAATAGAAAAAATGATTGAATAAGAACTTACTTTTGTGTCTCATGGAGTGAAATTCGAGATATATAATTATTACTCATTCCATGATCATGTCATCTATTTGCTATGCCTTTTTGAGAACCCTTTTTTTGGAGGAGAGAGAAAATGGATTTTATTAAAACTATGAAAAGAAAGAAGGTTACTTTTTTCTTAAGTTATACAAAGTGTAATTTCGAATTTCCATCTTTTATTTCCCTCTTCCACTTCCCTTAAACATTATTTAAGGTTAGGAAATAGAAAAGGGTGAGGGGCCAATATCTATTATTTTGATTGCATAAATCATATTTATAATGTAGAAAAAAGTGTATTAATCCTAATATTGTTTTCTAACTTCATTATTCTTTAAGAAAATTACTCTTCAGGTTCTTTTGCTAATAAGCCCCTCAATTATCATTTAATTAAGAAAACAACGTTTTAAGACTTAAATTAATGTTGAAATTTGGGATGTTACAATTCTACCCACCTTAGAACAAATTTCATCCTTAAAATTTTCTAAGATACTACCCACCTTAGGGTTTTACATATTCTATGTACACTATTTTCTAATATCATCTTGTGGTCTCATCCTCATGGTAAAATACTATCAATCATGTGGTATACTACTAATTGTTCTATTTTACCTTATTATTTAAATCACAAAGGTCCTTTCTTACCTCTTCTCTAGGGTTTCTAATTCTACCATGGATCTATGTCTGATATCTACTCTTTGTATGCATGCTTAGTCTTACTACGTGTCCGATTAGGTTTAGGTGACTATAGGTCTCAAACTCTTAATGCAACCTTTTTTTTTCGTTGTCTCCTTTAGATACATTCTGGTCGCTCATATACGAAAAGGTGGCATATTTTATCACACTTATCTTAGCACATCTCTCATGAACATGTCCCATACCACATGCACTTGAAAGGATAAGACGAGAATGATTATGCATATAACATTCTCTTTATAAAACCCCATGACCCTGTGTCCCATACCATAGACACGCGGGAAAAAGTGAAAGCATGCTATATACAATTATAGAGTAACATAAAAGTTTGAAACTTCTAGGCACATAACCCTAATACTTATCTAAACTTTTGTCTCATATCTAGACCTCTACTTTGTTTCCCAATATCATTCACCAACTTCTTCTATACCTAGGGTTAGAACATATGAATTTGGTTTTTGCTTGGTGGCCATCCATTTATTGGCTCTGATACCATTAATGTAACACCCCTCCTTTAGACATATATCATAAATGAGCGGAAGCTTTTATCTTGAAGGAGGAATTTCACATTTTTTGAAATCATAGAAAATAAATACATAAATCACCATTGAGATTCATACATTATTATGTACATAGGAAACTAAAGTAGAGTTCTATAACATGTCTAAACATTTCTAAGCATTGAAATCTAAACATAAAAGTAAACATCTTTATAACATTGGATCGCCTAGTATGGATGGCACCCCACCAGATAGCTCTTGAAGGTCTTCTAGTCCTGGCTTGCTTCTCTTTAGTCCTTACTTGCTCCAAAATTTGGGGACATCACGTCCCCATCCATGCAAAGGGGAAAAGATAGCACATCAGTAAATGGTACTGGCAATTTATAATATGAACAAAGTAAACTATACTTGACATGTAAGAAAACTTGACATGAATTAACTATAAGCATTCTTGAATTATTATTAACATGAAGAATTGAAAAGAAATTATATGTGTCCCTCTATGATGCCCCCTTAGTAGCACATGATTGCTAGGAAATCCCTTGATGCTAGGAAAGACCTTGACGACCCCTTAAGGTCCATGATTCTAGAGCATATAAAGACTATTTCAATTCCAATTAACTTGATCATTAACAAGACAATAGCATTAACATTAACATAATCATGATTCTTGAACTTAACATTATGGGATTTCTCCCCCATTAACATGATCTCTTAAGCAAGACATGATTTCTCCCTCCTGATCATTAACATGATTTTCATGAGTCATTAATCACAAGCTATAATCGTAGTGAACATTATAAACATAGGACATATCATATAGCAATCATGAAGCAGTGATATAGTGAACATGATCAAAACATTAAACTTGACACGATAATGCTTACTTTATACTTAACATTCAAACAACCACAAATAGTTGTGCTCAGCAGCATGACCCATTTACCTTGGAGGAAAGCTGATCCTAAGATAGTCTCTCTCTAATCTTGATCAAATCTAGGTCTTCTCTTGTATTGATCAGGCCCTAAACACTTGTTCATAATTATTAAGCATCATAATCAATACCTTGTATTGATCTTAGGTTGAATTAAGGTGAATTAGGGTTTTAGTGTATTAGAGTTCAGATTACTAATCAATATCATTAACTTCTGAAAACTAGGTTGGATTAGATCTCCTTAATCATATATGGTACATAATTAGAGTTTCATAATCCAAATTAGGGTTTCAACTTAAAATATCCCAATGAAAGACAAATCATGACTTGAAAGCCATAAAATTGTGTTCCTCTCAAAAAACCATTTCCAATGACTATTTATTCGTATTTTTTTGAGCATCCTATGATTTGTAGTGAATATTTGAAATTGGACCAATGAGAATTCCAGAAAAAGCCACATGTACATCAAGATCTAAATTAGCGGACCACTAAACCTGGGCCCACATTAACCTGGTCCAATTGGCACTCGCCAACTAGCACAAGAACTCAGCCAGTAGTCCAACGGATAGATAAAATGAAATGGAGAAAAACTTGAAATGACCCTTGCACAAATGATAATCTGATTAACCCTGCGAGGGCACCATCATCATTCTTTGTCATGGTTTCTTTATGGGCGATCCATGGTGATGTGCTTCAGCTGGAGGTTCTACCTCTGGACACATCTTGATGTGGGTGATCGTTTGCCAATAGATAAGATTCTAGATGGCTTCCACACCTCAAAATGGAGCCAGCAAGCCCTCTCTTGAGTACAGGTGAGCCTGAAGCTCAAGAACTGCTCCGACCATGGCCGAGGTAGAATTGGAGAACTGACGCCAAGGGATGACCCTACAAATAGACTACGACATGATACAAAAAACATCGCAAGGCCAAACCAAGGTGGTGAGTTGGTCGTGTGAAGGGGAGGACTAACAATATGCTGGTTTGTTGGAACAAGAAGGAAAATAGGGGAAAACAACAACCGGCGGTCAAAGGTATACAAGACACCCAAAAACCATCCTTTGAAAGCTTGAGAAACATCCCCAGGAGCGAGGCGAAACCAAGGTGCCCAAATTCATGGTCGGAGGGATAGTGAAGTGGTCTAGCATTGAATGTCGATGGAAGCGAGACTCGACCTATAAGACTCGACGATTGACGCTAACCAAGGGTGAGATATTGATGGAAAAACAAAGGACATGTGGTAGTGATAACACCCATTTTATGGCTGCTAGAGCTTATATTTTACTATCAAAATTGCCTCCAAAACTAACTTCCTCTTTGTTTTATTTTATTTGTTGTATAGAAATAATACCCATTATGCCCCTGATAATATTTCCTATCTTTTGCATAGTTTCTCTTATTTATCCACCAAAAGAGCATTAATGGGCCCTTCAGGCCCATCAACAATGAGGTTCCCATCACGACCCAGTAGAAGCATGACGCGACACCCCCTTACCCATCACATTTCACTGCCCGATAGCGTGACAACCCGGCATGAGGATGTCGCGCAGAAGCTCTGACAGACTACAGCTCTATACCCGATAGGGTACCTTACCCATTACAGTTCGCCCAGCCGACAAATTCGATTGCATGATACGGCTACCCATAGGTGCATCAGCCCACCAAAGTTCTTACCCGACACGACAACATGATTTACTCGCAACCCGACACACGACAGCCCCACCAAGCATGTCAGGAGACGGACGTGTCAGCCCCTTCCGAAGCCACGTAAACAGTGCCAGACGGAGCACACGTGGCCCAATAAGATCCACAACTCCCACCAGCCCGCTGCCTATAAATAGTAGCTACAGGCCTACGATGGGATGGGTCGAACCCTATAAGAGCCAACTCTTAGAGCACAGGAGCTAGTGCATCAAGTTCCAGAGCCTGTCGGGCGATACTAGGTGAGCACACCTCCAACCCGAGATGGACGGGGGGAGTTCACTTAGAACCTGACCAGGTAGCAGCAAGCAATGTGACATGACCTTCAAGGCTACATCAACATGCTGAGTCCCTACCTGGGCTTTAACCCGAGACAGCTCGCCCATCTATACCTGACATGAGGAACCCAAGAACCTAAGAAAAAGCTAACCTGACACGATACCCAACACGATATGGCCTACCTGTCCCAGCTACAGCCCAACACGACCATATCAGGTAGGGAGTCCTTTCCCGATATGTCCTTTACCCGTCACAATTCACGACCCAACACGGTCAGGAACCCAACACGGTCGTATCCCGATAGGACTCCTGCCCGGTACCAGGTTAGCGTTATCTTAGGTGTCGGTTGCTATGTATTTCAATCTCCTAAATCAAGGAGACCGATACCTATCTTCCCTTTTTTAGCACTTTACTTTCATTTTACTATTGCATTGTAACTAAACCTTTTTATCTCTATATGATTATTGGAATCTGTGGAGTTATCTCATATTGTTCTGTGTATGGCTTCTTTTTGTGGTATGATTCCTTTATAGTATCTAAGTTCTAGTCTCTTCTTTCTGGATCACGATTTTGACTAGATATCGAATCGTGTTTCTTATTTTGACTCCTTTGAGAGAGGGATGTTGTAAACTCTAGAGCTTGGTATGATTTAGGTGTACGAGAGTACGCAGGATCAGGGTTGCCCCAGCCTATCTGTCTGCTCTAGTCCACACCTAATACCCTTGAGAGAGGGAACTCATAACATGGTTAGTTGGTGTCCTCTTTGAGAGAAGAAGGCGCAGGATGTAGACTATTGCCGCTTGTTACGATTAAGTTTTTGTCCTTCATGCTTTACTCTGAAGATAATTTTATCTCCTCGGTTTCCAATATACAAAACCCCTATAAAAATTGCTTAACCCAAATCTTAATCCATCTGGTAACTCCTCTTGGAGATAGGCTTTTTATTTGATTCTTTATGATTCTTTCGCGTTGCATCAAAACCTTATCCTTTGACTTTTTGACATGCTTAGACAAGTGAAACTTGAGTTCCAAAGCACTATTCTGCCAATCCCTAGGTTCAACCCTGAACTACTTTGACCTTGTGCTAGTTGTAGGAGTCTTAAACATTCGAGTATTATAAATTTCTAAAGTCTGATGACCTAGACATGTCTCCATTATTGGACCCACGTTTAAGGTTTGACAACTTTTTGGCGCCGTTGCCGGGGATAGGAAATGAATACCATTCTATGAACTCGAGCATTACTTGCACTTTGCCAAAAACCTTGTACATATGCATTTACTACTGCAAATATTTACTGCACATAGTTTATACATCACACACACTTTCACACTTCTTCTTTCCAGGTACTTCTTCACCCCTTCAGACCCCCTATTTCTAACAAGCCATGGCTGAGCAAGCTCCCGAGGCTAGGTCCCTACGTTCTTTTATCCAAGTCAGGGCAAACGAAAAAAGGAATCCAGTAGTGGAGCAACCACTCAATGTTGCAACTTTGAGTTGAAGCCCTCTTTTCACCAGTTGTTGCAGCACAACCGGTTTGGTGGGAAGACTATTGAAGAAAACCCACACAACCACCTTACAACATTCAAGAGGACTTGCAATACTTTTAAGATCAACAGAGTCCCAATATCCGACATCTACACCCAGTGCTTTCCCTTCTGTCTATGAGATAAAGCTTTGGATTGGTATACAAGTCTACAGGATGTAAGCCTCCCCGATTGGGAAGATCTAGCCAACACGTTTATCGCCAAGTTCTTCCCTATAGAAAAGAGGATCAAATGCCAAAACAAGATAACGAGGTAATCGCAGAAAGACTCAGAGAACTTGCATGAGACCTGGGAGAGGTTTCCAGGCTATCAGAGGGAGTGCCCACACCATGGTTTTTCTGAGCCCAAGTTGATCAGTACTTTTTATAATGGGTTGTGTTCTGGAGAAAGGAAATCCCTGAATGCTGCAACTGGAAGTGATTTCATAGGACTAAGTGCTCAAAGGGCCAGAGAGATTATAGACAATATGGCCACGAACCAGTAAGATAGTGAGTACGATAGAGAGTCAATGAGCCACACCACTCCTAGATAATAGAAGGCGATGGAAGCTCTAGAGGAAAATTTGGAGAAGATAGTGACTCGTATCCAAACCTTGAAGGAGCAGGGATATAAGGGAAAGGTCTAGAAAGAGGTAGTGAGAAGCTGCATCACTTGTGGGGAGCCAAACCACCTGTCTGACTTCTGTCCACACATGACTGCTCAAGGCGAACCTAATGAAGACAATATAGAGAATGTAAGCTACGTCCAGTATCGACACCCAGATCACCCTGGTTTTTCATACAGGAACACCAACGCGGTTGAAAATTCTCACCAGTTGGTGGGCAGAACCTCTTCGAGAGGACCGCCAAATCAGCAACGCCAAGTAGGGTTCTCGCAGCAGAGATGTTTCTAGAAGAACCAGCCATAGCGACCATCGATGATGACAGAGTTGATGTCTATTTCTTAGAAGCAGAACGATCTGAATGAAAAGCTGCATAAAAGCTATGTGGACAACACGACCTTGCTCAAGTTGATGCAACAATAGATGGAAGGTTTTTCTACTCATATAGGAGAGCTCCAGCAGCACAACACGTATATTTACCAGCAGCTCGCCAGCCTAGCCTAAAGTATCAACCACCAAATAGGGCATTTCCCCTCCACTACCGAGGCAAATCCACATGGGAGCGAGACTGCAAAGATGGTCATCTTACGGTCAGGAACAGTGGTACAACCAGCTATTAAGAAGAGAGCAACAGTGGAGACAATGTCAGTTGAGGATGTTAACCCTGAGGAAGTTCAAGAAATAACCACAAAGTCAAGGAATGTGATGAAAGAAAGAGTCGATGATGCAACTTCTGAGGAGTGTCCTGACAAATATGCACCTCACATACCTTTCCCACACTAGTTGGTGAAGGCACAGTTGAAGAAGAGGTATGAGAAGTTCATGGCTGTAGTAAAGAAGTTGCACCTCGACATCCCATTCTTGGATGCCATCGAGGAGATGCCCATATATGCAAAGTTCCTGAAAGACCTGATCTCGAGAAATTGTGAAACTAGCTCAAATGTCCAGTTCTTTTGTCAAGGCAAGTATGCCTTCTAAGAAGAAAGATCCTGGGGCTTTTGTCATCCCCTTCTAGGTTGGGGATAACATAACCCACAAAGGTCTGGTGGACCTGGGAGCAAGTATCAGCCTGATGCACTTGTCCCTTGCAAAGAGGTTAGGACTCACTAATATGGTGAGCACCAATATGAGAATTCAGCTTGCGAATCACACCTTCACCAGACCAGTTGAAGTGGTCAAAGATGTGCCCATTAGAGTTGGGCGGTTCTTTATATCCTGTGATATCATTTTTATTGACACCATGGAAGACCCTAGCTGCCCCATTATCTTCAGGTGACCCTTCCTTGCAACTGGAAGAGTACTCAGTGACGTGGAAGCAAGTATGATAACAATCAGAGTTGGAGGAGAGCACATCGACTTCAACATCTATGATTATATGAAAGCCCCCTCATTCTTTGAGTCATCTTATTTCGTCAAAAGCTATCAATAGCTCTGCAATGAGGAAAGGGAAGAAAAAGCTATAGTAGACCCACTGATGCGCGCCTTGGCTGGTGAAGTGCAAGTGGTCGAGGACCCAGAAGTGAAGGAACTGCTGACATTTTTGGAATTCGAAGATCTGTTCAAAGCACAAGACCTAGTGGACAAGTGATGTATGCTGCCCTACGAAGTGGTCCTTCTAGAGAACAAGAAGAGAAGACCCCTCTCGAGTTGAAGGTTCTTTCGAGAGGTTTGGAATATTGTTTTTTGGATGAAGAAAAGATGAATCCAGTAATTATCAACTCAGAGCTGACTGAAAGTCAGAAAGAACAACTGCTTCAGGAGTTGAATATACAAACAAAATCCCTAGGTTACTCGATTGGAGACCTAAGGGGGATCAGTCCTGAACAAACAACTAGTTCTGTGCGTATGCACATGATCCACCTGGAAGAAAATTCCAAGCCTTATGCCCAACCACAATGAAAGTTCAATGAGAAGCTGAGACAGGTGGTCAACAAGGAGATTGTGAAACTCCATGACGTAGGAATCATTTACACCATTAGTGACAACACATGGGTAAGTCCCATTCAGGTAGTTCTAAAGAAGGGAGGCATAATGTTGATCAAGGGAGATAATAGAGTTGAAGTTGACACCAAGAACGTCACCGGCTGGCAGATGTATATAGATTACTGAAAGCTCAACACCTCCACTCACAAGGACCACTTCCCTCTCCTGTTTATTGACCAAAAGCTTGAGCGCCTGGCCCACCACTCTTACTTTTGCTGGTTGGATGGTTATTCGGGGTTCTATCAGATCCCCATTCATCCGGACAGCCAGGAGAAGACTACCTTCACATGCATCTATGGTACATTCCCTTTTAGAAGAATGCCCTTTGGCTCTGCAATACACCTGTGACTTTTTAGCGGTGCATGAATGCCAATTTCATGGACTTTCTGGAAGATAAGATGGAAGTCTTTATGGATGACTTCAATGTTTATGTAAGCTCTTTTGACAATTTCCTAAATAACTTGTATTTGGTAATGAGAAGATGTGAAGAATAGAGTCTCACCCTTAATTGGGAGAAGTGCCATTTTATGGTATAGGAAGGGATAGTTCTGGGCCATAAGGTGTCCAGTAAAGGCATTGAAGTTGACCAATCTAAGGTGGAGGTGATATCAAAGCTTCCTACACCCTCATCTGTAATAGGAGTCAGAAATTTCTTAGGTCATGTCAGTTACTACCGAAGGTTTATCAAAGACTTCTCAAAGATTGTGAAGCCCCTATGAAATCTGTTGATGAAGGATGTGAAGTTTGATTTCATAGATGAGTGCTTGATAGTATTCTCCACTTTGAAGGATGCTTTGGTCTCCACACCCATTCTCTAGTCCCCTGACTAGAATCTTCCCTTCGAGCTTATGTGTGATTCTGGTGATTTTGCCATAGGTGCAGTCCTTGGGCAAAATAAAGATAAGAAGCATCATGTGATCTTCAATGCCACTAAGATGCTAGATGAAGTGCAGATGAATTACACCACCACCGAGAAAGAAATGCTAGCAATTGTCTATGCATTTGATAAGTTTCGATCTTACCTTGTGGGTTCTAAAGTGGTTGTTCACACTGACCACAAAGCAATCAAGTATTTGATGCAAAAGAAAGATGTTAAGCCTAGGCTGTTACGTTGGGCATTGCTACTACAGGAGTTTGATCACGAGATAATAGACAAGAAAGTCTCTAAGAACGTGGTCTCCGACCACTTTTCAAGGATCAGGGTGGAGGGAAATCACCCGTTGCCGATAAATGAAAGTTATGCAGATGAGGCCATATATGTTGCCCAGATGGCCAATACGGAAGGGCCATGGTATGTCGATTTTTGTAACTATCTGGCCTGCAAGCAAATACCCCTAGAAATGTCCTACAATCATAAGAAGATGTTCTTCTCCGATCTAAAGAACTATTATAGGGATGACCATCTGTTTTTCAGGCGTGGTGCCGATGGCTTATACAGGAGATGTATACCCAAATACGAAGCCCCAAAGATCTTGTTTGAGTGTCATTCCTCTCCTTATGGAGGACACCTGGGTGCTGAAAGAACTACAACTAAGGTTCTGCAGTCCAGGTTTTATTGGCCCGCTCTTTTCAAGGATGCTCACGCCTTTATCAAAGACTGCAATGAGTGTTAAAGGACTGGGAATATCTCCCGTAGGAATGAGATGCCCATGTCAAAATGGATTGAAGTGGAAATATTCAACGTATGGGGAATAGACTACAAGGGACCTTTCCCTTCATCGTACGGTTTCAAGTACATTCTTATTGCGGTGGATTACATCTCCAAGTGGGTAGAAGCCATACCCACCACCACCTGTGATGCTAATGTAGTTATAAAGCTCTTTACTAAGATCATCTTCCCAAGGTTTGGAGTTCCAAGAATAGGTATAAGTGATGGTGGATCTCACTTCACTGAGAGGCAATTTGAGTCACTTCAGTGCGAATATGGTGTTCAACACAAATTTACCACACCATACCATCCATAGACGTCTGCTCAAGTTGAAGTTTCTAATCGGCAAATGAAGTAGATCCTGGAGAAACAATTAGGAAGTCTCACAAAGACTGGTTAGCCAAGCTAGATGATGCCCTCTGGTCATATAGAATAGCATACAACATGCCGCTCGGTACCAAACCTTATTGTCTGATATACGGGAAAGCATGTCATCCACATTTTGAGTTGGAGTACAAGGCATTCTGGGCAATTAAATGTCTCAATATGGATCCGTCACTAGTTGGAAAGAAGAGGTTCCTCTAGCTCCAAGAACTTTAAGAACTTAGGTTTCACGCCTACGAGAATGCAAGAATCTACAAGTTGAGGACAAAGTATGGCACGATTCTCACCTGCGGAGGAAAGACGTCAAGGAAGGTGACAAAGTTTTGCTATTTAAATCTTCTATTTGACTTTTTCCAGGGAAATTGCTGACTAGGTGGTCCAGACCATTCGTAGTAGAAAAGATATATCCGTCAGGAATGATGGAGCTATATGACAAAGATGACCCATCAAAGGTGTTCCCAGTCAACGGACACTGAGTAAAGAGGTTCTATGAAGATGAAGCTTTCATGATGAGGTCCGAGATACCCTAAACAAGCCCAGAGCTACACCTACTGAAGAAGCATAGCAAGATTTGAAGATGTCGAGCTAACGATAGAAACCACAACGCTCCTCGGGAGGCAGCCCGAGTTTTACTTTCCTAGAATAGGATGTTATTTCCTTTTCCTGAAAAGAACATTATGAACACTCTCATTGTAATAAGACCTGAGTCTGTGTCCGCGCCACATGCACAGACTCTCTCGGTAATGACTTAGTTTTATCACCTTGGTGTGTAACATTATCTAAGGCTGAGGTTTACTCTTAGGCCAATAATTTTTTATACATCAAGTGCCTTCTAATTTTCGATTTTTCATCCTTGTTTTTAAGTTATCTTTATGTTCTTTGATAGTATAAAGGGCATGCACAATATCTTGCCTTTGCTCAGCGTGTCGGGTTTCTTTGATAGCATGTCACCCAAGTCAGGATGGCATGTATCGGGTGAATACTTCTTTCTAGTTTTACACGGTTTTGCAAGGGCCTGACGGGCAAGAAACGCGCCCAGCCATATCTTGCCTTTGCTCAGTGTATCGGGTTGTCATGTCGTCCAAACCACGCAACACGCATATCATGTCCAGCGCAGTGCGTCCGAGTTTCTTCTCTTCTACCCAGAGTCGTACTGGGCAAGTTGGTTGCCCAGCGCACGCATCGCGTACCGCGCAATGCGTGTGTCACACAAACCCGTGTCATGTGAAGAGCGCACCGAGCACAACATATCGGGCGACACATCCTTATCGCCCAACACACATACTGTGCGATGCACCACCGTCTCAAAAGCATTGTGATGTGACATGATTAGATGGATTTCACCTTGCTTTGGAAGAAGATTTGCATGCATGCGTGACACGTGTCCCTATTTTTACCCTTTTAACCCCACTCACAGATGGCTATATATAGCAGCTCGAGATTAACCGTGTCAGGTTACCCAAATTACCACAAATTTTGCTCCTGTATCGTGCATCTCTTGCTAGTTTAAGCTCCCGTTCCAGTTTTCAGCCTACCGACTTACGTGTCGTGCTCTCAATCTTCCTGCCCGACAAAGGTAAAAAGCCGTGACTCCCTACATATCACATAACTGTGTTTCGCGTAGATCATATCGACCAACCTTATCACGTGCCAGCCATATCGTGCTCTTGCCCATGTAGGGAATAACCTTTTAATGTGTATCAAGTTTCTACTTATCGCACCAAACGTGTCGATTATCCTATCATTTTGTTTTGTATTAGTCTTATGTTGGTGTCGAACAACACACATATCACTCGACACGGTGAGCTACGTGTCTATATAGGGTAAAGACTTTGAGCTTGTGAAGGTGACCTTATCGTTCAAATTGCTTCACTGTGCTTTCATCTGTGTCGTGCGACATGTTTATCGAGCACTCGTACTGTTCAGGCTCAATTATGTGGATTTACCCGATACTCCACGAGCAACGTTCATATCACTTAGACCTTATCGCTTCTTCGATACTGACTTACCAGTGCATCGTTTTTACCTTCTGCCTGATATCGGTTTATTGTTAGTATTGTTTGAGAAACGTATCATTTTTCTCGGTATCAGGCACTTATGTATCGCGCGCCAGGTTTCCACAAGTCCCGACCTGATACTAGTTTCTGCGTGTATTGCCCAATCCATATCGGGCGGCACTCTTACTTTTACTAACTTTCGATATCGGGTAAATACAATTTTTGTCGAACAACTTTTTTTTACTTAATTTCTTCATCCAATCATTACAAAAAATGGCACACACCAAGCAGACCGTCGCTCAGGTCGACAAACAAGGTTGGAAGATCAACCCCGAGGCCACAACTGAAGCTACCGCCGGGTAGAAATGCCCCAATATTGAGACGACTGGGCCCTCTGAAGTCGAGAAGCGGCCCAAAGTAGAACCAACCCCAGCCCCGAACACGACGATAGAACCGGAGATCCTGGCCCACTTACCAGACCAGTTCGTGCCGAGGGATAAAGAGCATCAAAGGTGCTATACCGAGTTGGCGGTAAAAGTCTACTGCCCAACCTAGTTCTACCATCAAACATCTTTTCGGAAGATTGTCTTATTCGACAAACTAGTAAAGTCTTAGAAGCTATCAGAATCTGAAGATATGCTTCAGCTACTCCGCCTCCTACACCGAGCTCACAAAGGAGTTCATTTCCTCCCTCCACCGAGTTCCAAATACTCTAGAAGAGAGCAAAAGGTTCAGTAGAGTGGCAAAAGGTTTGGCAGAGCGGATCACCGACGGCGATGGCTTTGACCTAGTCAGCCTATGGAGGAAGCTGACGGGCGAATCCTCCTTCAAGCCAAAAAGCAAAGTGGCAGTGGTCCACTCATGCTTCTGGAGGATCGTGCATAAGATAGTGGAGAGCCAGCTCTTTGGCAAGTATGAGATGAGCAATCTCTACATGAAAGAGTTGCCCTTAATCTGGTACATGATGGAAGGTAATCCGATCAACCTAGGGAACTTTCTATTGAACCGCCTCCATCCTATAAAGGATGCCATAAAGGAATACATCATGGGAGGGGTCGTCAACCTAATAGTGATAGATCTAGGGTACCCAAGGGAGCCGCTCAGCCTGTCGTGCACCCAGGGCAATGACAAGATCGACATCAAGTTCTCACCAGGGTGAACATAATCAAGAAGGAAGGTCTCCGCCTCTTCTACAAGTTTCTGAGATGAACATCCTCCTGCCCCTCCCACTCTGCATCAACTACAAGGTAGAGAAGCTGGTCTTTACAACAGTACAGGTCCAAGCTCTGACCGTAGAAGTAGCTTACACTGCCACCACGACCATCCAAGAAAGGATGGCCACAATAGGGAGGCCTGCACCCCTCGACGCTCGACAAGACAAAACATCGGCAGTCATCCTTGAAGGCTCGCTCGTCGCCACCACCATCGAGCTAACCACCATCACCATCAATAAAACCACCATCGCCACTGAACCAATAGTCGCCAATCCAGTGTTGCAACTACCGCCACCGAACTAGCCGCAACAATCACAACGATGTCTGTCGAGGCTACAGAAGAAGTGTCTACTATCGGGGAGATCATCAACACCACCGAGGCCGTCACAATGGTCATCTCCTTGGAAGCCGCTACGGTAGAAGAAATAGCCACAACAACAGAAGCTTCAGCTCTGTCAGAAATGATAGAGACCCTGTTGCGGTCGGATGCCTCTTGCAACAGTGAAGAGGTGTTCGTTGATCTCTTGGAGGCAGAGCTCAGGTCTGTACAACCGACCCTGACACCACCACCCTCAATGCCAGCGATCGCTATGGAGAAGTAAGTTGAGAGATGGATGGTCGATCAACATCCGCCCACTCCACAACCTTCTCCATGACCCCATGTTGAGGATATGGAGGCAGCCATAAAGGTTCCAACACCTCGCCCAGAGGCCACACCCTCGCGTATTGTCCTGGTGGACTTGGCCCCGAAAAATGATGCATATTCATCGGGCCACGTCACCAACACAAGGAGCGCTACGTGAAGCCGAAGCTGATCAGTGGCAGTCCCCTCCTCGTTGGGGAAAGCCTTCAGCCTCGAATTCGACAACTTGTTGGAGGTTAGAAGAAACCAAATCGCTACATTTGCTTCCCTAACCCACAAGTTTTAGGTCTTCCAACAGAGTCTAGGTGAGCAAGAGCCTCAGCTGCTGACTCTAGTTGGTCTCCCTAGCCAACTAGAGGTGCTGAAAAACACCATGCAGGTAGCGCTCCAATGCCTTGACACCATCGAGAAAAGGCTCGATGAGAGGGATGCCCACCACCAACCAAGGCATTCTCAGAGGTCACCTTCACCACTGATGCCCTCTTCACCACCACCATCATCATCCTCCTCTACTAGCTCTTCATCCTCATCTGACACTAGTGGGCCCTCAACGAAACCCGAGGAGGAGATGACGAACAGAACTGCTGATGAGCCCACACAAGACAAGGGAGCACTCACAGCGTCCACACAGCTACAACCCCTCAACCGCTAGAGCCAACCAAAGTCGTAGAAGAGATGCCTAAAGGCATGTGGAGGATTCATCTGAGGGAAACGGGGGCGATTTGTATAGTTCGTTTGCTGAGAGACCCCCGAGAGTGAAGACATCAATGGCTGACACATTTTTGCATCGTCTGAGATCATAGTCTTCGAGATGGTCGACTTCGACAGGCGCGCCATCAACTACCTTACAATCTGGGACCAGCAATTACTGAATATGGACTTGAGGCCACAGGGGGAACAAGAAGATGTCATCTGGAGCGGCAGATACTTCTTTGTACAATGCAGAGCACTCAAAGGGATGTTTCGCTCAGAAGCCGTCGTGGGAAAGATTTTTTTAGGGTCCTGGAAACTGCGATGTTTGAGAATATTGCCATTAGGACATGCCAGTAGTCGATCTACAATGCCACCCCAGTCTTGGCCAGGTGACTGCTAGCAGGGGCGGACAACACACGTCCGGTGGTTGACATGATGAAGCGTATAGAAGAGCACAACCCCAACTTGGTGTTGGCCCCCCACAAGCATAGGGGATACCAGTTCCTCTGCATGGCTGACCTCTGTTCCCACGACGTAGCGTTGCTGAGCTATTGCAGCACAGAGGTCCCGCATATGGAGCAAATATTCCTCCGCCCCGAAGACATCAACCTTAGGCTCCTACCACTGCGTCTCCATCGGGTCATCAAATAAGGAATTCAACGCCATAACAATGTGTGGAACTTCTATGGGATCAATGACTTCCTAGTTCAATAAGACCGAGGGAGAGCAAATAGCACTTTCATCATCTTACATGCCATAGAGCTGCTAAACATCTTCAGATACATGAGGCAGCTCCATGACTAAGATTTCTATCAACTTAGGAGCATATATGCGTTGTTGCTGATAAAAGGCAAGCACTATTTCTGAGACGCAGAGCATCCAGAGGACCTACTGGAGACAGACGCGGGTTCTGATTCTGACTCCAATTCTTCTCAACCCAAAAGTCCTCCAAAAATGAATTTGAGGGCTCTTCTGATGTCTTCAAGACAGGAAAGTAGATAGAACATCTACAGACTGTACTTGCCACTAAAGGCAATTCTTCTTCGCCTATCATCACCGACTCTCTCATCAGCTACTTCGACCGTTCTGCATGCTTTTCTTTATCTCAGGAACATGTCAATGAAATATTTTTGTGACTTGCTGATTCTAACAATGTAAACATCATCTATGAGAAAGATAATGCAGTAGTCCCCCTCGATGATCTACGAGATTTAGTCAAGGTAGAAGGGTGTCTAGCTATGACAGTGGCATCAACTTACATCCCTATCCTACAAAAGAAGATTGGACAGCCCTACATCGCCCATCTGATGTTGTTCAAAGACTTATGGCTTGCTGATGAAATAGGAGTGCGCCATCTATTCTAGTTTGAAGTGAAAATGTGTTTGGCACGCATTATATTTCTACCTATGTTGCACGACAATCACTACATGCTCCTGATGATGTGCACCCATCCATGTGTCAGTTTCTTCTACAACAACTCTAACGCCAACAACAACTACCCAACAGAGTGTGCATCTACGTCGACAACATCCCTCGAGCGACTAGTAAGAAAATATTATAACGAGGTTGTGTCCTTGATCCAAACCTGTCTCGAAGATCCGGTGACAACCTGGAATGACCTCTAATACTACCATTGCAGTCCACAACAGACTCCCTTATCAAATGACAGTGGTGTCTACGTGCTACACTGGATATATAGCATCATAGCCTTGGCGAAAGTGCCACAGAAGCACCATAACCTCGACTACCACAGCCAATGAGGAGAATATGTGATGGATCTCTTATCTACTATTGGTGCCCACATCCACTGAACCCTCACTGATCTATGCCTACCCGACGTGGTTTATTATCGCACTAACGAATTTACTCGGGGTTGAAATCCCAGAGTTTTTAACCAAAACTTGTGCAATAATACCACCTGCACGCGGATGGGTCTTATCACAGTATATTTAAGGACTGAATCCCAAGGGACAATGTTTTTAAGAATCATTGCTAGTCTAGTAAAGCTCAAGTAAGGCTAATTTTTAGAAAAAAGGTTGATTTGAGTTTAACTAAACTAAGTGCAAGAAAAGTAAAGTAATGATTAAAGTTGAATCTAGATTAATGATGAGGATCGTTGGGGTGGTCCCGGGTTTCACCACCACTACACATGCAAACATATTCAATCACAAACATCCAGGAAAGATCTAACTATCCAAACATAACTGCTACGAACCCTCCCAAAGGAATGTTTAGGTTTGTGTAAGCATCACCTTAGGCATCAGATTTCTCATCACCATCCAGATCATGCATTTATGGTTCCAAAGATACAGATATCCAACTGAAGTTGTGGACCCCCTATACAGGTGTTAGGCACACAGAAGCGTCACCGTGGACTAAATGGCTTGTCCCCTCACAGATCATTCACTTACGACCTTAGGGAATCCCATCCTATTTCTAGTTAGGGAGTCAACCGTATTAATTGACATTCTATCCTACATATTGAAGTTCTCGCAACATAGGAAAGAACAAGATAAAAGCAAGCAGGTGATCAATATACAAGCAAACATCGACGATTAACAAAGAAATGAAAAGTTATATGCATGCCATGGAATGTTTAACAAAATAACATGTAAGAATGGGCAGCGGGGCTAGTCCCCGCACTCCAGTGAAAAGAAACTACTCGCTCATGATGCGAGGAACAAAAAGAACAAGAGAGAGGGAAGATTCCTCCATGAGCATGATGTAGAAGATAGTCATAGCTTGGTGAAGATACAGTCTTCTATGCCACGTCAGAGCAGATCTGGATGAGGAGTGAGGGACACCACGACACATGTGGCAGTCTTTCTCTCTCCACCTTCCTTCTCTTTTCATCCTCCTTGGTCATAGCAGGAGGAGCAGATTGTAGATGCATTGGGTGAGTAGATGACGGGTGGATGCGCAAGCTCGCCGCAAGGCTTGTCTGTGGAGATCGTCCTCCACTAGGGGTCGAGCGTGGAGGCACGCAACCTGGTGGTGGGGTGGAGGATGTGGAGATACGTAGGTGGAGGATTTGCCCAAGGGTCGAGCACACTAGGTGAAGCCTGGTAGTGGAGTTTCTAGTTTGATCAGAGGAGTCAGGGGTCGAGTGCGCAGTTGCACAGCCTGTCGGCGTATGGGATCCGATGCCCAAGTGAGGACCCCTCTAGTCCTATTTATAGGCATTGGTAGAGTTTTGATCGGTCTGGACTCTTTAGAATTCTTCACAGTCTTGAGGACCGGTCTGCTTTACACAGTTTTGAAACTGTTTACACATTCTCGATACGGAAAGGTGATCGTTCTTCACAGTTTGGAATCGTGAGTCTCTCTTCACGGTTTAGAAACTGAGAAGCTCCCTATCGATTTTGGAAACCGAGAGGGTTCTCACGGTTTTAGAGATCGATGGCCATCTAATCAGTCTTGAGACCTATTGCTCTCCTCACAGTCTTGGAAGGACAATCAACCCTCCTCACGATTTTGAGAATGTGAGGGTCTTCACGATTCCTAAAACCGATCACACTTTCTCAATCTTGGGTCTCACATCCACACAGTCTCAAGACTGGTTGCGATCTCAATGATCTTCTCGGTTTCAGTTGTCACTGGCCTTCCTTGCAGTTTGGGAGACGGACGCCCATGCGGTCTTGCCGTCATGCAGTCTCATGGTCTTGCCTTCAGTTGCTGCCCTGGCATTCATGAAGAACGACCATCATCCCTCCACAGTCTCAGAAAGTCACGATTGCTGCCTCCACATGGTTTTGGTGGTGACAGTCCCCCCTTCACAGTCGCAAGATTGTAAGGGCCGTCACGGTTTGGCAAACTGTTGGCTTACTCGCAGTTCTAGGGTAGGATGGTGGCGAGCGATGATGCATGCTCGAGACTAAGAAGGAGGAGCGACGACAGGTGGAGCACGAGGTGTGAACGGTGGAGGTAGACACCAGTGGCGAGGGAAGCTGCAGGTGGTTCATCTTTGCTATTGTGTAGCTGGAGAAGAGGCATTGCGATGGCAACGTCGTGAGGGAGTGAACGATGCCGGAGGCTTGCAATCTGTTGCAGGTCTTGGCAGGAGGAGGCGATAAGGGATTAGGGTTGCAGATGCATTGTCGTCGTGATGGGGAAGGAGTGCCTTATCGGGAACGATGAGCGTGGAAATGTAGTGGCAACAGGTCGGCATGGTGGGAAGGTGACCTCCATGCGGTCTTGAGGGGGGAGAAGATACCGAATACACCTTCTTGGCTTAGAGATCGTGAGGACTCGTCGTTCGGTCTTGAGACCACGAGCGTTCTCTCGGTTTTGAAACCAAAAGGAGTAGAACGAAAAAGGCAAAACCGAAAAGGGTGAGACCATGTAGGCTGAAGGCCAAATAGGTAGAGGAGACCGAATGGATGAGGGAAAGAATGCTAGGGTGAAATCGAATGGCCAGATTGAATGGGTGAAATCGAGAGGAGGGCAAACTGTTTGGAGATAGAAAACCATAAGGCCAAGACCGAATGGTCCAAACTGCAAGGCCAAGACCAAATGGGTCGAGACCAAGAGGGTCAAGACCGAATGGTCAGGGTCTTACATCTAACTTTTGATCTACGATCGAATGGCTGAGAGAGGTTGAATCGAGTGAAGATGGGTCTGCAACAAATTGTTTCATTGAATCTGCATAAGAACTCACAAATATAATCTCAATTTAATAACAATCCAGCGAATTGAGCAAAATTGGATATCATAAGGTTTCAGGAAATCAAAGTGAATATAGCAAGAAAAATTGGGCCCAAGATGGCAACTAAAATCATGATGAATATGCATTCATCAAACTTCGAACTTAAACGTTGCTCATCCCCGAGTAACACAAAATCTGAAACAATCGCCGAATGAATACTTTCAACTCGTGTGATTGCCTCATCTTCACATCACGATTGTTTCCTTTTTTCTTCTTATTACTAAGCATCTCAACTTCCTGATATCACTGAACACATCTCCCCATATCTTCATTCCAATATCACTTCATCCTCACTTTTCCAACAACACGTATTTCTAAGAATTTCATAAGAGTCCAAAGTTACCCGCAGAACAACAAGTGTGCACTTGATCTGACACTGGTGTACTTCAAGATAGTGGAGGAATTCATTGTGCCTTTAGGTGGAAAAGGGAGTGAAGGGTGGTATGGAAGGAAATTGTATATCTCTCCTCTATTTGACTCAAGATTTATTATATGGTTGCAATTACATTGATTTCTTTTTTTGTGTGCGAATCTCTCCTCTATTCAACTCGAGATTACATTTTGGCACTATTTTGGCTATTTTTGTTTCTTTTTTATGGATGGAGAGGTAAGAAGATGGTGGAAGAAGTGTAGAAGAGAGTTCAGATCAGAGTGCAACTTGATTTACAATTCAGTGCACCAGGTCATTCTCTTTATCGTACTCTGCTCAAATAATGACTTGATGAGGATCCGATGGGGGTTACATGTTCTTGTTCCACTTGTCAGTTAGGAAGTATGACGTGTTTGATCCCTATCAGTTTAACAGACACTTGACATTTTTGTAGAAGGATCATGATGTTAGGATTCATAAGCTTCACCAGATGATTTCAATCAATAGGCTAGTTTCAAATAGTGGTCCTTTTGAGGATCTGCTTCGAATAAGGAAGGTATAATGATTCAAAATGCATAGAGAGAGAGAAATTATCCATCTAGGTAATGGATTTTAATGAAACAGAAAGTGTCAAAACTTCATCAAGTTTCGATACAATTTCTTTGAAAACTTAAAAATTTTTGTCAAAATTTTAGTCAAAATTGCAACGATGAGATCTTAAGTCTAAAACATATAGGAGGGAGTGGAAAGTAAAGTACATACCACCCACCCTCCACCCTGAACTTAGAAATTTGCTCGTGCCCAGCAAACTCTAAATTCGAGATGGAGGCAAAAATTCATGCTGGTTGGACTACCAGATGTGGCTGCGTTCCAATCAGCGCACGTCCTCCATCTGAAAATCTCAAGAATTAAGACTAATTAGAACTTAAGAAAGCATCATGTGATGTGATATCTGTTCAGTGCAAAATTTTCTTAGAAAGTAAAAACAAAATTAAGGACAATTTCTAATTCAAAATTAAAAGTAAAACCAATTTTTTTTGATCGGGTTGCCTCCCGATAAGCGCCTTTGTTTTATGTTGATGGCTTGACGTGAATTCTTCAATTTTCTATCAGATTGGTAAGATCTAGCATTGCTTCAGTGCCTATGTCGTCTGAGGTGAAATATCTCTTTAAGCATTGGCCATTAGCCACAAATTCTCCTGATTGTTCACTCCATAAAACGAAAGCACCATGCGGGTAGATGCTCTTGACAATGTAAGGTCTAGACCAGTGAGAATGGAGTTTTCCTGGGAACAACCTTAGTCTTGAGTTGAATAGTAGAACTTGGTCTACCACATGAATTTCCTTTCTTTTCAGATGACCATCGTGCCAAAGATTGGTGCGTTCTTTATAGATTCGTGCATTCTCATAAGCTGTCATCCAGAGTTCATCCAACTCTTGAAGTTGTAGAATCCTGGCTTTACCAGCTTTCTTCAGGTCAAAATTTAGCTGTTTGATTGCCCACCATGCTTTGTGTTCGAGTTCTACAGGCAGGTGGCATGACTTTTCATATATTAATCGAAATGGTGTAGTTATAAGAGGAGTCTTAAAAATGGTTTGGTAGGCCCACAAGGCGTCATTGATTTTCACTGACCAATCGTTTTGGTTGCGGCCTACTGTCTTTTCCAAGATAGCCTTGAGTTGATGGTTAGAAACCTCTACCTGTCCACTTGTTTGTGGGTGGTAGGGGGAGCTACCTTGTGCATTACACCATATTTTCTTAACAATGCTTCAAAGCTTCTTTCCAGAAAATGAGAACCTCCGTCAGATATCACAGTGTGTGGGACTCTGAAATGGGGAAAAATAATATCTTTGAACATCCTGATAACTGGTTTGGAATTGCTAGTTACGGTTGGTATGGCCTCTACCCATTTTGAGACGTAATCCACCGCGACTAGTATGTAGGAAAATCCATGTGAAGATGGGAATGGACCCATGTAGTCCACACCCCAAACATCAAAAATCGTGACTTCTTGCCACAATTTAAGCAAAATCTCATCTCTTTTCGTAATGTTACCGGTTCTCTGACATTTGTCACATGATAGAACAAAGCTATAGGAGTCTTTGGATATGGTTGGCTAAAATAAACCACATTGCAAGACCTTCAAAGTAGTTTTCTTAGAACTCATATGGCCTCCAACTGGGCCTGAGTGACATTGCTCTAAAATAAGTTGGGCTTCCTCCTCAGCGATACAACATCTGTAGAGACCATCAACATAGAGCTTAAAGAGATACGGCTCATCCCAGTGATACTGCCTCACATCATGCATGAATTTCTTTAGTGCATTCTCAGTGCATTCAGGGTGGATGACACCAGCGGCAAGGTAGTTCACATAATCTGAGTACCAAGGGGTAGCTTCTGAAACCTTCATGATTTGATCGTCCGGAAGAGAATCGTTAATCGGGATCTTCTCGGTTTCTAGAGTGTGGATGAGACTGAGGTGGTCTGCGACAACATTCTCTGTACCTTTCTTATCTCTTATCTCTAGATCAAATTCTTGCAAGAGGAGAATCCATCTAATCAACCTGGGCTTTGTCATCAGGAGGTAACATATAGCGGCATGATCTGTGTAGATCATGACGTTAGAACCAATGATGTAGGATCTGAATTTGTCAAAGGCATACACTACTACAAGGAGTTCCTTCTTAGTAGCTGCATAATTCCTCTGAGCTTCGTCGAGGGTCTTCGATGCATAGTAGATCACATAATGTTTCTTCTCTATACTTTGGCCTAACACATCACCCACAACATAATCACTGGCATCACACATAATTTCAAATGGGTGATCCCAATCAGGAGCTCTGATGATGGGTGTTGTTGTAAGGGCATGATTCAGGTTGTTGAAACTCTTCACACATTCTTCGTCAAAATGGAAATCAGCGTCCTTTAGCAATAAATTTGTCATCAGCTTGGTTATTTTGGAGAAATCCTTTATAAACCGCCTGTAAAAACATGCATGACCAAGGAACGCACAAATTCACATACATTTTTCGGGATAGAGAGTTTGGAAATCACTTTGATTTTCGCTCTATCTACTTCGATCCCTCTACTGCTGACTCTATGGCCAAGGACAATGCCTTTATTTTACCATAAAGTGACACTTCTCCCAGTTTAACACAAGATGTGATTCTTCACATCACTTGAGGATAAGGGAGAGATACTTCAGGCATGAGTAATATGAATCTCCATATATAGGAAAATCATCCATAAAAACTTCCATTATAGTTTTAGTGAGACCAGCGAATATAGCTGCCATGCAACACTGGAAAGTTGTAGGCGCATTACAGAGGCTAAACGACATCCTTCTAAAGGCATATTTTCCAAATGGGCAAGTAAAAGTTGTTTTCTCTTGGTCATCTAGATGTATAGGAATTTGATAGAATCCAGAGTAACCATCGAGATAGCAGAAATATTCTTAGTGAGCCAACTGCTCTAAAACTTGATCAAGAAAAGGCATCGAGAAATGATCCTTTCATGTCACCTTGTTCAACTACCTGTAATCAATACACATCCTCCACCCAGTGACTGTTTGAGTGGGGATGAGTTCATTGTCTTCATTTCATATCACAGTAGTTCCACCCTTCTTTGGGACAACATGCATGGAACTTACCCATGGTGAGTCAGATATCGGATAGATGATTCCAGTAGTGAGTAGTTTAATGACTTCACAGTGGACTACTTCCTTCATGTTTGGATTAAGCTTCCTTTGATGTTCAAAGTGTTGGATCAATGGGCTCTAGAGGGGGGGGTGAATAGAGCTTCACAAACTTCACAAAAATGATTAGACCACCAATTTATATTTAATGCAGAAACTAAACCAAACAGCAATTTGATGACTTAAACTAGCATTCAAAGCAAGGATAAGAGACAAGGAATAGCAAGCACTTGGACAGGTGGTTTAGAGTGGTTCCACATCCTAAACTTAGGAGCGATGTCAGTCCACTACCTAGAGTTGGCTAGACTCAAGGATTTGCAACTTGGTTCTCTTATATATCACAATACGATTACAAGATACATCAACCACACAACGAAGGACTTAGTTTCTCAAGCTAAGATCATCAACCTTACCAAGGACTTACCCACTTTGCAAGTAGTCTTCAGCCTTCTTCAAAGGACTTACCCACTCTTGCCTTAGTCTTCAGCCTTGCAGGATTTACCCATCTTACTTGAGCTTTGCCTTGCACCTCTCCTTCTCTTGGAGATCTTTTGCACCTTTCTCCTTCTTCTTGGAGATCTGGAGCAGCTTGATTTCTTCACTCGTGAAGAACAACACCCATCTTCACCTTCACTCGGGGAAGAGCAGCAGCAACTTCTCTTTCACTTGGAGAAGCAGCTTTAATCAATCTTCAAAGGGAATAGGAGGTAGGAAGAGAGAAAGGAGAGCTTTACATTATACAAGGGATAGCTCTCATACACAGGGACCTAACTCACTCATAACTCATGAATTTATCTTGAAGGTAGAGAGAGAAAGGGGCTCAAGGGCTTGGAACACTCTCAACTATGCTAGCACCAAGTTTGCAATGGAAGAGTAGCTTGGAATGAACTCCATGGGGTCTATTTATAGTTGAGGGTGCCCCTTTAAGTTGTGGGACACTTGGATACAAAAATAGCCATTTTTTGTTCAAGAAAATGACTCTATTTTTGCCCAAAACACTCACCAACGGTCACATCACTTTTTTTCTGTAAATTTCGTACAGTGCAGTCGGTCGAGTTTCAATAGGGGTAACTCGACCGATCAAGTAAAAGACAAAACTGATATTCAAATGAGCGGTCGAGATTGTCTTGACAAAACTCGACTAACCATTTAAACTCGAAATGGCCAGTTACCTGATCGGTCGAGTTCTGTGCAAGCACAAATCGACCGATGCAATCTTCAGAAAATCGACCAAGGATGATCGGTCGAGTTTCAAGCCAGGGAAACTCGACCGACAAAGTACATGTAATCAATTTTCTAATTTGCAATTAAAGTGATTTGCACTTGGTGTATTTTGTCCCAAACATTTTTCTCTTCTAAGTTACAAGTCAATTCATCATTACAAGTGATTACATAGATGTTCTAAGGTCGGTTACATAGAAATCCCAAAACGCACACTTGTAGCTATTTTGATTTGCACTTGACCCATTCTAGGGCTTTGGATTTTAGATCCTTTTCATGTACCACACATATTAGATACATATGAGTGGAATGGTTAAGTCATTATCAAAATATAGGTAATGTATAACCTCTAGGTCAACATTCTTCCCCTTTTTGACAATGACAAACCATTCCTCAAACATATTGAAAAGGATTGAAAGTTATACCTTTGCCTTGTGAATTAGGGGGATTCATGATACAAACAATATGAATTGCTCCCCCTCAAACTATGCTTCCTCTAACCTACATGTTAGTTTCTCTACACATAGCAATACAAATATCCATGTAATGTGTAGTCCTTTGCAAGTTCACATGAAGAACAGTGAATTTGAACAAGAAAAAGGATCTTACAGGCAAAAACCATATTCTATCAAAGATAAAGCAATATGATTGAGTTTCAAGACTGATCTAGCTTGAAATATCTCTCCCCCTTTTGACATTATCAAAAAGATAGGGGGTGTAGAAGAGCAAAACTAGGTCTTCTCCAAAACTCAACCAAAAACATTTATACAAGGCAGTAAACATCAATTTAAAGTATATAGCACACAACCAAAAAGGAGAACACACAATCCAAGTCAGAATCAAAATATAGCTCAAACTAGCACCAAGCATAAGATAGAACAGAGTAAAAAGCCAAAGTGTAGATCTAGCATATTACAACTCAGATATATGTCCTCATGAAAGCAACTACAACCATAAATGAGAAAACATAGATAAGAAATAGTACAACTCAGAAGAATGTGTCAGGATGTTTCTTATACAAAAGAGTCTAGAAAGATGTATATGATTGACATGCTAGACTATAAGCTAAGAAACCACCTAAACATCTAAGCTATCTATATCTACTGTATCATCATCCTTGCCAGGGTGGTAGTCCTCATCCCCGTCAGAAGGTGGAGCAACAGTGCCAGCATCAGAACCAGCACCATCACCATCGCCGTCGTCGGAAGCATCCTCGCCATCACCATCTTCAGCATCAGCATCCTCATCCTCGTCAGCCTGGTCTGGCATCTCCTCATCATCAGGAGGGCCAAAAGAACGACCGGGCCAGCGGGCATTCTGCTCAGCCCACAACATACCAAGAGCAAGAAGCTCCTTGGCCTGCGGGAAGGACGGAGCAGAGTCACCCAAGGTGGTGAGCAGGGTGGCCAGGGGGCCAACAGGTAACGGCAGGAACGAAGGAGCAGAACTACCAACAGAAAATGGTGGTGGAGCGGCAGCGGAAGGCTCGGGAGCAGAGAAGTAATGCTCGTATGCATAAGAAGCATAAGCACTACCTGGGTATGGCTGGTAGGTGGGGTAGGGTGAAGCATAGGAGAGGTTCATGGTAGACATGATTGAACATAGATCCTGGTGCAGGTGGTCCTGAACCTGTCGGTTGTATGCCTGTTCATGCATCATATATCCCAGAAGGGTTTCATTGGATGCATGGAAGGACGCACGGCTGGGTCGAGGATGTGGCTGCGGAGGTGGAGCACAGGTGGAGGAGGGAGGGTCAGCAGAGGAAGAGGCAGAAGCAGAAGCACCAGAGGTAGGAGAAAACACAGGGACAACCTTATGAAGAGTGGTTTCACTAATACAAACACCTTTTCTAGAAACCGGGTAATGCAAGTCAGAAAAGAGGGATTTATTAGTGGCGAACTGGAAAACACCACAGATCAGAGCTGGGTAGGGAGGGTGGGTTCCTTTGGTGTTCTTTCCGGTGTCAAAACAGGTCATGTGGTGTAAGACATATCTTGCCCATTTGACACCGATATTGTTTAGCAAACAATACATAATGACAGCGGTGTTTTCCGCAATGTCCGTTTGATTTCACTTAGGATGGACATTATAGTTAATGACCAAAGCCAGTATGCGCTTCCGCAGGTCAAGAGAGGATGAAGGCAGGGTAGACTTCTTCTTGTAGGCCACGTCGGGTTTCTTTAAAAATTGATGAATGTCCAGTAGCGTCAATTCATGGTGTTTGTAAAAACCTTCCGGGTCAAGAAGATCGAAATAATGTCCATATTCCTTACGCCAAGTGTGGTTTTCCTCGTATCCGACAAAAAAGAGGTTTAATGTATCCTTGAAGATTTGGAAACGACAATCGTCGATCATCGAATTAAGAACTATTTCAGTATTCGGCGGGGGGATAAGCGAATCATAGTTCCAACGTAGGTTTGTGTAGAACTCGTGTACTTCCTTAGTACTAGACATGTGATTGTTAAAGCAGTCACGTTCGATCGCAAGGGAGGACAGGTGATGGCTGGAGAGAAGCCTCGAAACAGAGGTAATAACTGCTTGAAAACGATTTGGGTCAACCAAGGGGAGAAACGGAAAAGGAGACCGGGGAAGAAGATCCTTGTACCGATTTACCGCCTCAAGAGACACAAAGGAGATGTTATCGAACAGAATTAAGCGATTAGTTGAGGAGGAGGCTTGAACATTGCCGGGAGCAGCACGTTTTCGTCTATGAGAAGCCATGGAAATGAAAACAAGGTGAAAAACGTGCACACGAGCAAGATCAAACCTCAAACACCGAAGAAACACCACCACGAGCACCCGGGGAGGTCAAGAACAAGGTTGCTAGGTCACCCTAGGGTTAGGAACAGGAGGTTTAGGTTTGGGTGTGAGAGCTTGGGGCTTAGAGGCAAGGAATCGGTTGACTATTTTCTAGTTGCAAGGGAAAATTGTCGGCCGATCCTAACTTTTAAGTTGGCTCAGCCCGTCGATCGGTCGAGTTCAGAGAGGGGGAAACTCGACCGAACGTTCCACTGAAGAACCGCTCTTGGCTCCTAATCGGTCGAGTTTTCCAGGGTGGAAACTCGACCGAAGGTCAACCTGACCTAACAGTCACATTCTTAGATTCTAGCCATGTACATGCCAATTAAATTAATTTTTCCATACTATTATGTATAATTAACATACTTAGGCACATTTAGCTCATCATTGGGTACTATTTAGCGATAAAAACATGAAATTCGTAAAAACCCCAAAAAAGAAAAAAGCTAAGCATGTTGACAGGCAATTTAAGCACACAAAAAAACATATATAGGCAAAACAAGGTGAAGATAGACATGAGCAAGCATATAGGATAGAGACAACTAGCTAGATCACATGGAAAGATCATTCAAATCAACAATATGTAGTTTAGATCGAATAAAATTAAATTGATCTCTAGCTAGAGGTTTTGTAAAGATATCCGCCAACTGATTTTCTGTGTCCACATGTGTGATATAGATATCTTTCTAGGCAATGTGGTCACAAAGAAAATGATGGTGAACCTCTATATGCTTGGCTCTACTATGCAATATAGGATTGTAAGATAGATTGATTGCATTAGTATTGTCACAAAAGATAGGAGAAGCATCAAAAAATATGTTGAAGTCTTGGAGCATTTCCTTCATCCATAGGACCTCTACACAACAACTCACGGCTACAATGTATTCAGCTTTGGTAGTTGATAATGCCACTGTACTTTGTTTCTTGGAGAACCAAGACACTAAGCATGGTCCTAGAATGAAGCAAGTGCCACTTGTGCACTTTCTATCAACCAAACACATATATGCTCTAAGAGTAAAATCCCTTGATTTAGGATACCATAGTCCAAAATTTTGGGTTTTGGCTAAGTACCTCAAAATCCTCTTAACAACAGTAGATGCAACTTCTTAGGGCTAGATTGAAAGCAAGCGCACAAGCCAACACTAAACATAATATCAGGTCTAGAGGCAGTTAAATAAAGTAAACTTCCAATCATACCTCTATAGAGCTACTCATCTACCTTTTCACCTTCTTCATCTTTGTCAAGTTTGGCAGTGTTTGACATGGGTGTATCCATCAGCTTCATGTTCTCCATCCCAAAGTGCTTGAGTAGTTCACTTGTGTACTTGCCTTGGTTGATGAAGTTTCCTTCTTTTGTTTGCTTGATTTGAAATCCGAGGAAGAAGGTCGACTCACCCATCATGCTCATTTCAAACTCACTCTGCATAAGAGAACTAAACTCCTTGCAAAGATCAGGATCAGTCCCGCAAAAAATGATATCATCAACATATATTTGAATTATAAGAAAATGGTTAGAAGTGTGTTTTAGAAACAAGGTAGAATCAACTTTTCCCATGACATACCAGTTATCCAACAAAAAGTTCTTTAGTTTCTCATACCAAGCTTGAGGTGCTTGTTTGAGTCCATAGAGAGCTTTTTGCAACAAATAAACATGATTGGGTAACTTGTCATTTTCAAAGCTCGGAGGTTGAGCAACAAATACTTCCTCCTCGATTGTACCATTCAAAAATGCACTTTTAACATCCATTTGATATGACAAGAAATTTTTGTAACTAGCAAAGGCAAGTAGCATACGAATGGATTCTAATCTAGCAACAGCAGCATAAGTTTCATCAAAGTCAATACCTTCATGTTGGTTGTAACCTTGTGCTACTAACCTTGCTTTGTTTCTTACCACTTTTCCTTGCTCATCTAGCTTGTTGCGGTAGACCCATTTGGTGCCAATGATTTTTCTATCACTTGGTCTTAGCACTAGAGTCCACACACGATTCTTCTCGAATTGCTCTAGCTCTTCTTACATGGCAAGGATCCACTCATCATCACCAAGGGCTTCTTTGATGTTCTTTGGCTCTAGTTGGGAGATGAAGACACTATCTGCTTGTTCTTTGTTGTGAGCAGCTCATCTCCTCACTCTCTCGAACGGGTTGCCAATGATCAACTCCTTGGGGTGATTCTTTGCAAAGTGGGGAGTGAGATCCTTCTTTTCTTCTTCTTCTATCACCTGCTTACCTTTATTTTTGATGTTGAGGTCTTTTAAGATGGGAATCAACTCATCTGAAACATCATCATCACCAACATGCTTGCCAACAATAGGGTTAGTTTCAATAAACTTAACATTGATAGATTCTTCAATTTTAGACAATTCAATGTTGAATACTCTATATGCCCTGCTAGTAGTGCTATAGCCTAGGAAGAAAGCCTTATATGATTTTGGATCAAACTTGTCAAGAGAATCCTTCTTGTTTAAAACAAAACAAGGACATCCGAAAACATGAAAGAAATCAATAGACGGCTTCCTACCACGCCATAGTTCATAGGGGGTTTTCTTTAAAGAAGGATGAGTGAAAACTCAGTATTGCACAAAGCATGATGTGCTAACAACTTCAGCCCAAAACTTCTTAGGAGTGTCATACTCAAGAAGCATGGTCCTAGCCATCTCTTGTAGCGATCTGTTCTTCCTCTCTACAACCCCATTTTGTTGAGGCGTACGAGGAGAAGAGAAATTGTGCGAATAACCAAATTTTTCACAAAAACACTCAAAAAGATCATTTTCAAATTCTCCCCTATGATCACTACAGATAGAAATGATTAGGCAAGAAGCTTCATTTTTAGCCCGTTTACAAAAACTTGAGAAAACATCAAGAGTATCACTTTTAGAAAAGAGAAAGAAGGTCCAAGTATATCGAGAGAAATCATCAACAATAACAAGACAATACTTGGAACCACGAAGCGTTTGCGTTCTCATTGGTACGAATAGATCAATATGAAGAAGTTCAAGAACTCTCTTGGTACTCATGACTCCTTTGGATTTTGAAGGAGGATTTGGTTTGTTTCCCTTGTGTACAAGGTTGGCATTCCTCATCCTTATCAAAGTCCAATTTAGGAAGTCCTCGAACCAAATCCTTTTTGTTCAACTTTTTCATTTGATGCAAATTCACATGACCCAAACGATGATGCCAAAAAGAAAGATCATTTTTATCCACTACCAAGCATATATTTAGTATGGGCTTAAGAGCATCAAGAACATTAACATAAAGATTACCATTTCTAGTTCCCTTATATATAACACTGTAGGAGAGGGAATCTAGAAGCAAGCCTTCTAAGGAAGTAAGCAACACAAGATATCCATTGTCACAAAGTTGACTAACACTAATTAAATTGTGATGTAGGACATCAACAAGCAACACATTTTTAATACATAGCTCATTTCCTACATCACCCTCACCTATGACCTTACCCTTCTTATTGTCCCCAAAGGTTACCGATCCTCCTTTCTTTTTCACAAACTTGTTGAAATGGCTGATTCTCCAGTCATATACTTAAAGCAGCCACTATCAACAATCCATATCTTTTTAACCTCACTTACCTCACTTACATCTTCACTAGTGGAAGCCATGAGGTAAAGATGGCATTCTCCATCTTCAGAGCTTGAGGAGCTTGAAGAAGACTCATCCCACGCTGCATGATCTGCATCTTTGGATCTTCTCTCCTTCTTATCTTTCCTCTTGTACTTAGCTTCTGATCGGCCTTTTTCACGCGTCCAGAAATGAACGCGGGACAAAGGAAGGAATCAAGCTTTAAATTTATAACCTGAAACCTTCTAGGCCCCCGCAACTTTATTACGGGGTCGAAGTAGATATACGGGGTCGAACACAGGGACGTGGTGACGTTTAGGACGCCACAGATCTCATTCTTTAGTCAGATAAGCCAAGACGATAGTCAATAAAAGTAAGTTCTAGAACTAGTCTAGTAGGTTGTCACGATATAAAACAAAACAAAGAAAAGAAAACAAAACAAAACAGAGCTCGTGAGTCTACTAATCAGAGAAAGAGAGTTCCTGTCTATGTAACCACAAATGGGGCAGTCTATGCACTCGTTCTCGGGCATAAACAACCCTCGAACACCCAAGTAAGCATCTAGTATGCACAGTGGCATCTGTCCTATGGGGTCATCCCACTCGCTCTCACGATGCGTGACTAAAACCATCAACAATATGTCAATGATCCTCTCTCGAGGAATGACATATCAACACCTCGGGATACACTAAGTTCCCTCTCGGGTCTTAGGATATTCCAAAGTGTTAGGAATAGAATACCTAAGATCGCCCTCCTCTCGGGTTCAGATCCAAACTATCATCTCTTAGCTATTCCTACAACGGATCGCTCGATACAGGAAGAAACAGAAGTTCAAGCGAGTAAGAGATCAACCAAACTAGCAATCATAACTTGGAAAGAGAAAATAGAACATGCAACATACTAGATCTGATATGAATCTACTTGCTTAAGGCAAAAGTATATAAACATACCCAGCTCGGGCTACATAGCCAAGAAGGAGCTAACTAGCCATAGACAAGCATAGCTGGCACCGAACAAAGATGGATAAACATCATTTGTACAAGAAACAAAGGAATGCAGTAGAATGAAACAGGAGAGGGAAGAGATACAGCCCGTAGAGGAGAGGTGTCTCTCGCTCCTCGGCCTCTGTGAAGGTTGGATCTAGGCCCTTGGGTCTTCTATTCATCCCTCTAAACTCCTTGGCTCTCTCTCTAGACTGTATCGGGCAGTCCGTATCAGGCAGCCATATCGGGCAACCGTATCGGGCAACCGTATCGGGCAGACCGTATCGGGCAACCGTATCGGGCAACCATATCAGACATTAGACTCTTGGGGAACTCGACACACTAGCTCCTTGGTCTATGCACTAGATTTTGCAGGGTCCTCCCTCCGGCCCCTCCTCTCTTTGTAGGTTGGCAGCTGCTATTTATAGGCAGCTAGTTGATGGGAGTTGTAGCTTTTATTGGTCCACATGTCCTTCATTCGTGGATTCGATCTTGAGGCATCAGGTGGGCCAATTTGAATGTCGCTCGAAGACCATGTCGGGAAGGGGGAGTGTCAGGCAGCTGTATCGGCCAGCCATATCATGCAGGCCATATCGGGCAGGCCGTATCGGCCAGGCCCTATCGGGCAATCATATCGGGCAGCCGTATCGGCCAGCTGCTGGAATTCTTTTCTTTTCAGGTTCGGTACTTGAGAGTCCCAAAATTGGCTAGTTTTGGTGCCTGCAAGTCTAAAACAGGCTAATTAGCTACATTATTGGCTATTTTCACTACATTATCTAATGGAGAGACAGAAAACATAAAACATGAACAAAAGAGTGCATATTAAGACTAAAGTGGCACAACACTATAGATAAAATGCATAGAAAATATGCGTTAATTTGGGTATTATCAACTACCCCAAGCTTAAAACTTGCTTGTCCTCAAGCAAGACTGGGCTCAAAGAACAAAAAGATAACATCCAAATTAAGCTTGGAAATAAATGTTAAGGTAAAGAAAAAAACAGTTTAAAGCATCAATACTCTTGATCCATGTCATTTTAGAACAAACCCCCACCAAACAAGCACAATCCTGGCAAAGCAAGATCAAAGAGTATCCAGGCAAGATTAAGCAAATTCACTACAACATGTCGATACTCATGAGGGTTTGAAACATAATTATTTAAACATTAAAGAGTTGTCACACAGGTGATCATGCGGGTGATGATCAATGAGCCATTACCATGAATCCATGCATACCAATCTAGAACAACGCGCCTCTCACTTATTCATGTCCTAAGAAACAAAGCAAAAAGACTCTAATGACTTCTAAGGATCTCTATATGCGTCAGGTTGGTCCATGTAATGAGCAATAGTCCCTGCAGTCTGAGCCAGTTGGCCCAGAGAAGTGAGACGAACTCCTCGTACTGCGCTCAAACCAACCCTGCTACTGAGATGATCTCATAGGTCACCTAAGGGTTCCTAGTGACTCTCTAATGAGCATTTGGAGTGATACTACCAGGCGCGACATACCCGCGTTCGTGAGCGCAGTTATACACCGGCTGGGTACCATCCTCAACTCTCCTAAAAGAGAAAACATCATTCATTATTGTTCACACTCAGGCTTTTATCATCTGCATTCTATTTGTAGGCTTGGGTGAGAACTATATAGATATTTTGGGATTTTATGAGCGGCCAAGCCTATTTTGCACATTTTTATATTTTTCATCTTTTTATCTCAATCTAATGTGAGAAGGTACGTAGTCCATCAAGGAGAAACATTTCATCTTGATCATAGCTCAAAGCCCATCATAATATGCTTGATACCTGTGTGAGAAGTAGAAATTATGATTCAAGAATCCTTAGAATAGATGCAAGCTTGTGAAATTCGCATCTAGGAGACTTTAATCATGATTTAGCTCATTCCAACGGTCCTTTACCATGGATTTGTCATTCACAACATAGATCAAGGGAATTTAGCTTTAAGCTATGAAAAAGGGACATAACCTTAGATTTATTGCCAAACTCAAGGAAAGAGTCAAAGATCAAGTCAAGCGAGAGGCCAAGCAATTTTTAAGATGAAAATTGTGCATCTAGGCATGAAGTCAAGCATTAATCTATTATATGCATACCACATAGCCATAATTTCAAAGCTAAAAAGCTGATGCTATATGCAAGAAATAAACATGCGTGTAATAAGGGTGAAGAGAAAGAATGGTGAAGCCTACTACCCCAAGCTTAAGAGTTTGCTCGTCCTCGAGCAAGACTTAAACTTGAAATAGTGAGGCAGGAATGCATGATTGTTAATGGAAGTTATTGAAGTTATAAAGATGATGCATGGATGCAAGGATATAAAACAGTTAGAGGAAAGAAACTAACAAGAACATGAAAAGCAAAATTTATTGTAATAAAAGGGCGGGAGGGTGGGTAATATAAAAGGGGGTGGTTGCCCCACGATACCGACCCTGGGATCCCAAATCCTAAGTTTTGGAACCAGTGTCACCTATGTCTTGCCGAAGGGTTCCGCCACATAATATGAGTAGAATAGGTGGATGTGTTGGCCCTGCCGAGACTGAAGAAGAAAAGTAAAATCTGGCGACTCGGTGAAGTCATCTTTGTGCTCAAAGTGGCTTGAACTGCACTGGGATGAATTCTTCAGCATTTAATCCTCAGGGTACCTTTCATTATATGATTCTAAAAATGAAGGTCCTGGGATGTCGACACAGTATGAGATAGATGAGAGAGGTTGGACGTCATCTTGAGGAATCATATCTTCTCTCTCCATCTCTGCACTTGATGTTGGATGCTCAGATAAATCTTTATGTATCGTCTGAGTCATCCAATCATCTTCTGAGCAAAAAGTACCCCCTGAAGAATCTGTTTGTGGTTCTACCACCCCAAGCTTATCACCTGGCGTAGAGTCAGGGGTGTCTTCATGCTCAGTAGCCATGTTGTAGTGAACTGTCCATCCTACCCCCTTGATGTCCACCAAGCCTTGTAAAGGTATGGTGGCGAATGATGGCTCGTACTGCTCCAACTCGTCTTCATTACTATACTCACTGCTCTATGTCGAGCAGCTATCGTCATCGTCATCGTCAAACAAATTGTTACAAACCATGGTTGGTGTACTGCTCAAAGCCAAATGACAAGTCTCAATATGAGAAATGTCACTCTGGTCTGGTTCTATATCTGACTCTGGTTCCTCAAACCAACCTTTTGGTTGTGAGGTCAATTGGCTCTTCAAGTCTTCATCATCGTCATCATAGACCCATTCATGTCTATGACTCATTTCTTCCATTGGTTCATCAACTGGGTCATCTGGACAGAATGAAGGGCTTCCCCAAGTGGGTTGGTCTTCACAGAAAAATCTTGGTGAATCCAGCTGTTGGTCTAAATAGGGTGGTGATGCATACTCCACTTCATACCCAATGGAATGGTCCTGATGACTAACGTCTTCATTATCTTGTGATGGCATTTGTAATTGGATGGTAACTAAATCAATGAGCTCTTTGAGCCTCCTGCCTTGTTCAACATCTTTATCATGAAGTTGTTGTACTTGAGCAGTAATGCTTTCGAGACCCATCGATTCTGCCATGCACATCGGTTGCTGACCTGCTGTACCAAACTGATGCGCTTGAACGAATCCTCGCTCAACAGTTTAAACTAGACTTCTATTGCAGTCTGCAGCCTCAGTGGCTACTTTGAAATGACGATCCTTCTCTTCTACGAGTTGTTGCATTGGATCGACATCTTCTTGGAGATGAGGCACTAGGGAGGTGAGTGCTTGAATACTTTCCCTAGCCAACTCCACTGCCTTAATCAGTTCGTGATCCCATGATAGAATGGGGGTCGATGGTTGACTGGCAGTCTCCTTTGTTGGAATTTCAACATATGGAGGTGAGTATAACTCGACTAGTTGCAGAGCACGACCTTCAATTATTTGCCAACAGTCGGAACTGCGGAATAACTCAGGAGGATAGGTGGACAAGATGACTTGTCTTACGGAAGCAAGGTCCATGGCTGAAAAAAAAAGGTATGAGAAAAAGAAAAGTGATTTAGTATATATGAACAAGTATGTGTAAAGCAAGAGGAAAACTATGCATGTATATACAGACTTATAGTGACAGAACAAAATCTACTAGGCGTGTAAACGTGGAAAACCACGTCCCCGGCTATGGCGCCAAAAAGTTGATCAGCCGTTTTCATGCGTTCGAAAATGAACGCGGGACAAAGGAAGGAATCAAGCTTTAAATTTATAACCCGAAACCTTCTAGGCCCCCGCAACTTTATTACAGGGTCGAAGTAGATATACGGGGTCGAACATAGGGACGTGGTGACGTTTAGGACGCCATAGATCTCGTTCTTTAGTCAGATAAGCCAAGACGATAGTCGATAAAAGTAAGTGCTGGAACTAGTCTAGCGGGTTGTCACGATATAAAACAAAACAAAGAAAACAAAACAAAACAAAACAGAGCTCGTGAGTCTACTAATCAGAGAAACAGAGTTCCTGGCTATGTAACCACAAATGGGGCAGTCTATGCACTCGTTCTCGGGCATAGACAACCCTCGAACACCCAAGCAAGCATCTAGTACGCATAGTGGCATCTGTCCTGTGGGGTCGTCCCACTCCCTCTCGCGATGCGTGACTAAAACCATCAACAATATGTCAATGACCCTCTCTCAAGGAATGACATATCAACACCTCAGGATACACTAAGTTCCCTCTCGGGTCTTAGGATATTCCAGGGTGTTAGGAACAGAATACCTCGGATCGCCCTCCTCTCAGGTTCAGATCCAAACTATCATCTCTTAGCTATTCCTACAACGGATCTCTCGATACAGGCAGAAACAACAGTTTAAGCGAGTAAGAGATCAACCAAATAAGAAATCATAACTTGGAAAGAGAAAATAGAACATGCAACATACTAGATCTGATATGAATCTACTTGCTCAAGGCAAAAGTATATAAACATGCCCAGCTCGGGCTACATAGCCAAGAAGGAGCTAACTAGCCATAGACAAGCATAGCTGGCACCGAACAAAGATGGATAAACATTGTTTGTACAAGAAACAAAGGAATGCAGTAGAATGAAAGAGGAGAGGGAAGAGATATAGCCCGTAGAGGAGAGGTGTCTCTCTCTCCTCGGCCTCTGTGCAGGTTGGATCTCAGCCCTTGGGTCTTCTCTTCATCCCTCTGAACTCTTTGGCTCTCTCTCTCTCTAGACTGTATCGGGCAGTCCGTATCGGGCAGTCGTATCAGGCAACCGTATCGGGATCCCATATCGGGTAGACCGTATCGGGCACTAGACTCTTGGGGAACTCGACACACTAGCTCCTTGGTCTAGGCACTAGATTTTTCAGGGTCCTCCCTCCGGCTCCTCCTCTCTTTGTAGGTTGACAGCTGCTATTTATAGGCAGCGAGTTGATGGGAGTTGTAGCTTTTATTGGTCCACGTGTCCTTCATTCGTGGCTTCGATCTTGAGGCATCAGATGGGCCAATATGACTGTCGCTCGAAGACCGTGTCAGGCAGGGGGAGTGTTAGGCAGTTATATTGGCCAGCCATATCGGGCAGGCCATATCGGGCATGCCGTATCGGCCAGGCCCTATCGGGCAGTCGTATCAGCCAGGCCCTATTGGGCAGACGTATCGGCCAGCTGCTGGAATTCTTGTCTTTTCAGGTTCGGTACTTGAGAGTCCCAAAATTGGCTAGTTTCGGTGCCTGCAAGTCTAAAATAGGCTAATTAGCTACATTATTGGCTATTTTCACTACATTATCTAATGGAGAGATAGAAAACATAAAACATGAACAAAAGAGTGCATATTAAAACTAAAGTGGCACAAAATTATAGATAAAATGCATAGAAAATATGCGCTAAATTGGGTGTTATCAGCTTCTCTCTTGTATTTGTCATCTTTCTTATGGTTGCTCTTATGATGGCTCTTCTTGGCCTTTGGGCAGTCACTCTTGTAGTGGCCTTTTTGACCACACTCATAACATCTTGGAGTTGAGGAGGAGGGGTTGCTCTTGAAGTGTTTCCCCTTTGAGTAGTTTGCTTCATGCTCATTGGAACCTTCATCTTCACTTGAGGAAGGGTTGGGAGACTTCAAGGCAAGTTGTTGTTTCCAGACCATTTCTTCAATTTGTGCTTTGAAGGTTGTGTCCTTTATCTTCTTAGACTCTTTTTCTTCTCTCTTCTCTTCCTCTTCTTTCTTGTCAAGCCTAGGTTCATGGGCTTGGAGGTTACCAACTAGCTCCTCGGTTGACAACTCACTTAGCTTGTACACCTCTTCAATTGAAGTAACCTTAGGCTCCCATCTCTTAGGAAGAGATCTCAAGATCTTGGCGTTGATAGTACCTCTATCCATTACACTTCCAAGGGCTGCCAAACTATTCAAGATGACATTGAGCCTAGTGTACATATCATCCACTCTCTCATTCTTACCCATCTTGAAGTTCTCTAGAAGACCACCAAGCATGTAGACTTTGGCCTCCTTCACTTGCTCGGTTCCTTCATAGGTGACACACAATTTGTGCCATATCTCATGCGTCGTGTCCCAAGAAGAGATCCGGTTGAACTCGGATGGAGTAAGAGCAGCGTAGATGATGCTCACAGCTTTGGCGTTGAGTTGAGCACGCTTCATTTCAACTTCAATCCATGTGGTGATTTCCCCTTTTGGATCTTCATATTTGAGATGGACAATCTTCCACATTTCATAGCTCACACCTTGGAGGTATAATTTCATTCTCCTCTTCCAATAAAGAAAGTTTGTGTCATCAAAGACTGGAGATCTCATGGAGAAGCTTCCTTATAGGTTGAGTGAACCAAGAGCCAAATCTCCCATCTTCTCCTACTTGTTGAAGTAGCTTGGAGAAGACCTGCTCTGATACCACTTGTTGGATCAATGGGCTCTAGAGGCGAGGTGAATAGAGCTTCACAAACTTCACAAAATTGATTAGACCTCCAATTTATATTTAGTGCAGAAACTAAACCAAACAACAATTTGATGACTTAAACTAGCATTCAAAGCAAGGATAAGAGACAAGGAATAACAAGCACTTGGACAGGTGGTTTATAGTGGTTCCACGTCCTAATCTTAGGAGCGATGTTAGTCTACTACCTAGAGTTGGTTAGACACTAGGATTTGCAACTTGTTTCTCTTATATATCACAATACGATTACAAGATACATCAACCATACAACCAAGGACTTAGTTTCTCAAGCTAAGACCATCAACCTTACCAAGGACTTACCCATGTTGCAAGTAGTTTTTAGCCTTCTTCAAAGGACTTACCCACTCTTGCCTTAGTCTTCGTCCTTGCAGGATTTACCCATCTTACTTGAGCTTTGCCTTGCACCTCTCCTTCTCTTGGAGAGATTTTGCACCTTTCTCCTTCTTCTTGGAGACTTGGAGCAACTTGCTTTCTTCACTTGTAAAGAACAACACCCATCTTCACCTTCACTCGGGGAAGAGCAGCAGCAACTTCTCTTTCACTTGGAGAAGCAACTTCAATCAATATTCAAAGCGAATAGGAGGTAGGAAGAGAGAAAGGAGAGATTTACATTATACAAGGGATAGCTCTCATACACAGGGACCTAACTCACTCATAACTCACGAATTTATCTTGAAGGTAGAGAGAGAAAGGGGATCAAGGACTTGGAACACTCTCAACTATGCTAGCACTAAGTTTGCAATGGAAGAGCAGCTTGGAATGAACTCCAAGGGGGTCTATTTATAGTTTAGGCTGCCCCTTTAAGTTGTGGGACACTTGGATACAAAAATAGTCATTTTTCGTTCAAGAAAATGACTATATTTTTGCCCAAAACACTCACCAACGGTCACATCACTTTTTTCTACAAATTCCGTACAGTGCAATCGGTCGAGTTTCAATAGGGGTAACTCGACCGATCAAGTAAAAGACAAAACCGATATTCAAATGATTTGTCGAGTTTGTCCTGACAAAACTCGACCGACCATTTAAACTTGAAATGGCCAGTTACCTGATCGGTCGAGTTCTGTGCAAGCACAACTCGACTGATGCAATCTTCAGAAAATCGACCAAGGATGATCGGTCGAGTTTTTAGACAGGGAAACTCGACCGAACAAGTACATGTAATCAATTTTCTAATTTGCAATTAAAGTGATTTGCACTTGGTGAGTTTTGTCCCAAACATTTTTCTCTTCTAAGTTACAAGTCAATTCATCATTACAAGTGATAAAATAGATGTTCTAAGGTCGTTTACATAGAAATCCCAAAACGCACACTTGTAGCTATTTTGACTTGCACTTGACCCATTCTAGGGCTTTGGATTTTAGATCCTTTTCATGTACCTAATGCCTGCAAACAATATTAAACACACATATTAGATACATATGAGTGGAATGGTTAAGTCATTATCAAAATATAGGTAATGTATAACCTCTAGGTCAACACAATGGTCGGCTTGTGATCTTTCATCATGGGGATTTTGTGCATGCAAAGCGCTTGACTGACCCTGGTGAGATCACTCATCTTGTAGCCGGTAGATTTTCTTCTTTCTTTTAATTATGTCAAGAGTTTACCTTCTTGTTTTTCTGTTAGATCTGAATTTATGATGACTGGGAAGACCTTGAGATCATCTAGAAAGATGTACTTCAGTCCCGTAGGTAGGGGCTTCATTCCAGGGGCTTCTTCATTATCATTTACAACCTTGAGTTCCTCAAATTTGGTTTCAGGATCTTCTCCAGCAGTGTCGAGGTAGAGAACACAAATTTTCACTTATTTGTCAACTGAACTATCTACACTTGGATTAGTTAGAGCCACTCCTAAAGGATCTTCTTCTTCATAATCCACTTGTGTGAGGAGTGACATCTACTCTATGCAATCAATCAAGTAGACTTCTTCTTGCATGCTTAGTCTTCACATACTTTCAAAGACCTTGAACTCAAGATTTTCTTTACCTAGTCAAAGGAGCAAGGGTTCCTACTTCAACATCAATCAGAGATCTTGCAGTAGCAAGGAACATATGACCAAATATGAGAGGGTATCTGGTGTCTTCCTTTATGTCAATAATGACAAAGTCACACGGAACATAGGAGTCTTTGCCTACCTTGACAAATACATCCTCAATAATTCCCAAGGAGAGAGTTACAGTGTTATCTGCAAGTTGTATGGTCATTCCGGTCAGGAGAAGCTCAACAAATCCTAGCCTTTTGCAAAGGCTAAGTGGCATGATGGAGATACTAGCACCAAGATCGACCAATCCCTTCTTACATGAAGAGTCACCGATATGGCATGAAATCCCAAAAGATCCTGGGTCTTTCTTCTTCTTGGGCATCTTGCTTTGGATGATATCAGATGTGGTTGTTGCTAACTTCACTATCTCATACTCTTCAGTTATATACTTCCTTGTGAGGAGAGACTTTAAGTACTTTGTCCATGCTGGTATTTCAGCCACCGCATCAAGAAAGGGTATATCAACATGGAGTTTCTTCATAGCTTCTTTGAACTTGTTGATTCAAGTGTCAAGCTTTGTCTGCCTCAAACGAGCAGGGAAAGGGGGATGAGGCTTGTACACTGGTACAACTGGCTCTAGTGTTTCTATTTCTATAACAGTAGATTTTTCATAATTTTCCTTGTCTGTCTTATCAGTAGTTAGTGGCCCTTTTTGTTGAGACTCAGGTGTTGTAGAGTCTTGGACTACTGCACGGTCATCCTCATCTGTAATAACCACAGGTGTCTTGACAGGAGGATCAGAATAGTCTTTTCCCGACCTGGTGGTAACAACCTTAAGTTGCTCTGGGTACTTAGGATTGTTTTCTGGTTGGCCAGTGAAGGCTCCAACAGGTGGCTTCATGCTAGCTGCAAGTTGAGCTAGTTGAGATTCAATTGCCTTCTGATGGGCTTGATGGTTAGCTATCATAGTCTTTTGCGAATGTGGCTAACAACTTGTCATCAGGAGAGATGGGACTGACTTGTTGTCCTTGTTGTTGATAAGGGACTTGGTTTGGATTCTGGAACTAAGAATTGTTCTGATAATTGTTGTAGTTCCTGTTTGGGAAGTTGCCACTAAAGTTTCCTTGATTTCTAAAGTTTTGTTGTTGGTTGTACTGGAATCCTGGTGGAACTCGTTGTTGGTTGTTTGAACCAAGTTACTGGGAGTTTTATGCTCCTAAAAGATTTCCATATTGAAAATCGGGATGGTTCCTGTTCTGATTTGGATTGTAATATCCTTGACCAGGGATGGTGTTGACAACATTAAGATTTTCCATTTGACCATTATCTGCTTGGCCATATGCGCTGCTTAGAACAACATCATAGAGAACATTGTAGGCTAGCGTAGAATGATCAGTGCCTTTACATGCTTCACAGAACAATGAAGCTGACTTGATCTGTTCTTGTTGTTGTGGGAGTGAGCGTCTTCTTTCATAGGAAGAAAGAGATGATTCAAGATGGTCTTGTTTGGCAACTAAGAGCTTGAGGGATTCAGCAATAGACTTGTACTCAGGAATAGCTTTAGCCATAGCTACCTTCAACACTCGTTTTCCTACTGATCTTCCCCAATTAGCTTGATTTTCAGCTCCAAGGGTGACAACCTTCCATGCCCTATCATAACTTTAAAACATGAAGTTTCCTCTGGATGAGGAGTCTAAGAACCTCTTGATGTCATCATCCACACCCTTATAGAAGATCTGAATGAGTTGATTCTTAGGAATGCCATGGTGTGGACACTTGCGTAGAAGCTCTTTGTATCTTTCCCATGCTTGTACAAGGGATTCTCCAGGGACCTGAGTGAATCGATTTATACGTCCCCTGATTTCATAGGTTAGAGATGAAGGATAGAACTTCTCTAGAAAGACATTTTGAAGTTGTTCCCAAGTGTTGATGGGTTTGCATTGCAAGGAATTGTACCAACTTATAGCTCTATCAACAAGATAATACTTGAAGAGACAGAGTCAGATGGCATCGTCGGATACTCCATTTTGCTTTGTCATGGGACATAGATCGATAAACCTTAGAAGGTGTTCCTGACTATCTTCTCCTTGCTTACCATAGAATGGGATGTTTTGAAGCAAGGTGATCCAATGTGCCCTTATGTCAAAATTTGGAGCGTTGATGGGAGGAGGTTGCATTGGGTGATGAACGTCAACAACTTTAGGAATGGAGAACCCTCTAAGGACCTTCTGTAGTTCTACTGCTTGCACTGCTACTTGCGATGCTTGGATTTCTTCTTGAACTGTAGCTCGGGCTTCTTGCATGAGCCTTTCTCTTTGTGCATTAAGGCTTGAGCGACCCTTCAGGCTATTTCCTCCTCTTGAGCCATCCTTACTTAGTTCTCTCTGTTCTGACGACAAAAAGTTTTGTCTATCTCAGGGTCAAAGCTAGTAGTGAGTCTGGACTGTTCGAGCAGTGCATGTACTAGTCTTTGGGGTTACCTGGGATGGAAAGATCTTTCAGAAGTGAGATGGATGGAGTAGAATTGAATTCAAGTGAATGATCAATAGTATCAAAAGAAAAAGAAAATCCCAGATAAGCCTCAAAAGAACTAGATTTCACTAGTTCATTCTGTTGTCCCCGACAACGGTGCTAGAATTTGACGTGGTTTATTATCGCACTAACAAATTCACTCGGGGTTGAAATCCCAGAGTTTTTAACCAAAACTTGTGCAATAATACCACCCACAAGCAGACGGGTCTTATCACATATAGTTAAAGATCGAATCCCATGGGATAACATTTTTAAGAATTGTTGCTAGTCTAGTCTAGCTCAAGTAAGGCTAATATTTAGAACAAAGGTTGATTTGAGTTTAACTAAACTAAGTGAAAGAAAAGTAAAGTACATGATTAAATTTGAATCTATATTAATGATAAAGATCGCTGGGGTGGTCCCGGGTTTCACCGCCACTACACATGCAAACATATTCAATCACAAACATCCAGGAAAGATCTAACTATCCAAATAGAACTACTGTGAACTCTCCTGGAGGGATGTTTAGGTTTGTGTAAGCATCACCTTAGGCATCAAATTTCTCATCATCATCCAGATCATGCACTTATGGTTCCAAAGATACAGATATCCAACTGAAGATGTGGACCCCCTATACAGGCGTTAGGCACACAGAAGCGTCACCGTGGGCTAGATGGCTCATCCCCTCACAGATCATTCACTTATGACCTTAGGGAATCCCTTCCTATTTCTATTCAGGGAGTCAACCGCGTTAATCGAAATTCTATCCTACACATTGAAGTTCTCGCAACATAGGAAAGAACAAGATAAAAGCAAGCAGGTGATCAATCTACAAGAAAACATCGACGATTAACAATGAAATGAAAAGTTATATACATGCCATGGAATGTTTAACAAAAGAACATGTAAGCATGGGTAGTGGGGCTTGTCCCTGCACTCCAGCAAAAAGAAACTACTCGCTCATGATGCGAGGAAGAAAAAGAACAAGAGAGAGGGAAGATTCCGCCATGAGCATGATGAAGAAGATAGTCGCAGCTTGGTGAAGATACAATCTTCTACACCACGTCAGAGCATATCTGGACGAGGAGCGAGGGACACCGTGGAAGACAGGGTAGTCTTTTTCTCTCCATCTTCCTTCTCTTTTCATCCTCCTTGGTCGCAGTAGGAGGAGCAGATTGTAGATGTGTAGGGTGAGTAAATGACGGGTGGATGCACAAGCTCACCGCAAGGCTTGGCTGTAGAGATCATCCTCCACCAGGGGTCAAGCGTGAAGGCACACAGCTTGGTGGTGGGGTGGAGGATGTGGAGATACATAGGCGGAGGATTTACCCAGGGGTCGAGTACACTAGGTGTAGCCTGGTAGTGGAGTTGTTGGTTTGATCAGAGGAGTCAGGGGTCGAGTGTGCAGTTGCACAGCCTGGCAGTGTCTGGGATCCGATGCCCAAGTGAGGACCCCTCTGGTCCTATTTATAGGCATCAGTAGAGTTTTGATCGGTCTAGACTCTTTAGAATTCTTCACGGTCTTGAGGACCGGTCTGCTTTACACGGTTTGGAAACCGTTTACACATTATGGATTTGGAAAGGTGAGCGTTCTTCACAGCTTGGAATCACAAGTCTCTCTTCACGGTTTAGAAATCGAGAAGCACCCTAACGGTTTGTAAAACTGAGAGGGTTCTCACAGTTTTAGAGATCGATGGCCATCTAATCAGTCTTGAGACCGATCATGCTCCTCGCGGTCTTGGAAGGACGATCATCCCTCCTCACGGTTTTGAGACCGTGAGGGTCTTCACGATTCCTGAAACCGATCACGCTTTCTCAGTTTTAGGTCTCACATCCACATGGTCTCAAAACTGGTTGTGATCTCAACGATCTTCTCAGTTTCAGTTGTCGCTGGACTTCCCAGCGATTTGGGAGACAGATGCCCATGCGGTCTTGCCATCATGCAGTCTCACGGTCTTGCCTTCGGTTGCTGCCCTAGCATTCTTGAACAACGATCATCGTCCTTCCATGGTCTCGGGAAGTCACAGTTTTGGTGGCGACGGTCCCCCCCCTTCATGGTCGCAAGACTGCAAGGGCCTTCACGGTTTGGCAAACCATTGGCTTACTTGTGGTTCGAGGGTAGGATGGTAGCGAGTAACGTTGCGTGCTCGAGACCGAGAAGGAGGAGCGGCGGTAGGTGGAGCACGAGGTGTGAACGGTGGAGGTCGACATCGGTGGTGAGGGATGTTGCAGGTGGTTCATCATTGCTATTGAGTAGGTGAATAAGAGGCATCACGATGAAAACGTCATGAGGGAGCGGACGATGCCAGAGGCTCACAGTCTGTTGCAGGTCTTGGAAGGAAGAGGCGATGAAGGATTTGGGTTGTAGGTGCATTTCCATCATGATGGGGAAGGAGTGCCTGATCAGGAACGATGAGCGTGGAAATGTAGTGGTAGCAGGTCGACATGGTGGGAAGGCGACCTCCATGTGGTCTTGAGGAGGGAGCAGATACCGAATACACCTTCTAGGTTGAGAGACCGTGAGGACTCCTCATTCGGTCTTGAGAATGTGAACGTTCTCTCGGTTTTGAAACTGAAAGGAGTAGAATGAAAAAGGAAAACCGAAAAGGGTGAGACTGTGTAGGCTGAAGGCCGAATAGGTAGAGGAGATCGAATGGATGAGGGCAATAATTCTAGGGTGAAACTGAATGGCCAGATCGAATGGGTGAAATCGAGAGGAGGGCAAACCGCTTGGAGATAGCAAACCATAAGGCCAAGACCGAATGGTCCAAACTACAAGGTCGAGACTGAGAGGGTCAAGACAGAATGGTTAGGGTCTTGTGGCTTACCGTTGATATGAGATCAGATGGCTGAGAGAGGTTGACTCGAGCGAAGATGGGTCTACAACAAATTGTTTCAATGAATATGCACAATAACACACAAATATAATCACAAGTTAATAACAATCCAACGAATTGAGCAAAATTGGATATCATAAGTTTTCAGGAAATGAAAGTGAATATAGAAAGAAAAATTGGGCCCAAGATGGCGACTAAAATCATGATGAATTTGCATTCATCACTACCCTTCTTAGTTTATCTCACAACTCTAGGACAGATTGTGGGGTAAGTTTGGGGGGGTGCTCCATAGCATCAGTGAGGGAGGTATTCTAAATTTTTCCCATTCTTTCCCTTTCCTCTCCCCACCATACTCTGTGTATACATGTATATAAATGTTTGATAGAAAGAAATACATACACAATACATACACAACTTCTTGCTGCTCAAAACTATAAAAAATACTTTATAGTAAATATTTGGTACAACTTCTTCCAGTTTGTTCTCTCTATATCTAAGGCGGTGCACATTTCTTCTATTCTCTCTCAAAAATGTAGTCTTAAACGACAAAGTCTATAACTTTTCTATGCCAACTTTGAAAAATAATCTCGTTCCAGCTAAGTGACGTGTATGTCAAGGAAAAAGCTGCCCAAACGGCAAACTCCCTTTTCCCTACCCATCAAAATCCCAAAAAGAGAGGAAAGCCTTATGAGAGAGAATAAAAGCATGAGAGTTGTGCCCAAAAAAAATACTTGTCTTCCCAAAAGTACCCATCTTTAGGCATGGTAGATCTGGGGTAGTGGTATGTAGGATGTGAAATCACTACTCTAAAGCCAATTGGCTTGGACTGCAGGGACCACTCACCTGTTAATGGACCCATACATCGATGGACCAATGGAAAGCAAGAAAAACCCAAAAAGCCTTAAGCCTTCCCAAAAACCCCACCTTCTACCCCCAGGCAGTTTGGTGTACAAGCTAACTTCAAAATCATGCACCAAAGTCTCACAAAAGTTGGAGAGAAATTTTTTGTTTAACAAGGAAGGAAAAATAAAGTCCATTGTTCGTGGTCAGACGTAATTTTTCGTAGGACATCTCCAAAATTCACTTAACCCTTTGTCCGAAAACTATGCCTGGTTTTGAAAGGTACCGCAAACAAAGTTTTAAAATAGGTAAAGATTGATTGAGGATAATCAAAATGCTAAGTTTCGGGGAGTTGATAACACCCATTTTATGGCTGCTAGAGCTTATATTTTACTATCAAAACTACCTCCAAACCTAAGTTCCTCTCCATTTTATTTTATTTGTTGTATAGAAATAATACCCACTATTCCCCTGATAACATTTTGTATCTTTTGAAGAGTTTCTCTTATGTTTCCACCAAAAGAGTGTTAACGGGCCCTTCAAGCCCATCAGCAATGAGGTACTTGTCCCGGCCCAGTAGGCGCATGATGAGACACACCCTTACCCATCACAGTTCCCTACCTGATAGCGTGACAATTTGGCATGAGGGTGTCACGCAGAAGCTCAGATAGACTGCATCTCTTTACCCGACAGAGTGCCTTACCCGTCATGGTTCGCGCAGCCGACAAAGTCGATTGCGTATTAAGGCTACCCATTGGTGCAGCAGCCCGCCAAAGTTCCTACCTGATACGACAACACAATTTACACGCAACCTGACACGTAACGGCCCCTCCAAGCATGTCGGTCAAAGGACGTGTCAGCCCCTTCCGAAGACTCGTGAACGGTGTCAGATGAAGGACACATGGCCCAACAAGAGTCGCAACTCCCACCAGCCCGCTGCCTATAAATGGCAGCTACAGGCCTACGATGGGATGGGCCGAATCCTACAAGAGCTAACTCTTAGAGCACAGGAGCTAGTGTGTTGAGTTCTAGAGCATGTCGGGCGATACTAGGTGACCACACCACCAACCCGAGAGGGATGGGAGGAGTTCACTTAGAACCCAACCCGGTAGCGAAAAGCAGTGCGACATGACCTTCAAGGCTACTTCAACATGTCACGTCCCTACCAGGGCTTCAACCTGAGACAACTTGCCCATCTATACCCGACATGAGGAACGTGAGAACCTAATAAAAAGCTAACCCGACATGTGTCCTAACTCGACATGATACCCAACCCGATATGGCCTACCCGTCACAGCTGCAGCCCGACACGACCATATCAGATAGGGAGTCCTTTCTCGATACGTCCTTTACCCATCACAGTTCACGACCCGACACGGTCAGGAACCCAACACGATTGTATCCCGATAGGACTCCTGCCCGGTACTAGGTCAGCATTATCTTAGGTGTCTACTACTATGTATTTCAATCTCCTAAATCAAGGAGACGGATACCTATCTTCCCTTTTTCAACACTTTACTTTCATTTTACTACATCATTGTAACTAAACCTTTTTATCTTTTTATGATTATTGAAATCTTTGGAGATATCTCATATTGTTCTGTATATGGCTTCTTTTTGTGGGATGATTCTTTTATAGCATCTGAGTTCTAGTCTCTTCTTTCTGGATCACGATTTTGACTAGCTATTGAATCGTGTTTCTTGTTTTGACTCCTTTGAGAGAGGGATGTCGTAAACTCTAGAGATTGATTTTATTCGGGTGTACAAGATCAGGGTTGCCCTGACCTCTCTGTCCGCTCTAGTCCACCCCTGGTACCCTTGAGAGAGGGAACTTAGAGCATGGTTAGTTGGTGTTCTCTTTGAGAGAAGAAGGCACATGATGTAGATCATTTTTTCTTGTTATGATTAGGTTTCTGTCCTTCGTGCTTAACTCCGACAATAATTTTATCTCCTCAATTTCCAATATACAAAACCCCTATAAAAACTTCTTAACCCAAATCTTAATCCTTCTCGTAACTCCTCTTGGAGATAGGCTTTTTATTTGATACATTACAATTCTTTCTCGTTGCATCAAAACCTTATCCTTCTACTTTTCAACGTACTTAGACAAGTAAAACTTGAGTTTAGAAGTGCTATTATTCCAATCCCTATGTTTGACCCTGAACTAGTTTGACCTTGTGCTAGTTGCAGGAGTCCTAAACATTTGGGTATTATAAATTTCTAATGTTCGATGACCTAAACATGTCTCCATTTTTGGACCCACATTTATGGCTTGTCAGGTAGGGATGGTTACCTGCTATTCAATTGAGCCGAGCGAGGTGGAGGGCATCGAGGATAGCACGAAGTTTGCCAGAGGATAGGTCGAGTAAGGCAAGGCATTCAAGGTCATAAGAGATGAAATTGAGGGAGGAGGAGAGAAGAGTGGAAGCCGACGATGCTCAAAGTTGCCTCATGTAGGCGTGAGGGTGGCAGAGATGATGTATGTGTGTCCATGGAGAGAGGAGGGTTGGCTACCAATTTGGGCATTTCTCCCCTAGGGTATGAGAGGGTACAAAGTAGGGTTTATATGAAATGGGAGAGAGAGTTTGACTTAATGGCAAAGAAATCTTGTTGATCCATACAAAGATGAGTGAGAAGGGGGTTGGGAGAGGAGAGCTAGGTGATTGTGTTCATAGTGTGAAAAAATATGAAACGGGTGAAGCAAGCCATCTGATCTTGTAAGAAAAGGAAATGAAAAAAAAGAAGTGCTTGACAACACAATAATCTCAAACTATAGAACAATTCAACGCATTAAATGTGTTTTTTGATTAAATTCTTTATAAAACTATATGGAATCTTGTATAATAAATTTGAGGGTCAAAATTGGTCAATAAGCTACCAAAACCACATGTCCAATACGGTGTCTAGATTCTACCCATAAAGTTAGATTTCCATTTTTCATATGTTATGTCTATTATTTCTATAAATTCTATCTTACTTGTTTTTAATGCATTAATAGATAATATAATTGAATAAGACCTTACCTTTGTGTTTCTTGGAGTTAAATTTGAGATATATAATTATTACTCATTCCATGATCATGTCATCTATTTCCTATGCCTTTTTGAGAACCCTTTTTTTGGAGGAGAGAGAAAATGGATTTTATTAAAACTATGAAAAGAAAGTAGGTTACTTTTTGCTTAAGTTATACAAAGTGTATTTTCTAATTTGCATCTTTTATTTCCCTCTTCCACTTCCCTTAAACATTAGTTAAGGTTTGGAAAGCGAACAGGGTGAGGGGCCAACATCTATTATCTTGAGTGCCTAAATCATGTTTATAATGGAGAAAAAAAAGTGGATTAATCCTAATATTGTTTTATAACTTCATTATTCTTTAATAAAATTCCACTTTAGGGTCTTTTTCTAATAATCCCCTCAGTTATCATTTAATTAAGAAAAGCACATTTTAAGACATGAATTAATGTTGAAAATTTGGGATGTTACAAAGCCCAACTTTTTATTCATTGAAACAAGCATCATGCTCTAAATGTACTTGTATGTGTGTGTCACACGCACCTAGGCTTATTGTTGGAAATATGGAAACATAAGAGACAGTAGAAACAAAACTTTAACTGCCATATTACCCTTTAAAGTAGTAGATTGTGTAACTAACTATGTAATGAGAAGGATGGTTATGAGGATATACCTAGTCCTAGAGCAAGTCCAACAACAATCTCCTCATTGTAGCATGCACCTTTCTTCAAGTTTCACTTGGACAATATCTGCATTGGCCTCCTAGTTGTTCACCATAGACAACGATTGACTTTGTCCTCTGAGCAATAGGAAACAACCTCCTCACCTATATAGTAGTCCAGACGGACCACCAGGAACTCATGTTGTTCTAGATGAATGGTTGAGAAGGAGTTCTCCCTTTCCAGTTGGTGTACTAGCACCAACTTGATCTCCCACAATTGTTCTCCCTTTCTATCCCTCCCTTTTATCGGGTAGGACTTTCTTGAGTTCTCTCAGTTACCACAACTGGAGAAAAAAACAATTGTTAGAGCTAATTGACATCTCTGAGAAGCCTCCAGTAGCCCTCTATTTATAGGATGGTAAAGGCCAAGGTTCCCGATCTGAGCAGGAGTCGAAGAGGATGGAATTTCATGAATTTCCACATCCTACGAGTGACAAAATAGTCAGTTAACAGGTGAACCGATAGGTTGGCATGTGAGACGATTAGTTCAATCCTTGTACCAGTCGTATCATCATGGTTTTCAATCGCAATTGTATTGGAAATTAATATCCAATCAACACACAACATGATGTCACCACTAATCCATGATCCAATTGAATTGATCAATGAACCGTGTGGTTCGTCACATGAACCAATCTTTTGAGACCTTGAGTCGATCGGTTCATTATGTGAATCGGTCGGTTCATGCCCTGGTTCAGGTATTGTTCAGTCAATGTTGTTTCCAATTGACCTGACACTTGAATCGATTGGTTCAACACTTGAAACATTTGGTTCATAGTTCAATCATTCAATTTTCAACCATTTCTATTCAAAATGAATACCTAAATATTTAGTAATCAAGTTTAAATTTAATTCATAAATAAACTCCTATTCCAAGTGTATCATATATGTGTTACCTTATGGGTTCCACGTTACATTGGTAGTGAATGTCCATAACTAATTTATGACATCACAAGAAATGAGTGGTATAGCAATGCATCATTTCTACCCAAGTAATTTAGAAAGTTGGAGAACAACTTCATCGTACAATCTGTGACTGGTGTTATAGTGTTTGTATTGTTCCTTTATCACTGATATTAAGATTGAACTTGAGGCATAGAATCACCATCATCTTCAACGTTCAATCTATGTTTCTTGAACTAAAGCAGACTATCTAAGATATATGTAAGCCCAATATCACATATTGACTCACATGAACATATCCATGCATTTCTCAGTCTCTCTTATCAAGTAGCCAGGATTTCATACTCATGTAGGAGGGAAAAATCCCATCTATATCACTCATAGTCATCCCCATGTGTCAAAGTGCACCCAAGCATCACCTTTATGGTAAGTATAACGACCCCCCTCCCCATGTTATCCCCTATTCAGGCGGACCGAGAGGGCAAGGGACATTACTTTCGTACAGGATCACAAGTTTATCAATTAATCAATAATAATTAATAAATTTTACTCACAAAAAGGTATTAGTAAAAGACTAATATTACATGATCTGGAATATCTAAAGTTGCAACATAAAATAAAATATAACTAACTATAACCTCCATGTTTACATTAATGTTTCTTCATCTTGTGCCTTCTTTATAGATATTTAGTTTCATCATAATTGTGGAACAGAAGATTATCCTAACCATCGAAAAACAAAACATCAGTCTACATAATGAGTTTATCGATATATGGGGGAAACCAAATGCTCACATATACTTGTAACAACACAACCACAACAATTATTTGTTACATAATAAAAATTTACATTTTATTGATAACTTCTCAATAGTTTTTACTCAACCTATAGTATACCCTTTCAGGGTCTTATCCCTGTAGTGGACAAAAAGCCACCTTCTCAATCTGGAGTTCAGCTGCCATGTTGGTCTTCCCAATCTGGGGCCTGACCTCAGCTGACCTTCCCAATCTGGGGCCTGACCTCAGATGACCTTCCCAATCTGGGGCCTAGTCTGATCTCAAGGGACCTTCCCAATCCGGGGACTGGTCTGACCTTATATGACCTTCATAATCTGGGGCTTGGTCTGACCTTCCCAATCTGGGGCTTGGTCGTTGGTCATAGCCATGACTTTTCATTTCCTTCCATTCAAACCTACAAAGTGGGTATGTCGTGCTTGAGCAAGTTATAAGCATACTTTGTGATAGTGATAGTCACATTATAGATTGTAGAAAATAAAATTTATCCAAGCATTTAATTTCAAGCCACTACTAAAATAATGGTCTATAGCATCGGTTTTTTTAAGCCTATAGCATCACTTTTTAACCGACGCCTAATTGTTCATCGCTATAGATTTTGCTCTATAGGGTCGGTTTTTTTGACCAATGAAAACTGACCTTATAGAGTAAAAACCGACCCAAGAGGATGTAAAAAACCTGACCCAAGCGAGAAAGAAAAGGATGTAAGGTCGGTTATTCCTAAAAGACCGACCCTAGAAATGTCTTGTAAGGTAGGCTATTGCTAGAAAACCGACCCTATACAGAAATAGAGGTTTTCTCGGTCGAGAAATATGTCAAACGAGATGATTTTGGTCGAGAATATTGTCGACCAAGAAAGTATTGTCTTAAGCTTCTTAGAGGTCTTCTAAGGTCGGTTATTTCTAAAAAATGACCCAAAAGAGTACAAAAAATGAGCTTTCTGATCCCATTTCCTATAAGGTTGGTTATTCCTAAAAATATCGACCCTATAAAGCAACATAGTTCCTTTAAGGTCAGTAACTTGTTCGGTCGAGAAATATGTCGACCGAGTGGATTTCGGTCGAGAAAATTGTCGACCAAGAAAGTACTATCTTAAGCTTCCCAGAGGTCTTGTAAGGTCGGTTATTTCTAAAAAATCGACCTTATAAAGCAACAGAGGTTTTCTCAGTCGAGAAATTAGTCGACCAAGAAAGTATTGTCTTAAGCTTCCCAAAGATCTTGTAAGGTCGGTTATTGCTAGAAAACCGACCCTATAAAGCAACAGAGGTTTTCTTGGTCGAGAAATATGTCGACCGAGATGATTTCAATCGAGAAAATTGTCGACCAAGAAAGTACTGTCTGAAGCTTCTTAGAGGTCTTCTAAGGTCAGTTGTTTCTAAAAAAACTGACCCAATAGAGTACAAAAAATGATCTTTCTGATCTTATTTCCTATAAGGTCAGTTTTCTTAAAATAACCGACCCTATAAAGCAACAGAGTTCCTATAATGTCAGTAACTTGCTCGGTCAAGAAATACGTCGACCGAGTGGATTTCGGTCGAGAAAATTTTCGACCAAGAAAGTACTATCTTAAGCTTCCCAGAGGTCTTGTAAGGTCGGTTATTTCTAAAAAAAGCCGACCTTATAAAGTAACAGAGGTTTGCTCGGTCAAGAAATACGTCGACTGAGAGGATTTCGGTCGAGAAAATGGTCAACCAAGAATGTACTGTCTTAAGCTTCCCAAAGGTCTTCTAAGGTCGGTTATTGCTAAAAACCGACCCTATAGATCTATAAGGTCAGTTTTTTAAGATAACTGACCCTATAGGGTACAATTTATTTTAAAAAAATATGTAGAAACATAACAAAACAAAAGAACAAGAAGAACCAGGATATGGAAGAGGGGAGCATTGATGCTCAACTGTCACCATTCCAAACCACACATTCATAACAAAAATGATTCATATATTCAGCTGAGTTACACATAATCACATCATAATTTACAAAATGATAGATTGCAAGGTCTGAGATGATATTAAATTTCAGATACAAAAGTAAATATGAAAGAGTTCCAAAACCACATAGATAAATGGAGCTGACATATTCAATCCAATGCTATATTGACTTCATTTAGAAAATCATCTGACCACTCTTCTCGGAATTCATTTAAGTCCTCGGGTGTGTAAGGCAGAGTTGTGAAGATCTTAACAGAAAATGCACATTCTAATATTTTATAAAATGACTACAACTCACTTGTAAATTTATAATGTTATTCTTTATTACCTAATCTATAGTCTGAATGTCATGTGATGTTTGTTTGACAATAGCTTGCATATATTTCATTACATAGTAGCCACAAGACCAGCCATTATTTTGTATAGGACACTACAAATAATGAATTATACTTAATGTTAGTAAACTACTATAAACAGAGTTGAGATAAGTAAGAGTTGACATATAAGAGTTGAAAATTAATACATATAAGACTAAGCAGTTGTCAAAGTATCTACCTTGACATTTTTCAAATTCAATGTCTTTAATTTTGTGGGTATTTGTCCTCCACCTTCACGAAAAGCCTTTAAACCCTGTCAATTAATGATAGTTGGTAAAATAAAAATATCATGTTGAAGCATTGACTAAATTTATGCTTACTCCATAGCTGGCAATTTCAGTTTGTGGCCCCTTGTTGTTTTTCCCATTGGGTCAAGATAATAAAGAGTCATCAATTTTGGGACAACCACCACTAATTCCCAATGTCTAGATCTAAGTAAGAATAAAACAAACATTAAAATAAATAAATTTATTCATTATTAAAATTATATTGAATAATAATACTTACTGGACGTTAAAAGGAATTAGGATAATTTCCTTTCCCACACTAGCAAAATATTTGAATGTAGTAGAGAAGTACTCATTCACATCCTTAATATGTGTCTCCACTTGACTAGTCACTGAAGGAACTAAGAATCCAACATTCCTTATATCAAAGTTTATGGTCTCGATATATAAATGGCTGTAAAACATTTGTAATTATTTTCATATATAGAAATAAGCTAAAAATGTGTATTTGAATTTTCTATATTGATAGATCCTTACCTTATCCATACTTCTAATATTGAAGTATTCAGCCAATCATACCCGAACAACTCTATAATATCATCAAGAAAAATATAATTGTCAAAGTCCCTCCCAGTTGCATCTTCTGTTAAATTGACCAACATTTGTAATCCAGAGCTTTGGTTGGCTAAGTATCGACACAAACATTTACATTTACTTCCCAACTCATCAAATGTGGATTTTGAAATAAAAGATGGCTTGGGTATAGGAGGACGACTAGTAGAATTTTTACTTTTTGTTTTGCAAACCTATTAATTAAATTACGTACTTATATTACATGAGTTCATATATGCAGTCAAATATGAAAAACATGGTAGAATTCAAGTATACCCTGTCAACGATAACCAAGTGTCTAGGCCAACCCACCATAGCACCCTCTTCTTCTTCAACTGTACTATATTCAGGATTAGGTATGGGTAGTGGTTTGTCCCCCACTCCGTCATACACAAGATGGATGGACACACGACAAATGTCATCAATAATTTGTTGGCAATGCAATGTACCACCAAGGTTGTATACCTTGCCCGCTGCCACAACATTATATTTTGGAACCTCCACTAAATGTTTACAGTTCATACCAACATAGAATTTAAATAATATAAGTTATATATGAAGAGGTAAGCCATATACCTACTACAACTAATATATATAATCATATATATATATATATATATATATATATATATATATATATATCATACTAATAACATAACATATAGAACAAAAACTTACTGCAGATTGTTGTGGTGGGTCATTGGGAGTGCTCCCATAACCTTCTACAGTAGGAGCATGGGCTTGTACCTCATCATCTAAGAGACGAACAATTTGAATAGTTTGAGAAGGTTGAGTAGGCTGAAATGAAAACATTATTTCTTTTACTTTCTGTGCTACTAATGCTTCAACTTCCTCTTATGTAAGACCTCCTACACGACCTCTTTTATATTATGAAGGGCCAAAATAAGACTTGTATCCTATGCCAGCTCCTAATCCCCTAACATGGCCAGGATACTCCTTCGTACCAAGAGCAACTGATAGTTCAACCATGCGGCCAGTTGGGATGAACTTTCCTTCCTTCCTTTGCACATGGAGATCAATCTATTCATAGTTAATAAAAATATTAAATCACAATATCAATTAGATATAAATAAATCTAAGTTTGTGGGATTTACTCTTTACTTAGTTGGGATAAACCTACCATCTTTTTTTCCACCTCCTTAGTTATAGGGTTGACAATTTCACCTGCTCGATTCTTTCTAGCATCAATCCACTATAAGGGTCGGGGTGGATGCTCAGCTTGAGTTGTACTAGACTCTTCTCCAGAAGAGAGTTGCTTCTCTTGTAGTTGGTGGCGGAAGGCATAACCACTGGGCCCCAAGTGATGGTCATGCACATTTTTGGCCCGTCTTTCCTTTTGGGCCGTGTGAATAGCTTGATCATTTAAAATGAGGTATTGCAATTTAGACTTGGCAAACGTATATAAAAAGATTCACCTCCTTAATTGTATAAAATTAAAGATTCATACAATACATCACAAACTTTATTACCTAAAACTCTTCCGTGTTCCTATCTGCAACAAATCTTTCCCACACCTCAGGAAGTATAAAAACATACATATATTTTGCTTTCTTCTTTTGTTTAGGATTATCTATAAATTCCTTTTTGAGATATGTCTTAAAATCCCTCCATTGTACAACACAACGTTATAGCACTTTTTTCTTGTGATCTTTTTCATTTAGATGAAAACCACCCTATACATGCAAAAGAAGCAATAATGTTGTCTTAAAAAGGATATGTCTTTCCAAGAAAACTAAATTAGAATCAGTAAACAAAAACATATTAAAATAATATCACTTCCACTCACAGATATATCTTTCCATAGGAGGTCTTTTAAGGCATTCGAAACATCATGCCAATTTTCTATATCTATTGGCACCTTACTGCACCTAGTCACCCCTACGTAATGCTTAAAAGCAATAGCATGTTCCCCAATAGGTGCTCCTGTGAAATCAAACTGGACTGCCAATTTCTCCCCTTTGGACCTGAGCTCCTACAGCCTACGCATCACTGTGGGACCTCTACTTTTCTTAGCATCACCACTACCATCCTCATGGTGCTCATGCTCAGAATGTTCATCTTCACTTGCCATTTTAGAACCTGCAAGTATACATGATAAAAGAAACATAAGTGATAATAAAACCACAAGTAGTTGAATGACATAAGATGTATATTTAAAAGATTACGTGTGATGCGACTTATATTATCGCACTAACAAACTCACGGTCGAAATCCCTAAGTTTTTAACCAAAACAACGTGTAATAATACCACCCGCAAGTGGACAGGTCTTATCACAATATAGTTGAGGATCGAATCCCAAGGGACAACATTTTTAAGAATATTTCTCTAGTCGAATCTAGTTGAATCAAGACTAATATTTAGAACAAGGTTGGTTGATTTGAGTTTAATTAAACTAAATGTGAGGAAAGCAAAAGAGCAGGATTAAAGGTTGATTAAAGATTAATGATGGAAATCGTTGGGATGGTCCCGAGTTTCACCACCACTACTCATGCAATCACATCCAAACATCAAACATCCAGGCAAGATATAACCATTCAAATAGAGCTACTGCAGAACCCCCCATACGGGTGTCAGGTTCGCGTAAGCATCACCTTAGGTATCAGATGTCTTGTTACCATCCAGATCACATACTTACAACTCCGAAGATATAGAAATTCAAATGAAGTTGTGGGCCCCCTATACAGGCGTCAGGCACACAGAAGCGTCATTGTGGGCAAGATGGCTCGTCACCGCACGGATCATACACTTACGACCTCAAGGAATCCCATTCTATTTCTAGTTTGGGAGTCAACCACGTTAATCGACATTCAAAACCTACACATTGAAGTTCTCGCAACATAGGAAACAAACAAGATATATGCAAGCAGGTGATCAATCCACAAGCACTCATCGACGATTAACAATGAAATGAAAGATTATATACATGCCATGGAATGTTTAATAGTGAGATATGAAAGCATGGGCGGCGGGGCTAGTCCCCGCACCCCGGCGAAAGTAAACTACTCGCTCATGGTGAGAGAAACAAGAATAACAAGAGAGAGAGAAGTTTCCGCCATGAGCATGGTGAAGAAGATGATCACAACTCAGTGGAGAAATGGTCTTCTACACAACGTCAGAGCAGATCTGGACAAAGAGAGAAATACACCATGACAGACGGGGCAGATCTTCTCTCTCCACCTTCTTCTTCTTCTTGTTGTCCTTTCTCGCAGCAGGAGGAGTAGCTCGTGGACGAGATGACGGCGTAGAAGTGGCGTAGACACATCAGATCTAGATCTAGATCCGGATCTGAACGAGGTGGCTTGCAGATCTAAGTCTTCACTCCAGATCTGGGTGAACAGGCCACAAAACCACCACGGGGGCAAGTTCTTGGCTATGGAGGCTGTCTCCTTAGGCCCAGGACAGACCTGTATCCTAACGGTGTCTGGAGATGATCCTTTGGCTGACTAGAGTCGTGTCCTCTTTATAGGAAGGCTGGGCACTGCCTTAAAATCGTGACCTTGTCATTTCTGTAGAATTAAAGAAGAGGCGAGAGAGACTCCTTTTTTCTTAATGGCTCCTTCATTTCATCCATAGGAATGAAAATTGAGAAGCAAAACTCGTCAAGGATGACACAAGCAATGGTGGAGGAAGCCGAATTTTTAGTGTGAGGATGTTGAAAAAAGGGGTAGGGTGCAGTTGAAGGAGCGAGGTGGGTCCTTGTGAGTTTCTGGTTGGTGGGAAGGGGAATTGAAAGAGTATTGAATAACGAAGAATGTTGGTGAGGGAATAGAAGACCATAATGGTGGTAGGAGGTGGCGTTTGGTGTAAGGGCTTAGGATGCAAGGGGCTACAAAGGTGGAGGGCGAAGAGGATAAGGAGGTGGATTCAGGGGTGAGTGGGTGGAGGGTAGATAGTGGGGGAGGATGAAGTCATATGAGAACATAGAGAGTGCATAAGAAAACTACAAAGACTTGACAAAGCAAATGCTTTCAAAAACTACTTACGTTTAAGTACATGTAGAATTTATAAAAATATTTAGAGATGGTTTGGGTATACATATCTTATTTTCTAACTTTTCATGAGACGATCTATTTTTAAATAAAATTCATAACCATAGTTAGGCATTTGAAACCTTTTGTGCATGTCAGGTTGGGTTTAGTTGACTTAACAACAAACAACTTTGTTGAAAGACCATTGAAAGAATCGGTAGGGGATTAGGCTCAATCACTAGTAACTTGAAACTGTATGGAGTAATTGGTAAAAATGAGATCGTCCTTTTTATCTCTTACTAGTATTTTGTTCTAACTATTACAATTTTATTAGGCTTAAATGACTTATCACCCAAATCAAGAAAAAAACATGCACCTCACATATCCCATTGGGCTTTGTTTTTCTTTGAACATCTTCCTTCATCGACATCATTTCAATGTGCATAACCATTTCCGAATAGATCTTTTGTTTTTATAATCATATAGAGGTATTCAAAAGAGTGGGAGGTCAAAAGATGTTTCACTTGATCCGGAATGAGGGGATTGTTGAAACTAGATTAATGCTCCACAAGTTGGAGATTGTCAAACGACATCCACCCGACTTTCACTAACCTGAAATTGGAAAGTCATAAGATTTGACAAGTACAATTAGAAGATGGATGTAAGGATTGTCAGGGATAGACATGGTCACATCCCCCTAATATGTAGTATTTTCCTAAATGTGTGGGGATTCTAGGAGATTGCACACATACCCTTGTTGTGGCTCTTAAGATTTATGATGAACATAATCTGAGATCTCCATCACTGAGCAACAACAAACATGGTTTGAAATCATGGCCCCACCGCCATAGAGTTCTGTATATATATGAGATAGTAGAGCCCTTACTAATGAGTTTTCCATTATTGGGTAGACAATATCAAATGTCATAACTACGGTAGTTTGGGTTATTGGTGCAAGGGCACTAGCATGAATCATTTTTTAGATTTTCACGATCCAATACACTTCCTCTATGTATTTGGACTCTTATTTAGATGGATAGACATGCTATACCATACCTCAAAACTAGATGTAGAGATACTTAGGTTGGAATGTTTTATCTTTTTGCTAGGTTTTTGTTGTATAGTGATGTGAGGGGTCTGACCCAGTTTGTGTCATTTTCTATGTTTTGTAGTCTTCCTATTCTTACCCGACGTCATTTCCTTTCGACCATCAATGAGTATGGGCAAAGATGTAATAAAGTTAAGTTGTTTCCTATATGAGGAGTGCAAGATGAATGGAAACACTCCCTGCCTTTGATCCAAGAATGGTCTCACCTTTAATGTGATTTTGTTGAACAAGGCCCAAGTGTTATTTAGAGTTATTTAAAAGGTTCTCATGTTGTCACCATCTTAGGACTCTTATTGAATCACACACACACACACACACACACACACACACACACACATATATATATATATATATATATATATATATATATATATATATATATATATATATATATCTGTGTGTGTGTGTGTGTTGTGTAACAATTTTGTTATGGAATCTTATGCTCATAGTTGGAATGAGTGAGCTGGAACAAACTCCATTTTCAAATCGATTCACATGTACTTCAATTTTTTTGGGAACTCAAAATTGACTTCTTAGAAATGGGTTTCGGAAAAATCATAAATACATCAAACCAATTAGACTCTTAAACTATATAACAATATTCAAATCTGTCCTCACTCTACACCCCCTTTGTATTCATAATAAGTACCCACCTAAAAGTGGTACTAGTGGCTAATCTCTTCATCTTACCATTTAGAGGTTGATGTTGTACTTTTTACTTTGAATGCTCATACTATCATCTTGTTCTTTACATTTCTTGCTCCTTGTCCCTATTGGTGTATCCTCTTGTTGCCATTGGGAAAAGGGGAAGTGTGAGAAATAAAAAAGAGAAGAGAGGGGCTCTAATGAAGAAGAAAATTGACTATACAAAGTGAATCAAGAGCCGACATGGTGAGGGGAGGGTATGAGTAGTAAAGAGTGGTTACCTTTCGGCGATGTGTCCTCCATATGAAATCTCAAAAATTGAAACTATCAGAACTTAAGACTGCATCTTGCGATGCATTGCCTACCAGGTGCAAAATTTTCTAAAAACAAAACTAAAAGTAAAAACTAAGTTAAAGATCGGGTTGCCTCCCGACAAGCGCCTTTTTTTACATTGATGGCTCGATGTAATTTCTTTAGCTCTCTGGTAGGTATGTCGGTTTGGATAGATTCATCAATTCTTCAGTGCTAGTGTCAGCTGAGGTGAAATATCTTTTCAAGCGTTGGCCATTTGCCACAAAATCACCTGACTTCTCACCCCATAAGGTGAATGCACCATGTGGATAGATGATTTTGACAATGTATGGCCCCGACCATCGAGAACAGAGTTTTCCTGGGAATAACTTCAGTCTTGAGTTGAACAGCAGAACTTGGTCTCCCACTTGAATGTCCTTCCTCTTCAGATGGCCATCATGCCAAAGTTTCGTGCATTCCTTGTAGATTCGTGCATTCTCGTAAGCTGTCATCCGGAGTTCATCCAACTCTTGAAGTTGTAGAATCCTGGCTTTGCCTGCTTTCTTCATGTCAAAATTCAGCTCTTTGATTTGTTGGTATGTATGCCGTGAGAGCCAATCATGGGATGATTGGTGGGATACATTAAGATTGATTTGATAAACATCAAAGGCGAGCTTCCAATTCTCTCTGGTTCAGTCATATGAGATAGTGATAGAACAGATTGAATGTCTAGAGAATGACAGTACTCAATGACGTATGCTTTCAGGTTAAGGACCTGAACGATGAGATCATACGGATGCTAAGAGTTTGTACATTCTTGTTATGTCCCTAGTCGGATGTCATTGTGGAAGGTAGATAGACAACAATGACACACAAGACTAGATTGTGGTGTTGGTTGATGACAGAATCTCATTAGTCATGATATAGAGATATCAAACCAAACACATAGGTACTTGTTAGGGAACAAGGTACCGGACAGACCCACCGTGAGTTTGACACATGGAACCATGAGATGGTAGTCACAGTCAGTACTCACAGTGATGGTGGTGAGTGTGATTCTTAGACCTGAAATCACTACACTCAACACATGTCGTTGGGCACACTTTGACATCATCAAACGTAGTCCTGAAACATGGGTTGTTATAAAGGTGATGATTGGGTGGCTTTGACACATGGGGCTTTTGAGGGGTGAGTGATAGATATGGGATTTGTCCCTCCTGAGGGAGTTTGATATCCATGGCCACTTGATGAGTAGGATTGAGAAAGGCATGCACGCATGTGTGAATCAGTATATGATACTGATGTCATACATATCTCTTCCAGTCTACTCTGAGATCAAGGAAGTGAATGAACGTTGACAGGATGACTGTTCCATGCCTCGAGTTCATTCGGGATATCAGTGACAAAGGAATTATACATTCGCTGTAACACCATTTATGGATTGTAGGATGAAAGTTGTTCTCCAACTTTCTACTTTCACTTGGGTAGCACTGATGTGTGACTAGGCACCGCTCTTTGCTTGTGAAGTCATAAGTGTTATGGACTTTCACTGCCAACGTGAAATGGACCTGCAGGGTCACACACATAGGATTTAACCTGGAAGAGGACTTTTGTCCACAAAGCAATGTTTAGATTGATTACTAAAGGAGTTTAGTAGTTCAATTAAACACTCAATCAGTCGATGGCTCAATATCGTATGGTTCAAGATGTTGGACGCATTGATTGGAGTATCGGATTGATTGAAATCACAATTGACTGATTTTGCCCAACCTGTGCCCCAACCGATCGGCTCATGAGATGAACCGGTCGGATGAGGTGTTGAACCGGTCGGCTGGAGTGTCCAGGCCGATCGGCTCATGCCCAGGTTGAAACGACCGGTTCAAGGGTTGAACCGATCGGCTCAACTGGTGCAACCGACCAGTTGGGAAAGTCATGTCGGCAAGGATTTTCCTTTCGTTTTAAATTGCCCAATTCGATTGGGAATAATATTGGTATGCGATACCAATTGGGAAAGAAACAAGGAAAGTCTTTTTGAGCCAGATTAGGACCATGAACCGATCGGTTCAGGGCACTAACCGATCGGTTGGAGTGCCCTAAACGATCGGCTCAGGTCCAACCGATCGGCTCAATGGCCGAACCGATCGGTTCAGTTGTGAACCGATCATTTCAAGTTGCGAACCGGTTGCTTTTTGTGGAAAATTCTCGAACCCTTCTACTCCTGCTTTAGTCCCGCATTGCCCGGGATGGAGAACCCTGTCCCATGACTCTCCTATATATAGGGGTATTGGGGGCTTCTCAAAGTACAGCTCAGTGCAACCAGTTGCTCTGCAAGTTGTCGTTCTATCTGGTTTTGGTAACCGTGAGAGAGCCCGAGCAAGTGCTTCCCGCAAAAGGGAGGTGCAGCAAGGGAAGGACAACTGCAGTTGCAACAGGAGGCAGGAGAGCGTGTTGGCGACTAGTACGTCAACAGGAGGGTGCGACTCCTTCCACTTCCTTGTGGGACAAGGAGAGTGGAGTTCCAGGTGGTCCGTGTGGACTACTACAGAGGCGGGAGGACACTTCCGCTTAGGAGGAAAACTGTCATCCGACAGTCCGGTTCGAGTAGGAGTTGTCAGTCCCGGTGCGACCAGGAGCTGCACAGACACCGTCGAAGTCCGGAGTTGAAGACTGCGCATTGCGTGAGGTATTGTCGCCGAGCAAGCCTCGGGACAAGGTATGATTCCGCTAACCATCCTTTCCTATTATATAGACGTTGACGCGTTTCCTCGGTATGGGTTGGGGGAGAATTTCGTTTTGTTTCCGCTGCCTTCTCTGTCTCCCCTAAAACCCAACAGTGGTATCAGAGCCACGTCAACTGCTCTATATTTTAGGAATATCGATATGATCGATTTTGGTTTGTCGCCTTTATTTATTGCATGCGATGCGAATAATATCGGCTTTATGCATGTCCAATCCTAAATCCACAAATCCCTAATTACATATATGATATGTATTATTAATGCACTCGATACGCGTCGCCCTTAAACGAGTTTTGTGGTGGATGTGTGTAGCATTATTATGGCCTATAAACCCCTATCTGTGTGTGGTTGTTTGTGGTTGCTTGCATCTCGGTCTACGCACCGATCTTCCCTCTCTTTTTCTTGATGTAACTCGAAATAATTCGAGATTCTTTCCTACCTTTGCTCCCCCCGAATGTAACTCAGGGTTTCCTTTTTAAAGCAATGTAATAAATAGGATAGATTTTATTTCCTGTTATGTCAAAGACCGGCGGACATCCTGACGACAGTTCAGACGGTCGGTTCAAGGCGTGAACCGATCGGTTGATCTTCCAGACGGTCAGTTCAAGGAGTGAACCGATCGGTTGATGACCGATTCGAGGAGCGAGACGAGCGGGTGGCGTACATGACAAGATGCACGACGACCAGGCAAACTGATCGGTTGGAGGAGCCAACCGATCGGCTGGTGGCACCCAGACGACCGGCTGGAGAGTACAGATCGTTCATGTGATGAGTTGATCTATTCGGATAGCAAGGCACAGATGTTCATCTTTTAAAGGTTGCATGTGATGTAGACCTAGATGACCGTGATTCCTCTTGGCTCGAGGAATCACATTAGGATGGCCATAATCATCGCTTTTATCGTTTTGTGCATGTTTTCTATGGGATATAGCATGTATATGATACGTACTATGTATTGTGGTGATTGGATATGTATATGTATATAAAATCAAATCCCTCATTAAAATATTAAGTCTTATATGCCTTCCATTAGCGACACACATGGCAAACTTGATCGACCAAGCGTAGGTTACGCCAAAGCGTGGTGCGCCGTCTATCTTGTGGAAGTGTGAAGGGTAGACATGTAGGTTCTTCCAAAGAAGGGTGCATGTTTACCGTGTCGGCTTTTGGGTTAGACTTAACTGGTGATTCTTAGAGCGTCTAGGCCCAGAGGCAAGGAATGTTCATGACAAGGTGTTGTGCATGTTCATTCAACAAGAGTTGCATATGATGCAATTGGCAAGAGTTGCCTACCTGAGAGATCTAAGTTGTGGGCGATCAGCCAAAGCTGACTCATGACTTAGAGGATTTCAGGATCTTGCCCACTAGAAGGTTGTACGCTGCAATCTTCTGAATTGATGGTGAGGGCTATCAATTTGAAGTAAAATAGTGGGAGCGATAATTAATTAAAGGCCTAATTATATCGTCAAACTTTCAAATCAATCAAATAAGTCAAAAATGAGTTTTGGACTAAAATTGCATATTTTCTTTTTGTAGTTCAAATGGCAACAAACAAAAACTTTTCTTTGCGATCGGTCCTTGACAAGGACAAGCTAAATGGGACAAACTTCCATGACTGGTATCGGACATTGAGAATTGTTCTCACTCAAGAGCATAAGCTCTATGTCTTGGATACTCCAATTCTAGAGGAACCCGCTCCTAATGCACCAAGGACAAAAAGGGATGCTTACAAGAAGCATTCTGATGATGCCATTGATGCAAAGTGCTTGATGCTATGTTCAATGAACCATGAGTTGCAGAGGCAACATGAGAACATGGGTGTCATAGAGATGATTCTGCATCTCAGGAACATGTATGAAGATCAGGCACGGCAAGAGAGGTACAATGTTTCTAGGGCACTGTTCAAGTGCGTCATGACAGAAGGAGATCCAGTTGGTCCTCACACACTCAAGATGATTGGGTATGTGGAGAACCTGCAGAGACTGGGATTTCCACTGAGCCAAGAGTTGGCTACTGACGTGATACTGCAATCGTTGCCAGAATCTTACAGTCAGTTTGTGATGAACTACAACATGAACAACTTTGATAGGCCACTGTCAGAGTTGTTGGGCATGTTGAGGACAGCCGAGTTACAGATGAAGAAGGACAAGCCTAAGTCCATGATGGTGATCACGAGCAAGAAAGGCAAGTCCAAGCGCAAGGGCAAGGGCAAAGCTAAGAAAGGTTCTGAAGCTAGCCAGGAGTCCAAGCCATCTTCAGCTCTCAAGGCCAAGGGAGGCGTGACCAAGAAAGGAAATTGCCACCATTGTCAAAAGCCAGGACATTGGAAAAGGAATTGTCCTCTCTACCTGGAAGAACAAAAGAAGAAGGAGGCGAATGAAGCCTCTACTTGAAGGTGTCATGTAAATAAACTTGTAACACTTTTTTGAGATATATGATATCAAGATGTAAAGTGTAAAGCATTCTTACTTGGGGCAAGTGTTGCCTTTATAGATAGGAATACTTTAGTTTATTTTCAGACAATAAGGCATGTAATACAGTTGTGAACTGCTATTTCATACTTGCCAATAGATAGAAACACTTTATTTTTGCATATTGTATGACAATGATAGCAATTAATAAAGAGATGTTTCAATTTATAAAGATGTGATCTTTGTGGCAATGCCTTATTTATCTTGTGATATTTGATATGCATAAGATAAGATGATACCTAAAAGTTATAGATAACTCAAACAGTTTAATTAGCATTAATCATGAGAAATTCATTTCTAGTTTCCATGTGATGGATAAATCTAGACTCTTTTGGTTATAGAACTAGTAAGAGACATGAATATCTTGGACATGATTAATCAATCTTCACTAATGTAGTGGGAGAGTGATTATCCTATTAGGTATAATACATGTGATGTATTTACATACCTATTGGAATAAATGCTAATACTTCAAATGGTGTTTAAAGAAATACCAATATGAATATCTTGAAGTGTTCAAGATTATCATAAATGAAGTACAAATTTGGTAAAATATTAATTCTTGATGAGATCAAGGAATGAAATATTTGGACCAAATGTTTGAGATCCTTATGAGTGATTATGATAGTGTATCATAGTGAACTCATGATTAAGGCATGGTGATGTCTGAATCATGAAGGAATCATACTCTAAGGAGTTAGAGAATGGTTATCAAATAACTGAATTCTTCTTAATAAAAGAATACCGCACACTAATAAAAGAAATTAAGAATCACAAGGGTTGTGATTTCTTATATCTTTAACAGATACACCTCAATTATCTATATGATGAGTTGTTCATGTGATGAGTCAACTATCAAGATGAATATGAGGAACTGAATCTTGAGTTATGGTTTATGAAACCATTACATCCTAAATGACTTCCATGTGAACCATAAGGTATGACCTTGATGGTAGCACTCATTGGATCATATCCATAACTACAAATAAGTCTTAAGTGTTAAGACACATGGATAACATTTTGAGAAGGATGATGCTTGTTGATTGCAACTTAATGACTAAGACATTTGGCATATGGATACTAAAACCGCATTCCTATGAGGAATAAAACCAGGATGTGTACGTGACATAGCCTATAAGGTTTATGAATCCACTAATGCAAATGCAGTCTATAAGTTACAATGGACTAATCAATGTGATTGATTGAGTACAAGCAACTCAAAATTGGATCTTTATTTTGATGATATAGTCAAAGGGTTTGACTGATATGTCAAAGATAAAGAAGGGATCTGTAATTTAGTGGGAGCGTGTTCACATTCCACATATTGATGTGAAATGGAAATGTTCTTGATTGGAAATCCAAATGTGGAAATTATCTTTAAGGAAGATAGAGATGTTTCCTATGTGATAGGAATAGAGATCTATAGAGATAGTTCTCGAAAATCTCTTGACCTGGAAAGAGAGAGCATACATTGGCAATTTGTACTGAAGTGTTCAGTATGCACAGATTCAGTGGGAGAAAACTTGTCCATGTTACATGAAGTTAGTATCCCAAGGCCAAGTGTCCAATTCTTATGAAGAATGGGAACACTAAGAATAGATATGGATCTATCATGTATGTAATCATCCCATTGTCTTGCATGTATGACATGGCAAGAATAAAATGCATTCATCATGTTGTATGTAGGACATGACAATATGATATGCTCATCCTGATAACTCGTATGTGTGACATGACAAGTGGATGTTTGTCTATTTCCAATAAGGGTTACTGGAATACCATGAGAACTTGATAAGTGCTTGTGAAGTACTAGTTCTATGGAGATAAGGAAGAGTTCGATGTAAAGAGTTACATTGATGCGAACTTCCGAAAGGACAGAAAATTAATCGCAAAATATACATAAGATGTATAAAAGGTGAAACTTTGTTGATAATTGGAAGTGTTCCAATAAAGCCATTTAAAAGGGAAATGCCGAGTATCTAGGTGTTAGTGAACAGCAGTGGATACTATATGGATCTAAAAAGTTCATAAGATGAACTTATATTCCACTCATTGATGACAAGTCTGGAATCCTTGATCATGCAATGTGGCTAAAGGTTAGCAAATGGAATACAAGATCGCATATTACGGCAACTCCATCTCATACGTGTGACGTACAGCGAGGAGATGAGAGACATGCAATTTGTACAGACTTTGGCAAGGTGTTGTCAGTACTCACTATGTTTGCACTAAGAGCACAGTAACATGTGGGACATGTTTGAAGATCACTATGAATATGATTCATGGGTGATTGGCTCGCACGGCAAGTGGGAGTCTGTTGGTATGTATGCCCTGAGAGCCAATCATGGGATGATTGGTGGGATACATTAAGATTGATTAGATAAACATCAAAGGCGAGCTTCCAATTCTCTCTGGTTCAGTCATATGAGATAGTGATAGAACAGATTGAATGTCTAGAGAATGACAGTACTCAATGACGTATGCTTTCAGGTTAAGGACCTGAACGATGAGATCAAACGGATGCTAAGAGTTTGTACATTCTTGTTATGTCCCTAGTCGGATGTCATTGTGGAAGGTAGATAGACAACAATGACACACAAGACTAGATTGTGGTGTTGGTTGATGACAGAATCTCATTAGTCATGATATAAAGATATCAAACCAAACACATAGGTACTTGTTAGGGAACAAGGTACCGGACAGACCCACCGTGAGTTTGACACATGGAACCATGAGATGGTAGTCACAGTCAGTACTCACAGTGATGGTGGTGAGTGTGATTCTTAGACCTGAAATCACTACACTCAACACATGTCGTTGGGCACACTTTGACATCATCAAACGCAGTCCTGAAACATGGGTTGTTATAAAGGTGATGATTGGGTGGCTTTGACACATGGGTCTTTTGAGGGGTGAGTGATAGATATGGGATTTGTCCCTCCTGAGGGAGTTTGATATCCATGGCCACTTGATGAGTAGGATTGAGAAAGGCGTGCACGCATGTGTGAATCAGTATATGATACTGTTGTCATACATATCTCTTCCAGTCTACTCTGAGATCAAGGAAGTGAATGAACGTTGACAGGATGACTGTTCCATGCCTCGAGTTCATTCGGGATATCAGTGACAAAGGAATTATACATTCGCTGTAACACCATTTACGGATTGTAGGATGAAAGTTGTTCTCCAACTTTCTACTTTCACTTGGGTAGCACTGATGTGTGACTAGGCACCACTCTTTGCTTGTGAAGTCATAAGTGTTATGGACTTTCACTGCCAACGTGAAATGGACCTGCAGGGTCACACACATAGGATTTAACCTGGAAGAGGACTTTTGTCCACAAAGCAATGTTTAGATTGATTACTAAAGGAGTTTAGTAGTTCAATTAAACACTCAATCAGTCGATGGCTCAATATCGTATGGTTCAAGATGTTGGACGCATTGATTGGAGTATCGGATTGATTGAAATCGCAATTGACTGATTTTGCCCAACCTGTGCCCCAACCGATCATCTCATGAGATGAACCGGTCGGCTGAGGTGCTGAACCGGTCAGCTGGAGTGTCCAGGCCAATCGGCTCATGCCCAGGTTGAAACGACCGGTTCAAGGGTTGAACCGATCGGCTCAACTGGTGCAACCGATTAGTTGGGAAAGTCATGTCGGAAAGGATTTTCCTTTCGTTTCAAATTGCCCAATTCGATTGGGAATAATATTGGTATGAGATACCAATTGGGAACGAAACAAGGAAAGTCTTTTTGAGCCGGATTAGGACCATGAACCGATCGGTTCAGGGCACCAACCGATTGGTTGGAGTGCCCTAAACGATCGGCTCAGGTCCAACCGATCGGCTCAATGGCCGAACCGATCGGTTCAGTTGTGAACCGATCATTTCAAGTTGCGAACCGGTTGCTTTTTGTGGAAAATTCTCGAACCCTTCTACTCCTTCTTTAGTCCCCCATTGCCCGGGATGGAGAACCCTGTCCCATGACTCTCCTATATATATAGGGGTATTGGGGGCTTCTCAAAGTACAGCTCAGTGAAACCAGTTGCTCTGCAAGTTGTCGTTCTCTCTGGTTTTGGTAACCGTGAGAGAGCCTGAGCAAGTGCTTCCCGCAAAAGGGAGGTGCAGCAAGGGAAGGACAACTGCAGTTGCAACAGGAGGCAGGAGAGCGTGTTGGCGACTAGTACGTCAACAGGAGGGTGCGACTCCTTCCACTTCCTTGTGGGACAAGGAGAGTGGAGTTCCAGGTGGTCCGTGTGGAATACTACAGAGGCGGGAGGACACTGCCGCTTAGGAGGACAACTGTCATCCGACAGTCCGGTTCGAGTAGGAGTTGTCAGTCCCGGTGCGACTAGGAGCTGCACAGACACCGTCGAAGTCCGGAGTTGAAGACCGCGCATTGCGCGAGGTATTGTCGCCGAGCAAGCCTCGGGACAAGGTATGATTCCGCAAACCATCCTTTCCTATTATATAGACGTTGACGCATTTCCTCGGTATGGGTTGGGGGAGAATTTTTTTTTGTTTCTGCTGCCTTCTCTGTCTCCCCTAAAACCCAACATGATTGCCCACCATGCTTTATGTTCTAATTCTATGGGAAGGTGACATGATTTTCCATAGATAAGTCTGAAGGGTGTTGTTCCAAGAGGAGTTTTGAACACGGTTCGGTAGGCCCATAAAGCGTCATTGATTTTCACTGACCAATCCTTTCGGTTGTGTCCTACTATCTTTTCCAGGATAGCTTTGAGTTGATGGTTCGAAACCTCTACCTGCCCACTTGTTTGTGGGTGGTAGGGGGAAGATACCTTGTGCGTTACACCAGATTTTCTTAACAAAGCTTCAAAGCTTCTTTCCAGAAAATGAGAACCTCCGTCGGAGATCACAGTGCGTGGAACTCCAAAGCGGGAAAAAATGATGTCTTTGAACATTTTAATGACGGGTTTTGAATTGCTAGTAACCGTTGGTATTGCCTCTACCCATTTGGAGACATAATAAACCGTGACTAGGATGTAGGAAAATCCATGTGAGGATGGGAATGGGCCCATGTAGTTCACTCCCCAAACATCAAAAATCTCAACTTCTTGCCATAGCTTAAGTGGCATCTCATCTCTTTTCATAATGTTTCCCGTTCTTTGACACTTGTCACATGACAACACAAAGTTATAAGCATCTCTGGATATGGTTGGCCAAAAGAAACCAAATTGCAAAACCTTCAAAAAAGTTTTCTTAGAACTCATATGGCCTCCGACTCGGCCTGAGTGGCATTGTTCTAAAATAAGTTGGGCTTCTTCCTCAGTGATACAACGTCTGTAGAGACCATCAACACACCGTTTGAAGAGGTATGGTTCATCCCAGTGATATTGCCTCACATCATGCATGAATTTCTTTAGAGTATTGCCAGTACACTCAGGGTGGATGACACCAGCGGCAAGGTAGTTCACATAGTCCGAGTACCAAGGAGTAGCTTCTGAGACTTTCATAAGTTGGTCATCTGGAAGAGAGTCGTTAATTGGTATCTTCTCAGTTTCCAGAGTGTGGATACGACTTAAGTGGTCTGTTACAACATTTTCTGTGCCTCTTTTATCTCTAATCTCAAGATCAAATTCTTTCAATAGGAGAATCCATCTTATTAGCCTTTGTTTAGCATCTTTCTTTTTTAGAAGATAACGAATAGCAGTGTGATCGGTGTAGAAAATCACCTTTTAACCAATGAGGTAGGATCTAAACTTATCAAAGGCATATACGACTGCAAGGAGTTCCTTCTCAGTAGTTGCATAGTTCCTCTGAGCTTCATCAAGGGTCTTCGATGCATAATACATAACATGATGTTTCTTCTCTATACATTGGACCAGAACGGCACCCACAACGTAATCACTGGTGTCACACATAATTTCAAATGGGTGTTCCCAATCTAGAGCTTGGATGATGGGCATTGTTGTAAGGGTGTGCTTTAGGTTGTTAAAACTCTTGATACATTCTTCACCCAAATGGAAATCAGCGTCCTTCAGCAACAAGTTTGTCATGGGTTTGGTTATCTTGGAGAAGTCCTTGATAAACCTTCTGTAGAAGCCCGCAAGACCAAGGAATGCACGGACTTCTCTTACATTGGTAGGGATAGATAGTTTGGAGATCACTTCGATCTTGGCTTTGTCCACTTCAATTCCTCGGTTACTGACCCTATGGCCAAGGACAATACCTTCTTTTACCATACAATGACATTTCTCCCAATTAAGCACTAGATGTGTTTCTTCGCATCGTTTCAGGACAAGGGAGAGGTGCCTTAGCATGAATCATACGAATCCCCATATACAGATAAATCAACCATAAAAATTTCCATAATGGTTTCGGTTAAACCAACAAATATGGCCTCCATGCAGCGTTGGAAGGTTGTAGGCGCATTACAGAGTCTGAATGCCATCCTTCTAAAGGCGTATGTTCCAAAGGGGTAGGTAAACATAGTTTTCTCTTGGTCATCTGGATGTATAGTAATTTGATAGAATCCAGAGTAACCATTGAGATAGCAAAAGTATTCTTGGTGAGCTAATCGCTCTAAGACTTGATCTAGGAAAGGCATCGGGAAATGGTCCTTGCGTGTGGCTTTGTTTAACTTCCTGTAATCGATGCACATCCTCCACCCGGTGACTATTTGAGTGGGGATGAGTTCGTTATTTTCATTCCGTATCACAGTAGTGCCTCCTTTCTTTGGAACGAAATGCACAGGACTCACCCACAGTGAGTCAGATATCGGATAGATGATTCCAGTAGTGAGCAACTTGATAACTTCTCAGCAGACTACTTCCTTCATATTAGGATTCAACTTCCGTTGATGCTCAACAGTCGGCTTGTGGTCTTCTACCATAGGGATTTTGTGCTTGCAAAGTGCTTGACTAACCCCGGTGAGATCGCTCATCTTGTAGCCAATAGCTTTCTTTCTTTCCTTTAATTCTTTCAGGAGTTTATCTTCTTGTTTGTTCATTAGATCAGAGTTTATAATAACTGGACAAACCTTGAGATCATCCAAAAACACGTATTTAAGTCCCTCAGGTAGGGGCTTCTGGCTTCCCACATGGCTCTTCAGATACATTCATAGCTTTGAGTTCCTTGAACTTAGCTTCAGGATCTTCTTCTATAGAGTCAAGGTGAAGGATACAATCCTTAACTTGTTCGTTGATGAAAATTTCGGCAGATGGGTCTGTTAGTGACATTTCTAAAGGATCGTCTTGTTCATATTCCTCTTGTGTGAGGTGATGGAGCTTCCACTTACGTGGAATTTCATGCACCAACTAAAAATCCTAAAGATAGTAAGTCTTTAGGTTTAGCCTTGCTTATACTAGATAGAGAACTCCACCCACGTATGCTAAGATACGTGGAAGTCTTATCGTAGTATAGTTAAGGGTCGAATCCACAGGACAACGATCTTGTTGCAAGCAACAAGATGGAAAACGTTAGAATTTCACTTAGTCACTTAGTAGTAGGCACTTAAATCGAAAGGTTGGTTTGATTGTTTTAAACTAAGAAAGGTAAAGTAAGCAAGTAAATTTAAGGAAGTTAAACAATGATAAGAAGTCACTAGGGTTTGATCGGTTTTTCACCGCCACTACACATGGATCAAGACATGCAAAATAAAACATAACCTGCAACAAGAGTTTTAGTCAGTTAGTATCTTTGTAGACTTAGTTTCCTTTCGGAGAACTAACTACAAGGAGTGTGCGAATGATGCAACGCCAGCCATCCCCGAATGAATGGTCAACTACTTTGCATCATTCCCTTCTCAAAGTGTGTTCCTCGACTTACCAAGGTTGTACTTTTATACATCAACTGATTCCATTTCATAGTATGAAAGCACAACATTTGGAAGTGAGTTTACTCCACTTCTCAAAAGCACTCCAAGATACCGAACCAAGCACATGGTGGATACATGCACCAAGAACCAACTTACAAACCAATTTCGAATCTCATAGTACAAATGTAGACAATTCATACTAAAAGATAAAAGATCACACAAGTTGGTGATCAAGCAACAAGCATTCATTAAATGTTTGATGTTGAACTAAAAATATATAAACTCTATATTACAAACTATGGATTACATTTACATGATATGAAAACATGGGTAGTAGGGCTACTCCCCGCACCCTAGTGAGAAAGACTACTCGCTCATAACTAGGACAAACAAATAGGCAAGAAGAGAGAGAGAGAGAGCGTCATCCCCACAAAGGAGAGAGGAAAGTCAACCCCTTGGAGAGAGAGAGAAAGACGATCCACCAGCTTCACAGGTTGCTTGATGACGAGGTCCCCTCTTCCCACCTTCTTTGGCAGATAGAGAGAAAGCAGCTTCAAGATGGAGTGTGGGTCTCAGACCGGCAGCCCCTGGGCGGAGGATGGAAGTCGGATTTTCTCTAGAGTGATTGAGGCAACCTCTAGACGTCTGAAAAACTTCCCCCACTCTCCGGACCCTTGGGGTCTTATTTATAGGCCTTAAGTGAAGTCCAAACGGTTTGGAGACCGTTTGGACCTCAAGACCGTTAGGGTCTCAAGACCGTTTGGGTCTCAAGACCATTTGGCTTCATGCGGTCTCGGGACCGTGTGACTCCATGCGGTCTCAGGACCGGTTGGCTTCATGTGGTCTTGGGACCGTGTGACTCCATGCGGTCTCGGGACCGGTTGGCTTCATGCGGTCTTGGGACCGTGTGACTCCATGCGGTCTCGGGACCGGTTGGCTTCATGCGGTCTTGGGACCGTGTGACTCCATGCGGTCTCAGGACCGGTTGGCTTCATGTGGTCTTGGGACCATGTGACTCCATGCGGTCTCGGGACCAGTTGGCTTCATGCGGTCTTGGGACCGTGTGACTCCATGCGGTCTCAGGACCAGTTGGCTTCATGCGGTCTTGGGACCGTGTGACTCCGTGCGGTCTCAAGACCGGTTGGCTTCATGTAGTCTTGGGACCATTTGACTCCATGCGGTCTCGGGACCGGTTGAGTCTTTTATGATTGTTTTGTGTCTTTTTCTGCCAATAGGAAAGGGAAAAGTTAGTCTAATAGTATATTTACAATAAGAGGGAATATTTAGGGATTATGTATAATTCTAATTAAGAAAGAGTGTGAAAAACTAAAGAAAAGACGAATATAATCAACCCAAAATTTGAGGTTATCACCCCCCCTAACTTAGAGTCTAGCTTGTCCTCAAGATAGATAGAGCTGAGGCATGTAACAGTGAGGTGATTTTATTTAGTTAAGATTTCCATAGTCTTGCTTCAGTTCTAAATCAGAGGTCTCTTGAGGTCATATTAGAGCTTCTGCTTGCCTTAATTCTTTCAGGTATAGAGAATTGCGTGGATCTCCGGTTTCCTCTAAATCACGTAGCTCGTATTGGGACCACCTTTTTCGTGATGTTATTATGTGCATGTCATTGAATCTAATCAGATTTGTACTTCTTTTGAAAACCTATCGGAAACTAGAGTGGTTATGAGGTTTGGCTAAGGGATTTTGTGTAACTCTCCCTTTTAGCGGGAGAGGGTTTATCTATGCTTTTAGTAACTCACTACCGGGCACGACACATCTGCCTTCATGAGGGCAACTGAATGTACCGGCCGGGCGAGCCCTTTATCAGCCTTTTCATATATTTGGAGACCTTAGGATCTTACTACCGGGCACGACACATCTGCCTTTGTGAGGGAGCTGAATGTACCGGCTGGGTGAGACCTTTATGGGTCTTCATATAAGTCCTTATGCATGGCACAACTCTCATGTTTTTATTCAACACTCTGGCTTTTATTCGAAAACTCACAGGCTTGGGATTTGGATATTTGGGTTTTTGGTTGGGCAGCCAAGCCTCTTTTATTAAAAAGAAGAAAACTGTTCTTAGAATTTCCCGACATGCACTTATTTTCTGGTTCGTGGTCCACTTGCGAGGTTCCTTGATTTGGATTTCACTGACTTCCCTCCTGTCCTTGAGAATATTTGGCTTGCTTCGGCTTTGATATTGACTTATTGAAGAGTCTGATGTAGAACTGAAGCAAAATCATGAAAGTCAATCGTGAAGGAAATTTATTAACTCGCCTTTACATGCCTTTATGCTATTATTATTTTTATTCTTGAGGACTACTGGATTCTTAAGTCAGCAGGGGTTGATCTTGATCCAAGAGGGATGCTATTCTATATGAGTGGGGTTTAATGTTAGGAAATCTAAAACAAAAAACAAAGACTAAAAGTGTAAAAGAATTTGTACAAAAATAAAGAGAAGGGAGAATTGAGAAGAAAGGTTTGTAGAAATGATACCTCGCCCTTATCTAGTGTACTCCCCCCCTAACTTATCACTCACGCTATCTGCAGAGTGTCAAGGTGAGAGGATGAGATGTACAAGGAGAAGGGCATTAGGCTTCTGTTAATCCTTTGTTTGCGCCGTGTGAGTAGAGTAGGTTAGCAGCGAACTTTCCGCGAAGGGTGTGGTAATCCACATCTGTCATATCCTCTAATGGTCTTTGAAGGGTCATGATGGTGTATATCCAATACAGGACATGGAAGCCACAGTCATTTGACTGGCGAATTTGCTGTGGACATTTGTGGTTGAAGGTTGGGCGATGAAAATGTTCTTTGCCATAAGCCCTTGAATGCTGACTTAAAAAGGCGATTAATTTGTCAGCGCATTCCTTCGCTACTACCTCTGTGGGCATCTTTGGTGTCACGAAATAATTCCTCTGTCATGGATTGTACTGGCTATCGGAACTGTTATAGATTGTAGTTGTTCTTTCTGGTAGGTTTGTTGCCAGGAGCATCCAATGCTTTTGATAAAGCAAGGGTAGCATGATGAAATTCGGCATTGTGTGTTGTAGAAAGGAGATTAGGGCGTCAGTTGTTCCGAAGTTCTTTAGCTTTAAAAGATCATCCTTCATGTATGGGGATGCCATATATGTTGTGGGGTTATTTTGGACGAGGAGAAATTGATAAGCGGCCATTAAGCTGACGGTGAGAGATCCTTTAAACTGTATAGTCTCTCGAAGCGTGTCTGCCATTATTAGAATGTCACCAGACATGAATACGAGTTCATCCTTTTCGGTGGAGAGCCTCGACATGATGAGGCGTAGTTCAATGTCGAAGAGAACTTTGCAAGCACTGAGGTCAAAGTTCGGGAAAGTTGGTTCTATGGCAGACAAAGGATCTATGTCACTCTTTCTTTGCTCGGGAGTTGTGGCTGTCGCTTTGGATCTCTCCAACTCTTTCAAAGTTTTTCGGAAAGGTCACCTCTATGGCCGTTGTATTGATGAAAAAAGGTAACGAGGGACGTCATCTGGTGCCATTATCGGATCCTTGAAGAACCGTCTATCACAAATGAGCTCCATGGCGTAACATCCTCGCAAGAAGTGAAAATCTTCAACGACTAGATCAGAAAAAGGGATTTCTTGGTTCAGTGCTTGGATGTGATGGATGGTGCAAAAAGCGCAGTCCCCAGATCCCTCAGCAGCTTGAACATGTGGGTTAATGATTTGGAACCAGGGTTGGCTCCAGTCTTGGCAGAGGGATGGGCGCGCAACCCAGATTAACTTGATAAGCCTGAAAGGTATGCATCGTGCTTCACCTGCTTCTTGACCAACAAAATTTATTGTACCGACAGGTAGCTCAGTGCCGCAAAAATTATAGACCTTGGCGTCCCGAGCCTCGGTGTCTACAATCATAAAAAGCCAGTGGTCCGAAACTTGGAAGGGCACTGTGAGATAACATGCCCGCCGTGCTAAACCAGCACGCAGCCGCTCTATGGATTTTACTCGTATATCTTTGTATAAAAGGTCGATGGATAGAGTAGGTGAGGCGTTAAAGACTGGCTGCTGCCTCTTAGAACTTTTGTATACTTCTATACAGTTGGCGAGTAGGACACGGAAGGTTGCCATTGGCATCGTGGACCGAGGTCGCAGGATGTTGCGGAAGTCTTCTCGTGTCAACTTGCGCTTAGTTTTTGTGTTATGATAGATGATGTCTTCCCTCGATTTTGCATCGTCGACAATAGTGTTCAGTATAAAAATATCCTGAGCATCTAGTGTGGAGATGGCCGCCATATCTAAATCATGAATTTTGTGCGGTAGAGGTGGTGGTGGGGGAAGCTCCTGCGGAGGAGGGGGAGAAGAAGGTTATTCCAGGACTTCTGCATAGCCTTGCAAATCGTCATCCGAGTCAATAGAAGAATCGAGTTCTTCATACATATCTAATCGCACTCGTTCTGACTCGTCCTGGTCATCGGGGAAAGGCACTGATATGTCAAGTGCGGAGAGAGGTTGAGCGGTTGTTGCAGGTGGGCTTGTGCTGGTTCGTAATAGACAGTGGTGGAACTCAGTGAAAGCCACATTTTTAGAAGAATCCCCAATGGATCCCAAATTAGAGTATTCAAGGAATTGGTCCCCATATGACATGTTTACATTGTCGTTGTGGGTGGGGGACTTGGGAAGGTGTCCACCTTCTTGGTGACCTTTGTCATAACCTTTTTGAGAAGGTTCTGATGCTTGTCTAGGATCCTCTCCATCATTAGATTTGTCACCTGAGTAGGTGGTATCGTTGTTAGAGTCGGCAAAGGATTTGTTGACTCCTCTTGGTGATTGTTTAGGTGTGCGAGGGTGCTGCTGATGGTGTCCAAGCGCGTGCTAAGAGCTGCTTGTTGCTATTTGAGCTCACAGAGAGTCTCAGGCAGAGGTTGATTCTGCCTAGAGATCTCATCGACTTGCGTAGCCATCGCCTCTTGCTGGCGCTTCGCTCCAAGGACCAACTCGGGCAGGTTGTTGAAGTGGCTGTTGATGTGATCAACTTTCTTAGCCACCGCATCTTGTCGTTGCTGAAAACCTTGGAGGATGTTGGGCAAGGCACGATTCTGTTCGTCGATCGTGGCCACCTGTTTAGATAATCCCTGCACATAAGAAAAAATAGAATGTAAAATGTTAGAAGTATCGGTGAGGAGGTTTCGGATGACGTCAAATTGATGGCCGAATTCCGCACCGATATTGGGAAAGGGATCCTAGAGGTGGAAGGGTGGGGTGGCTGGGGTGTGTGTGGGAGGGTGGTAGTGCCTTGCAGAGGAGACACTGATGGTGGCGCGAACTGCGTGGTGACTATGGATCGAGTCACCAGCGGTGTCGGGGTGGTGGTGGATGAGAAAGGTGGTCGTATCTCAGGTGAAAGTGGTGGGAGTGATTGTGTTGGGGTAGTGACTGTGGAGGTGGAGGGGAAAGTGGTAAAGTCGGGCATAGGGGTGGAGAAGGGGGAACCCGAAGGGAAAAGGGGTGAAGAAGAAGATGCGAGTGGTAGTGTGGTTGTGGGGAAAAAAGGAAGGGTGGTGGATGTTGGAAAGGTAGAGGGTGGTGAGGTGGTGGCAGTTAGCTCAGCATTTAGACTCATAATGAAGGAGTCTAAAGATGAGGTGGTGATGTGATCTTCGGGAAGGGGGTTGTCTTCTGGATGTGGTTTGGAAGTTGGTGTCCCCGACAGATGTTGTTTCTGTGAAAGTCTAGTGGAAGGTCATTTCAGAGGAATTTTTGGTATTCTGGCTGTCGGGGCATTGATGCTGAGTTCAGTCTACCCCGCCTTTATTTTCTTTGCTGGTGATTTTACAAGTAGCTAAGAGTTTGGTAAGCTCCTCGACAGTGAAGAGGAGCTTTTCCTTGTCATAGTCTGCGAGCTCCGGGAGCGGTAGTAGGGTTTTGGATGACTTGACTGTAGGGCAGAAGACGTAATGTAGCTGTGCATCCTTTTCCTTAATAATGAAGGAGTTCTTCAATGTTTGTTCATTAGTAAGGACGTCACCCTTTATTTGCGTGCATCTGGGTAGAGGTCTATCCATCTTGAGATATTTGATGATGGATGTGAAATGACCTCCCATGCATATTTCCTTTCCCAGGGAGTAGGCAGATAATTTTTGGATCAGATGTCGTCCAATGTTGACTGGCATTCCGTTTAGAATGGACTAGAGAACAAAGAGATCTGAGATTGTAACATTCCCTCCTTCTGTCCTGGGGAAGAGAGCGCATGCTAGGATTTTGTGTAAGGTGTGCACTAGTCCAGAATGAATATTCGATGCTTTGCATGTCTTAGCATCATAGGTGGGGAGCCCAGTCAGAGATTTCCAAAAGCTGTGCCTGTTGAAATTAGGATTCTCAGTTCCCACAGCCTTGGCTTTCTTTAGATGCTCCTGGTTGTCAATAAAAGTTTCATTCAACATGTTTTCTGTGATGACAACTTTGCTACCGAAAAGTTGGGTGACCAGCCTACGGTCACCTCCATCCTGTGATCTATCCACAATTTCAACTGGCTCTTTGTTAAGAAAGATGAAAAATTCAGTTGTGGGTTCGGAATATGAGATCTCAGGTACTAAACATAGCCTTGCAAGGTTGGCTTTGTCTAGCATGTTGAAAATTCGGTCATGGATCCCCATCTTAAGTAGTACGCTGGAGCAGACGTACTTAGTAGGTTTTAGGATTTTGTCGGTGGAGAGGGCAGTGTTTATGTAGAGGTTTTCTGGTGGTGGTGCCGCGGTGGTGACGGGAGGGAAAGTGGGGACAGAGATGGTTGCGGGAGTGGCAGCGGAGGTGGTGATTGGTGGAGTGTTTCCTACCAGGATTTTCTCCCTTGCAGTGGCAAGACGAACTTGCTTTCTGGCTCATTTCTTGGAGGGCTGTCTGGTTGCAGTATCTTGGACTTTGCGTTTCCCCTTTGATTCTTCAGCTGGGGATTCCTCCTCAGAGTTTGGCTTGTAATCCGAGCCTTCATCATCGTCGGAAGAAATTTCTTCCACTTCTTCTTCAGGTGCCTCGGCCAGGCACTTGTTGATGCGGTCAATTTTGCACAGAACCGCCATGATTTTGACATTAGGTGGGGCCTTCCCAGTGTTGTTGTAGTTGTCTATGATCTTCTGGAGTTTGGCCTGGTCTTCCAGCATTTGCTCCTTTGTCCAGAAAGGAGCATCTTCGCATCCTTTGGCATGCTTAGCTGGTGATTCCATTTCTGAAAAGTAGAAAATCCTAAGTAAGAATACATGCTTAGAAAAGAAGTGGATTTTTATTTTTATTTAAGTTGTTTTATATTTTTATGAAACTTAAATGAATGTGGAAGGCCAAATGGTTTGAAGACCATTTGGTCCCAAACGGTTTCAGGACCATTTTGGTTCCAAATGGTTTGAAGACCATTTGGTCCCAAACAGTTCCAAGACCGTTTGGTCCCAAACGGTTCCAAGACCGTTTGGTCCCAAAACGGTTCCAAGACCATTTGGTCCCAAATGGTTGAAAGACTGTTTGGTCCCAAACAGAAATGGTTCCGAGACCGTTTGGAAGGTGAAACGTCGGGTAACAGCTGGCAAAGGGAAAGCGGAGGCGCCGGCGATAAAGACGAAGGCGGCGATGGAAGGAGCCGACAGAGATAAAGACAAAGATAAAGAGGATCGCGGTGGAGCCGACGGTGATGGAAAAGAGGGTGGAGGGTGCCACACCGGCACCATAGATGATGACAGAGGTGAAGACAGTTGTGGAAGCAAAAAGGTCGGACATTGCCACGGTGTCACATGCGGGCGTTGCGATGGTGGCTGGACTACCTTGCAGCCGAAGGTGGAGATGATGATCGTGAAGTGGAGAGAGGAGGCGAGGTCGACAGAGGTGAGCCGCACGGGATCAAGGAAAACAGAGGCAAAGGAACAGCTCTTACGCAAAGGTTTGAGAAAGCTCATGAGTCAAAGAGGGAAGAACGAGGGGGTAGGGTTTATATTTATAGGGATCGGGGTCGACCTTACAAATTCTCCAGGTCAAACGGTTTCAGGACCGTTTGATCCCAAACGGTTTGGAGACCGTTTGGGAGGGTTAAGGTCGAAAGGATTTTTGTATTTTTATGTTTGTTTTGGTTATGTGAAATTTTTATATTTTCAAAAGATAAACCTAAGGTAAATAACGGAAAATAAAAGAAGAAGTTGAAATCTTGGGTTGCCTCCCAAGTAGCGCCTGGGTTTTACGTCGCTGGCTCGACGAAGCTTTGATGTTTGTTATGCTGACGACGTGGCGTCTCTGACTTCGATGGTGTGTCTTGGCATTTTATCTACTGGAGTGTAATATTTTTTCAAACGATGGCCGTTGACCGTCCTTTCTCCTCTGTTATTGTCTACAATTATGACAATTCCAGTTGGGTATATATGCTTTATGGTGAAGGGCCCAGACCATTTTATTATGAATTTTCCGGGGAACAACTTGAGCTTGGATTTGAAAAGGAGAACTTTGTCGCCGATGGCGATGTCTTTCCTTTTAAGATGACCGTCATGCCACATTTTAGTTTGCTCCTTATAAATCATGGCACTTTGATAAGCGGTCATTCGAAGCTCCTCGAGCTCCTGTAGTTGGAGTTGTCCATTTTCTCCGACACTTTTAAGATCAAAATTTAGCTGTTTGATGGCCCACCAAGCTTTGTGTTCTAGTTCTACTGGAAGATGACATGATTTTCCGTATACCAAACAGAACGGGGTTGTCCTGATTGGTGTTTTATAGACTGTTCGGTATGCCCAAAGGGCATCGGGAAGCTTGGCGGACTAGTCAGTGCGGTTTCTGTTGACTGTATTTTCTAGGATCACCTTTAGTTGTCTATTAAATACCTCAACCTGACCATTGGTCTGTGGATGGTAAGGCGTTGCTACTTTATTGTTGACTTTGTACTTTTTTAATAGGGCTTCAAAACTTCATTCCAGGAAATGGGTCCCGCCATCTGATATGATAGTTCTAGGGACTCCAAATCTAGGGAAAATGATATCTTTGAACAATTTAATAACAGGTTTGGAATCGCTAGACACAGTGGGTGTAGCTTCGACCCATTTCGAGACATAGTCCACCGCAACCAGGATGTAAGAGAAACCATAGGAAGAAGGAAAAGGCCCATATAGTCTATCCCCCACACATCGAATAGCTCAATTTCTTGCCACATTGTGAGGGGCATTTCATTCCTTTTGGACATGTTACCAGAAAATTGGCATTTGTTGCAAGCTTTCACAAAATTGTAGGAGTCCCTTGCTATGGTGGGCCAGAAGAAGCATGATTGCAAAACTTTTATAGCAGTTTTCTTTGCACTCATGTGCCCCCCGTGGGTCCTGAATGGCAATGCTCTAGGATGGGGGTGATCTCTTCTTTCGGTAAGCAGCAACGGAAAAGTACGTCAGCACAAAGGTGAAACAGGTAAGGTTCATCCCAATAATATTGCTTTATGTCGTGGAGGAATTTCCTTTTGTCATGCTGGGAAGCGGATGGATGAATGATTCCTGTAGCTAGATAATTGACAACATCCGCATACCAAGGGAATCTGTGGGTGGCATTCATTAATTAGTCGTCTGGAAGAGAGTCGCGGATAGGGATTTTATCTTTGTCTTCTACTTCAATACGACTGAGATGGTCAGCTACAACATTTTCCACCCCGCTCTTGTCTTTAATTTCTAAATCAAATTCCTGAAGCATCAACACCCAACGGATAAGTCTGGGTTTGGCATCTTGCTTCTGAATCAGGTATTGAATGGCAGAATGGTCGGTGTAAATGATAACCTTGGATCCAATCAAATAGGAGCAGAATTTCTCAAATGCATAGATGACAGCCATGAACTCCTTTTCTGTAGTAGTGTAGTTCTTCTGCGCTTCATCTAGTGTTTTAGATGCGTAGTAAATTACGTAGGGTTTCTTGTCGATCCGCTGTCCTAACACTGCCCCTATGGCATAATCGCTAGCGTCACACATGATTTCAAAATGTTGCGACCAATCTAGAGCTCTCAGTATGGGTGTAGAAATTAAAGCATTTTTGAGAGTTGAGAAACTTTATAGGCAGTCTTGGTTAAAGATGAACTCAGTATCTTTGGTCAGGAGTTGGGTCATGGGTTTTTCTATTTTTGAGAAATCCTTAATGAATCTTCTGTAGAACCCCACATGACCCAAGAAAGCCCTTACGCCTTTTATATCTTTCGGTGGCGACAACTTTGAAATAACATCGATTTTTGCCTTATCGACCTCGATCCCTCTGTCACTCACTCTGTGCTCGAGGACGACACCTTCAGTTACCATGAAGTGGCATTTTTCCCAATTCAGTATAAGGTTCATTTCCTCGCAACGTTGTAAAGCTTGTCTAAGGTTGATTAAACAGTTATCGAAAGAATCTCCGTAAACTGAGAAATCATCCATGAAAACTTCCATTATGGATTCTGTTAATCCTGTGAAAATGGCGGACATACACCTTTGGAAAGTAGCGGGTGTGTTACACAACCCAAATGGCATTCTTCTAAAAGCGTATGTTCCAAAAGGGCAGGTGAAAGTAGTTTTCTCCTGGTCGTCCGGGTGTATGGGTATTTGGTAGAACCCGAAATAACCATTGAGATAGCAGAAGTATTTCTGATGAGCTAAACGCTCTAGGACTTCATCGAGAAAGGGCGGGGGGAAGTGATCTTTCCACGTGGCTTTGTTCAATTTTCTATAGTTGATACACATCCTCCACCCTGTCACCGTCCTAGTAGGTACTAACTAATTTTTGTCGTTAAGCACGACAGTATTGCCTCCCTTTTTAGCAACTACTTGGATGGGGCTGACCCACTGGAAGTCAGAAATCGGGTAGATTATGCCGGCTTTTAGTAATTTAAGGACTTCCAGGCAAACTACCTCTTTGATATTAGGGTTCATCTTCCTCTGATGTTCGCGTGATGGCCTAAATTCTTCGACCATGGGTAGTCTGTGCATGCATAGGGCAGGATTTATGCCTGTCAGGTCAGTTATTTTATATCCAATGGACTTTTTGTGTTTCTTCAGCTCATCCAGAAGTCTTGCTTCCTGTTTTTTTGTTAAGGTGGAACTAATGATGACCGGGCATAATTTTTCCTCGTCCAAGAAGGCATGTTTGAGTCCCATGGACTGAGTCTTCATCTCAGGAGCCTTAGGTGGCTCAGTTGCTTCTATAATGGTGACAACTTTGAGTTCTTCAAAGGTGGTCGTCGGTGCTTCTTCGACCTTCTCTAAGTGTTGTAGACACTGTTGAACCAACTCATTTGAAGAGAATTTGACTTTTGGGTTGGTTAGGACATTCTCTAACTCGTCCGCTGGCTCAGATATTTCTAATTGAGACATTTGTTGTATTGCGTCTAGAAGAAAAACCTCCTCTTGGATGATGGGGCCTTTCATGCTGTTGAGGACTCAGAATTGAATCGCTTCTTTTCCGAGCCTTAGAATGATGGTACCAGCTTCAACATTGATAAGCGCCCTGGCAGTAGCGAGGAAGGGTCTGCCAAAAATTATTAGGTATCTCAGATCTTCCTTAATATCCATGATGACAAAGTCGCACAGGACATAGGCGTCCTTGCCTATCCTAACTGGAATATCTTCAATAATTCCAAGGGGTGCGGTGATTGTAGAGTCAGCTAATTGAATTGTCATTGTTGTAGGCAACAATTTGGTGAAACCTAATCGTTTGCACATAGAATAGGGCATAATAGATATGCTGGCCCCTAGGTCAGCTTATCTCTTTTTGGTTGATGCATTTCCAATGCAGCATTGAATTCCGAAGGAACTTGGATCCTTCTTCTTCTTTGGCATTTTATTCAGGATGATATCAGAGGTGGTTTGGGCAAGCTTGACAGTTTCTTGTTCCTCGGTGATGTACTTCCTTGATAACAGAGTTTTGAGGTATTTTTCCCAAGCCGGTACCTCAGAGAGGGCATCAAGGAGTGGGATATCGATGTAAAGTTTCTTCATCGCCTCCTTGAATTTTTGGAACCTGGTATCCATTTTCGTTTCTCGCAATCTTCCTGGATATGGGATCCTTGGTTTATACTGTAAGATTTCTGGCTCTGTGGACACTTGTTCTTTTCCTTTGCCCTTTGCATTCTCTGTGGACTTCTCCGTTCCTGTCTTCGGGCTTTCATTTATCATGAAAGTAGGTGTATTATCATCATCAAGGGTGATCCTGGTGGTTTCATGAAGGGTACGTCCAGATCTCATAGTAACATCATTCAACTGTTCAGGCATGTTCTGTCTGTGTCTAGGATTGGATTCAGGCTTCCCTACAAACGTGCTTGCTGGAGGCTTCAGTTGTGCAGCAATTTGGGCAAGTTGAGCCTCTACTGCCTTTTGTTGAGCTTGTTGATTAGCAAGCATAGTCTGTTGTGACTGCAGCATCTTCCTTATCAAAGTCATCTCATCCTCTGGCTGAGAAGGAGTATTCTTCTGAGGAATTTGTTGTTGTCCTTATTGAGGTTGTTGTGGTGGCAGTGCTAGCTGAGGTTGCTGCAATTGAGGGTGCAGCTGTGGGTGTAGAGGAGGATGAGTATACTGATAGTAGGCAGATTGGTTCCTGGGGTAGTTAGCTCTCGTGAAGTTATTCCTGGGGTTCCCTTGATTTTGATTGAAATTGTTTGGGAATCCCAGTGGTAACCTACTAGAGGATCCTCCCTGCGTCTGGTGTTGCGGATTTGCGGTCCCAGCAGGGTTCCCGTACTGAAATCCTGGGTGGTTCTTTGGCTGATTAGGATTATAATAGACTTATCCAGGGATAGAATGGATAGAGTTGACTTGTTTCGACAGTTGTTCTTCAGACTGGTAAGTGATAGGTTCATACTGTTGTGGTGGTGGATGCAGATCCATCATCACATTATAAAGCATACCGCATGAAAGGGTTGGATGATTAGAAGCATGACAGGCTTCACAGGTTCCAGTGGCGGCCTTGACTTGTTGAACTAGAGGATTTTTCTTCTTGTCAAACTCTCCAAAAGAAGTTTCGAGAGCTTGTTGCTTAGAAGCTATGGTTTTCAAAGCTTCAGCAATTGCCTTCATCTCTATAGATTCTTCATCTTTATATACCTTGAGGACTCGTTTTCTAACTGATCGTCCCCAATTGGACTGATTCTCAGCTCTGAGTGTGACTATTTTCCAGGCATCCTCGTAATTCTTTCTCATAAAGTTTCCTCCAGATGAGGAATCCAGAAATTGCTTTATGTCATCACTCACTCCTCTATAGAATGTTTCTATCAATTGGTTCTAGGAGATTCCATGATGAGGACACTTTCGCAAAATCTCTTTGAACGTTTCCCATGCTTCAGCAAGAGATTCTCTGAGAAGTTGAGAGAAGTGATTAATCTTCCCCCTGATCTCATAAGTCAGTGAAGGGGGAAAGAACTTCTCCAAGAACTTTTCTTCCAGGGGAGCCCAGGTGGTGATTATTGGCTCCCTGTCAAGTGAGTTATACCAACTCAGAGCTCTCCCAGACTGAGTGAAGTGAAACAGATGAAGCATTATTGCATCAAAAGCAACTCCGGCTTGCGGGACCAGGCGGCACAGTGCCTTAAACCTTTTCAGATGATCCATACAATCATCTCCAGAACTTCCGGAGAATGAGATGCCCTGCATGATCTGGATCCATTGGGTCTGAATCTCAAAGTTGGGTATGTTGATGATCGGAGGTCGGACCGGATGGTTATCTTTGTAGTTCTTAGGGACAGCATAGTCCCTCAACTGCTTGTTCCTTAGTTCCAACTGAGCAGCTTGGGTTGCTGCCTCATTCTCAGCTCTAATGCAGGCTTGTTCTTTCGCACGAATCTTCGCTTGAATCTGAGCACGAGTATCAGCGATGAGTTGTGCTCTTTGAGTGGCGATAGCGGCATTGACCCTCTCCATCACCAATATAGCCTGGCGTTGATCTTCAGCCATTTTCCTGGCTCGTTGGGGATTGAGTCTGATTCGGCAATGGAAGCTTCTCTCTACCTCAGAGTCGTACACTGGATCAGGGGAGAATCTGCGGTTATGCGATGATTGCATACACATTTTCTACCTGAGTAGAGAAAAGGCACTACTACAGAAACAGCGTTCAATGTCACTTTTCTAGGCGTCGGTTATTTAGGAAAACTGACGCCTATAATATTAGGCATCGGTTATTTAGGAAAACTGACGTCTATATTCGAAGACCAGCCAGACATGGGTACCGCTTTATATTCAGCGTCGGATGAGTATAACCAACCGATGCCTAAAATCGCCCGCGAAATCCAATTTTTGAGTGAAAACATTTTAGATCACATACAACGTCGGTTTTTTAACAATTCACCGACGCCTATTTTAAAAGAAAATTTGCGGGAAAAGTCCCACTTTCAGCGTCAGTTATCCTTCGATAACCGACGCTGATAATGGTTCCTGCCAAAAAATTTAGGGTAAGGGTTGTCTATTTGGGCGTCAGTGTTTTACTATCAACCGACGCCGAAGACTTTAGGTGTCATTTGTAGTTAATAACCGACGCCTTTACAAACTTAATAGACTCATGATTGATCGCACCGGTACCTGTTTCATTGTCTTCATCACCCGCTAGCTGCTGCTCGATCGCCCGCTAGCTGCCTGCTGGTTCACGCCGTCGCCGACGCTGCCTGTGCTTCCTCGCCTCGCCTCGCCGTCGCCGCCGACAGTGATGTTGCTCTGCATCGCCGCCGCCGCCCGCCACCTGCTCTGCTGCTCCTGCGTCGCCGCCGCCCTAGCTTCATCTTGTGTTGCCAGCGCCGCCCACTCCTTCCTCCCTGCTCACTCCCGCCATGCCGCCTAGCTTCGGTCTGCTCTCTAGGTATTAGCCGTAGCCTTTCTCCCTAGCTTTTTACCTACATGCAGCAAACACGACTGTGGCTTTGTTGGCCTACCATGGTCGTGCTGGGCAGCACGGTCATGCTGCCCAACACGACTGTGGTAGGCTAACACAGCCACGGCCGTGTTTGTTGTTGGTAAGGATATGAACAAATCTATATGTAATGCTTTATGTAAATTCTAGGATACGAACAAATCTTTTGCTTGCATATATTTGTGCTTCTAATCCTAATGCTTGACCTATTCAGTAAATTTTGATGCATGTTGAAATAAGATTTGAACTTGTCCATTCTAGCATCCTAATTTGATTTGATTAAACCCTAACATTGATGAAACCCTAACATCAATTGTGATGAAACCCTAACATGTACATATCTATTATTATGTTTGTTGGCCTAGAAACCCGTCCAAGATTTACTCATTAGGAGTAAATATTGGATAGTCCCCAGTTAGGGACTGTTCTTGAACACCTAATCTCACTTAGGATGTAAGTGTATAATGTGTATTGGGTTTTCAAGAAAATTTTGGTAGCATTTCCCCGTTTGTTCTCTAAGTACATATGTACTTAGAGAACAATGGGGAAATGCTGCCGAAATTTTCTTGAAAACCCAATACACATTATACACTTACTAGTGAGATTAGGTGTTCAAGGATGGGATAGGTGGTACACGTTTATTATATATAAGAATGTCATCACATGTGTTTGTTGGAGTAAATCTTGGATAGGATGTAAGTGTATACCCTAATCCTAATATATACTTGTTTACTCTTTGATCATAGAATGGATAGATCATGGATGTCCATTCGCAATCGCTGCACCCCAGATTTTATATCTGGTCTTGATCAGTTTGTTAGATTTTCCGAGGAACATAGGAAAAAACCTACAGATAGGTTGTACTGTCCATGTAGGCATTGCGGTAACAACTTGAAAGTCAACACTGGTGAGGAAATCAAAAGTCATGTCATGTGCAACGGGATTGTACAAGGCTATACAGAATGGCACTGGCATGGAGAGATTTCAAACTCGAAACCAGTAGATGTTGATGGCAGTGCTTGGGTGGAAGAAGAAATTGCCTCCGATGATGTAGATGTGAACGAACCAGATCCAGTAGACATCGTTGATGCGATGTTGGATAGTTGTAGGGTAGAGCACACCGATCCACCTCCTATCTTTAGAAACATTGTGCATGATGCTAAGATACCATTATACACAGGCTGTGCTAAGTTTACGAAGCTTAGCGCTGTGTTGAGATTGTATAAGTTGAAAGCTAATAATAGATGGAGCGACAAAAGCTTCACTAAATTGTTGACTTTGTTGAAAGAAATGCTTCCTGAAGGAAACAAGCTGCCAATATCAATATACCGGGTAAATAAAATGTTGTGCCCAATGGGAACGGAGGCCAAGAAGATACACACATGCCCGAATGATTGTGTATTATTTCAAAAGGACTATGTAGATTTGAAAGATTGTCCAAAATGTGGTGCGTCACAGTATAAATTGATGACTTCGGGGGAGTCCAAAACTGGTTCTCCTGCCAAGGTGTTGTGGTATCTACCTATAATATCACAATTTCAACGCTTGTTTGCAAATCCGAAAGATGGGAAGAATTTGAGGTGGCATGCAAATGTTAAGAAAAATAATGATGGGATCCTATGACATGCGTCTGATTCCCCACAGTGGAAGAAGATTGATCTATTGTACTCCAAATTTGGTGAAGAAGATAGGAATCTAAGTCTTGGGCTTTGTACAGATGGGATGAATCTGTACGGGACATTGAGCAGCCAACATAGCACTTGGCCAGTCATGCTTGTTATATACAATCTTCCTCCCTGGCTGTGTATGAAAAATAAGTATGTTATGCTGTCGTTGTTGATATCGGGCCCTAAACAACCCGAAAATGATATTGATGTTTATCTTGAACCTCTGATTGATGACTTAAAGAAACTTTGGGTTGAAGGTGTGATGACCTATGATGATTCAGGAAGAGAGACATTTCGTTTGCACGCTATGTTGTTTTGCACTATTAATGACTTTCCATCATATAGGAATTTGTCTGGATATAGTGTCAAAGGAGCTAAAGCGTGTCCTATATGTGAAGAAAACACTGATTCAATAAGACTAAAACATGGCAGCAAGACTGTATATCTTGTTCATCGAAGGTTTCTTTCAAATTCCATTCGTATCGTAGGAAGCGCAAAGCATTCAATGGATGGAATGATGAACAGAGTGCACCTAAACCTATACCAGGGGATGTTGTTTATGAAAGAGTAAAATACATTGTCAATGAATTTGGTAAGAATTCACAATGTAGTATGGCCACACGGAGTGACAATTCTTCATTCAAGAAGAAATCAATATTTTGGGATCTTCCTTATTGGAGTTCTTTGACAGTCAGACATTGTATCGATGTAATGCACGTTGAGAAAAATGTCTGTGATAGCATCATTGGTACTCTGTTAAATATACCAGGTAAGACTAAAGATGGGATAAAATCCAGACTGGACCTACGTGAAATGGGAATAAGGTCAGAATTAACAGAATTACGTGAAATGGGTAATAAAAGAACATACTTAAGAGGTAACCTATTCTTTTTTTAGAATGTTACTGCAAAAGGGAATTCAATAATAAGAAGCTAATGTTTCTTTTATCCATGTATAGGAGAATAAGAGAGTCGAGGATATAGTTGCTAAGAAGGTCAATGATATAGTTTTTGAGAAGGTCAAGGAAGAAATAGTGTAGTGGCAGGCATCTCAGGCATCCAATCAGCCTATGGCGACCCACTCTTCTCTTGATGCACAGACTGTGAGTAATCCTGGAGACCCATCGCCTAGCACGTCTGCTATAAGTATTGTTTATGACATTGTAGCTAGTCTTTTCAAGATGATATGTTCGAAAGGTGATATGTATATATGTATAACATTCTTTACGTAAATTTGTAGGCATTGAAGCCATGCTGCTTAAGAATGCAAGACTATGTTGTTGCAGAGGCGCAGGCTTACCAGTCCCTTCCTGGGGCAATGTCTCATGGGACTCCAATGCCGTAGGGATACGTTCGTGTGAGCCCGATATGTGTATTACCCGATTGGAGGGAAGCTGCATTGCCATATGCCCACCCAGATATTGATACACTTGGTGAGGCAGAAGGCGGGGTGATATTGTGGCCCAAAGCAGATGTCGTCTACACTACTGAAATTGTAAGACAACGTTACATTACTTTAGATTGTTAATGTGTATATATGAGGTCAACTGATCTGAAATTATATATACATGTTAAAAAGAAGACACCTGGAGCACCTAGGCCTCCACCTCCACTTCCTGCATTACCAAGTTGGGTTCCAACTGACCTAAAATACCCGTTAGGTCCTTCTTGTAGGAGAATGGCATGTTGGCTATGGGCACATAATATACATTGCCCTATAATTGTTTCTTTAGAAGCAGATTATGCAGGTCAATCATACGATAGCTCTTTATGTATACAAGATATTATTGAGTTGTTTATGTATGATTGGCTGAATACATCAATGATAGAGACATGGATAAGGTGAGATCTTGTTTATACATCCATATACCTTGTTTCTTATATATTAATGCATACATAATACATGTTTTGCAGCTACTTAGTCGAAGATCATTGCAAACAATTTGCATTTGATCATGTGGGTTTTTTGATTCCATCATTGATTAGTATGGTAGCTAAAGACTCAGATAGTGTTCAACAATACTGTATAGATGCTTTTAGAATTTTCAGTCAGTAAAAGAATACGATAATAATAGCTCCATTCAATGTCAAGTAAGTTTACTTTATTTATAATTTGGACTTAAGAAAATTCCATTTTATTGTGCATTTTGAGTTAATAAATATTTAACTTTTTTACCTCTAGCGGTAGACATTGGGATTTACTAGTTATTGTCCCTGGGACATTCACTGTTTATTATCTAGATCCTGCGGGAAGTACATTGAACACTAAAATTGAACACATATTGAGAATGCCATTATTCTGGTGAGAAATATTTCATTTTTATATCCGTTAACATCTGTTATTACATTACTATTTAATTATGCAATTTACTGTTTACATGTAGGGGTTTCGATGCATTCAAAAATGATGGAGGAAATGTCCCAAGGAGAAAGAACCAGCCAATAATTTGGGAGAATGTAAAAGTAAGTTCCCGACTCAAATGTATATATTATTTATGTGAACTGTGCTTAGTTGTATTTTTTAATATTTTGTATGTTTCAATTTATAGTGTGCTACACAAGACAATAGTTGGGCATGCGTATACTATGTGATGCTATTTATGCAGATGATTATCCGACATGTCGCATTGGATATTAATACCATACATGAGGTATTATATATAGTCTCATTAGTTAGTATGAAATATATCAATCTTGTTTTTATATTATTACTTATATATATACATCATTCTCTTTGCAGGTGTTTAAAACTGACCACACTATAGGTAAACGCTTAAAAAATGTACATGCTCCATATACGATGGAAGCATTAAATGAAATAAGAGAAGAATGGGAAAAAGCCATACGAGCAGTGGCGATTGTAAGATATAATTGGGATGTTGATAGTGATGTTGAATGATATTTTGTAAATGAATATTTATGAATGTTTATACATGTCTGAATGTTTCTACATGTATTTGAATGTTTATACATGTGTGAATGTGAGAATTGAATTGATGTCTGAATGTATCTACTTGTGTGAAAAAATATTTGTTGATTTTGTAGGTTTGTGGCCTGTTTGTAGGCTGATGTCAATGGATGTCGTAGACCTACAGTTCAGAAAATTCAACTGCAGGTTCTCATCCTGCTGACCAGCCACAGCAGGCCTGCAAACTAAGAAGAAAAAAAAATTAAATTATAGGCGTCGGTTATTTATAGAACACCGTCATCAAAGGCATACAGCGTCGGTTATTTGATAAAAACCGACGCCTAATAGGACAAACAACCCGACCATGCAGGAAAGCACGACCGTGGTGGAAAAGGCGTCGCTTATTAGTATAAAACTGACGCCTATAGTATAACACAACTGTGTAGCAAAGCACGACCGTGTCGTCTGGGTGTATGGCGTCGGTTGTTAAGTTGTTAACCGACGTAGAAAGTGTCCTAGGTGGTGCTCTTTTTTGTGGTGCGAACGTTATAGACGTCGGCCAACTATATATAACCGACACCTATATGTCAGATAGGCATCAGTTAGAAAACTGATGCCAAATAGTTCGACCTTTAGCGGCTCCCACATAGGCGCCGCTTGAAAACCGTCGCCAAAGGGGGTTAAACAACCGACCTCAAAGGTTGTTTCTGTAGTAGTGAGAAAACACCTTTTAGATGATGGTAAAGATATAATGATTTCAAGAAGATATGGATTTATCATTAAAAGAAAGTGTAAAACCCTAACCAACTAGCAAGATACTAAATGAAATTAAAACGTTTCGTTGTCCCCGGCAACGACGCCAATTTTTGATGGAGCTTCCACTTACGTGGAATTGCGTGCACCAACTAAAAATCCTAAAGATAGTAAGTGTTTAGGTTTAACCTTGCTTATACTAGATAGAGAACTCCACCCACGTATGCTAAGATACATGGAAGTCTTATCGTAGTATAGTTAAGGGTCGAATCCACAGGACAATGGTCTTGTTGCAAGCAACAAGACGAAAAACGTTAGAATTTCACTTAGTCACTTAGTAGTAGGCACTTAAATCGAAAGGTTGGTTTGATTGTTTTAAACTAAGAAAGGTAAAGTAAGTAAGTAAATTTAAGGAAGTTAAACAATGATAAGAAGTCACTAGGGTGTGATCGGTTTTTCACCGCCACTACACATGGATTAAGACATGCAAAATAAAACATAACCTGCAACAAGAGTTTTAGTCAGTTAGTATCTTTGTAGACTTAGTTTCCTTTCGAAGAACTAACTACAAGGAGTGTGGGAATGATGCAATGCTAGCCATCCCCGAACGAATGGTCAACTGCTTTGCATCATTCCCTTCTCAAAGTGTGTTCCTCAACTTACCAAGGTTGTACTTTTATACGTCAACTGATTCCGTTTCATAGTATGAAAGCACAACATTTGGAAGTGAGTTTACTCCACTTCTCAAAAGCACTCCTAGATACCGAACCAAGCACATGGTGGATACATGCACCAAGAACCAACTTACAAATGAGTTTCAAATCTCATAGTACAAACATAGACAATTCATACTAAAAGATAAAAGATAACACAAGTTGGTGATCAAGCAACAAGCATTCATTAAACGTTTGATGTTTAACTGAAAAGATATAAACTCTATATTACAAACTATGGATTACATTTACATGATATGAAAACATGGGTAGCGGGGCTACTCCCCGCACCCTAGTGAGAAAGACTACTCGCTCATAACTAGGACAAAGAAAGAGGCAAGAAGAGAGAGAGAGAGTGTGTCATCCCCACAAAGGAGAGAGGAAAGCCAACCCCTTGGAGAGAGAGAGAAAGATGATCCACCAGCTTCACAGGTTGCTTGATGACGAGGTCCCCTCTTCCCACCTTCTTTGGCGGAGAGAGAGAAAGCAGCTTCAAGATGGAGTGTGGGTCTCAGATCGGCAGTCCCTGGGCGGAGGATGGAAGTCGGATTTGCTCTAGAGTGATTGAGGCAACCTCTAGACGTCTAAAAAACTTCCCCCACTCTCCGGACCCTTGGGGTCTTATTTATAGGCCTTAAGTGAAGTCCAAACAGTTTGGAGACCGTTTGGACCTCAAGACCGTTTGGGTCTCAAGACCGTTTGGCTTCATGCGGTCTCGGGACCGGTTGGCTTCATGCGGTCTTGGGACAGTGTGACTCCATGCGGTCTCGGGACCGGTTGGCTTCATGCGGTCTTGGGACCGTGTGACTCCATGCGGTCTCGGGACTGGTTGGCTTCATGCGGTCTTGGGACCGTGTGACTCCATGCGGTCTCGGGACCGGTTGGCTTCATGCAGTCTTGGGACTGTTTGACTCCATGCAGTCTCGGGACCGGTTGAGTCTTTTATGATTGTTTTGTGTCTTTTTCTGCCAATAGGAAAGGGAAAAGTTAGTCTAATAGTATATTTACAATAAGAGGGAATATTTAGGGATTATGTATAATTCTAATTAAGAAAGAGTGTGAAAAACTAAAGAAAAGACTAAGATAATCAACCCAAAATTGGAGGTTATCATGAGGAGAGACATTTGCTCAATGCAATCAATCAAATAGACTTCTTCCTGCATGCTCGGTCTTCACATGCTTTCAAAAACTTTGAACTCGAGGGTTTCTTTCCCTAGTCTGAGCAGCAAGGTCCCTGCTTCAACATCAATCAAAGCTCTTGCATTGGCGAGAAAAGGACGGCCAAAGATGAGGGAGTATCTGGAGTCTTCCTTTATGTCCATGATGACAAAGTCACATGGGACATAAGAGTCTTTTCCAACCTTGACAGGGACATCTTCAATGATTCCCAAAGGAAGAGTCATAGAGTTATCTGCAAGTTGAATGGTCATTCCAGTCGAGAGAAGTTCTGCAAACCCTAACCTCTTACAAAGTCTAAGCGGCATGATTGAGATGCTAGCACCGAGATCGGCTAATCCCTTCTTACATGAGGAGTCACCGATATGGCATGAAATACCAAAGGATCCCAGATCTTTCTGTGTCTTGGGCATCTTGCTCTAGATGATATCAAAAGTGGTTGATGCTAGCTTAACTGTCTCATATTCTTCAGTTATGTACTTCCTTGTGAGGAGAGACTTTAAGTACTTAGTCCAGGCTGGTATCTCGGCCAGCACATCTAGAAAGGGTATATCTACATGAAGCTTCTTCATAGCTTCTTTAAACTTGTTGAATCAAGTATCGAGCATTGTCTGCTTCAAACAAGCTGGGAAAGGAGGACGAGGCTTGTATACTAGGACATCTGACTCAAGTGTGTCTTATGCCTCTGTAGCCAAAGGTTCCTCCACTCTTGCTTTGTCTGTCTTATCAGCGGTTGGTTGTTCCTCCGGTTGAGACTCAGGTATTGTATAGTCTTGGACATCCACAAGGTCATCATCATTTGTTGCCACTATTGGTATCTTAGTAGGGGAGTCAGAATAGTCTTTCCCGGACTTGGTGGTGACATCTTTCAATTGCTCAGGATGTTTAGGATTGTTTTCGGGTTGTCCAGCAAAGACTCCAGCAGGTGGCTTCATGCTAGCCGCAAGTTGAGCTAGTTGAGATTCAATAGCCTTCTGATGGGCTTGCTGGTTAGCTATCATAGTCTGTTGTGACTGCATCATCTTCTCAATAGCTGACAATTTGTCATCAGGAGATATGGGACCAGCTTGTTGCCCTTGTTGTTGTTGTTGATAGGGGACTTGGTTGGGGTTTTGAAACTGAGAATTGTTCTGATAATTGTTGTAGTTTCTATTCTGGAAGTTACCTCTGAAGTTACCTCTGAAGTTCCCTTGATTCCCAAAATTCTATTGTTGGTTATACTGGAATCCTGGAGGGCCTCGTTGTTGAGTATTTGAACCAAGTTGTCGCGAGTTCTCCGCTCCAGAAGGATTTCCATATTGAAAACCTGGATGGTTCCTATTCTGATTCGGATTATAGTACCCTTGACCCGGGATAGTGCTGATAACATTCAGATTTTCCAATTGACCACTATCACCTTGGGCACAGGTATTGCTTAAAACAACATCATAGAGAATGTTACAGGCTAGAGTAGAATGATCAGTTCCTTTGCATGCTTCGCAGAAGAGTGAAGCTGCCTTAACTTGTTCTTGTTGTCGAGGGGGTGAATGTCTCCTTTCATAAGCTGCGAGAGATGATTCTAGATGGTCTTGCTTGGCAACCAGGAGTTTGAGAGATTCAACGATAGACTTGTACTCGGGTGTTGCTTCGGCCATAGCTACCTTCAGCACTCCTTTGCCAACAGGTCTACCTCAGTTGGCTTGGTTTTCAGCTCCAAGGGTGACAACCTTCCATGCGCTATCATAACTCTAACGCATGAAGTTTCCTCCAGACGAGGAATCCAAAAACCTCTTGATATCATCGTATACACCTCTATAAAAGATTTCAATGAGTTGATTCTTTGGAATGCCATGATGTGGACACTTGCGTAGAAGCTCCTTGTATCTTTCCCATACTTCAGCTAGGGATTCTCCAGGGACCTGGGTGAATTGCGTTATTCAGCCCCTGATTTCATATGTGAGAGAAGGTGGATAAATTTTTTCCAGGAAAACATTTTGAAGTTGTTCCCAAGTGGTGATGAGTTCGCACTGTAAGGAGTTATACCAACTCATGGCTCTATCGGTAAGAGAGTATTTGAAGAGACGGAGTCTGATGGCATCATCTGTGACTCCATTTTGCTTTGTCATGGCACATAGATCTATAAACCTCAGAAGATGTTCTTGACTATCCTCTCCTTGCTTATGATAGAAATGACTATTTTGAAGCAGCGTAACCCAATGTGCTCTTATCTCAAAATTCGGAGCGTTGATGGGAGGAGGTTGCACTGGGTGATGAACGTCAGCAACTTTAGGGATTGAGAACTCCCTAAGGTCTTTTTGTAACTCTGCTTGTTGAGCTGCTGCTTGGGTTGCTTGGATTTCTTCTTGAACTGCGGCTCAGGCTTCTTATATAAGCATGTCTCTTTGTGTATTAAGGGCTTGAGCTACCCTTCTAGAAATTTCCTCCTCTTGAGCCATTCTTGCTTGGTTCTCTCTGTACTGACGGTGAAAGGTTCTGTCTATCTCAGGGTCAAAGCTAGCAGAGAGTTCGGGACTGTCTGAGCGGCGCAGACACTAGACTTTGTGGGTACCTAGGATGAAAAGATCTTGTGCTGGTGAGATGGACGGAGAAGAACCGAATTCAAGTTTATATGATCGATAGTATCAAAAGTAAAAGAAAAACCTAAATTAGTCTCAAAAGAACTAGATTTAACTAGACGATTCCATTGTCACCGGCAACGGTGCCAGATTTGACGTGGCTTATATTATCACACTAACAAACTCACTTAGGGTTGAAATCCCTAAGTTTTTAACCAAAACAACATGCAATAATACCACCCGCAAGCGGACGGGCCTTATCGCAGTATAGTTGAGGATCGAATCCCAAGGAACAACGTTTTTAAGAATCTTTCTCTAGCCGAATCTAGTTGAATCAAGACTAATATTTAGAACAAGGTTGGTTGATTTGAGTTTAATTAAACTAAATGCGAGGAAAGCAAAAGAGCAGGATTAAAGGTTGATTAAAGATTAATGATGGAAATCACTGGGATGGTCTCGGGTTTCACCACCACTACTCATGCAATCACATCCAAACATCAAAAATCCAAGCAAGATATAATCATTCAAATAGAGCTGCTGCAGAACCCCCCATACGGGCGTCAGGTTTGCGTAAGCATCACCTTAGGTATCAGATGTCTCGTCACCATCCAGATCACATACTTACGACTCCAAAGATACAGAAATCCAAATGAAGTTGTGGGCCCCCTATACAGGTGTCAGGCACACAGAAGCATCACCGTGGGCTAGATGGCTCATCACCACACAAATCATACACTTACGACCTCAAGGAATCCCATTCTATTTCTAGTTTGGGAGTCAACCGCGTTAATCGACATTCAAAACCTACGCATTGAAGTTCTCGCAACATAGGAAACAAACAAGATATATGCAAGCAGGTGATCAATCCACAAGCACTCATTGACGATTAACAATGAAATGAAATATTATATACATGCCATGGAATGTTTAACAGTGAGATATGAAAGCATGGGCGGAGGGGCTAGTCCCCGCACCTTAGAGAAAGTAAACTACTCACTCATGGTGAGAGAAACAAGAATAACAAGAGAGAGAAGTTTCCGCCATGAGCATGGTGAAGAAGATGATCACAGCTCGGTGGAGAAATAGTCTTCTACACAACATCAGAGCAGATCTGGATGAAGAGAGAAATACACCATGACAGATGGGGCAGATCTTCTCTCTCCACCTTCTTCTTCTTGTTGTTGTCCTTGCTCGCAGTAGGAGGAGCAGCTCGTGGACGAGATGGCAGCGTAGAAGTGGCATAGACGTATCAGATCTAGATCCAGATCTAGATCTAGATCCGGATCTAAATGAGGTGGCTTGCAGATTTGAGTCTTCACTCTAGATCTGGGTGAACAGGCTGCAAAACTACCACGGGGGTAGGTTCTTGGCTATGGAGGTCGTCTCCTTAGGCCCAGGACAGACCTACAGCCTAACAACATCTAGAGATGATCCTTTGGCTGACTAGAGTCGTGTCCTCTTTATAGGAAGGCTGGGCACATCCTTAATATCGTGACCTTGTCATTTCTATAGTGGGTCACAACTTTTGTCATGGTCGTAGCTTTTTTCACGGTCGCGACTTCATTTTTCTTGGTCGCAGCCTTTTGATGTTCCGTGTGAGGCAGAGCCATGACCTGGCATTGGTGAAGGAGCGAGGGAAGAGCGTGGAGGTAGCTGGGTCGTGGGCAGCTGTGCGGGGACGCTGCTGGGTGCTGCACCTCGACCTGATATGCAGGTGGTGAGGTAGGAGGGGCTGCTTGCAATCGAGATGAGGAAGGGAGGTGCGGGTCGCGATCTTCTATTGGATGAGCGAGCAGAGAAGTAGTGTTGGCGTCGCTGCCGATCACGGTGAAGCAAAGGTCGCGGGTATTGTCGCGGTCACGGCATATGGAACTGTAGGTCGCGGGTATTGTCGCGGTCGCGGCATGTGGAACTACAGGTCGCGGGTATTGCCGCTGTTGCGGCATGTGGAACTACAGGTCGCGGGTATTGCCGCGGTCGCGGCATGTGGAACTGCAGGTCGCGGGTATTGTGTCGATAACTGGAGTCCCGGTCGCGGCTCAGTTGCAGGTCGCGGGTGTCATGTTGCCGCGGTCGCGGCTCTTGTTTTTCCGCGGTCGCGACAAGGAAACGACAGGTCCCGGTATTTGTGTTGGAACCGCGAAAAGGTGGCCAAAAGAAGATCGCGATCAGGCTGCCTAAAACAGGATCGTGATTAGGGTTGGTTGGGATCGCGATCTGTGAAGATGAAGGTGGGCCTAGTGGCTTGGTGTGAGGTGAGCGAATAAAAGAGGAGAAGAGGGGGGCACTCGCTGCTGATCAGAACTAATCAAATCCCAAAACAACAAGGGAATGGGCCTAGGTGATAAGGCCCAAAGCTCGAGACAACCTACAAAAGGGTGCAAAAAGTCAATAAAAATAGGAATAAAATCAATTAAGCCAATATAAGTTGCATATAAGATGATAAGGCCAATAAAAGCTCGAATGTAACCAAAATTGGGCTAAACGAGATGATTGAACTATGATGAATATGCATTCATCAATGTGCTTGAATGATAATAAAATAAATAATTCAAAGAATACATGCCTCTAGTATTGGTTGAGTTGTTAGTCAAGTAAAATTCCTTCAGCATGGTCTTGACATTTATAGTATTCATCAGTGTTATCTTCAACATTTACACTTGGCAAACCAACTGAGAATGGGCTGGAATCATCATACTTTTTGTAGTATTCTTCTTCATTTATAGGATCTATAGTAAATTGTCTTTTCCATGAAGAACGACAAACCAATTTTTATTTATCGGGTCATCAATATAGAATATTTGTTTTTCTTGGTATGCCATGATGAATGGCTCATCTTTCTCACCAATCTTTTCAAAATTCACCAATTTGAAACCCAACTCATCCACTAAAACTCCTTTGTTGTTGTCAACCCAATTACACCTAAAGATAGGAACTCTGAAATTTGTATAGTCCAATTCCCATATGTCCTCAATGATGCCGTAATATGACATATCAGCTTCGCGTGGTCTTTTATCTTTGGTACTAGAAAAATACAACGAATAAGCTTGAACAGTGACCCCACTATTTTGGACTACACTACTTTCATCTTGACGCTTTGTGTAGTATGAAAATCCATTTATGTCATAACCTTCATATGACATGACATCCATTTTTGGCTTAAAGGCGAGCCATTTTATGTTCTCAGCAACATTATTCGGTGATTCAGATAGTTGATTAAAGACTTTCTCTTCAAAAAACGTAATAAATGTTCGATTATGCTCTCTTGCAAGCCACATTGAACTGGATCGCGGATGATTTCTCTTGATAAGATCATTGTGTTCTGTGATGTAGTTACTAAATCCATCAATGTTGTGTAAAATATACAAATGTGCTTGTTCCCACAACTCATGACCGATTCCTTTCACTCGTCCTCCCAGAGTTCCTTTGCCACAATAAGATTCAGTGTGATGGGAATCGTTTAGATCGCTAGAAGTTTCATTGCAATTCAAAAAATCATTGCAAAAGTCCATCACCTCCCTAGCCACATAACCCTCAATAATACTCCCTTCAGGACGATAACAATTCCGAACATCACCTTTAAAAACACTCATGTAGTGTTGAAATGGATACATCCAGTGTAAGAAAATTGGACCCAACATCTTCGCCTCCTTTGTAATATGTACTACAAGATGAACCATGATATCAAAAAATGAAGGAGGAAAGTACATTTCAAGATGACACATGGTAACAATTACATCTTTCTATAATTTATTGAGAGTATCAGGATGTATCACTTTGTTGCATATTTCATTGAAGAAGAAACAGAGTCTTGTGATTGCAAACCTTTGATGCTTTGGCAATATAGATCGAATAGCCACAGGTAAAATTTGTTGCATTAAGGTGTGACAATCGTGAGATTTGAGACCTATCAACTTCAGATCCTTCTTTGATACCAATCTATGAATATTAGAAGAGTATCTTTGTGGAACCTTAATATTATACAAGAACTCACAGACAGTCTTTTTCTCCTACTTTGACAAAGTGTAACAAGCTGGTGGTAAATATGTGTCGTGACCCCTAATCTCCAATGATAATTATTTTCTTATACTCATTAATTCTAAATCTTTTCTAGATTTGATTCCATCTATAGTCTTTCCTGGTATGTTCGATAGCATACCAATGATGCTATCACAAACATTTTTTTCAACATGCATGACATCAATGCAATGTCTGATTGCCAAAGATCTCCAAAAAGGAAGATCCCAGAATATTGACCTCTTCTTGTATAGAGATTTCTCACATGCAAGAGAATGACTACTTGAACTCTTTCCAAATTCATTAACAATATGTTTCACCCTATCATATACAACATTTCTTGGTATATGTTTAGGAGCACTTCATTCCTCAGTTGACCCATTAAAGGTTTTGTGTTGCCTTCGATAAGGATGCACTGGTGGGAGAAATCTTTGTTGACCAAGATATATGATTTTACCACCATGTTTTAGTCGGATTGAATCAGTATTTTCCTCACAAACAGGTAATGCCTTGTATCCTTTTATGTTATATCCAAACAATTTTTTTTGGTCAGCCAAAACTCATGTGCTTTTTTTGTATTTTTTTGTTTTGAGAATACCGAACTTGTTAGTTCTCAAATGAGAACCAACTGTAAAGGAAAAGTATCTTTACATCGCAGAAAAGAAAATGGTGTGAAGAAGGAAATGTAAAGAATAAGCCCAAATCATAGGCATCAAACAGAAAAATCCCAACAAACTAGCCCTAAGGAAAGGACTAGAGACCATAAAGCAGTAGGAGGGGAACTATCAAGACTAGGGAATCTTTGGCCAAAGCAGAGAATCCTTGCATTAGAGCAGCCTCAGCACCCCATAAAGAACTCAAACATCACATACTGAAGAGGTAATTAACCTTCAAGAATCAACAACATGATATCACCAAAAAAGATACTTTCAGTCTAGTAACCAGAGACTGCCAAGAGAAATCGAGCAGGGATCCAAAATCAGATAACTACAGCCCATCGCAACAACAGCCAGCTCAAACATCATCCCTCAAAAGAAAGGGGAACAACCTGAGAAATCAGCATATAAGAGCACAGATATCCAACAATGAACCAGATCAGGACCATGTATTCGCAGCAGCCAGCAGATAAACTCATCAAACATTCTGCAAGAGAGGAGAGCAGCCAAAAAACCAGCAATGAGACCAGAAGAGATAGACACCACCACAGAGGAACAACAACCAAGCCCAAATAAACTCAACCATCATTCTACAAATGAGAGGGTAGCAGGGAAAACAAATATCCCAGAAAAGGGTTTCATCTATATCAGCATTCAAACAAGCTTGTAACCATCTCCATAACATAGCACCAAAATCATCATCCAAGATAGAAACGGGAGGCATCTTCATCAATAACCTTGTTACACAAAGCATCCTTAGAGAGCCAAGAGAAGAAGCTTCACCATAACTTTAAAAGAAAGGGGATTCAAGTCCAGACAAACTCAACCATTATTCTACGATTGAGAGGGGAGTAGGCCAGAACATCCCAAAGAAGCCATCATCAAAAACAACATCCATGCACAAGCAAAAAAAGAATCACCATCTCAAAAACTAGGGCCTACACCCGAAACAGAACCAGGAGGCAGAAAAAGCAAAGACCTTGGAAAAGCAAGATATCCTCAGAACCCCAAGAACAGCTCAACCATCATTCTAAGTGAGAGGGGAGCAACCAGAAGACAAACTCAACCATCATTCATCGAATGAGAGGGGAGCAAACCAACACATCCCAGTAAAAAGAAGATAAAGGCATAAAACAAAACAAGCATAGAACTTCATGAAACAACAACCAAGACAGAGCCCAAGAAGCAAAAAGCTCGACCATCACTGCTAGAAGCAGAGAGAGGGGATCACCAATAAAAAAACACCAGGCCAAACTCAACCATCACCCAAAGGTGAGAGGGGAGCATCAAAAGGAGGAGAAGGGTCTCCTTCATGCGATCTTCTATTTCTTTCAGCCCAAATATTGTAATGACAGAAAAAAAAGCAACTTGTCAAACTTCCCTAGAGTCATAGCCTTGTTCCAATTGTCAATATCCTTCAAACTAGAAAAATCAATCTCTCTAGCTATACCATCAAAGAGATCTTTACCGTAGGCACATTCAAATAAAATGTGATTAGTATCCTCATAAGACTCGAAACATAGGAAACATCTCGAGGTAACTTGAATGCCAACTCTTCTGAGCTAATCTTCAGTAGGAAGTTTGTTAAGAACAACTTTCCAGATATGATAAGAGAAACGACCAAGTATCTTACTGTCCCACAACCACTTGAATATATTTCTATAAGTTCCTTTTAATCGAAAAGTATCCCAAAATAACTTCATAGTGGGATTGGTGGACTCAATAAAAGTAATAGTATCCATACCACCTTGAGGAAGCTTCTGGATGGAGATCAAGTCAGAGAACCTTTTATTCATCCTGTTATCTTTAATGGACCAAGTACCATCACAAATAGTCGAACTGACATGGCAATCATGTTTCAGTCTAGATTTTAAATAAACCTCTCTCCCAATAATATATTCAATAAGAAAACTGCCTTCAATCCAAGGATCTAACCATAGTTTGATTTTAGTACCATCCCCAATAAGAAACTTGGTGTCAGGTAAAAGAATGTCTTTAACCTTGGTGATCTTCCTTGCAAGCCAATACCAAGAAGGATTAGGGGTAGCATACTAGAAAGAACCATTTTTGAAGTATCTTTCACTAATCCATTTGACCCATAGAATATCTTTTTTATTTTCCAAGTTCCAAGAAATAATACAAGAGCAGGCGAGGGAGACCTCTTTAGTTTTCCTAATCCCTAAACCACCTTCACCTTTAGGTAGAGTAATATTATCCCAGGTAACAAGATAGAGAGTAGATTTACCTTTAGAATTACGCCATAAAAAAATCCTACAAATAGAGTCGATGGTATTGCAGATAGACATCGGGAGAGGAAAATATGAAGACCAGTAGAGATGGATAGTACTGATAGTGGATTTGATGAGCTCACATCTCCCCACAAAAGATAGAGTTTTAGATTTCCATCCTTCAAGCTTACTTCTAATACGATCCACCAGAGGGGCACAATCATCTTTCTTGAGCTTACCTATAAACATAGGAACACCCAGGTACTTTGAAGGAAGAGAACAACTAGAAGACCCAGTGATCGACATGATGTCCTCTTTAGGAGCACTATTACTGAAGAGGATGGAACTCTTACTTATATTGGCCTTTAAACCTGAGCATTCACCAAACTTGTCATATAAGGACTTGATGGTTCTAGCATTGCTCTCATTCACCTTAGCAAAAACCATGAGATCATCTGCAAAGATAATATGTGAAACATTTAAAGATTTAGAAGCCTTGATAGGAATGAGACTTTTCTCCTCAACAACTTCCTTAATCATCTCAGTAAACCCTTGCATGATGATGACAAAAAGGTAGGGGGCTAGATGATCCCCTTGCCTAATGCCATTAGTGGGCTTAAACTTGGGCCCAGGTTCACCATCAATGAGAATTTGATATGAGGTGGACCTAAACATGGACTCTACAAGCATGATCCATCTATTAGGAAATCCCTTCTTGTAAACAATATAGAAAAGATATCTCCATTTCACAGAGTCATAAGCCTTCGTTAAGTCCACCTTGACACACATATTACTAACATTGTGCCTGTTAAAGTCATGAATAAGCTCATTGGTTAGCATAACCGCATCCTTGATACTTCTGTTCTTAATGAAAGCACATTGGTTGGGGATAATAATGTTAGGGAGAATGAGCTGGAGTCTATTAGCTATGGGCTTAGAAATAATCTTGAAAATAGTATTACATAAAGCAATAGGATGCCAATTCTTGAGTTCACTGTTATCTTGTCCTTTAGGTATAAGAGTGATGAAAGTATTATTAGCTTCCTGTAACATGGAACTAGTTTTGAAGAACTCTTTAACAACCTCACTAACATCATTCTTGATTATGTGCTAAGCTTTCTTGAAAAACAACCCATTGTACCCATTAGGGCCAGGAGCCTTGTCCTCTTTCAAATTATCTATTAAATCATGAATCTCTTTCTGTGAGATAGGAGCCATTAGAATATCTTTTTGGGCCTCAGAAATCTTTGCACCCCTCCACTCACCTTGAAAGACACCATGTGGCCTATTATCATTGAAGAGAGATTTATAGAACTCGTAAACAGTGCATTGAATCACAGTAGGGTCAGCAGTGATAGAATCATTAACTTTGAGAGAGCATAACTTGTTCCTCTGTCTTCTAGTTTTCATCGACAAATAGAAAATTTTCGAGTTGCTATCCCCCTCCTTGAGCCATTAAATATGAGATTTCTGCTTGTATAGAACCTCTTCTTTCAGGGAGGCTTCCTTAGCCAGCTTCCTATCTTCAATGGAGTCCTTCAAAAGATTTAAGTCAGAAGGATTAGCATCAGCCTGTTCTTGCAAAACAATAGCATGCTTCCGTTTCATACTAGAATTGCTAACATAATTGCAAAGGATATTTTTGTTCCAATTTATCAGCTTGCTTTTGAGGATTTGAAGCTTCCTATAAACTCTTAACGTAGCATATTCATCAATTTTAGAACTCCAAACTTCTTCGACAATATTGAGAAAATCTTATTCTGAAGCCCAATTATTTATGAATCTAAAAGGGGCTTTGATATGACGAGAACTGCCTAACTCAAGACTAAGAATTTTGTGATCACTCACAATGTTAGAAATGATATTACCATTAAACTCCTGAACAGAATTCAAAGCACAAGCATTATACAAAATCCTGTCGATCTTAGTAGTAATATGTTTTTTTCCAGGTTGGTGGTTATCCTAGGTAAACTGAGGACCCTTCAGATCAAGATCAAACAAAGAATTATCAAGAAGACAATTGTTGAAGTTTCTCATAGACATAGAAGATGGAGGGTAGTCACCAATCTTCTCATAATTCTTGCGAACAACATTAAAATCTCCAAGGATGAACCAAGTGTTGGAGATAGTAGAACTAAAACTATAGATAGAATCCCACAACCTTTCTCTGTCATAATCGTCGTTATGTCTGTAAACAACAGTAAGAAAGAAATTATAATTATCAGAAGAGAACTCACAATGGATTAACTGGTCAGATTCCAAAATCTTGTTAACATAGCAGAAATTAGTATCCCACATAACTATAATCCTCCCAAGAGGGTGAGAATCAAGATTGGTGCAGAAGTTGAAATGAGGGAAATGTCTGTTCATAAACAATTTAATCTTTGCTCTTCTTAATTTGGTTTCAACAAGGATGAAGATATGACCCTTCACCCTCCTAAGTTCCTCCTAGACGTCAGCAATTTTATTTCTTATTCCTCTGACATTCTAGGAGGTGATATGTAGAGAATTTATTGCTTCACCTCAGCTGTTGAGCTGCCAGCCTTAGCATTTGAAGGAGAAAGTTGCAGGTCTTTCGGGATAGATGAAAACAATGAATTTTCCAACCTGTCATAGATGCTAACATTGAGTTTAGCTTGGCATCTAGGAGGAAACTTCAAAATTTTCTCTTTATTATTCACCATAGAATAAGATGATGCTTGAGAACTTCTTTCACTTACAGGGGATACATTTGGAGTAACAATGTCTGGCGATGGCGTAAGTAGTTCAGGCCTAGAGAGATTGGAATTGTTTTCCATTATAAGATCTTATAACATAGCTTCAGTTTTAGTATCATCAAAACCAAACCCTTCGTTAACCTCTCTTGATAGCTTCAGGTCTTCTACGAACACAACATCATGAGACATTTCTTTCATCCTAGTAATTTCATCTTCATCAACAATTTCTTCCACAATGTAATTAGGTTCTTCTTCTCCTCCAGCTCCCTGAGGAGGACCTTGAGCAGTAGTAGTTTTCTTTTCAATGCACAATTACTTCTGGGAAAGGGTAGTTCGAGCAGCAACTGAACTAGTCGACTGTGATAGTGGTGTTCAGATATAGTTACCGTGTCCAAGGAATTCACACTGTGAGCATTTATGGGGAATCCATTCGTAGCTAAGATTGCTAGTGTGCTCATCGCCTTCATCGCTGATCAAAGAAACTTTGCTTGGGAATTTTGCAAAGCAATTCATGAGCACCTGAATACGAGCATAATCAATACGTTTCAGACATCTGGTGTTCTCATCCATCTTCAGAGGTCTACTGATATTTGAACCAATCCTCTCAAAGAAATTAGAATCCCACATCTCTAATGGTAGATTGTGTATCCTGATCCACACATGAACTTCAGCGAGTATCATCTTTATTTGGTCATCACCTAGTTTCCACCTCTTCAGGATGACAGGCCTGCTTAGAACATACCACTCTCCTTTCATCACATAATCTAGATCTCTCTGCTTGTCAAACCTTACTAGAAAGAATCCATCGCTCCTATCAAAGATCTCGAAGGAACCCGTAGTGCGCCAAAACTTAGCAAAGTGATTCACCAGAGTGGGAATGTGAGCCCTGAAGTTGATAATATATCCCAAAAGATAGTTGTTCCATCATTCAGAATTCTTGATGGCTTCCTATTTCGGATATACAATTCTACCTCCATTGATCGATAACTTCTTTTGATTTAGGGTGGATGGTCCCCCAGCAGGTTTACCAATAAGCTCTTCCCATTTCTTTGGTCTCCGAGAAGGAGGTATCTCCTGATCTGTAGTCAATTGTTTTGGTTGAGAATGAACAACAACATCAGTGTCATGGTAGGTTACTTCTCCCCTCATGAGATCATGTCGTTCAGATACCCAATGAGGCACCGTCGTCATAGTCGCATTTTTGCCCAGGGTAGAGGGACGTTCGGGAGCCATCCTCAGCCCCTGGCTGTGATCTCAGGATTGGTACAAACCAATACCTGGCTGAACTCTATGATCTCAGGATTGGTATCCAGACAAATTTCCATAAGCTGGAAAGTCATTAATTGTGCAAAACAACATAGAACGCAAACTAAAGATCTCTTTACGTGAAGCATCATATGTCATAAAACCTTCTTCCCATAGTTTCATTAGGTCATCAATTAGAGGTTGAAGGTAAACATCAATATCATTTCCAGGTTGCTTGGGCCATGATATCAATATTGACAACATGACATACTTATTTTTCATACACAACCAAGGAGGAAGATTTTATATAACAATCATAACAGGCCACATGCTATGTTGGCTGCTTAACGTACCATAGGGATTCATTCCATCTGTACATAGTCCAAGTCTTAAGTTTCATGGTTCTTTACCAAATTGAGGGTATAATAAATCAATTTTATTCCATTGTGGTGAATCACATACATGTCATAGGACGCCGTCATCATTGGCCATTAACTCCCCATGCCAAGACAACTTTTGGGCATCTTCTATATTAGCAAATAAGCATTGAAATTGTAGTATTATTGGTCGATACCACATCACCTTGGTAGGAGAGCCATTTTTAGCCTTAGATGAATTTGTGGTCTTATACCTTGATGCACCACATTTTGGAAAATTTATCAAATTACTATAGTCCTTTTGAAATAACACACAATCATTTGGACATGCATGAATCTTCTTAGCCTCCATTCCCATTGGGCACATTATTTTCTTTGCTTGATATGTTGAAATTGGAAGCTTGTTGCCTTCAGGAAGAATTTCCTTTAAAAAAGACAACAGTGAAGTGAAACTCTTATCGCTCCACCGATTTTGAGCTTTAAGAGTATATAATCGCATCACAACACTCAACCTCGTGAACTTAGTACAACCCTTATATAATGGTTTTTTAGCATCATGGACAACATTTTCAAATAAAGAAGGTGGATCAATGACATTGTCCCGACAACTATGTAGCATCTCATCAACCATATCATCCTGAATCGGTTCATCATTGACATTATCATCATTATCTATATCTTCCATGCCACAACTATTAGTATCAACATTTTCTAATCCATAATTAAATTTCTCTCCATGCCAATACCATTCATTATAACCATGTATGATCCCATTGCATATGACATGATTCTTAATTTCCTCAACAGTATCAACTTTCAAATTGTTACCACAATTTCTACATGGACAATAGAACCTATATGTAGGTAGTTCCCTATGTTTCTCAGCAAATCTAATAAATTCATCAAGACATTTGGCAAACTCTGGACTACAACGGTTCTTGATAGACATCCAACTTCGATCCATTTTCTAGATCACATTAAAATTAATTATAAAAGTGGGAATTTAATATTGATATTATAAGTTGTAAGTTTTTATCTATAGGAAGTTAATTACTTTTATACTAAAGTGTACCACCTATCCCATTTTTGAATATTTAATCTCACTAGTAACTGTATAATGTATGTTTAGTTTTAAAGAAAATTTCAGCAACATTTCCCCTAAGTTCTCCAAGTACACCGATGTAAATGGCAAATAACCACTCACATATGTACCCAGAGAACAAATGAGGAAATCCTACTGAAATTTTCTTCAAAACTAAACATACATTATACAGTTACATCCTAAGTGAGATTAAATATCCAAAAATAGTCCCAGACCTGGACCTATCTAAAGTTTACTCCTAATGAGTAAATTTTGAACGGGTTTCTAAGTTGATACATGCATAAATGCATTATTGTCATATTTATATATTAAGTTAAACATCATGCATCGATGATCTCATCTATAAACCCTAAAGTGTCAATCTAGGAACTAAGACCGAGAAGCTTTAGATACTCTTAGAATACATCTCAACTAATCTTGGCCCATCATCGTCTCGATGCACCTTGGGTAAAATATATATATTCATCAAAGACAACACATAATTTACAAAATTCAAAAAAGCAAAATTTGTTTTGTGAGCACCGGTTGTTGCATGGTAGGCAGCACATTTTTAAATAGAATCAATCATACAAATAAAAGTTATAGAACATATTTTTAGTGGTATCACATCACTAGAAATTCTATATGTCAATTTTTTTGTATTTGAAAATTTATTTTAGGTGTACCACATTTTACTTGTTTTGTATGAACATTTAGGATATATGGATAGGAAAAATAAAAACAAACACATCACTTACAACAAATAAAAGTATATTGGAAATAACTAATGCGTCATTTGGGGAACATACTGGTCAAGATCTTAAATATGATAATGCCAATGGAGATGCATGTTTCAGAATGTTATTAATGTGTGAAGAAGATGATACATGTTGGAAAGCCATGCTAATGATTAACTAGTGAGTTTAGTTGAGAAAGGTAGGCGGCAAAGCAGGTTCTTCTCCGTAGGCAGAGCACCTTACCTCAGCGTTCGGGTGTCGGTGGTGAGGCGGCGAGGGTTTCTTCTCTTTCGTAGGTGCGGCGACGGTGAGATACTTTCTTCTCCGTAGGCATGGTGGCGGCGGCGATGTACTTTCTTCTCCGTAGGAAAGCGGCGGTGCACTCACATGTCAGACCGGCACAGCACAGCAATTAGGTGAATGATGGCAGAAATGGAAACGACAACAGGCTCGTGTGTGAAAGCGGCAGTGGCAACGACAACATCAATGGGCTCGTGTGCGGAAGCGATGGCCAGAAACAGAAGCTCGGACAGTAGCGTGCGAGAGTAGTAGGTTTTGATCGAAATGGCGACCTAACCAATGAGGGAAATAGGTTATAGTTAACCTATAGCATCGGTAAATAGGGAAAAACCGACGCTATAGATGAAGTTGTGTCCGTGTTTTTGTTGACATATAAGGGAAGTTATTTGGAAAAACTAACCCTATAGATCGAGGTGCGAAGCCAAAATTGAGAAAATTTCATTGCGGGAAACCTAATGGAGCCAATTTTTGTCTCAGTCAAGAATGTTTTTGACCGATCACTCTACAAGGTTAGTTATATGGAAAAAAATTGACGCTATAGGTACTAATAGACACACGAAGGCAAAATGGAGCCAATTTTTGTCTCGGTCGAGAATTTTGTCGACCGAGATGCCCTATAAGGTCAGTTATAAGGAAAAAACCAACCCTAGAGGTACTTATACACGCACAAAGGTAAAATGGAGCAAATTTTTGTCTCGGTCAAGAATTTTTTTGACTGAGATGCCCTACAAGGTCGGTTATAAGGAAAACACTGACCCTAGAGGTACTTATACATGCATGAAGGCAAAATGGAGCCAATTATTATCTCGGTCAAATTTTTTTTCGACTGAGATGCCCTACAAGGTTGGTTATAAGGAAAAAACTGACCCTAGAGGTACTTATAGACGCGCGAAGGCAAAATGGAGCCAATTTTTGTCTCGATCGAGAATTTGTTTGACTGATATGCCCTACAAGGTTGATTATAAGCAAAATGGAGCCAATTATTGTCTACAGAGGTCTTCTAAGGTCTTCTAAGGTCAGTTTTATAAGAAAACCGACCCTATAGGTTTTCTAAGGTCGGTAACTTCTAAAAAACTGACCCTAAGGTCTTCTAAGGTCAGTTATTTCTAAAAAACTAACCCTATAAAGCAAGGTTTGCCCGGTCGAGAAATACGTCGACCGAGAAATTTTGGTTGAGAAAATTCTCGATCGAGAAAGTACTGTCTTAAGCTTCTCAGAGGTCTTCTGAGGTCAGTTTTTTAAGAAAACTGACCCAAGAGGTCTTAAATGGTGCCCACATTTTTTGTAGGCATATAAGGTCGGTTATTTGGAAACACCGACCCTATAGATCGAGGCATGAAGCCAAAATTGAGAAATTGTTTGCCATGGGAAACTTAATGGGTCAGCTTTGTGATCCCATTGCTTATAAGGTCGGTTATTTAATGAAAATTGACCCTATAGAGATACACTACAAGGTCGGTTATTTTAAGAAAACTGACCCAAGTGGTCTTAAGTGGTGCCAGCATTTTTATAGACATATACGGTCAGTTATTTGGAAAACTGACCCTATAGAGATACAATACAAGGTCAGTTATTTTAAGAAAACTAACCGAAGAGGACTGAAGTGGTGCTCACAGTTTTTTAGACATATAGGGTTGGTTATTTGGAAAAACCGATCCTACAGGCAGTGACGTTATTGGCCAAAAATGTAGTGGTGAGTAATCAGTAAAACCTCATAAATTGTTGGGAATCTAGAGTGATTAGTCATAGGCATAACCACATACCTTGATCAGGAGTCTAGATGTCCAAGCAAGAGCAAGAAATCAATCAACCAAGCCAAGTTACCATAAAAGTTATGTCAATACACCCATGTATTATTATTTTATCCAAATCATCATTAAGACTGATTTGGGTCTCAAGTTAGGTTTTCTAGGTCAACTTTAGGGTTTCAGTAGGTTTTTGGCTTTCCAAACCCTAATTACTACTTTTCATGTTCTTTAGGTCAACAAACCCAAATCTTATAATTATTTACACCTTTAATCTCAAGGAAACCCTAATTATCCAAAACATGGGTTGCTAAGTTCACATAACTTTCAAGTTGCTCTTTTTATTCATAAAAGATCAGTCTTTTACCATCAATATCAATTGGACACATTAGAATCATCAAAACTTAGATATTAGGGTTTTGATTCATTAATCACATTAAAGATGCTAAGTTTAGGTACTTTTCAAACTAGAAGAATATCTAGGTCATGGTCATATTTTTGTTGCATTTTTGTGATCAATTTTCATATATAGTTTGTCTTAATCAGAGTTACCAATAATTAATTATGAATTTCACAAGATAAATTACCTTTTCCCAATAACATAGTGTCATGTCATTATTTGTACCCTTTTTATTTTCCAAGAAGATCAAGGCTCTGTTAATGGTCTTCGGCCATGTCAGGGGCTTGCTCCATGCACACAAGGTGCCTTACTTCTACGATAGTTGAGGAAAACACTAATTAGCCCATGAGTCTTTATACTAGGGATTATCTACGTCAGGGAAGGATTGTAAAAGGGTGGACCCTCATCTTCAAACTCTTACACTTCCTCCACTCATGAGAAACCTTCCTGAACAGGTGAACTTGGGAGTTGACTTGGAGTTATAGAGCCTCTGAATGGCAGGTAAGGGTGTATTCCCCTTTGACGCCCCTTACCAAGATGATGGGTGCCCTTAATTGGCCAGGGACAAGCTAAAGCAAAGAGGAAGGGAGAAATTCCCCTAGTGGTGGTAGAAGTAGGAAGAAGAGGGAAAGGTAGAATTAGAGGGAAAATTGGGGGCAGAGCTCAAAGTTGCAAGTCTCATGGGCTCTCACAAATAGGTTCCTAGTTTCACATAGAGTCCCCTTTTGCTTATATAACCATGGTTCTTTAGGCCACCAGTCAATGAAATATGTAGCCATGCCAAAATTGGGAAAAGTGTCAAAAGGTTTCCAAAACATGTCATCTAGGGGATGAAAATACTCATAATCAATTCTCATATACAAAGGAAAAAGAATTAAGGAAGGATATGGCTAGGAGAGAGAGATCTAGCCACAGGAAGACCGGGTTCCCTGTTACTTCCTTTCTCGATTTGTCTCAAGCTAGGAAACAACCACAACCCATTGGATCTGAGATCCTATGTCTAGGAGTTCACACACAAATTGAAGGGTTGGGCCCTAAGTCCCCAAAATGGAATGAAATTGTTACATTCAATGTAAAATCATACTCATCATTTTATGTATTTTTATAAAATCCATAACTCTCCCATACTTACTCATTTTTCTCTCAAATGTTAAGGGAAAGTCTATCATGACTTTATCTAGTTGTGAGAAAATATTGAGACCAAAACTCAAAAAGAAAAGGGAATTTTCTTTACATGCAAGCTTCCCTCTATTTTATGCATTTAAGGCAGCAAAACTAATCCTTTTCTCTATTTTCCTTTTCTATTTTCTTTATTTTGGTTACTAGAAATCATGTGCAAACAAAAAACAATTAATAATCTCCATCCATGCCACTTTCTAGAGAATTCTACATAGTTCTCTCATGTACACATAGTTATTATCTATTTCTTTTTCTTTTTCTTTATTGTGGGATTTTCTTTTATCCTTTTTTTCCCTTTTATCCCCTGTTGGATTATTAAGACAGTAGAAATCATGAAATCTATCATTCAAGGGAAATTTGCAAAGAAATTAATTCTTTAAAACAAAGCACACAAATTTCCAAACAAGTCTCTTTTCATAGAATAATTGTATTTCAATTATTTAAATACAAGTGAAATTTGAGGTTATAACAGTAACCCTTATTCAAGGTCACAATGTATGATTTCACAATACATAGAACATGTGATGATTTATGTAGTGATTTCATGTCTAAGAACCACAATCACCACCAACACTTTGAGAGACAGTTTTTTATACCATGTAATAATTTCCATGCATCACTCTCAAGGTGGCTCGGTCTGATACATTATTCTCTAAAAAGTATATATGTGTTTGGTTTGATATCACATATCATGACTTAATGAGATTTCATCATCAACCAACACACTCTAGTCTTATGTGTTATTGTTGTCTATCAGCCTTCCACAATAACATCTGACTATGGACATAACAAGAATGTATATACTCTTGACATATATATGATCTCATTGTTTAGGTCATCAACCCAAATACATACATCATTAAGTAATATCATTCTCTAGATGTTTATTTTTTTACATCACTATCTCATGACTGAATAAAATAGAATAAATTTTAAGATTGCCTTTATTATGAATTAAATCATTTACAAGATATGCCATTGCAATCATCATATGATTGGCTCTCTATGCATACATACCAACAGACTCCCACTTGCACTTAGAGACAATCACCCATGAATTTAATCTGATGTGATCTAACATGACCAACATGCTTCTGCTGCGACAGTGCTTTTGTCAAGGGGTCATCTACATTGCTCTCAGTTGGTACTCTACAAATCTTCACATCTCCACGCTGTAAGATCTTTCGTATGAGATGGAACTGCCTTTATATATATATTTTTTTGACAGCAAATAGATTCATTCATTACTCAATCCATACGACATCTACAAGTAGAGAAGTACAACCAGAAGAAACCTAGATCAGTCAAGAACATAGATCTAACACCACTACCACTCATATTGGAACGAGATTGAAACACTTCTGCATAGAACTCTCTTCTTCGTGGCTGACCAAAGCAACTATTGTGAGAGATACCTTCAACTTGAGCATAAGGTAGCGACATTAAGCATGAACCCAACCGAGATTCCATCTGATTGTTGACTCTACCATCCATGGCACGGCTTGAGCAGCAAAGAACCTGAGGCAAAAACGAGACCAACCAGGGATCTCGTCACTCTCACGAAAGGAGAGACACCCAAACCCCGAAGGGAGAGACAAAAGCCGAAGGAACACGGCGAGAAGAAGGCAAGAAACTGCCTAGAACCAGGACCAAAATGAAAGGCAGAGAGCCGACACAGATTGAACTGAAAAATAGAGCGAAAGCAGCAAAGCGAGAAGCGCCCGCCCCTCAGCAGATCCACGCCAAAAGCTTCGTGGCGGCCACCTCCTTTCCTCCACCAAGCGACCAGCTTCACCGGAGATGAAGCCACCACCCAGGAAAGTGCCGCTCCACCACCCTGAAGCCCCAATCTAAAGGCACAGAGGACGAAGATGACGGAGAGGAGAGCCATCCAGCCACAGCCCCAGCGCCGAACGATCTACGAAGAGGACAATCGCCCGACGAACGCCCAGGGGGAGAGGGTGGCTACACGCCGACAGCCGACCACCTCCCCCGAGCGGGAGAGTCCCACGCACGAACCCTAGCTGCCTCCGGAGGGTAGCGGGGGAGTTAGACGCGGGGCAAGGGATTTTTACGTTATTTGATTGATCCGTCTTGAAACGTCCTCAACTGCCTTTATATATAGTTGGAATAATGATGCATTATGGGTTCCTTAGCTTGTGCAATAGCTCCATTGCTATCATGATATAGTTCAATTGCATCGTTGATGCTTGGAACCACCCCAAGTTCAGATATGAACTGCTTGATCCAAATAGCCTCCTTCGTTGCATTGGATGCAACAATATACTCAACCTTTGTTGTGGAATCCACAACTATCTCTTGCTTGGAACTCTTCTAGCTCATAGCTCCATTGTTGTGGAAAACATGAATCCTGATTGTGATCTATAATCATCATTGTCAATTTATAAGCTTGCATTGGTGTAACATGTTACCACTAACTCATCCTCTTCTTCATAGACAAGGAACCACTACTACATTTTTAGTCAATAACGTCGCTACCGAAAGCGTAACTTTTACTAGCAAAACCGACATAGAAATTACAAAAAAATTTCGGGCACTGCTTACCTCTATTGGGTCGGTTTTTTTAAAACAACTGACATAGTAGGGTCGACTTTTTGGGTCAGTTTTTAATATAACCATTCTTGTAGGTCGGAATGAAAAAATTCAAGCACTGACCTCTATTGGGTCAGTTTTTTTCCTTTTAACTGACCTTGTAGGGCCACTCGTGGTCGACCAAAATAGATCGAGAATCCCATGGCAAAATTTGGCTCCATTTTTCCTTCGCGCGTCTATAAGTACCACTAGGGTCATTTTTTCCTTTTAACTGACCTTGTTGGGCCACTCTCAGTTGACCAAATTCTCGACCGAGAATCCCGCGGTGAAAATTGGCTCCATTTTGCCTTCGTGCGTCTATAAGTACCTCTAGGGTCATTTTTTTCCTTTTAACCAACCTTGTAGGGCCACTCTCGGTCGACCAAATTATCGACCGATAATCTCGCGGCAAAAATTGGCTCCATTTTGCCTTCGTGCATCTATAAGTACATCTAGGGTCATTTTTTCCTTTTAACCGACCTTGTAGGGCCACTCTCGGTCGACCAAATTCTTGAAAGAGAATTCCACGACAAAAATTGGCTCCATTTTTCCTTCGCACGTCTATAAGTACATCTAGGGTTGGTTTTTTCCTTTTAACCGACCTTGTAGGGCCACTCTCGGTCAAAACAATTCTTGATCGAGAATCTCGTGGTAAAAATTGGCTCCATTTTGCCTTCACGCGTCTATAAGTACTTCTAGGGTCGGTTTTTTTTCTTTTACCCGACCTTGTAAGGCCACTCTCGGTCGACCAAATTGTCGATCGAAAATCCCACGGTGAAAATTGGCTCCATTTTGCCTTCGCGCGTCTATGAGTACATCTAGGGTCAGATTTTTCCTTTTAACCGACCTTGTAGGGCCACTCTCGGTCGACAAAATTCTTGATCGAGAATCCCGCGGTGAAAATTGGCTCCATTTTGCCTTCACGCGTCGATAAGTACCTCTAGGGTCGGTTTTTTCCTTTTAACTGACCTTGTAGGGCCACTCTCAGTTGATTAAATTCTCGACCGAGAATCCTGCGATGAAAATTGGCTCCATTTTTCCTTCGCGCGTCTATAAGTTCCTCTAGGGTCAGTTTTTTCCTTTTAACTGACCTAGTAGGGCCACTCTCGGTCGACGAAATTCTCGATTGAGAAGACTTTTTGGGTCGATTTTTTAATATAATTATCCTTGTAGGTCGGAATGAAAAAAATCGGGCACCGGCCTCTATTCGGTCAGTGTTTTCCTTTTAATTGACCTTGTAGGGCCACTCTCGGTCGACAAAATTCTCGACCGAGAATCACCTTCGGGTCGGTTTTTTCAAATAACCATCCCTATGGTGTTGGTCTCCACTTACCTCACGAGAGTCTCGTGATCGAGCTACTGCTCTAGTTATCACCTCACGAGCTATTGAGGGTTTCAGCCGCCGCTCTACTTTCTTCCTTTGACGACGAAGTTGCCCAGTCGCTCTATCCTTTCTTCTTGGACTACGATGACGGCCTCTGATTCTGCAAGGGTCACCTCCCCGGTAGCGATAAGCTGCAAGGTCTACTTTTTTGCTCCTCCATCGATGCTCCTCCATTGACCACCGTGGTGCTACCCCAACCACCATATATGAGGCCCAACACTCTAGACCTAACTGTCACTGCAAGATTGCCTCCTCACGCCGTCTCTTCTCTCATGCAAGCTCCCCCACTGCCAGAGCAGATCGATTGCCAGAGAAGCCATCTCTAACTGATAAGGGTATTGTCACTGCCGCCTCACTCCCCCAATATGCACATGTGTAATGATTCTCTGGTCTCTCTGAGTTTATCATGAGCTTCATTTTGTGTTCTGGACATGTAGAGGATGCGATCCTCTTCCCTCCTTTCTTTCATCATTGCTGCTTCTTTCCCCTGTGTTCTCAGTGCTTAGCCATGACAGAAGGAGTTCGCTACTCCTTGATGCTTTCTGTGTATCTAGGGAGGTCACGGGGATCACCCAGGCACAAGTACTGACCCCTGACCCTCACAGAGTTAGCCTCACCCATTCCTGAGATCTGACACTGGACATGGTGATGATCCTAGCCATGTGGCTTCTGCTGTCAATAATTTTAAGTTGTGCTTCTTTGTTTTCTTGAATATGCAGTGACCTATTTGTATTTTTATCCTCATCGACAATGACCCCCTATGATCCAAACCAGCCTAGGGTGGCACCTTGCATTAGTGTTAAAAAAGGGCTCTATTATCATCTAGTAGTTTTTCAATGGTTTAAATCTCAAATGTGTCATGTATGCTGACTTTGTCTACCCAATAAGGTTATTTCTATGTAGAGGGACGGAGAAGGAGAAACAATTTTCCAGCATATTGACTCATATTATCCTCCTGCAGCCAACACAGAGTAGTGCCAGAATTTGCCTTCTTCTTATCTAAATTTGTTGTAGTTCCTCATCCCACATATATTGAACCCTTGCCTCTTCAACTGCAGTTCTTTAACTGATCGGAAGGACAATCCAACAACCAGTGATCGATCATCTTGCTCACAGAAGCTCCGACACTCAATGGTCATCCTCTTGCTCTTTGCCACCTGTGCTCCTTCCACTTCCCGCAGTCTTCTCTCATTTTCATCTCGGCGGTTCAGGTCAGTTATATTGTTTTTCCATTTTATTTTACTAGTAACCCAACCAATAATAAATATATATATACTTTCATATCGACATTTTATTATCAGTCACATATGTAATCATTGTATACATTCTAGAAATATGAGGATAGAAATTGTGTAGTCCCATATTGACACTTTAGGGTTTATAGATGAGATCATCAATGCATGATGTTTAAATTAATATATAAATATGACAATAATACATTTATACATTAACTTAGAAACTCGTTCAAAATTTACTCATTAGGAGTAAATTTTCGGTAGTCCCCGATCTGGGACTGTTTTTGGATATATAATCTCACTTAGGATGTAAGTGTATTTGTATGTTTAGTTTTGAAGAAAATTTTAGTCATATTTCCTCATTTGTTCTTTGGGTACATATGTGGGTGGTTATTTGCCGTTTATATCGATGTACTTGGAGAACTTAGGGGAAATATTGTTGAAATTTTCTTGAAAACTAAACATACATTATACAGTTACTAGTGAGATTAAATATTCAAAAATGGGATAGGTGGTACACTTTAGTATAAAAGTAATTAACTTCCTATCAATAAAAACTTACAACTTATAGTATCAATATTAAATGCTCAGTTTTATAATTAATTTTAATGTGATCTTGAAAATGGATCGAAGTTGGATGTCTATCAAGAACCGTTGCAATCCAGAGTTTGCCAAAGGTCTTGATGAATTTATCAGATTTGTTGAGGAACATAGGAAACTACCTATAGATAGGTTCTATTATCCATGTAGAAATTGTGGTAACAATTTGAAAGTTGATATTGTTGAGAAAATTAAGAATCATGTCTTATGCAATGGGATCATATGAGGTTATAATGAATGGTATTGGTATGGAGAGAAATTTAATTATGGATCAGAAAATGTCGATACTAATAGTTGTGGCATAGAAGATATAGATAATGATGACAATGTCAATGATGAACCAATTCAGGATGATCTGATTTAGGAGGATATGGTTGATGAGATGCTATGTAGTTGTCAGGACAATGTCATTGATCCACCTTCTTTATTTGCAAACATAGTCCATGGTGCTGAAAAACAATTATATAAGGGTTGTACTAAGTTCACGAGGTTGAGTGATGGGATGCGATTATATACTCTTAAAGATCAAAACTGGTGGAGCGATAAGAGTTTCACTTCATTGTTATCTTTGTTAAAGGAAATTCTTCCTAAAGGTAATGAGCTTCCAATTTCAAGATATCAAGCAAAGAAAATAATGTGCCCAATGGGAATGGAGGCTAGGAAGATTCATGCATGTCCAAATGATTGTGTATTATTTCAGAAGAACTATAGTAATTTGATAAATTGTCTAAAATTTGGTGCGTCAAGGTACAAGACCAAAAATTCAGGTAAGGCTAAAAATGGCTCTCCTACCAAGGTGATGTGGTATTTGCTAATACTGAAGATGCGCAAAATTTGTCTTGGCATGGGGAGTTAAAGGCCAATGATGGAATCCTACGACATACATCTGATTCACCACAATGGAAGAAAATTGATTTATTATACCCTTAATTTGGTAAAGAACTAAGAAACTTAAGACTTGTACTCTGTACACATGGAATGAATCCTTATGGTACATTAAGCCGCCAACATAGCACTTGGCCTGTTATGATTGTTATATACAATCTTTCTCCTTGGTTATGTATGGAAAATAAGTATGTCATGTTGTCAATATTGATATCAGGGCCCAAGCAACCTGGAAGTGACATTGATGTTTACCTTCAACCTCTATTTGATGACCTAATGAAACTATGTGAAGAAGGTGTTATGACATATGATGCTTCACGTGAAGATATATTTACTTTGCGTGCTATGTTGTTTTGCACGATTAATGACTTTCTAGCTTATGGAAATTTGTCTAGATTTAGCATAAAAGGATACAAAGCATGTCCTATTTGTGAGGAAAATACTGATTCACTTTGACTAAAACATGGTTGTAAAATTGTATATATTGGTCATTGGAGATTTCTCCCACCAGTGCATCCTTATCGAAGGCAACACAAAACCTTTAATGGATCAATTGAGGAACAAAATGCTCCTAAACCTATACCAGGAAATGATGTATATGATAGGGTGAAAGATATTGTTAATGAATTTGGAAAGAGTTCAAGTAGTCATACTCTCGCGTGTGACAAATCTCTGTACAAGAAGAGGTCAATATTCTGGGATCTTCCTTATTGGAGAATTTTGTCAATTAGACACTGCATTGATGTCATGCATGTCGAGAAAAATGTTTGTGATAGCATCATTAGTACACTATTGAATATACCAGAAAATACTAAAGACGACATCAAATCTAGAAAAGATTTAGAATTAATGGGTATAAGAAAAGAATTATCAGTGGAGATCAGGGGTCACCGCACATATTTACCACCAGCTTGTTACACTTTGTCAAAGTAGGAGAAAAAGACATTCTGTGAGTGCTTGTATAATATTAAGGTTCCATAAAGATACTCTTCTAATATTCGTAGATTGGTATCAAAGAAGGATCTGACGTTGTTAGGTCTCAAATCTCATGATTGTCACACCTTAATGCAACAAATTTTATATGGGTCTATTCGATCTATTTTGCCGAAGCATGTAAGGTTTGCAATCACAAGACTCTATTTCTTCTTCAATGGAATATGCAACAAAGTGATACATCCTGATACTCTCTATAAATTATAAAAAGATGTAATTGTTACCATGTGTCATCTTGAAATGTACTTTCCTCCTTCATTTTTTGATATCATGGTTCATCTTGTATTACATATAACAAGGGAGGTGAAGATGTTGGGTCCAATTTTCTTACTCTGGATGTATCCATTTGAACGCTACATGAGTGTTTTTAAAGGTGATGTTCAGAATCATTATCGTCCTGAAAGGAGTATTATTGAGAGTTGTGTGGCTAGGGAGGTGATGGACTTTTGCAATGATTTTTTGAATTGCAATGAAATTTCTAGCGATCTAAAAAATTCCCATCACACTGAATCTTATTGTGGCAAAGGAACTCTGGGAGCACAAGTGAAAGGAATTAGTTGTGAGTTGTGGGAACAAGCACATTTGTATATTTTACACAACATCGATGAAGTTTGTAGCGACATCATAGAACAAAATGATCTTATCAAGAGAAATCATCCGCGATCTAGTTCAATGTGGCTTGCAAGAGAGCATAATCGAACATTTATTAGGTGGTTTGAAGAGAAAGTCTTTAATCAACTATCTAAATCACTGAATAATGTTGCTGAGAACATAAAATGGCTCGCCTTTAAGCTAAAAATGGATGTCATGTCATATGAAGGATATGACATAAACGAAATTTTATACTACACAAAGCGTCAAGATGAAAGTAGTGTCGTCCAAAATAGTGGGGTCACTGTTCAAGGTTGTTCATTGTATTTTGCTTGTGCGGAAGATAAAAGACCACGCAAAGCTGAGATGTCATATTACGACATCATTGAGGACATATGGGAATTGGACTATACAAATTTCAAAGTTCCTATCTTTAGGCGTAATTGGGTTGATAACAATAAAGGAGTTTTAGTGGATGAGTTGGGTTTGACATTGGTGAATTTTGAAAAGATTGGTGAGAAAGATGAACCATTCATCATGGCAGACCAAGCAAAACAAGTATTCTGTATTGATGACCCGATAAATAAAAATTGGTCTGTCATTCTTCATGGAAAAGGATAGTTTACTGTAGATCCTATAAATGAAGAAGAATACTATGAAAAGTATGATGATTCCATACCATTCATAGTTGGTTTGCCAAGTGTAAATTTTGAATTTAACACTGATGAATACTATAAACGTCAAGACCATGCTGAAGGCATTTTACTTGACTAACAACTCAACCAATACTACAGGCATGTATTCTTTGAATTATTTATTTTATTATCATTCAAGCACATAAAGAGGAGCGAGAGAGAGATGTCACACTCTTTCTTACTTAATCTTTTAAATATACATTATATCATCACTTGTGCTTTTATTATCACTTATGTTTCTTTTATCATGTATACTTGTAGGTTGTTCTAAAATGGCAAGTGAAGATGAACATTCTCAGCATGAGCACCATGAGGATGGTAGTGGTGATGCTAAGAAATGTAGAGGTCCCACACTGATGCGTAGGTTGTAGGAGCTCAGGGCCAAAGGAGAGAAATTGTCAATCCAGTTTGATGTCACAGGAGCACCTATTGGGGAACATTCTAGTGCTTTCAAGCATTACATAGGGGTGAACGCACGCAGTAAGGTGGAAATAGATATAGAAAATTGGCATGATGTTTCTAATGCCTTAAAAGACCTCCTATGGAAAGATATATTTGTGAGTTGAAGTGATATTATTTTAATATATTTTTTTATTTATTGATTCTAATTTAGTTTTCTTGGAAAGACATATCCTTGTTAAAATAACATTATTGCTTCTTTTGTATGTATAGGGTGTTTTTCATCTAAATGAAAAAGATCACAAGAAAAAAGTGCTACAACATTGTGGTGTACGATGGAGGGCTTTTAAGACATATCTCAAAAGGGAATTTATAGATAATCCTAAACAAAAGAAGAAAACAACAGATCAATATATTTTTATAGATCCTGAGGTGTCAGAAGCTTCTAGGAAATCGGAAGAGTTTCAGGTGATAAAGATTGTGATGTATTGTATGAATCTTTTTATAGAATTAAGGAGGTGAATCTTTTTATATATGGTTGCCAAGTCTAAATTGCAATATCCTCATTTTAAATGATCACGCTATTCACGAGGCCCAAAAGGAAAGACGGGCTAAAAATGTGCATGACCATCGCTTGGGGCTCAGTGGTTATGCCTTCCGCTTCCAAATACAAGAGATGCAACTCTCTTCTGGAGAAGAGTCTAGTACAACTCAAGTTGAGCATCCACCCCGACACTTGTAGTGGATTGATGCAAGAAAAAATTGAGCCGGTGAAATTGTCAACCCTACAACTAAGGCGGTGGCACAAAAGACGGTAAGTTCATCCCAACTAAGTAAAGAGTAACTCCCACAAACTTTGATTTATTTTTATCTAATTGGTTTGTGATTTTAATATTTTTATTAACTATGAATAGGTTGGTCTTCATGAGCAAAGGAGGGAAGGAAAGTTCATCCCAACTGGCCGCATGGATGAACTATTAGTTGCTCTTGGTACGAAGGAGCATCATGGACGTGTTTGGGGATTACGAGTTGGCATAGGATTCAAGTCTTATTTTGGCCTCTCGCAATCTAAAAGAGGTTGTATAGGAGGTCTTACACAAGAGGAAGTTGAAGCATTAGTAGCACAAAAAGTAAAAGAAATAATGTCTTCATTTCAGACTAGTCAACCTTCTCAACCTATTCAAACTGTGTGTCTCTCAGATGATGAGGTACAAGCCCATGCTCCAGCTGTAGAAGGTCATGGGAGCACTCCCAATGATCCACTATATATATATATATATATATATATATATATATATATATATAGTTGTAGTAGGTATCTGGTTTACCGATTTGTATATAACTTATATTATTTCAATTCTAGGTTGGTATGAACTATAAACTTACAGTGGAGGTTCCAGAATATAATGTTGTGGCAGCGGGCAAGGTATACAACCTTGGTGGTACATTGCATTGCCAACCAATTACTGATGACATTTGTCGTGTGTCCATCCATCTTGTATATTATGGAATGGGGGACAAACCATTACCCATATATAATCTTGAATACAGTATAGTTGAAGAAGAAGAAGGTTCTATGGTGGTTTGGCCTAGACACTTGGTTATCAATGACAAGGTATACCTAAATTCTACTATGTTTTTCATATTTGACTACATATATGAACTCGTGTAATATAAGTATGCAATTTAATTAATAGGTTTGTAAACCAAAAAGTAAAAATTCTACTAGTCTTCCTCCTATGTCCAAGCCATCTTTTATTCCAGAATCCACATTCGACGAGTTGGGAAGTAAATGCAAATGTTTGTGTTGATACTTAGCCAACCAAACCTCGGGATCACAATTGTTGGTCAATTTGACAGAAGATACAACTGGGAGGGACTTTGAAAATTATATTTTTCTTGATAATATTATAGAGTTGTTCTAGTATGAATGGCTAAATATTTCGATATTAGAAGTATGGATTAGGTAAGGATCTATCAATATAGAAAATTCCAATACACATTTTTAACTTATTTCTATATATGAAATGATTACAAATGTTATACAACCACTTATATACTGAGGCAATAAACTTGGATATAAAGAATGTCGGATTCTTAGTTCCTTCAGTCACTAGTCAGGTGGAGACACATATTGATGAAGTGAATGTGTACTTCTCTACTGCATTCAAATATGTTTCTAGTGCGGGAAAGGAAGTTATTCTAATTCCTTTTAATGTCTAGGAAGTGTTATTATTCAATATAATTTTAATAATGAATAAATTTCTTTATTTTAATGTTTGTTTTATTCTTACTCAGATCTAGAAATTGGGAATTATTGGTGGTTGTTCCAAAATTGATAACTCTTTATTATCTTGACCAATGGGAAAAACAACAAGGGGCCACAAACTAAAATTGCCAACTTTGGAGTAAGCATAAATTTAGTCATTTGTTATGCTTCAACATGATATTTCTATTTTACCAACTATCATTTAATTGATAGGGGTATAAAGGCTTTTCGTGAAGGTGGATGACAAATACCCACAAAGTTACAAACATTGACTTTAAAAAATGTCAAGGTAGCTACTTTTTTTAGTGAAGTCAGGAGGCGATCTTATTCATCCCGCCCTCCTCTTTGGAGTGTCAACAAATGAAAGTTTACAATCACTAATTAAGCAAGAATCCATAAACATGGTAGTACTACTACCATTACAATCACTAGCAATAAGATTGAGGCACCCCGTAGGGGGCAAAGCATACTCAATGCATGTCGACTGGCTTTGAATGTTGATTTTGGCCAACTGGTCTGCAACCATGTTGCAACTTCTGCCTACTTGTTGAACCCTCGAGCCTGGCTTCCCAATCTATTTTATGCGGCGAACGATTTTGGTATATTTAGGGCATTCTTCCTCGTTTCCCTTGATCATCTTGATGGCAGATATGGAATTTGTTTCAAAAGTCACGTCGTCTTGATCGTTATCTAGAGCTACCTCCATAGTGAACAGGAGTCCTTCCAACTCTACTTCTACAATGTCTACCATATACATGCACACCGTCGCAACTCTGATCCACCTGCCCATGTCATCGCGACAAGTGAACGCATAGCAGGCCCGCCTGTTCTTTACCACTACGTCTGTGTTGAACTTGACAACTCCGGTTTCTAGCCTAGCCTAGAAAGGAGACTCAGTGACTACCTCCACCTGCCTTTGTCCATGGAATGCTTCTCTGTGCACCAAGATCTCCCGCCTGATCAGTCCTGCCATCACCAATTTGTTCATGGCCTTATCCTCAAATATCCACAGGTTCCTAGCCTTCCAGTTGTACCAACAGGTTATGAAAATGGTGGTGTAGGATTTGTTGTCTAACTGTAGCACTGCGTTGATCCAATCTTTGACATTGGTCGAAGAATAAAGGAACCCTGGCGCAACATTGATTCCCTGGACCTCCTCACATACCTCCCTTGCGTCCTTGCAATCTCTCACTGCATGTAGGGTGGTTTCTTCTTCATCCCGACATCTTGGGCACATACTGATCTTGGCTAACCTCCTTCTCACCCTGCGGCTATTAGTAAGGATCACATCATGCATCGTAATCCAGATGAAAAGCTTGGTCTAGCTTGAGAGCTTGGCCTTCCACAGTTGTGTCCAGTTCCCATCTACGCTGGCGCCTTTCCCCTCTCTGAGCTTGTGATATGCTGATGTCATGGTGAATTGGCCATTGTTTGTTAGTGTCCACACCCGGATATCCTCACTATCATCCGTGTGAGGAGGCTTTTAGCGCATGACGGCCTCCACCATCGTCGGGCTAAGCCAATCGTTCAGAAAATCCTTATCCCAGTTGCCTTGCAGATCCACCATACTTTCTACTCTGAGATCTCTCAAATTCTGTGGGATAATTCTCATGAACCCTTCCTCCAGCTTTGGGGTTTTGTCCATCCACTGATCATACCAGACGCTCACAGACTCTTCATTCATCGGAATGGTGTAAGAGTTATCTTCCTTGAACCCTTCCCAGTCGAACATAGCCGCTCCCAACCTCGATATGTTAGTTGGCTAAGTTTCCATCATCCTCTCTCTCTCAGGTAGCAGATCCACTCTATGTCTCTATTGCTTCGAATCTCCCACAGATGTTTAAGGATCAACGTGAGGTTCCATTCTCTCATGCTTCTAATACCCAACCCACCTTCCTTCATGCTACACGCCAGCTTGTTCCATGCTACGAGTGCCATCAGGTGAGCTTTGTGGTTGCCCCCTGATGCGATGATTTTGAGTCACATTTAGAGACCTTTTTCATATGTGTTTTGTGCCTTAATTACTCATTTTCATGTATATTATTGCATAATTCACTTTATTTGGTCTTTGCCATCATTTTATACCAAATCCCCTTTGTTTTACTATTTTGAGTATTATTTATCATCTTATTATAAATTGTGTGGATTTACTTGGGCCTGTTGTGAAATTTCAGGAAGAACAAGTATCTACATCCGTCGATACCATCGACGGAAGTCGATACCATCGACCAAGCCACAGGTTGTCAGCCGAGAAAAGCAGCACAGAGTCGATACCATCGACCCAAGTCGATGCCATCGACACATGGAGAGCTACAGCGTCGCTAAACGACAACAACCGACGCTAAAGGAGTCGATACCATCGACACCCAAGTCGATGGTATCGAGATCACCACAGGCGCTCAGAATAAAAGAAAGGAAAGCTGCCGCTAATTCGCTGGGTCGATACCATCGACCCGCGTCGATGGTATCGACGCCGGCAGATATGCGTTGGACCTGTTTTGATCTCGATCGGACGGCTGTTGTTATTTGACGACCTAATTAGGGACTTATACCTAATGACGGCCGCCCAAACGTGATCATGATCTCATTTTTGGATTGCATGAGTGCCGAGGAGGAGAGAAAGGAGAACGGAGGCCGAGAAGCTCATCCCGGTTGATTCGGACGCTGCCGAAGACAATTTCCACCACCGACAGGCGGGGAAAGTTTGTGTTCTACGCCAAGGATCCACCGGTTCTTCTTCGTTCAGGGGTTTTTCCCATCTAGTTCACGTTTTTCTTATGAATTCCCCAATTTCTACCATGTATTCGTGTAAGATGAACATGAGAGGCTAAAACCCTCAATCTTTAGGACCGGGAGTAGCCCGGGGATACATTGTATGATGATTTTAGATTGATAATTCATATTTTTCTCTCATATCCGTGGTATAAATTCGTTTTCTCTATTGCTATTGTTATGCTTGATCACCATAATAATAAATCAATGCCCTTAATCACTTCGACAGAAGGATTAACGGTTGAAAAGAGACGAATTCTACATTAGTTAATAAAACCCTTGACAAAGGAGTTGTAAGATTAATGGTGGGAACTGAGGGACCGATCTTAATGCGCTTAGTTTAGGGGAATGATTACTATGACGATGGAATCAACCTAAATCTAAGTAGTGGATTACACCACGACAGTGGGTAATTCTCATTTCAGGCCACTACCCGGATAGAGAGAGAAGTGTGAGGAATTATATGAAATCTAATACAATGTTAACCCGCGGTGAAACCGCCATCCTAAAGATATCCCTTTTAATTGATTAAATTAACCTTTAATTGATTGTTTTCTTTGTTTGATTTTTATTTTCTTTTAATTTGAACAACAAAACCCTACTTTGTTAATCGGTCTAGCTGATTGCGATTAGTTAGTAGAAGTCTCCAATAATTCACGTATCCCTGAGTTCGACTCGGGCCTCACAAGGCCTATATTACTCGACGCGTACACTTGCGTTTTTAGCGTGTAGTAAAATACACGTCAAGTTTTTGGCGCCGTTGCCGGGGATACGGCGAATTGTTGGCACTTCGAGTGCTAAGAGCGGCCACTCTAGGCCACATTTTTTATTTTATTTTGAAACAACTTTAAATATTCTTAAAATTCTCTATATTTGTGTTTACTCGTTCAAAGCATAGTACTGAACCCCGATTTCCTTATTTCAGGTACTTTGCATGGTGCATACACGTAGTGCAGACTACGCAAATCGCACACCTGAGGTTCCACCTCTGGGACCAGAGGACGAGGAGTACTACGAGCAAGAGCACCAAACCGACATAGATTCTGAATCTGAGCAAGAGCAAGCAGAAGAAATGGCCGAACCACAGACGATATGGGAGAAGATCAAAGCGTCTTCTTCATCAGCTTCAAAGGGGCCTATAAAGAAGCAGGCGATCAACATACCGACATAAAAGATCGACCCGGCACTGATTAATTTGGTCAAATCCAACGCATTTCACGGGCTGAAAAATGAAGATCCGGTTGCCCACATCAGCCAGTTCGTGGAGAACTGTGATATGGTGAAGATTGATCAATTTCCACAGGATGTGCTTTACCTCAAGTTATTCCCCAGTTCCTTGGCGGGAGTAGCAAGAGAGTGGCTCCACAACCTCGACGACGAGTTTGTAGAATCATGGGATCACATGGTAGAGGTTTTCTTCGAGAGGTTCTTCCCTCCTGAGAAGACCAATGATATGATTAGGAAGATTCATAATTTCACCCAACAGGCGGGTGAAACTTATTCTGAGACTTGGGAGCGATTCCAGGTCATGTTGAGGAGATGTCCACACCATGGATTGGACAAGGAGACCCAAGTGAAGATCTTCTACTTTGCTCTCTCCGAGCATGATAGAAGTAATCTTGATTCAGCCGGATCTGGTTTCTTTCTAAATAACACGGATACCAGATGTTGGGAAATATTGAAGAACATGGCTAGGAAACAGTCATGGGGTGACAGAGGTGCAGTGGAACATGTCAAGGCTGTCGGCGAATCCAGAATAGTGAGAGAGCTGAATGATAAGTTAGATCTTCTAGCCAAGAAGGTGTTAACTAAGGAGGATGCATCTGATGATGGGGAGGCCCAAGTGAAATTCATGCAACAACAGGGATATAGAAACAATGACTATTCATGGAGAAAGGATAAAAAGTTTTCTTGGAAGAATCCGAATAACTTTCTACAAGATCCGGATGCAAAGCCACAGCAGAAAGCCGAGGACAAGAACACTGAATTATTAACTCAAATGGTTCAGCAAAACCAAGAGATGATGGCCATGTTTGGTAAGCAATTGCAATCTCAAGGTGACATTCTAACCAAATTTGGGCAAACGCTGCAAAACCATGGAGCACAAATGCGGGCATTAGAGACCACCGTGGCTCAGATTTCAAGTGAAGTGGCGGCTATCAAGCACGCCAATCAACAGAAACCAGCCGAGAACGCGAATGTGGTTCAAGCGCACCATCAGGTCAAATACATTTCTGTGGTGAGTAATGAAGAAGAATCTCAGGTGCAAGAAGTTGCAGAGGAAAGGAGAATGACGTTCAATGTGAATGCAACACCGGAAATACCATTTCCACGCACGTACTATGGACTGCCGGGTGGAAACCCTTTCTTCAGAAAATCTGATAGAGTTGTGAATACTGTATCTCCACCTGGGCAAAAAGAAGAAGTGCAAGTTTGTGTACATGCGGAGACAAAGAAGGTGGAAGAGGAACCACAACAAGCTGCTACTAATGAGGATGACTTGCAAAAGCACACGTCCGAGATAGTGAGTGAAGCAAGCTTAGGGGAGGTACCTCCGAAAGACTCATATGTGCCTCCTCACAAGTGTGTCAATGCGGCAGATGTGTCAAATCGGGACAATCCAAAGCCGAAGAAGGAGCACCGACACTATAGGAAATTCTTGGAAATATTCCGGAAACTCCACATCAATATTCCATTGGTGGAGATGATTGAGAAAGTGCCCGCTTATGGGAGGTTCATTAAGGAGATCATCAATAAGAAGAGGCGGATAAAAGAAGATGAAATTTATTGGATGAATGAGACGGTGAGCTCGATGATTCATGGGAATTCACCAAAGAAGAAAAAAGACCCAGGAGGTTTTTACATTCCGTGTTCAGTAGGTGGTCAACATGTTTCTAAAGCGCAATGTGATTCTGGCACTAGCATAAATGTCATGCCTTTGGCGACATTTCAAAAGCTGGGGTTAAAAGAGATAAAGAAGTTGGCTGCAACAATTGAATTGGCGGATGGGTCTACAGTGAGACCCTATGGAGTATGTGAAGATGTTCTAGTCAAGGTGGACAGATTCATATTTCCGGTGGATTTTGTTGTCATGGATATGCCACCACTCCAGAGCTGTGAAATTCTCCTAGGAAGACCGTTTCAAGCAACGGCAGATGTTGTTACTGCTTTAGGGAGAGGTACTCTATCTTTGGGCATTGGAGGAGATCGTGTTGAATTCGAATTATTGCATGATCCTCTAAGTGAAATCCTCAAGGTGAAGAGATGACAATCGTCACACCGTCTAGCCTAAGACGCTAAAGAAGGGCGCTTGTTGGGAGGCAACCCAATCATTGGTACATTAGGATAGTTTAATGTTAGGTGTAGTTTGCTTTTATTTTGTTTACTTTTTAGTTTAAAAATGATACCTTGATCCGTTTGTTAAATGTGCAGGAACAGGCAGGGTCGATACCATCGACACACCAGTCGATGGTATCGACATGGGTTCAGGTTGACACCAGCAGAAATCGCACTGAGTCGATACTATTGACGGTCCCGTCGATGGTATCGACATACCTACAGGCAGGGCGCACAATAAAAGTCGATGGTATCGACATGCCATTCGATACCATCGAGATCTCTGCAGATTTTCAGAAGAAATCGACTCAGTAGAGTCGATACCATCGACACACAGGTCGATGGTATCGACATTTACAAGTGAAAAAGGCGGCAGCCGGACTCGCGAGACAGTTTCCCTAATCAGTGAGTCGATACCATCGACTTCCGTCGATGGTATCGACGGGCACACAGCAGTGTTGGGACCAGTTATTCAAGCCAGGGTTATTGGTCAAATGAAGTCACCTCTTCAACGATTTCTTTCTCCACTTGCGCCAAGTGTCGTCCAGAGCAAATCCGGATCCCACGACCCACCTCCACCACCATCGGACTGATCGGGTATCACTGTTCCACCCTTAAGTTGGTTTTTGACTATGAGGCCATAGTCGGATTCAAGCTTGGGGGGTGGCTGGAACAGCTCTATCTTTTATCTTTTCTTTAGTTGTTTTTAGTTTCTGCTTTGTTATTTGTTTTTGCAATTTTAAGTTTTTATTTAGGATCCACATCTATCTAGTGTAATTGTGGATGTCGTAAAAATTGTCATCGTGCTGTTTTCATGGGAAATTAAGGGAATTGAAAAATTTTTCTGTGTCATTTGGATAGCTTTACTTGGTTGTCCTTGGGGAACTTGTTCTATGAAAATGATTGATTATGTCAACTTTGAAGCAATATGTCATACCCACACCCCCATTGACTCATGAAAAGTGGATAGTAACGGTTGTTTGAGCCTAACCTAATCAAATGGTAATGAGACCTTAATCAGATGTAAGAGAAAGAACCCTTTAAACTACTACACATGTCAGTAAGGAGGGACGCATAATTTTCTTCTAAGGTTCAGTCACTTAATCTTGTGATCATTCCACCCCATTTCCTATAATCCACCCAAGAATTGGAAGTAAAGTGTAGTTTCAATTTCTTTTGCGTGCATGGCATGTAGATAGGTTTTGCATTGTTATTTTCATGTTTTTGCATAGAATAATGAAAAAAAAATATAGTGATACATGCACATTACCCCTAGGTGCATGTCATGTAGTTGCACTCACAATTTCATGATTTTCATGCATAAGCACACCATGTATCTCAGTTTTCCTAAATAGGTGATCTAATTTGTTCCATACCCTCGAAATAAAGCAAAGATCTCCAATTGGAAAGAAAATGGCCTTATACATGTATCTCTAAGCAATTATGGATATATGGGCAAAGAAAAAAAAACAGAAGAAAAAAATTCTGGAAAAAAAAATATATAAATGTTAGAAAAAGAAAGAAAAGGAATAAGAGGGAGAAAGGAATGATATCACTTGTATAACAGGGGAATTGCGTACATGATGTGGCTTGAGTAGATTTCTATCTCATTGTGAGGTAGAAGGTTAGTGCATGCATCATTCCACCCACTTTTAGGCAGTAGGGCATTCTTAATGTGCATTTGTATCATTTAGGGCATTTTGTTATATGCATTTTGAAACTGTGTAATACTTCCAAATTCTCCCATGAACCACCCATTCCATCCACCCGTTGCTCGGATTGGTAGGCCACCGTGATTTTCTCCTCACTCATGTTTATCAGGAGAACTGCTTCCATGTAGATGGTAGTTAGGGCGAGCAACGTAGTGTAGGTGATCACAAGATGCACCATGGCTGAATCAGCGAACTTTATTATGTTAACTGCCTTATGTGATAGTGTTCATCGGTTTGAAGGATAATTTCTTTTATTGATGATTATTGTCGCCTGTAGGGTAATTACTGTTCTGTGATTAGGGTAGGCCGGTTTGAGAACGTCCAGTGGGAGTCATTTGTGAGGTGGGTTGGTGTTTTGATTGTTAGTTGACATTCGCAATTCTATTCTAAGGATTAGTTGCTCGAGGGCGAGCAATGTTTAAGCTTAGGGGAGTTTGATGCGATGATTTTGAGTCGCATTTAGAGACCTTTTTCATATGTGTTTTGTGCCTTAATTACTCATTTTCATGGATATTATTGCATAATTCACTTTATTTGGTCTTTGCCATCATTTTATACCAAATCCCCTTTGTTTTACTATTTTGAGTATTATTTATCATCTTATTATAAATTGTGTGGATTTACTTGGGCCTGTTGTGAAATTTCAGGAAGAACAAGTATCTGCATCCGTCAATACCATCGACGGAAGTCGATACCATCGACCAAGCCACAGGTTGTCAGCCGAGAAAAGCAGCACAGAGTCGATACCATCGACCCAAGTCGATGCCATCGACACATGGAGAGCTACAGCGTCGCTAAACGACAACAACCGATGCTAAAGGAGTCGATACCATCGACACCCAAGTCGATGGTATCGAGATCACCACAGGCGCTCAGAATAAAAGAAAGGAAAGCTGCCGCTAATTCGCTGGGTCGATACCATCGACCCGCGTCGATGGTATCGACGCCGACAGATATGCGTTGGATCTGTTTTGATCTCGATCGGACGGCTGTTGTTATTTGACGACCTAATTAGGGACTTATACCTAATGACGGCCGCCCAGACGTGATCATGATCTCATTTTTGGATTGCACGAGTGCCGAGGAGGAGAGAAAGGAGAACGGAGGCCGAGAAGCTCATCCCGGTTGATTCGGACGCTGCCGAAGACAATTTCCACCACCGACAGGCGGGGAAAGTTTGTGTTCTACGCCAAGGATCCACCGGTTCTTCTTCGTTCAGGGGTTTTTCCCATCTAGTTCACGTTTTTCTTATGAATTCCCCAATTTCTACCATGTATTCGTGTAAGATGAACATGAGAGGCTAAAACCCTCAATCTTTAGGACCGGGAGTAGCCCGGGGATACATTGTATGATGATTTTAGATTGATAATTCATATTTTTCTCTCATATCCGTGGTATAAATTCGTTTTCTCTATTGCTATTGTTATGCTTGATCACCATAATAATAAATTAATGCCCTTAATCACTTCGACAGAAGGATTAACGGTTGAAAAGAGACGAATTCTACATTAGTTAATAAAACCCTTGACAAAGGAGTTGTAAGATTAATGGTGGGAACTGAGGGACCGATCTTAATGCACTTAGTTTAGGGGAATGATTACTATGACGATGGAATCAACCTAAATCTAAGTAGTGGATTACACCACGACAGTGGGTAATTCTCATTTCAGGCCACTACCCGGATAGAGAGAGAAGTGTGAGGAATTATATGAAATCTAATACAATGTTGACCCGCGGTGAAACCGCCATCCTAAAGATATCCCTTTTAATTGATTAAATTAACCTTTAATTGATTGTTTTCTTTGTTTGATTTTTATTTTCTTTTAATTTGAACAACAAAACCCTACTTTGTTAATCGGTCTAGCTGATTGCGATTAGTTAGTAGAAGTCTCCAATAATTCACGTATCCCTAAGTTCGACTCGGGCCTCACAAGGCCTATATTACTCGACGCGTACACTTGCGTTTTTAGCGCGTAGTAAAATACACGTCACCCCCCCAAATAAAACTCCTGACCGTGCCATCAATCCTATCGCAAATGTGCACTGATAGCTTAGTTGTTTGCATAACATAGGTAGGTATCACCTGCAAAATAGATTTAGCGAGGGTGACATGGCCTGCTAGGGACAACTATCTAGCCGACCAAGCAGTAATCTTGTTGTTCACTTTGTCTAGGATGTCCCCGTATGTGTTCTTGTTAACTCTGCCATTGATAATAGGCACACTGAGGTACTTTCCTAGATCGGTAGTGTGCCGGTACCTACTCAAACAGGTGATTTTCTGCCTTAGATTCCTGTTCACGCTTTTAGAAAAGAAGATCTTCATTTTAGTCATAGACACAGCCTGTCCAGACGCCCATTCAAAGGCCCTAAAGCATTCCAGTATCGTCTGCATTTGGTCCATCCCTGTCGGTGCGATCACGATTAGATCATCCGCGAAGCAGACATGGGAGATGGACGGTCCCCTTGCTCCCAATCTTACCAGTTTACATCTTCCCTCCTCCACCTTTTGATTGATTAACTGGCTTAATATCTCAAGGAAAAGCACGAACAGGTAGGGGGAGAGTGGGTCCCCCTGACGCAAACCCCTACTCGCCCTGAAGGATTCGAAGATCTTTCCATTCCACACAATGTTTGTGCTGCCCCTAGTGATCGAGTCCATGATATAACTGGAGATGTTCATCGGGGTCCCCGTTCTATTGATAGTGTCCAAAATGAAGTTCCAACCCATTTGGTCATAGGCCTTTGTGAGATCAATTTTAATGGCCATAGCCTTGGTTCCTCTTTTCCTCTTCATTGTACTGATAATTTCCTGGACTAGGGTGATATTGTCTGTGATACATCGACTAGGGATGAAGTTGCTCTGTGCCTTTGAAACCCAAATAGGAATGAATTCTTTTAGACTTTGCACCACCAATTTCGAGATGACTTTCAAAGTGACGTTATTGAGCGAGATGGGTCTTAGATTTTTCGCATTTCTCAGGCCTTGCAACTTTTAGGATAAGCATAATTGTGGAGTTGCAGAGGGCTTTAGGGATGACTCCTTCTGCAATTGCTCCCTGGACTGTCCTCATTAGGCTGGAACTTAAAGTATCCTATTTCGTTTGAATGAAGTGGGCACTAACCCCATCCGGCCTTGTCTCTTTCACTGGGTCGAGGTTGTTCGTAGTATTAAGGATCTCTTCATTCATCGGATTGGTGTTGAGTGCCCTGCACTCCTCCACCGTAGGCCTCCAAAATGAGGCAAGAAAGTCGCCGCCGCTGTATGACTCTCTGTCATCGGGTGTTGTGAGGACTCCCTTGAAGTGGTGCACCATCATGTCCATGAGTTCGTCATCTCCTCTAATCCATTTGCCAGCAATGTTCTTGAGGGTGGTGATATTATTCGGTCTCTTCCTTTGGTTGATAAAACTATGATAATAGCGACTATTGTTATCACCATGGATGATCTAGTTCAAGTATGTTCGATGTCTAAAGTCTTCCTCCTCCTCCTTAAGGATGTTGTCGATCTCGTCCTGCATATTATTGCATAAAGCCTCCAAGAGAGGGTTGTATTGCTCAGCCAAATTGACATGCAACCGGTTAAATGTTATTTAGCAGGCGGTCCTTCCTTCACCTCTTTTACTTATGCTCACTTCGGCTCCAATCTTTGATGGGCCCTTGAGCCTCCATGATAGATTTGTGGAAGGGTAGGTCCGGTCTCCAAGCCCTTCTTGGCAACTCGGGAAACTTAGGGTTGCTTCCCATGAGGGCCGAGTGTTGAACCTGTAACACCCTCTATCTCCGACATTGCGTCGAATGAGTAGAGGGCAGTGATCTGATCCCATCTTTGGGAGGTGCTCTACCACAACGTTTGGGACCCTAGAAATGAACTTTGCATTTCCCAACGCCCTATCCAGTCTCTTATGCAACAACACGTGTTTATATGTATATTTCATTCCAAAGAAACCAAGGTCCGAGAGGTCTGCCTCCATGATAGATTTGTGGAAGGGTAGGTCCGGTCTCCAAGCCCTACTTGGCAACTCGGGAAACTTAGGGTTGCTTCCCATGAGGGCCGAGTGTTGAACCTGTAACACCCTCTATCTCCGACATTGCGTCGAACGAGTAGAGGGCAGTGATCTGATCCCATCTTTGGGAGGTGCTCTACCACAACGTTTGGGACCCTAGAAATGAACTTTGCATTTCCCAACGCCCTATCCAGTCTCTTATGCAACAACCCGTGTTTATATGTATATTTCATTCCAAAGAAACCAAGGTCCGAGAGGTCTGCCTCCATGATGGTGTCTTGGAACATAGTGGCCTCCTGATTGTTGAAGACATTGGTTCCACTTCGTTTGCAGGAATTCACGATCGCATTGAAATCGCCTAAGCAAATCCATGGTTCTTTAATCCTTTGCCCCAAGGCCACAATGTGTTTCCATATAAGACGTCGAGTGGCTATCTGTGGGCTGGCATGCACAACTATGACACAGAAGCTACTATTTATCCTGCAAGTTATGAATTGTCAATGGCAACAAAGAATATCAATGAAACATCTATCTTCGTTCCAGCACAACCAGATCCCACCCGAGTAGCCTCTCGACTCCATGTGAAAAGAGCTTGAGAAGCCCAGGTTGACAATGGTGCTCGTGGCCCTCTCTGTGCTGATGTGTGGTTCCAGTATCACCACCAGATTCAGTTTATAGATGTTCATCAATTCCTTCAATGCATGCCTCCTCTTTTTGCTACCTATTCCCCATGAATTCCAGCAGATGTTATCTATCATTCTAACTTGGTTTATGCTTACTGGTCCCCCGAGGGGGGTGCTCCTCTTCTGCCTCAGGCCCATCTTTGTCAGTGTCTGCCTCACCCTCCTTTTGATCGCCCATTCTTTGGCTTCTTCTTCTCTGCTCATAGGGGGGCTTGCCAGTGGGGCTTCATCTTAGGTTTGTTCCCCTTCAACTTCCTCCCAGGTGGCAAGGGACTCGGGTTTATATCTTCTGAAACATTGGTCTGTGGCATGTCCTCCATCAGGATGTCACCTGTGACTAAATTGTCTGTCCATGTGGGACTTACCACCTTTCCATCTATTTTAGCATATGTGACCTTTTGGGATTCTGTCTTCTCCATATGGTCTTGCTGCAACACCATCCCTTCCTCACCCTCGTCCCTGACCTCATTGCTCGTAGGCTCCTCATCCATGACTACTATCAACTCATCGACACTCAGCTCGATCACCCTGTGGTTGTGCTCTATGACTGATGTTGCTCCTTCGGTACCAACTGTCGATTGGGCTGCTTTATCCTTCACATTGGTCTTCTGTTTAGGCATTGTATCAGCAGACTTGCTGGTGGGTTTTGGCCTCCAAACCTTAGTGGGTTTATCAACCACTCTGTCGCTAGTCGCCTGCTCGTTGCCGCCGTCAGCATCAGTTGCCTCTTGCAGTGGGATTTCCCCCTCTTCCTTCACTCCTTCTAGGTTCGCGAACCTATTCATGGCTTCTGTATTTGCGCGGTCTGCCCCATCCTTCCTCCCTTGGCCTTGACTTCTTTGCCTCCTTCACCTACCTCTTTGCGCCTGCAAAATGTCCTTGTTGTTCCCTGTCCCACCAATGGCTAGTTGGCCACTCGCTTCAGTGTCAACGGCTTGGATGTTATCCCTCCTAGTTCGACAGTTCTTCTATCTATGTCCTTCCTTCCCACACGATTCACACGTATCGAGATTCACTACATATTCCACCATGTACTCTACCCCATTGATGAGAATGGTCGACCGTAGTTACCTACTTGTGTCCACTTTGACGGCCAGGCGGGCAAACTTGCTCCTTGTTCTGAATGTCGTATGGCTGTCAACCTTGATGAGTCTCCCCTGTGCTTTCCCAATATACTCAAACAAAGTGTGCACATATAGGTGTAGAGGAAGACTGTGGATCCTGACCCATGTAACAAGTTGCTTGGGCAACCCCTCCATTGGCTTGAAGGATGGTTGCCAATCACACATTGCTAAGCAACAACCGAGCATCCTCCACGGACCACCTATCATGGCAAGTTTGTAGTCCTCTTTGCAAGAAAGTTGGACCGCGTAGTGACCCAAGTCGATTTCATACATGTTGAATCGGCCCTTAGGGTTCCACATAATCTTAATCTTATCCCTCATGGTCAAAAAGCTTGCGTTCGCCCCCAGTAGTCATGCAACCACTGCGTACGTCCATGGTCTCGCCAGCCTATCCACGGTCGTAGGATCGATAGTGATGGCAGGGGTGTCGCCCATCTCCATGAGTTGAACCGCCTCGTCTTGCAGGTTGCTTTCGAATAGTTTCTCGAGGGAAACAGTATGATGCCCACCTTCCTATTGTTCAGCATCGATTAGTTGAATGGAGCCGCCCATGGTAGCGTTGTAGGATCTTTTCTGCCCTACCTATGAGATAGTTCCCATGGGATGAATCGACGTGATAATTGAATTGCCAACCACCGCACCATCAATGATCATCATCTCTGTTTGTTTGCTCGTCTCTTGCTCCGTACTATCTTGTAGTCCATGCATCCCAGCATATTGGAATGCAAAACTAGCCAGCGGAACCGTGACCCTAACACCGCCTCTAGGGGATTCTCGCTGGCATGTTGTCTTGTTTCTAGACCTCTCCACGAACTACCATCCACATTCCCCTCCTCTAGGGTCCCTTCTCCGCTCATAGGTTCTCCATATTCACTCAGGCGGCAGCTGTTCGCGCCTATGCTACTGCTTCTTCCCCCTCTTCCCCCTCTCGTCGACATCTTCTTCTTTAAAAATTTGTAACTTTGTAACCCCTCAAGGTAGCTACTTTGACAGCTGCTTAGTCCTATATGTATTAATTTCAGCTCTTATATGTCAACTCTTATAGTCTTATCTCAACTCTATTTATAGTAGTTTACTAACATTAAGTATAATTCATAATTTTTAGTGTCCAATACAAAATAATGGTTGGGCTTGTGGCTACTATGTAATGAAATATATGCAAACTATTGTTAAAGGAGCATCACATGACATTCAGACTATAGATCAGGTAATAAAGAAACATCATAAATTTACAATTGAGTTGTAGTCATTTTATAAAATATTAACATGTGTATTTTCTATTGTAGATATTTACAACTCAGCCTTACACACTTGAGGACTTAAATGAATTCCAAGAAGAGTGGTCAAATGCTTTTCTAAATGAAGTCAATATAGCATTGAATTGAATAGCATATATGTCAGCTCCATTTATTTATGTGGTTTTAGAACTCTTTCAAATTTACTTTTGTATTTGACATGATTTTTAATATCATCTCAAACTTGAAATCTATCATTTTGTGAATGTTATGATGTGCTATGCGTATGAATATGTATATTTTTGTTATGAATGTGTGTGGTTTGGAAATTGATAATAAATTCAAAAAGGATTGGACATAAAAGCTAGCAAATGTGGCTTTGGAATGAATTTCTGGCTTGCATCATTGCATTTGCAAGTCTACTTTCTATTGCAGGTTTTGATCTTTGTAAAGCAGATTTATGTTCTGCAAGTTTTTGTTCTGAAGATTTCTATTCTGCAAAATTTTCTTTTAAAAAAAATTGTAAACTCTAGGGTCGGTTATTTTAAAAAACTGACCTTATAGATCTATAGGGTCGGTTTTATAGGAATAACTAACCTTATAGGCTCTGGGAATCTTTTGACAGTAACTTTCTTGGTCAACAATTTTCTTGACTGAAATCCTCTCGGTCGACACATTTCTCAACTAAGGAAGTTACTATATTGACCTAAAAGTGACCTTACAGTACCTCTGTTGCTTTCTAGGGTTGGTTTTTTAAACTCTAGGGTCAGTTATTTTAAAAAAACCAACCTTATAGATTTCTTCGGTCAGTCTTTTAGGAATAACTGACCTTATAAGATTTGGGATTAGAAAGCTTTTATACTCTCTTGGGTCAGTTTTTTTAATTAACCATCCTTAGAGGTCTTTTCTAGGGTCAGTTTTTTACAAAAAAACCGACCTTATAGGATCTGCAAAGCTTAAGACAATACTTTCTTGGTCGACAATTTTCTCGACCAAAATCCTCTCGGTCGAGATATTTCTTGACTGAGTAAACGTTTATTGCTTTATAGGGTCAATTTTTAGAAATAACCGACCTTATAGGCAATGAGATAAAGCTCATTTTTTGTACTCTCTTCGATCGATTTTTTTAATTAACCATCTTTAAAAGTCCTTTCTAGGGTCAATTGTTTTACGAAAAATCGATCTTATAGGATCTGGGAAGGTTAAGACAGTACTTTCTTGGTCGACAATTTTCTCGATCGAAATCCTCTCGGTCAACATATTTCTTGACCGAGCAAACCTATGTTGCTTTATAGGGTCAGATTTTTAGCAATAACAGACCTTACATGACCATTCTAGGGTCGGGTTTTTAGGAATAACCGACCCTATAGCCTCTTCTTTCTTGCTTGGGTCAAGTTTTTTACACCCTCTTGGGTCGGTTTTTACTCTGTAAGGTCAGTTTTCTTTGGTCAAAAAAATCGACCGTATAGAGCAAATTCTATAGCGAAGGCCACTTAGGCGTTGGTTAAAAAGTGACACTACTGGCTTCAAAAAACTGATGTTATAGACCGTTATTTTAGTAGTGAATTGATCCTTAGTTCTTCTCAAGTACTTACGGATGTTCTTCACTGTTGTTCAGTGAGCATCACTGCATCTGATTGATACCTACTCGTCATGATAAAGGCTTATGAGACATTGGTACGAGTACATAACATTATGTACATGATGGATTGAATTGCAAATGCATATGGAATCCTACTCATACATTCCATTTCCTCACAATGTCCCGGACATTGAGCTCTAGAGATGGTATCACCATTAGACCTGGGTAGGTTTCCTCTCTTTGAGTCATCCATGTTGAACCTCTTCAACACTTTATCAATATATGTGCTTTGAATTAGTCGAAGAAGGTTTCTAGATCTATCTCTATAGATTCATTCCTAAAATATAGGATGCTTCACCCAAGTCATTCATAGAGAATGCATTTCCCAACCAGGTCTTTACCATCTTTAAAGTACAAATGTCATTTCCCATCAATTGCATGCCATCTACATACAATATGAGGAATATAATCATGCTCCTAATAACCTTCTTGTAAACACAAGGTTCATCTTCATTTTGATTAAATCCAATCTCTTAGAGTGTTTCGTCAAAATGAGATTCCATCTCGGAGACTGTAGCTTCAATCCATAGATTGACCTTTATAGCTTATAGGCTTTATTTACATCCTTTGAATTTATAAAACCCTAAATTTATTTCATGAACACATCCTCAATAAGAAGCCCTTTAAGGAATGTGGATTTAACATCCATATGCCAAATCTCATAGTCATGATAAGTTGCAATGGCAAGCATGATTCTGATGGACTTAACCATGGCAACTAAAGAAAAGGTTTTGTCATAGTCAACACCTTGAACTTGTCGGAAACCCTTTGCAAATAATCTACCCTTATAGGTTTGTACATTGCCATCCATGTCGGTCTTCTTCTTGTAGACCCACTTGCACCCTATGGTTTTAACCCTTTCAAGTGGATCCACCAAGGTCCATGCCTTGTTGGTGTACATCGATTCCATCTTAGATCTCACGGCCTCAATCCCATTTCTCAAACTTTGGTCCCTTAGTAGCTTCTAGATAGGTTGTTGTCTCATCAACTACCAACTTACCACCTTCTTGAGTCATAAGATAACCAAATCTTTCAGCCTCAAGGTGTGTCTTACTATATGTATGAGGTTCTTGTGTTACTTGAGATATTTGATACTCCATAATGATTTGTGATTCTCTTTGTTCCTCATGTACCTCTATTGGTTCAATTTTTCTTGTTGGTCTGGAACCTCTTCTAGTTCTATTTTCCTCCCACTAATTCCTTTAGAAATAAATTCCTTTTCTAGGAATACAACATCTCTGGCAACAAACACTTTGTTGTTAGATAGGGAATAATAGTAATATCTTTTAGTTTCCTTAGGATATCCAAAAAAAATTATCTGATTTGGGTCCAACCTTTTTCAGGAAACTGCTTTCTCAATAAGTTTCACAACCCCAAATTTCAGAAAACACACATCGCGACATTTCCCAAGCCATATCTCATATGGTGTCTTTTGAACCGATTTATATGGTACTCGATTTAGTGTAAACATAGTGGTTTCTAGAGTATATCCCCATAATATCTAGTATTTTGTGATTCCTTCTTCTGATATACCATTATGCTGAGGTGTTCTAGGTGAAGTCCATTATGATACAATACCAGGGTCTCTCAGAAGGTCCTCAATCTCTTGCATTAGGTATTCTCCACCTCGATCAGAATGAAGTGCATTCATACTTTTTCCATGTTGTTTTGTACTTCATTCATAAATCCTTGAACTTTTCAAGGGTTTTTTATTTATGTTTCATCGAGTATGCATAATCATACTACTGAAGCCATTAGTAAAGGTAATGAAGCATTGATAACCTCCTCTAGCATTTATTCTAAAAGGGCCACATTCATTTGTATGTATGAGTCCTAATAGATCATTATCCCTCTCATTGTTTCCAGTTAAAGAGGTCATACTCATCTTGCCCAACAAACAAAACTCACATGTATCTATTAATTCAAATTCAAAAGAGTCTTGATCAGCATCTTTATGGAGTCTAGATATGCAATTCTCATTTATGTTCCCTAGACAATGATGCCAAAGATATGTCTTGTTTGCGTTATTGAGTTTTAATCTTTTGGTATTTACATTATAAACATTTGTCTTTAGATCCAACATATAAAGACCATAAGACATTGGGGCATTATCATAAATAATCTCATCTTGTAAAGAACACCTACCATTCTTAATATGAAATTCATATCCATCCTTGTCCATACAAGATATAGAAATGATGTTTCCATTTATGGCTGGTACATAATACCACTTCATTAACTGTATTACAAGCCTTGTGGGCAGAGATTAATTATATGTTCCAACTACAGTGGCAACAACTCTTACTGCATTTGCAACTCACAGTTCAACCTTGCCCTTTCTTAAAGGATTACTTCTTTTCAAATCCTATATATTCAAAAATATGTGAGATCCACATTTGGTACTAGTACCCATGATGAAAAACCAGACACCTTTTTTTCAATAACATATATACATGAAGTGGAGATCTCTAACCCTGTCTTCATCTTCCTAAATCCCTTCAAGTACAATGGATAGATTCCTTTTGTACTTCTCTTTCTCCTTATCTTGGGTATCGAAGATCTGGATTTATGCTTAGCCTCAGAACTCTTCATGGCCTTGCTTTAATTCTTAGACTCCATCCAGTTGATCATTATTAAGAATTTGTCCTTGTTCATTCTTACTTCGGCATTTACCAGCATACCAAGCATATATGTGAGCAGTTTGGCCATGTTATTCAAGTGTAAACACTCGATAAAATGACTATATGGATCAGGAAATGATTGTAGAATCATATATGTGGCCAACTTTGTCTTAATGAGAATTCTAGTTCTTCTATATGTTCCACATGTCCAATTATATTGAGCACATGGGTCTCTACTGGATCTCCCTCTATCATCTTACACTCAAAGAGTGCCTTTGAGACATTGTACCTTTGTTTCTTTTTATGATTATGGTTCATGTTTTTAAATTGTGTTACCATCTTAAGGATCCCCATGTATTCACACTTCTCATGCAACTCATAGTTCATGCATTTTAGCATAAGGTGTTTTATGTCTAAGGCATTGGCATGCTTCCACCAAGCATCCACCTCATCCCTATGCACATCAGGAGCAGGTATTTTTGGGACTAGTGAATCTAGGACATAGAGCTTATGCTCCTTGTTGAGAACCCTTCTCAAAGTCCAAAACCAGTAGTGGAAAATTTTCCCATTAAGTTTGTCCTTCCTAAGGACAGATCACAATGGTGATTTTTCCATTTGTTTCTATAAGAGAAAATTTGCATTTATTAAAATATTTTTGATTTGATTTGATTTAAATTGATGATATTTAATTAGGCCTTTAATTAATTATATCTCCCACTATGGATTTGATAATATTTGAGTAATCTGGCAGATCACCCAATTATGGATATGGTGCTCGAAAAAGTGTCCCCTTCTCTTCCAACATCCTCCCCATCTAACACTTTAGATTATAGTAGTAGGATGGCTCAAGAAATACAAAGTTCTAGTGGTAACATGAAACCCTGATCTTACCATACTCAGAGTAAAGCAAAAAAGCAGTTTGTCATAACGCAAGTGCCTATTTAGGAGGGTGATGATGAGGATTTGATATGATTTGTTATTCTATTTTCCCATGCTCTTTATGATCAATGTTCTTTTATGGAATGTTAGGGGTATAGGTAGTGGCCTTACCCAATCTAAACTTAAGGATTTGATCTACTATCACAAGCACAAGATTGTGGCTATTCTGGAACCTTATATCCCGATCTCTTTGTTAGATGAGTTTATCAATAATATTCATTATATTTGTTTGCATCATGTAGAAGAAAGAGGTTTTTCGGGAAGTATATGGATCCCTTGGCAACCGGGGGTAACACAAGTTTAGTTAATTGAGAGCCACCATCAATATCTACATTGTAGAGTTAATGGTAGTTGCTTCTTTACATTTGTATATGATCATTATATCCCACATATTCGACATCTATTGTGACAGCAAATTATTCGTATTAGTTCATCTATGACACAACCATGGATTGTAATGCGGGATTATAATGTTAGGATTTTTCATTCTAAAAAATGGGTAGTAATTACTTCCATTTCTCATAATCAAATCTTTTCGAGGATTGTATTATGCAAGTAGATCCCTCAGACTTTGGTTTTACTAGTTTTCCTTATACCTTTAATGTAGGGAATGTTCATGAGCGGCTTGAACAAGTTCTGGTTAATTCGTGTTTCATAATATCGACACAAAGGTTTAAGGTTCATCATCTTACCAAAATACAGTCTAATCATAATCCTTTGTTGTTCTTCTCAACAATATGTCCTTCTTTTGCATCCTTATTCAAGATAAAATCGAGTTGGAATTCTATTACTTCCTTTAGAATGGTACTCCAACATCATTAGCCTTCCTTTATGGATTTCAATGTTGTAATGTCACATGTTAAATCCTTTATTACTGACTAGGAATCCTTCCATAGAGGAGAACTAAAAATCTCAAAACAAGACCTCCTACAGAAGAAAAAAAAGTTCTCTTCAGGATTATATTGCATAATGGTATTCATCTCATCTAGGCCTATACTGTAATCATTTATAGAAGAATATGATTTTATTATATCAAAGGAGAAAGTTGATTTGAAACATAAATGTTGTATCTCATGGATTTCTGAAGGAGATTCCAATACTATTTCTTTCATGCCTATATAAAGACAAGGAGGTTAAAGAATTCTATATCTATGTGACTAGATGATGAAGATATTGAGATTGTAGATAGGCGTCTTCTAAAACATCTTATTTCAGATTATTTTTAAAGACAATTCCAGTCTTCATATAACTCCATTCTTGTTTTAGTTGTCACAAATACCTACTAATTATAATCTCATTTCATCTCCTTAGGTTGTTCTGTAGCATGATTACCAAATGAGTTCGAGATTTTTAGTACTCTAAAAATAATGGGCCGTGACAAAGTTGCTGGAACAGATGGCATGAATGTGGAATTCATGATATGTCATTGTATAGTTATTAAAGAATCTCTCATCCATATTGTGGTATCCAGATTAATGGGGTTTCCTTTGGTCGACTCCTTATGTAATGTGCCAATGGTGTTAATACCATGAGTCCCACATCCTCAAAGATGTAACCAATTCAGACCAATTTATTTGAACAATGTTTGTCTTAAATTGATCTCAAAAGTTGTGGTGAATTTCCTAAAATGCTACATGAATGAACGAATACTTCCTGAAAGTCAAGTTTTATAACTGGGAGGCAAATTATTGATAACATAATACTAGTTCAGGAACAATATACAACATGAGAAGACCTTGTTCTTGTCCTACAATGGTTATAAAGATTTATTTGGCTAAGGCCTATGATCGAATGTCATGGACTTTAATTCTAGACACTATTACAAAGGTTGGTTTTCCTGCTAACATTATTTCTTACATTATGAATTTAGTTTGTTGTGTCCAGATAAATATTATCTTTAATGGTGAATAGCTTCCTGGTTTTAAAGCAACTTGGGGCTTAAGATAGTGTGATCCATTATCGCCCTATCTCTTTGTGTTGTGTCTCAAACATCTCAGCCTATTAATCAAAGATGTAGTTAATAATTCAGTATGGAAACCTCTGAAGTTATATGTGCAAGGCCCTTATATTTCTCATGTGGCCTTTGCAAATGATATAATTCTATTTTCAAAAGTGAATCTGATTAATATAGATGCTATTATGCGGTGTTTTGATATGTTTGAGGCTTCTTATGAAGAATCTATTTCTGTGCGTAAGAGTGTTATTTACTTTTCATCTTTGGTTACTTCATTGCTTCATGTTCAAATATGTGAACATGAAGGGATGCAGAAGTTGAGTGATATTAGTATCTACTTGGTGTTGACCTAGAGGTTATACTTTGTCCATATTTTGATAATGATTTAACCATTCCATTCATATGTATCTAGCATGTGTAATCAAGATTGATTTTACACTTTAGGCACATGAAAAGAATCAAATTACACAAGCCCTAGCTTGTCAAAGTTCAAGTCAAAAGCAATGTAAGTGTGCTAATAAGGAAATCACTTCAGATGACCTTAGAAGAATTTTGTAATCACTTGTATTCATGATATGACTTGTAACTAAGATGAGAAAAATATGTGGGACACTTAATACAAAGTTTTAATCACTTTTTAGCCAAATTAGAAAATCGATCACAGGCTATTGATCAGTAGAGTTCCAATCTCGACTGATCCCATGGATTGATTTTCTGATGATGACCATCGGTCGAGTTGTGAATTCACAGAACTAGACCAAATGACCTTCTGACTAAATGCAATTTTGGCTGATCGGTCGAGTTTCCCCAGAACGAACTCGACCGATAGTTTGAAAATTGGGTTTGTCTTCTAGTCAATACGTCGAGTTACCTTTATTGAAACTCGACCAAATGCAATGTACGAAAAATGCAGAAAAATGATTATAACTGTTGGTGACTTGTTTGGACGAAAATAGATTTGTTGCCTTGTGCAAAAATGGCTATATTTTGGCCCTAAGTGTTCCCCAACTCAAGGGAGCACCCCTAGCTATAAATAGGACACCTTGGAGTTCATTCCAAGTTTTGTTCATTCACTACATTCAAGGTCCTTGCTATAGTTGAATGTGCTACTACTCCTTGAGCCCCTTTCTCTCTCTAGTTTACACTTCATATTGTGATTTGTGAGTGAGTTTGGCTTATTGTAAGAGAGCTCCAACCTTGTGCATGTAAAGCTCTCAATCTTCCACTACTTCCCTATCCCCTTCTTACATGTAGAAAAGCTAAAGCTAGCTCCATCGAGTGAAGAAGGAGCTATAGCTGGTCCTCTTCAAGGTTGTTGAAGAGGTGGTGATCTTCTCCAAGTGAAGGAGAAGGCAAAGGCTGGAGATCCAAGAGGAGAAGCAAAGTCCTTCAAGGCAGAAGACTTGAGATTGAGTGGGTAAGACCTTGGTGAAGGTTGAAGACTCAATCTAAGTGGGTAAGTTCCTTGTTAAGGTGGATATCTCCTTGTGGATGGATGGGTAAGTCCTTTGGTGGTCTATTGTTGTAAATCTATTTGGTGATAATATAGAGAAAAGCACTTGCAAAGTCCTAGAGGTTGACCTCTCTAGGTAGTGGACTGACTCACTTCTAGTTTGAAGTGTGGAACCACTCTACATCCATTTGTCAAGTGCTTGCAATCAATCTCTCTCATCCTTGCTATGCTTATTAGATAGGACTTCAAATTGACTTTAAGCTATTGCTCTAAAATTGATATAATTTGAAGGTCTAATCTGTTTTGATAGAAATTTTGTAGCTCTATTGACCCCCCTCTAGAGACCTTAGATAACACTTGGGAGTTCTAGTTATCCATGGTCGAGTAACAAAATAGATGTATTCTTATATATCTAATAAAGTACATAATCATCTCTCCAATTGGTCTATGCAAAGTCTTAATTTAGCAGGTCGTATATGCCTTGCTAGATCCATATTAGTGGCTATGCCTACATATAACATGCATATAGTTGTATTACCCATTCAGTTTATAATAACATTGATATGTTGATCTGAAGGTTTATATGGAGAAGGAATGACAATCAACATTCTCTCTCTTTGGTGTCTCAGGAATAGAGTCACACTAAAATTATGTGGAGGAATTGAAATAGTTTCCATGCATGAGTGGAATTAGGCTCTACCCATGACATCATCTTAGGATTTCCTTATGGGTTGTCAACTTTATGGAGTTATGGTATTTTACATAAATATTGATCCTTTATTCCTAAATCTGATCACCCAAACACATCATTCTAGCCTATTGTTTGCAAATTGAAATAGTTGGCACTACAACATACTACTAGGGTTGTGGGAAATGGAAATGATACCTCAGTTTGGTATGACAATTGAATTCCTTCCAAAAGAGACCAACATCTCATTCAAAATTGTATTATCCCACATGACTTGGTTGATTAAAAGGTTGCTTCAACGATTACTCTAACTGGTTCTTGGGATGAAGAATTTATAAATCTATATTTCTCTTCTGACGTATCTAGGTGTATCCTTACCCTACCACCTCTAAGACAAAGTTTTTCAAATTATTTGTGGTCCCGGTCCTTAATATAGAATGGACTCTTCATTGTATCATCTGCATATGCTATTCTAATGCAAGGCATATACAGATCAGCATAAGGTCCTTGGTCTCAAAAATGGAAATTACATATCCATGTTAAACGTTAAGTATTTTTGTGGCTTATTTGTCATAAATGGTTAATAACAAATGTTAAATGAGTATATCATCATTTCTCATTTGATCCTTCATGTAAGATTGGTGGTGCTCCTTATGAAGACATTCTTCATGCTCTAAAAGATTTTCCTCGATCATTGAAGTATGGAACTATCTAAAGATATTGGACTGCTTTCCAAATTTCTTCTCACAACCCTTCTTTCCTTGGATATTGTCTTTGGTCACTTCTAGATCTAATATCATGGTTCCCTTTTTTCGGCTTGCTATCATATCTGGTTGTCAAGAAATGTGTTCATTTTTAACAATGACATGCATTCTATCTCTAAGATAATTCATTTGGGGGTTGCTTATCTTGTTGTATTTTTGAAGTCTTTAGTGAAATAGATTCAGTTAATAATTGACAATTGCATACATTAGCTGAGCTATAGAAATATCCTCCATATGAATGGGTGAAGGTGTACATAGATGTATCAGTTACACCTAATCAAAGCATGATTGCAGTTGTGGCTCGTTCATCAAATGGATCATGGATTTGTGCATGGTCTAAAGTTATTTATACAACTTCAGTGCAAGAGGATGAACTTGCTACCTTTTACCCTGGTCTGTCTAAGATGGTGGATCTTGAATTCAATCAATTTATTATTGAAACAGATAGTGATTTTGATCTCTCTATAATCTCAGTAAATAATGGAAAATTTCCACTATCTAGTCTTTGGAAACAATCTGTTGATTTCCTATCTACTTGTTTTTGGGATGTTAACTTTGCAAAGTGCATGAGATCATAGAACCAAGTTGTCAATTCATTAGTCAAGCTACAATGTCAAAATTCTACAACTTTCAATATGTACCATTCACCTACTTAGGGTTTTGTTTTATACATACTTCTATGATGTATATCTTGTTATTTGGTTTTTTCTGATGTAATCCATACAAGAAGCACATTGTGTGCTATCTATTCAGTAAAACTCAATTTCCCTACAAAAATTGATATCCCTCACATATGAATTCAAAAGATTGCAACATACAACCTTCTAGTGATCCAAGATTCAAAAGAATTAAATTGTTACCCAACCAACGCCAACATCCATAATCAATCATTAAGGTAGGCAACATTTGCCAATTGCATCTTATACAATTCTTAGATAGAAGGTATGTGCAACTCTTTGGCATATTTATATGTATGCTTCTAGGTGCTTAATCTCATTAATCCCACCTAGTTAAGCCTGATCCAAAAGCCAACACGATAGTAATGCACCCTGCTTGGCAAGCCCACATAACTACCATCACACTTCTAAGATATAGACATCACACCATGCTTGGTGTGCCCACGCTTAGTTGATCAAGCTTTTCATTTGTGTTGCTAATGGAAAGCATCTCAGACTTAATATGTTATTGAGGGATTTGTATTTATAAATACATATACATATCCAATCACCAAATACTATTGTACATATCAAATACATGCTATATCCCACAAATGTAAACATGAAATTAAAACATAAACAATGGTTTTGGACACTCTATTGTACTTCCTTGGAGCCACAAGGAATCACCACCACCTATGGTTTACATCACATGTAGAAACCCATTGTTGATGAAGATTTGTTCTTGAATTGGTCTGGGTTGATCACTTCAAATCTTGAACCAGTCGGCTCAACTCCTGGTCAGTCAGTTGATCTGTTTGAATGGTCTCTTGTCTCCAATCCAACATCTTTTGGATCCTCCAGTCGACCGGTTGGGCCACCAATCAATTGATTTAGCTCCTCCTATCATCAGGCCTCCTTAGTCCTCTAGTTGGTCGGCTCGTCTTCTAAAATGGGTGGATCGTTTGGTGTTGAAATTCTTCTTCTTTGTAACAGGAATTAAAACTATCCTACTGCTATTTAACATATTACAAGGTAATAGGAAAACCTCAAGTTATATTCGAGGGGAACAATAGGAAGGAAAAAATAATACTTTTACATATAAAAGAGAAGATATAGGCTTAGTATAAAAACCGAGATACAAATAGGAATAAACAACCACACAACCATGCACATATATTTGGGTTATTAGCCATAACCATATTTCACATCCACTATTAAAACCAACTTTTAGGGCGACATGTATAAATTTCATATATATATATATATATATATATATATATATATATATATATATATATATATATATATATATATACATATATATATATATATATATAGAGAGAGAGAGAGAGAGAGAGAGTCATGCTAGAATACACTCAAGTGTATTCGAAGCAGAATACTCTCAAGTAGTTTTTCATGATGCAATATATTTTTCAAAAATCTAATCTGTTGATCTTCTTAAACATCTTGTGAATAGCACATATACAAAATTTGAGCACATTTGGACATTTATAGGTCATGTTATAAAGACCGCAAAAATTATGCATTTCAAATTAGTTTCGTACATCGATTTTGTTGCCCTTGGATGAGTGACTTACACTAATCCAAATCGGCTCAAAATTATGTGTAGCCTAATTATAGTATGACAATGAAGATCAATGGTTTACATTTTGAAAAGAAATAGCCTTGATATGAAAACACACTTGTGTGTATCATGCAATCTATGTACTCGAGTCTATTCTAGCCTAACTATATATATATATATATATATATATATATATATATATATATATATATATATATATATATATAAAACAAATACCGAATCTCTCTTCGTGGATGAGTGGATGAATATGTGATGGCATCAATCGTAAAATTAGAAAATAACAGTGTTCTCAAAAATCCACTCTGTTGTTCTCCTCCTTCCACCCACACATCTAAATCCCTAGTCGTACCCTTCTGAATCTACTATCTATCTACCACATGCTAACCAGAGACAATGGACTAGTGCCCCTCACAGAGGACCTAATGATTTCGTTGATGCATCTCCACTGAGTTCGAAAATCCAAATTATCTAGCAGCTCCAGTCCACACATCATTTATCATGTCATATGTGGTACCTCAGAGATCTGACTGCATTTATGTCCACCTCCTTCGACGCAATTGCAAAGAAACCTGGAAAAACTTACCCTCTCTCCGTTATAGACATTGCTATGGTGAAGCACACCGTCGGCCTGGTCTTCTACATCCCATGTAATCCATACATCATGAACGTCTGTAGGAATCCCTCTCCGGCTGGCTCTGGCACTCCCCCATCGCCATCGACTATGTAGATCGAGACCCCACTGGTAGAAACTACTTTGTCTGCTGCAGTGACATGGGAGACTGTTGACTCATGGGAGAAGCATGAGCTGGCGTATTGGGAGCCCACACTAGGAAAAGATGCTACCGTATCAATCTGGTCATAAATGTATGTCAGGGATGGACAGACTGAACTGTCATGATCTGTGAGTTCAAGGATCGAACCATTCTCACCATCAGGTTCAGCTACCTCCACATGTTCACAAACATCTTGTGCGGTGTTTAATTCATGAAGGTGTGGACATACACAAATCGCCACCGTCCACTGAGCTCCTGCTAGCCAATTTTTGGTTGATGACGACCTCAGCGCCTGCCTTTCATATGGACATGATGATGTTATGCTTTGATCCCAACTGCGTGTGTGGCATGAAACTAGGTCACAGGGGTTGTTCTTAAGCATTGAGACACCTTCACCACCCTCTTCTCACAACAATTAACACAAATTCTAGTCCCTATTGTCGTCTACAGCTATTTCCTTAAGGGCATGTACGCCTCCATTCCTACATGGGTTCTCGGGAATCACCATCCATTTCTCCTGAGAAGCCATCATCGGAACAAGGGGTGAGGATGAGCAGCATCATACTATCTCAATGTAATAAAATTGTATGACATAAATGAAGGCATGTGCACAAAAATCATTACTAATGAAAATGATTTCACCTACTTATGTAGAATATTTTAATCCACATGTCTAGTACCTCATAAATTCTATCAAATTTGTGAGGCTTCTACAAGATTTTTTTCATATGAGTGGGTAATGGAATTGGTGGTTGTCCGCGTACATACAAGTTTGACTTTCAAAAACAAGTTAAATAAATATAGTGATACCTCTATAGGCACCCTACTTTTTTTCACAGGTTACACAATGGACAATTTGAGTTGAGTCCTCAAGTGATGGAAACAAATGTTTTAATAAGCTTCTAGGGAATGACTACACATAAATGACGTACAGAACAAAATAAAATATATTATGTTACACATATATAGTTTGTAATCATTTGATTATATTTTATGATCAAATATTACTTTTTGTTATAACGAGTTACTTTTCATGCCACATAATTACTTTTTATGTCAAATGGTTATTTTTTATATCAAATAGTTACTTTTTGTAGTATTCACTTACTTTTTGTGCTAAGTAGTTACTTCTCATCTGTATCAATTTGATTATTCCAATTCTTACCCAATTTTGGGTTTAGTGTAAGTGTTAATTTTTTTAGTAAGTATTATGTGAGTTTGTAGTCATTTTGTTACTATTTTTTATCAAATATTATTTTTCATGTCAAATAGTTACTTATCGTACCATGTAATTACTTTTTATGTCAAGTAGTTACTTTTTGTGTCAAATATTTACAGATGAATGCATTTTCATCATGAAATTCAACCACCATCTTGGGCTCAATTCGACTCAATACGTCCAATTTCATTTACTAAATATCACAATATACAAAATTCCTTAATTGGTTTAATTACCCAAATTATTAATTGAGTATATGTTGCATTTATGCAGGTCTTGATGAGGTTGAACAATCAGCTGGCACCCACCTCCATTTAACCCTAATCCACCTTCAACATAATCATCACTACCCCTTGCTTCACTCCATCTTTATCTCCATCAACCATCATTCAAATCAAACACTTTTGAGTGGGACCCACCTTTCTCAAACCTTGATCTACTCTCACTCATCCTTGGTTTTGAGCATACGGTTTCATCCATACGGTCTTGACCATACGGTTTCGACCTATCGGTTTTAGTCGTTCATCTATTCGGTCTAAGACCACGAGCTTTTCTTCACCATCAGATCGATGATCAATGGTCCCCATCCATTCTATCAAATGATCTGCCCTAACGGTCTTGGGCTATCATTTTTCCTCTAAATGGTTTTACAAGACCGTATGGGAATCTCTTCTCAAGATCGTATAGGCATCTCCATTCAAGACCGTTTAATACACATAGGTCTTCAAGACCGGTTGGGCAATCTGTTCAAGACCGTATGGAAGGCTTCATCTACTGTTTCCCTTCTTTTTCCTCCCACCATAACCCTGACTCCTACACCACCTACCGAGGGCGTCGCACCTCCATCCACCTGCATCCCTCGCCGTTCGGTTCCACCACCGCCCTAGAGCTAGCATCAAACTTAGACTGGTTGCCACAATCGTGCTTTCACCAGCAGCACCTCCATCCCACCTCTACACCTGCAAATCGACCTGCAGCTCGCTGGTATGACATCACCTTCCTCCACTCCGCCTTCTTCTTCATCTCCCTTCTACCTAATCCCTGCATCCCTCGCCGATGGTATCACCACACCACCTACAACCTCCTCCGCTCAACCTGTGCGCCCAACGCTCCCACACCTTCTGTAAAGACAGACGCCATCAGCGCCCGTTGCCCTCCAAATGGTCCTCGAGACCGTAGGGCTGTGAAGGGTCTTGCAGACCGTTCGGGAGCACACCGATAGCAACAGACCGTTTGAAGGCCACAGACGCAAGATCGATCAGAGATGGGAACTCAAAACCATTTGGGGCAACCATATGAAGACCGATCGTGACCGCTTGAACGCTGAAAGTAGAGACTGGTTGCACAAAAAGCAACCAAACTGTTTGGAGATAGAAATCGTAAACATGATTACAATCCTCCAAAACCATATGAACGAGAACCCCAAGACCGTTTGGTCATTTGATCGGTCTGTAAGACCGCATGGAGTCAGAACCACCAAACCATTTGGATAAAAGCACAAGACCGTATGATCATATATCCAAGACCGTTTGGACTTAACAATTCTAAGACCGTTTGCTCCTCTTAATCTCAAGACCGTTTGGGCAAAAGTCCCCAAACCGTTAAAGCAAACTGAGAAAATTGCAACATGGTCCAAAATGTCAAGACCCCATCCGAGCCTACAAATAGGACCAACAGGGTCCTCATTTGAGGCATCAGATTTGGGACACCGACAGGCTGCCCGAATACAGGATTCGATCCAGATCCATCATCCACGCCAGTGTCACTTCACCTGCTGATCCTTCTGTGATCGAGGAGACTGAGAAGAGAAGGAAGGAGGAGTGAGAAAGACTGCCCGGTCTGTCTTGGCGTCCCTCGTTCCTTGTCCAGATCTGCTCTGACATGACGTAGAAGACTGCATCATCTTCACTGAGTTGCGACTACCTTCTACATCATGCTCATGGTGGAACCTTCCCTCTCTCTTATTCTTCTTGTTTCTCACATCATGAGCGAGTAGTTCGTTTTCACTGGGGTGCGGGGACTAGCCTCGCTGCCCATGCAAGCATATTCTCTTTTTAAACACTCCATGGCAATGTATATAACTTTTCATTTCGTTGTTAATCATTAATGTTTGTAGGTTGGTTACCTGCTTGCTTTCATCACATTTTTTCCTATGTTGTGAGAACTTCTATACATAGGGTGGAATGTTGATTAATGAGGTTGACTCCCAAACTAGAAATAGAATGGGATTCCTTGAGGTCGTAAGTGTATGATCTATGAGGGGATGAGCCATCTAGCCTACGGTGACACTACTGTGGCCTAAACATCCCTCAGGGAGGGCCACAACCTTAGTTGGATTTTGTATCTTCTTTGTTAATCATCGATATTTGCTTGTAGATTAATCGCCTACTTGCTTATAGATTAGCACGGTTGACTCCTTGACGAGAAATTCTAATAGGATTCCTTGAGGTCACAAGTGTATAATCCGTCAGGGGACGAGCCATCTAGCCTACGGTGACGCTTCTGTGTGCCTAACGCATGTATAGGGGGGCCACAACCTTAGTTGGAATTTGTATCTTTGGAGCCGTAAGTGAGTGATTCGGATGGTGATGAGACATCTGATACCTAAGGTGATGCTTATGCAAGCCTAACGCCCGTATGGGGGGTTTTGCAGCAGCTCCATTTGTATAGTTATATCTTGCCTGGATGTTTGATGTTTGGATGTGTTTGCATGTGTAGTGGTGGTGAAACCTGAGACCATCCCAGTGATTCAATATCATTAATCTAGATCCAACTTTTCCGCTCTTTACTTTCTTGCAATTAGTTTAATTAACCTCAAATCAACCAATTGTTCTAAATATTAGTCTTACTTGAGCTAGATTTGTCTCACAGAGATTCTTAAACATGTTGTCCTTTGGGATTTGATCCTTAACTATACTGCGATAAGACCTGCCCACTTGCGGGTGGTATTATTGCACGTTGTTTTGGTAAAAGCTAAGGGATTCCAACCCTGAGTGAATTTGTTAGTGTGATAATAAACCACGTCAAATTCCGGCGCCGTTGCTGGGGACAACGGAATCAGTTAGTCAATCTAGTTCTTTTAAGGCTAATCTAGGTTTTTGCTTTTTCTTTTGATTCAATCGATCATCTACTTGAATTTCACTCTACTCCATCAATCTTACTTCAGATCCTTTTGTTTCAGGTACCCCCAAGACTAGTGTATGCACCATTTGGACAGTCCCAGGTACCCCCAAGACTGGTGTATGCACCGTTTGAACAGTCTCGGACTCACCGCTAGCTTTGATCCAGAGATAGACAGGACCTTTCATCATAAAAATAGAGAGAATCAAACAAGAATGGATCAAGAGGAGGAAATAGCCTGAACGCTAGCTCAAGCTATCAATGCACAGAGAGAGGCTCATGCAAGAAGCCAGAGTTGCAGTTTAAGAAGAAATCCTAGCAGCACAAGCGGCAGGACAAGCAGCAGAATTGCAGAAGGACCTGAGGGAGTTCTCATTCCCTAAAGCTGCTGATGTTCATCACCCAGTTGAACCTCCTCCCATCAATTCTCCCAACTTTGAGATAAGGCGCATTGGATTACCTTGCTTCAAAACAGCCCATTCTATGGTAAACAAGGAGAAGATAGTCAAGAACATCTTCTGAGGTTCATTGATCTATGTGCCATGACAAAGCAAAATGGTGTGTCCAACGATGCCATTAGACTCCATCTTTTCAAGTATTCACTTACTGATAGAGCTATAAGTTTTTATAACTCCATGCAATGCGAACCCATCACTACTTGGGAACAACTACAAAATGATTTTCTGGAAAAATTCTACCCTCCTTCTCTCACCTATGAAATTAGGGGTCGAATAACAATGTTCACTCAAGCCCCTGGAGAAACCCTTGTTGAAGCATGGGAAAGATATAAAGACCTTCTACGCAAGTGTCCATACCATGGAATCCCTAACAATCAACTTATTGAAATCCTCTGTAGGGGTGTGGACGATGATATCAAGAGGTTTTTAGACTCCTCATCAGGAGGAAACTTCATGCGTCAAAGTTATGATAGCGCATGGAAGGTTGTCACTCTTGGAGATGAAAATAAAGCTAATCGGGGTAGGTCTATAGGCAAAGGAGTGTTGAAGGTGGCTATGGCTGAAGTTATTCTTGAATACAAGTCTATCACTGAGACTCTCAAACACTTAGTTAACAAGAAAGACCATATCGAATCATCCCTTGCTGCATTTGGAAGAGGACATTCACCCCCTCAACAACAAGAGCAGATCAAGTCAGCTTCACTATTCTATGAAGCATGTAAAGGTACTGATCATTCCACTTTAGCATGCAATGTTCTCTACGATGTTATTCTAAGCAACGCATGTGGCCAAGGAGATAATTGTCAAATAGAAAACCTCAATGTTGTCAACACCATCTGTGGTCAAGGATATTACAATCCGAATCAGAACATGAACCATTATGGTTTTCAATATGGAAATCCTTCAGGAGCAGAAAACTCACGACAACTTGGTTCAAACAATCAACAACGTGGCCCACCAGGATTCTAGTATAATCAACAACAATATTTCGAGAATCAAGGAAACTTTAGGGGCAACTTTTAGAACATGAACTACAATAATTATCAGAACAATTCTCAGTTCCAGAATCCCAACCAAGTCCCGTACCAACAACAACAAGGGCAACAAGCCAGCCCTGTCTCTCCTGATGACAAGTTGTCGGCAATTGAGAAGATGTTGCAGTTGTAGCAGACAATGATATCTAACCAGCAAGCCCATCAGAAGGCTATTGAATCTCAACTAGCTCAACTTGCAGCTAGCATGAAGCCACCTGCTGGAGCCTTTGTTGGCCAACCTGAGAACAACCCTAAGCATCCCGAACAATTGAAGGCTATCACCACTAGGTCTAGAAAAGTCTATTCTAATCCTCCTATCAAGACACATGTGGTTATTACAGACGAGGAGGAAATGATGATTGTTCAAGACTCTAAAACACATGAGTCTCAACCAAAAGAACCAGTGACTGCTGATAAGATAGATGAGGGAAGTTCTAAAAAACCTAATACGGAAGAAGAAGAAGCAACACCAGAACCCGATATCCCTGTATACAAGCCTCGTATACCTTTTCTAGCTTGTCTTAGGCAAACAAAGCTCGATACCCATTTCAACAAGTTCAAAGAAGCTATGCAAAAGCTTCATGTTGATATTCCCTTTTTAGATGCTCTGTCTGAGATACCAGCCTGTTCAAAGTACTTAAAGTCACTTCTAACAAGAAAATATATAACTGAGGAATATGAGATAGTAAAGTTAGCGTCAACTACTTCAGACATCATCCAGAGTAAGATGCTAAAGAAATAGAAAGATCCAGGATCTTTTGGAATCTCTTGCCATATCAGTGATTCTTCATGTAAGAAGGGATTTGCAGATCTTGGTGCTAGCATTTCCATCATGCCACTTAGCCTCTGCAAAAGGCTAGGGTTTGTTGAACTGCTCCCAACCGGCATGACAATACAACTTGCAGATAACACTGTGACTCTACCCTTAGGAATCATTGAGGATGTCCCTGTCAAGGTAGGAAAGGATTCCTATGTTCTGTGTGATTTTGTCATAATGGACATAAAGAAAGACACCAGATACCCTCTCATATTTGTTCATCCATTCCTAGCCATTGCAAGAGCCCTAATTAATGTTGAAGCAGGAATCCTGTTGCTCATATTAGGTAAAGAAACTCTCGAATTCAAAGTTTTTGAAAGTATGCGAAGACCAAGTATGTAATAAGAAGTCTACCTAATTGAATGCATAGAGAAAATGTCACTAATCACACAAGAGGATTATGAACCAGAAGATCCCTTAGGAGTGGCTCTAACTAATCCAAATGTTGCCAGTTCAATTGACAAACAAGTAAAAAGTTGTGTTCTCGACCTTGACACTATTGAAGAAGATCCTGGAGCCAAAATTGAAGAACTCAAAGTTGTGGAAGTTACTGAAGACCCATGTGAAAAGCCACAAGCTCCTGAAATGAAGTCCCTACCCGAAGGATTGAAGTACGCATTTCTAGATAACCTCAAAATCTGTCCAGTCATCATTAATTCTGATCTAACGGAAGAACAAGAAGATAGACTCTTGACGAAATTAAAAGAAAGAAGAAAAGCCATAGGCTACAAGATGAGTGATCTCACCGGGGTCAGTCAGGCACTGTTCATGCACAAAATCCCCATGATGGAAGATCACAAGCCAATTGTTGAACACCAAAGGAAGCTTAATCCAAATATGAAAGAAGTTGTCCGCCTTGAAGTAATAAAGTAGCTCAAGATAGGAATTATCTATCCAGTCTCCGATTCAATATCGGTAAGCCCTGTGCACGTTGTCCCGAAGAAAGATGGGACCACAGTGGTACGGAATGAAGACAATGAACTCACCCCCACTCGAACAATCACAGGGTGGAGGATGTGTATAGATTATAGGAAGTTGAACAAGGCGACTCAAAAAGATCATTTCCCAATGCCTTTTCTTGACCAAGTCCTAGAAAGGTTGGCTCACCAAGAGTATTTCTGTTATCTCGACGGTTACTCTAGATTCTATCAAATACCTATACATCCAGATGAACAAGAGAAAACAACCTTTACTTGCCCATTTGGAACAGATGCTTTCAGAAGGATGTCATTTGGACTTTGTAATGCTCATGCCACTTTCCAATGTTGTATAGCAACCATATTTATTGGACTCACTGAAACCATTATGGAAATTTTCATGGATGATTTCTCCGTATATGGGGATTCGTACGACTCATGCCTGAAACTCCTCTCCTTGGTCCTCAAATGATGCGAAGAAGCACATCTTGTGCTAAATTAGGAGAAGTGTCACTTTATGGTAAAAGAAGGCATTGTCCTTGGCCATAGGGTTAGTAACTGAGGAATTGAAGTGGACAAGGCCAAGATCGATGTGATCTCCAAACTCTCTATCCTAACCAATGTAAGATAGGTTTGTGCGTTCCTTGGTGATGCAGGCTTTTACAGACGGTTTATAAAGGATTTATCCAAGATAACCCAGTCGATAACGAACTTATTACTAAAGGATGTTGAATTCCATTTTGAAGAGGAATGCATCAAGAGTTTCAATAACGTGAAGCATGCTCTTACAACAACACCCATCATCCGAGCTCCTGATTGGGATAACCCATTTGAAATTATGTGTGATGCCAATGATTATGATGTGGGTGTTGTTTTAGGACAATATATAGAAAAGAAACATTATGTGATCTACTATGCATCGAAAATCATTGACGAGGCTCAGAGGAATTATGCAACTACTAAGAAGGAACTTCTTGCAGTCGTGTATGCCTTTGACAAGTTCAGATCCTACCTCATAGGTTCAAAAGTCATTGTCTACACAGATCATGCAGCTATTTGTTACCTCCTAGTGAAGAAAGATGCAAAACCCAGGTTGCTAAGATGGATTCTTCTCTTGCAAGAATTTGATCTAGAGATAAGGGATAAAAAGGGTACAGAGAATGTTGTGGCAGACCACCTCAGTCGCATCCACACTCTAGAAACTGAGAAGATTCCGATTAACGATTCTCTTCCGGATGACCAACTAATGAAAGTTTCAGAAGCTACCTCTTGGTACTCAGACTATGTGAACTACCTCGCCGCTGGTGTCATCCACCCTGAATTCACCGGAAATGCACTGAAGAAATTCATGCATGATGTGAAGCAGTAGCACTGGATGAGTCATACATATTCAAACTCTTTGCTGATGGTCTTTTCAGACGTTGTATCACTGAAGAAGAAGCCCAATCTATTTTAGAGCAATGTCACTCAGGCCCAGTTGGAGGCCATATGAGTTCTAAGAAAACTGCTATAAAAATTTTGCAATGTGGTATCTTTTGGCCAACCATATCCAAAGATTCCTACAACTTTGTCTTATCATGTGACAAGTGTCAGAGAACGGGTAACATAACAAAGAGAGATGAGATGCCTCTGAAGATGTGGCAAGAAGTCAAGATATTTGATGTTTGGGGTGTGGACTACATGGGTCCATTCCCATCCTCGCATGGATTTTCTTACATCCTAGTCGCGGTTGACTACATTTCAAAATGGGTTGAAGCCATACCAACCGTCACTAGCGATTCCAAACCCGTCATCAAGTTGTTCAGAGATATTATTTTTCCCCGTTTCGGAGTCCCACACACTGTGATATCTGATGGAGGATCTCATTTTCTGGAAAGAAGCTTTGAAGCATTGCTGAGGAAATATGGTGTAACACACAAGGTAGCCTCACCCTACCATCCACAAACAAGTGTACAGATAGAGGTTTTTAACCGTCAACTCAAGGCTATTTTGGAAAACACAGTAGGCCAAAATAAAAAGGATTGGTCACTGAAAATCAACGACGCTTTATGGGCCTACCGAATTGCTTTTAAGACTCCTCTTGGAACTACACCATTTCAGTTGATCTATGGAAAGTCATGCCACCTGCCTATAGAACTGGAACACAAAGCATAGTGGGAAATAAAACAACGGAATTTTGATATGAAGAAAGTTGGCCAAGCTAGGATTCTACAACTTCAAGAGCTTGATGAACTCAGGATGACAGCTTATGAGAATGCACGAATCTACAAAGAATGCATGAAGCTTTGGCACGATGGTCATCTGAAAAGAAAGGACATACAAGTGGGAGACCAAGTTCTATTGTTCAACTCAAGACTGAAGTTATTACCAAGAAAACTCTGTTCTCACTGGTTTGGACCTTACATTGTCAAGAGTATCTCTGCACATGGTGCTTTCTCTTTATGGAGTGAAAAGTCAGGTGAATTTGTAGCTAATGGTCAATTCTTGAAGAGATATTTCACCTCAGTTGACACAGGCACCAAAAGCAATGTTGGAACTCACCAATCTAACAGATCCACCGTAAAGTTGAAGGAATCAAGTCGAGCCATCGACGTAAAACAAAGGCGCTTGTCGGGAGGCAACCCGATCAATAAATTTGTATTTGGTTTTAATTTTGAATTATAAATTTTTCTTAATTTTGATTTTACCTTTTAGATAATTTTGCACCAAATAAAAATTTCATCGCGAGATGCTATCTTGAGTTCTGATTTAGCTTCATTTTTGAGATTTTCAGATAGAGGATGCACGCTGATTGGAACGCAACCACATCTGGTGGTATAACCAGCATGAATTTTCCCCTCCATCTCGGATTTAGAGTTTGCTCGGGACGAGCAAATTTCTAAGTTCGGGGTTTAGGGTGGGTGGTACGTACTTTACTTTCCACCTTCACCCATCCATTTCTGACTTAAGATTTCATCATTGCATTTTTGACCCACCATTTCTTTCTTAAGATTTCATCGTTGCATTTTTTACCCAATGTTTCAAAATTTCAAAAATTTTAACAGTTTTTCAAAGAAATTGAACACAAACTTGATGAAGTTTTGATGCTTTCTGTTTCATCAAAAGCCATTTCCTAGCCTGGTATGTAGTTTGAATCACTATACCCTCATTATTCGAAGCAAATCCTCAAAAGGGCCACTTTTTGAGACTAGCCTTATGATTGAAATCATCTTGTGAAGCTTATGAATCCTAACATCATGATCCTTCTGTAATAAAATGACAATCGTCTGTCGAAATGATAGGGATCAAACACGTCGTGCTTCCCAACTGACTAGTGGAATAATAACATGGAATCTCCACTAGATCCTCATCAAGTCATTATTTGAGAAGAGTACGATAAAGAGAATTTGAGCAGAGTACGATAAAGAGAATGACCGGGTGCACTGAATTGTAAATCAAGTTGCATTCTGATCAGAACTCTCTTCTACACTTCTTCCATCATCTTCACACCCCTTCATCCATCAAAAAGAAACAAAAATAGCCAAAACATTGCCAAACCCTAAGTTCGGGGTGGCACATCACCTCTTTCTACATTCGCTTCTTCCATACCCCTCGCAAATTAATAGGGGCGTACCACCAAGAAAAGATGCCAATGTGCACACAAAAAGAAAATGTAATCTCGATTCGAATAGAGGAGAGATTCGCACAAAAAAATGCAATCAATGAAATTGCAACCATAAAATAAAAATCTCGAGTCAAAAAGAGGAGAGATTTATTTCTTCCTTCCATACCACCCTTCACTCCCTTTTCTACCTATAGGCACAATGAATGCCTCCACTACCCTGAAAAACACCAATGTCAGATTAGATGCACATTTGTTGTTCTGCGGGTATCTCTGGACTCTTACAAAACTCTTTGACATGCTTGTTGTTGGAAAAGGTGAGGAGAAAATGATGTTGGGAAACAATTTCAGGAATGAAGATGGTAAGATGTGTTCAATGGTCTCTGGAAGTTGAGATGCGTAGTTATACTGAGCAGAAAGAAAACAATCATAATGTGAAGAAGAGGTTGTTGGATCCTATATGGGTGATTAGATGCTCTAGAGGGGGGTGAATAGAGCTGAATGCAACTTAAACAAAATTCATTAAACCTTCAAGATATATCACAAGATAAGGTTTCTAAATAGGAAATTTGTGTGCAACTAAAACATGCATAGCAAGGATGAGAGAGATTGAACAAACACAAGAGGACAAGCTATTTAGAGTGGTTCCTCACTTCAAATAAGAAGTGAGTTAGTCCACTTACCTAGAGAGGTCAGCCTCTAGGATTTCTTACCCTTGCATCTTCATTATTTCATTGTAAGAGATACAATACATGAGCACCAAAGGACTTACCTATCCAATACAAAGAGTCTTCAACCTTACCAAGGACTTACCAACTTTGCAAGGAGTCTTCCGCCTTCTTCCAAGGACTTACCTACTCTTGCACAAGTCTTCATCCTTGCAGGAATTACCCACTCTTCTTGGATCTTCTGCCTTTGACTTCATCTTCACTCAGAGAAGCTTCCACCAAGGACTTACCCATTTGAGCAAGGAGTCTTTTGCCTTCAGCAAGGGCTTACCAACTCTAGCTCCAAGTCTTCAGCCTTGATCTTCACCAAGGGATGTCTTCCCTTGTTCTTCTTCACCTCGCTTAGCTAAGAGAGAGAACCTTCATCTTCATGATTAAAATGAGAGATAGGGAGGTGATGGAAGTGAGAGCCTCACAAGATATACATGTAGGACTAGCTCTCTTACATATTTCTAGCAAGTGATTAAGCTTAGCGAGAGAGGAGGTTGTAGGAAGCACTCAACTATAGAATAGGAACCTCACATAGAGTTTGCATGAATGCTCAACCTTGAAATGAAGCCCAAGGGGTCCTATTTATAGATGGGGATGCCTCTTAGCCTTTGGGAACACTTGATAACGAAAACTAGCCATTTTGTGGCTTGAAACGGATATATTTTCACTTGTTACAACCCCACAACGGCTAGAAGCACTTTTCTGTACAGTGGAATCGGTCGAGTTTCGATAAGGGTAACTCGACTGATAGAGTAAAAGACAAAGCCGATATTCAGACCATCGGTTGAGTTTGTCCTAGGGAACTCGACTGACCAATAAAAATCGAATTGGTCAGTTACTCCATCGGTCGAGTTCTGTGTAGTGTAAACTCGACCGATCAAAAGTCATTTTCAAGATCCAATCAGGATCGATCGAGTTTGCAACTCACAGAACTCGATTGATGAACAACCTGATGTGAATTTTGGAAAATGGCTTTTAAGTGCTTAAACATTCAATCTAAGTGCTCCTGATATTTTTCTAAGCTTAATTACAAGTCATACAATCATCATAAGAGATTTACAACATGATTCTAATGGATTTACATCATATTACAAAAATGTGCACTTGTATTGACTTTGACTTGTCTTTTCTCCAATTTGATATGCGCAAGTTAGGGCATTTGGAGTGTGTCTATACCTAATCTTAAATCACTCAAGTAGAGACATTATACACCAATATGTGGAATGGTTAGTCATCATCAAAACACGGGTTTAGTCAAATTAGACATGAGTCAACATTGACCTAATTGACCTTGAGTCAACATTCTCCCCCTTTTTGAAGATGACAAACCATTCCATAAATGTATTGAAAGTTTTTAAGTAAAATTATACCTTCAGAGAAACCTAGGGGTTTCAATAAGACTGAGCTCATATACTCCCCCTCAATTGATGCGCATGGAGTTCTCATACTCGCCCTCAATTGATGCTATTTCTCCTGCATGGTTAGCTTTCATAAAATTTATAGAAACTATGTCTTCTACTCATATATGTTCTACACATATATGTCTTCTCCCATTTATCTACTCCTTTTACATGAACATACTTCTCCTCTTCATGTAAGACATGCCTTCTTCCTATTTTGTCAAAAGAAGCATACCTTTCTCCCCCTTTTTCATTTCAAAAACCTAGCGGTATGAAGAAATAAGAAACACCACTTGTTAAAGGAAAGGAGATAACAAAAGTATATATAAGGAGAGTAGAAGAGCACAAATAGGGGCTTGTCCAAGCATAGAAAGAAAAGCAAGTTAAAACATATACTTGAACAACCCAAAAATGCAAGATAAGGTGCTATAGAAAAACAATAAAACACAATTTTGACCCTCAAGATGACAGAATTTTCCCAAAAAGAATTAGGGCTCATGGAAAAGCCATGAGCCTTGCACAGAAGGTCGTTTCTAAATAAAAAATGCTACTCTTGCAGCAAAAACTAAAACTGGAGTAAAGTCGGCATAAAATGCAAAAAATACTCCAATTTCTACATATAATGTAGATCTATGTACCCTTCATCACAATGTTATGTAAGAAACTCAAGATAGTAGATATGCAATTCAAGGAACATGCTAGAGCATGTATGAGACAAGATAAAAGCATAGCATATAGTGAAATACCACAAGATGATAAATGCTACCAATTAAAAACAAGGTTAGAACTACATGTAGTGAACTACTAGTAGATGATATCACAAGTTAGGACTACTATCATAGCAAAAGATACTAAAAGATACACAAGATAAAGCATGGCTATGAGTAAATGTAGAGATATATCCCAACAAAGAGATATGCAATTTTAGAAGCATGAAAGGATATAACTCACATACAAATATGCATCGTTAGGAAAAGATGATTACCACTAAGAACCTCAAGGTTGTATCAAAAAAAGATATACAGCTATATAGATGTAGCAAGTTTGGGCACATCAGAAGCAATTTTAGACACAACCAAGAGATCCAAAGAGATCATCATCAAAACCTACAAAATAACTCAAAGAAAGTAATTGCAAGATATAGGTATACCAATTTAGAGCAAATAGAGAGATAGAGTTGTAAGCAAGATAGGTAATTTAGAACATGGCAATATGCATATATAAAGGCACCAAATGAGAGTGCCAAAGAATAAGGCTATTGGTTGAGAAAATATAGTTGAGAGAGAAATTCTCATTTAATAAGCCCACTGTGTATTTTGTGCACAGTGTTATCGGTCGAATTCTGTGGATTGACAACTCGACCGATGATAGCTACTGGCAACACCCATTGGTGCCTATCGATCGAGTTTCTATTAGGACAAACTTGAACGACAGAGCTACTGTCAAAAGGCACATATATTTCATAAAAACATTCTAAAAGGCATGCTAAAAATACAAACCATATCCAAACATGTCTAAGCAAGTTAGTAATGCACTATAGAAGCATTAGAAATAGTTTTTGAGCAAGAGTGTGAAGAGAAACACAAAATACCACTTTTGACTCAAAAACCATATGTATAGTGCACACTAACTTGACAAAAACAAGTTAGAAATGGTTATAAGCAATAAAACACTTACCTTTATTCTTACCATTCCTTTTCCACTTGTTGTCACCCTCTACACATCTCACCTTTCTTCTTTCATGTAGATTGACAAGTCAATTTGCAATTCAATAGCTCGAGTCAATCCATTTGCAAGTACCTACAAGAAGAAAAATGAAATGGTCCCCAATCATGTTTTTGGGTCCGGAGGGGTTAGTTTAGCAACCCAAGTCCTATTGCTCTTGGGTGCTTTCCTAAAAGGACAACAAGTAGAATAATGACCAATTTCATTGCAATATTTGCATGTGCCCATAGTCTTGGAACTAGAGGATTTCCCATGGAATTTTGGAGGTCCTTTACCTTTGTTGTTACTTTGACTACCATCATACCCTAGACCATGTCTACCAATTTGTTTAGTAGTATGGTGTAGGATATCGTGCTTAAACTATCATTATCATGCTTAAGAGAAGCAATAGTAGAAGATAAATGATTTATATTTTCTCTAGCATGCAAAAGATCATTTTCTAAGCAAAGAGCTTTAGTTAAATAAGAATCTCTATTAATATGAAGAGAAGCAACATCATTCTCTCTACTAGTAGAACTAGAACAAGATTCATGCACATTGATTTTAGCAAGCAAGGAGGCATTTTATGTTTCTAATTCTTGCAAAACAAAATGTTTTTCCTTGTTTTTAGATTTAAGAACATAAATGTCATGCATGAGAGAATCAACAATTAAAGTATTCTCTTAATTAGAACTAGGCATAAAAGGTTGAGCTTCTAGAAATCTAATATTATCAAGAAAACTAGCATTTTCAAGTTTAAGAGAGTCTACTTGGCTAAGACAAGCATTTTTGTCATCAAGCAAACAAGAATTAGCATGTTCAAGATCATCTAGTTCTACATGCAAATTATCAACAATTCTAGCAAGCTTTTTCTTTTTCCTTTTATAAGACTTAAGAGAAGCACAAGTATCATGAATAATAGCAATCAAAGATTCTTTATCTAAAGATTTTAGATTTACCTCACTTGAGCCTTCACGTTTTGATGCCATAAGAGCACAATGGCAATATCCTTCATCACTAGAGCTTGAGTTTGATCCTCCACTTGAATCTTCACTTGAGCTTGAGCTTGAGTGGCACTTATCTTCTCTTTTCTTGTGATTATGGATCTTCTTGCCTTTGTAAAATCTACCATTAGAGTACATGTCATCTTCTTCAACTTGAGAGGATGGAGAGACTTGTTCCATGATAGCTTCAATTTGAGCCTTCATTTCAGCCTTCTTCATTCTCTTTATCTCTTTCTCCTCTTACCTTGCAACTTCTTCTCTCTTGTCAAGTGTGACTTCATGTGCTTGTAGATTTCCAATGAGTTCTTCAATAGCAATATCCTTAAGAGACCTTAGTAGTAATATACAAAATCACAAGCATTATACAAAATCCTGTCGATTCTCACCCTCTTGGGAGGATTATAGTTATGTGGGATACTAATTTCTGCTCTGTTAATAAGATTTTGGAATCTGACCAGTTAATCCATTGTGAGTTCTCTTCTGATAATTATAATTTCTTTCTTACTTCTGTTTACAGACATAACGACGATTATGACAGAGAAAGGTTGTGGGATTCTATCTATAGTTTTAGTTCTACTATCTCCAACCCTTGGTTCATCCTTGGAGATTTTAATGTTGTTCGCAAGGATTATGAGAAGATTGGTGACTACCCTCCATCTGCTATGTCTATGAGAGACTTCAAAAATTGTCTTCTTGATAATTCTTTGTTTAATCTTAATCTGAAGGGTCCTCAGTTTACCTGGGATAACCACCAACCTGGCAAAAAACATATTACTACTAAGATCGACAGGATTTTGTATAATGATTGTGATTTGAATTCTCTTCAATAGCAATATCCTTAAGAGACCTTAGTAGTAATATCTACCATTAGAGTACATGGCATCTTCTTCAACTTGAGAGGATGGAGAGACTTGTTCCATGATAGCTTCAATTTGAGCCTTCATTTCAGCCTTCTTCATTCTCTATAGCTCTTTCTCCTCTTATCTTGCAACTTCTTCTCTCTTGTCAAGTGTGACTTCATGTGCTTGTAGATTTCCAATGAGTTCTTCAATAGTAATATCCTTAAGAGACCTTGCTTCTTCAATGGAAGTCACCTTGGGTTCCCACCTCTTGCGAAGAGTTCTAAGGATCTTTGAGTTGATCTCTCCACTAGACATAGGATGACCTAGAACCGCAAGACCATTCACAATAATGTTGAGCCTTGAGTACATGTTAGCTATCCTCTCCTCCTTTCCCATATTGAAGTTCTCAAGCAGCCCTTTGAGCATGTAGATTTTTCTTTCTTTCAGTTGATCTATCCCTTCATAAGTGATGCATAGCTTTCTCCATACCTCATAGGTTGTTTCACATGAAGAAATCCGGTTGAACTCGGTGGGGGTCATGGAGGCATAGAGGATGTGCATGTCTCTAAAATTCAAGGTTGATTTCTTCAAGGTAGCTTCATCCCATTCTTCAATCTTTGTCTTTGGTAGCATGTATGGGCTGTTCACCATTTGCCACATCTCAAGACTTGATCCTTGGATGTATAATTGAAGCCTTCTTCTCCAATAGAGGAAATTTCTCCCATCAAATATTGGTAGGCTGATCAAGTATTTCCCTCCTTGGTAGTCACCCATCTTCTCCTACTTGTAGAAGTATGCTTGGAGAAGCTCTGATACCAATTGTTGGATCCTAGATGGGTGATTAGATGCTCTAGAGAGGGGGTGAATAGAGTTCAATGCACTTAAACAAAATTCATTAAACCTTCAAGATATATCTCAAGATATGGTTGCTAAATAGGAAATTTGTGTGCAACTAAAACATGAATAGCAAGGATGAGAGAGATTGAACAAACACAAGAGGATAGGCTATTTAGAGTGGTTCCTCACTTCAAACTAGAAGTGAGTCATTCCACTTACCTAGAGAGGTAAACCTCTAGGATTTCTTACCCTTGCATCTTCATTATATTCATTATAAGAGATACCTTACATGACCACCAAAGGACTTACCTATCCAATACAAAGAGTCTTCAACCTTACCAAGGACTTACCCACTTTGCAAGGAGTCTTCTGCCTTCTTCTAAGGACTTACCTACTCTTGCACAAGTCTTCAGCCTTGTAGGAATTACCCACTCTTCTTGGATCTTCCGCCTTTGACTTCACCTTCACTCGGAGAAACTTCCACCAAGGACTTACCCACTTGAGCAAGGAGTCTTCTGCCTTCACCAAGGGCTTACCCACTCTAGATCCAAGTCTTCAGCCTTGATCTTCACCAAGGGATGCCTTCCCTTGTTCTTCTTCACCTCTCTTAGCTAAGAGAGAGAACCTTCATCTTCATGATTGAAATGAGAGATAGGGAGGTGGTGGAAGTGAGATCCTCACAAGATATACATGTAGGACTAGCTCTCTTACAGATTTCTTACTCACTCTAATGGATGTAGCAAGTGATTAAGCTTAGAGAGAGAAAGAGGAGGCTGTAGGAAGCACTCAACTATAGAATAAGAACCTCACATAGAGTTTGCATTTAATGCTCAACCTTGGAATGTAGCCCAAGTGGTCCTTTTTATAGCTGGGGATTCCTCTTAGCCTTTGGGAACACTTGAGAACAAAAACTAGCCATTTTGTGGCTTGCAACAGATATATTTTCACTTGTTGCAACTCCACAATGGCTAGAAGCACTTTTCTGCACTTTTCCGTACAGTGCAATCGGTTGATTTTCGATAAGGGTAACTCGATCGATAGAGTAAAAGACAAAGCCAATATTCAGACCATCGGTCGAGTTTGTCCTGGGGAAACTCGACTGACTAATGAAGATCGCTAATTCAAACAAATGTACTGAGCCATGTGTGTTAGGAGAACTACATGGAGAGAAAGAAAAATAACATGGTGCCCCTTTTTCATTATTTTGGTTATTACAATCTAGAACAACGTCTTTTTTTTATCCAATATGCCGCTGATATAACCAATAATGTGAGTCAATGTGCTACACTACCCAATTAGACAAATCGGATAAAAAAGAAATAGATATTTGTGCCACACAAAAGACACATTTTTCTAGTCCTTAGTCTGGAAAATGTGGGGGTGCGGGGGCATACCCTACTAGGTCAAAAATCAAATCTGATTAGGATCCAATCAGCAATAGACTTAGTATGTAGATGACTAATGAACAGCCTGATGTGAATTTTGGAAAATGGCTTTTGAGTGCTTAAACATTCGATCTAAGTGCTCCTCATATTTTTCTAAGCTTCATTATAAGTCATACAATCATTACAAGTGATTTACAACACGATTCTAATGGATTTACATCATATTACAAAAACGTGCACTTGTATTGACTTTGACTTGTCTTTTCTCCAATTTGATATGCACAAGTTAGGGCATTTGGAGTGTGTCTATACCTAATCTGAAATCACTCAAGTTGATACATTAGACACCAATATGTGGAATGGTTATTCATCATCAAAACACGGGTTTAGTCAATTTAGACGTGAGTAAAAATTGACCTAATTGACCTTGAGTCAACAGTCTCCCCCTTTTTGAAGATGACAAACCATTCCATAAATGTATTGAAAGATTTTAAGTAAAATCATACCTTCGGAGAAACCTAGAGGTTTCAATTGGATTGAGCTCATATGCTCCCCCTCAATTGATGTGCATGGAGTTCTCATACTCCCCCTCAATTGATGTAATTTCTCCTGCATGGTTAGCTTTCATAACATTTATAGAAACTATGTCTTCTACTCATATATGTTCTATAGATATATGTCTTCTCCCCTTTACCTACTCCCTTTACATGAACATACTTCTCCTCTTCATGTAAGACATGCCTTCTTCCTGTTTTGTCAAAAGAAGACATACCTTTCTCCCCCTTTGTCATTTCACAAAGGTGGGGGTATGAAGAAATAAGAAACACCACTTGTCAAAGGAAAGGAGATAACAAAAGTATATATAAGGAGAGTAGAAGAGAATAGATAGGGGCTTGTCCAAGCATAGAAAGAAAATCAAGTTAAAGCATATACTTGAACAACCCAAAAATGCAAGATAAGGTGTTGTAGAAAAAGAATAAAACACAATTTTGACTCTCAAGATGATAGAATTTGCCCAAAAAGCATTAGGGCTCATGGCAAAGCCATGATCCTTGCTCAGAAGGTTGTTTTTGCATAAAAAACACTACTCGTGCAGAAAAAACTAAAACTGGAGCAAAGTCTGCATAAAATGCAAAAAATACTCCAATTTCTACATATAATATAGATCTATGTACCCTGCATCACAATGTTATGTAAGAAACTCAAGATAGTAGATATGAAATTCAAGGAACAAGCTAGAGCATGTATGAGACAAGACACAAGCATAGCATTTACTGAAATACCACTAGATGTGCAATGCTACCAATTAAAAACAAGGTTAGAACTACATGTAGTGAACTGCTAGTTGATGATATCACAAGTTAGGACTACTAGTAGGATCTAGATCATAGCAAGAGATACTAAAAGATACATGAGATAAAGCATGGCTATGAGTAAATGTAGAGATATATCCAAATAAAGAGATATGCAATTTTAGAAGCATGAAAGGATATAACTCACATACAAATATGCATAATTACCAAAAGATGATTACCACTAAGAACCTCAAGGCTGTATCAAAACAAGATATACAGCTATATAGATGTAGCAAGTTTGGGCACAGCGGAAGCAATTTTAGACACAACCAAGAGATCCAAAGAGATCATCATGAAAACCTGCAAAACAACTCAAATCAAGTAATTGCAAGATATATGTATACCAATTTAGAGCAATTATAGAGATAGAGTTTTAAGCATGATAAGAAATTTAAAACATGGAAATATGCATATATAAAGGAACCAAATGAGAGTGCCAAATAATACGGCCATTGGTTGAGAAAATCTAGTTGAGAGGGAAATTCTAATTCAATAAGCCAACTGTGTATTATGTGCACAGTGTTATCAGTCGAGTTCTGTGCATTGACAACTTGACCGATGATAGCTGCTGGAAACACCCATTGGTGCCTATCGGTCGAGTTTCTATCAGGATAAACTCGATCGACAGAGCTGCTGTTAAAAGGAACATATAATTCATAAAAACATACTTAAAGGCATGCTAAAAATACAAACCATATCCAAACATGTCTAAGCAAGTTAGTAATGCACTATAGAAGCTTTAGAAACAGTTTTTGAGCAAGAGTGTGAAGAGAAACACAAAATACCACTTTTGAATCAAAAACCATATGTATAGTGCACACTAACTTGACAAAAACAAGTTAGAAATGGTTATAAACAATAAAGCATTTACCTTTGTTCTGACCATTCCTTTTCCACTTGCTGTCACCCTCTACACATCTCACCTTTCTTCTTTCATTTGGATTGACAAGTCAACTTGCATTTCAATAGCTCAAGTCAATCCATTTGCAAGTACCTACAAGAAGAAATATGAAATGGTCCCGAATCATGTTTTTGGGTCTGGAGGGGTTAGTTTAGCAATCCAGGTCCTATTGCTCTTGGGTGCTTTCCTAAAAGGACAACATGTAGAATAATGACCAATTTCATTGCAATAGTTGCATGTGCCCATAGTCTTGGAACTCAAGGATTCCCCATGGAATATTGGAGGTCCTTTACCTATGTTGTTCCTTTGACTACCATCATACCCTAGACCATTTCTACCAATTTTTTTAGTAGTATGGTGTAGGATATCATTAAGGCTCTTCTTACCAACTAAGAATCTTTGCAAAGAAGATCTTAAACTGTCATTATCATGCTTAAGAGAAGCAATAGTAGAAGATAAATGATTTATATTTTATCTAGCATGCAAAAGATCATTTTCTAAGCAAAGAGCTTTAGTTAAATAAAAATCTCTATCAATATGAAGAGAAGCAACATCATTCTCTCTACTAGTAGAACTAGAACAAGATTCATGCACATTGATTTTAGCAAGCAAGGAGGCATTTTCTATTTCTAATTCCTGCAAAACAAAATCTTTGTCCTTGTTTTTAGATTTAAGAACATCAATATCATGCATGAGAGAATCAACAATTAAAGTATGCTCTTCATTAGAACTAGGCATAAAAGGTTGATCTTCTAGAAATCTAATCTTATCAAGCAAACTAGCATTTTCAAGTTTAAGAGAGTCTACTTGGCTAAAACAAACATTTTTGTCATCAAGCAAGCAAGAATTAGCATGTTCAATATCATCTAGTTCTACATGCAAATTATCAACAATTCTAGAAAACTTTTTCTTTTTCCTTTTATAAGACTTAAGAGAGGCACAAGTATCATGAATAATAGCAATCAAAGATTCTTTATCTAAAGAGTTTAGATTTACCTCACTTGAGTCTTCACATTTTGATGCCTTAAGAGAAAAATGGCATTCTCCTTCATCACTAGAGCTTTAGTTTGATTCTCCACTTGAATCTTCACTCGAGTACATGGCATCTTCTTCAACTTGAGAGGATGGAGAGACTTGTTCAATGATAGCTTCAATTTGAGCCTTAATTTCATCCTTCCTCATTCTCTTTATCTCTTTCTCCTCTTATCTTGCAACTTCTTCTTTCTTGTCAAGTGTGACTTCATGTGCTTGTAGATTTCCAATGACTTCTTCAATAGGAATATCCTTAAGAGACTTTGCTTCTTCAATGGAAGTCACCTTGGGTTCCCACCTCTTGGGAAGAGTTCTAAGGATCTTTGAGTTGATCTCTCCACTAGACATAGGATGACCTAGAATCGCAAGACCATTCACAATAATGCTGAGCCTTGAGTACATGTTGGCTATCCTCTCCTACTTTCCCATCTTAAAGTTCTCAAGCAGCCCTTTAAGCATGTAGACTTTGCTTTCCTTCACTTGATCTGTCCCATCATAAGTGATGCATAGCTTTCTCCATACCTCATAGGTTGTTTCACATGAAGAAATCCAGTTGAACTCGGTGGGGGTCATGGAGGCATAGAGTATGTGCATGGCTCTAGCATTCAAGGTTGTTTTCTTCATGGTAGCTTCATCCCATTCTTCAATCTTTGTCTTTGGTAGCATGTATGGGCTGTTCACCATTTGCCACATCTCAAGACTTGATCCTTGGATGTAGAATTGAAGCCTTCTTCTCCAATAGAGGAAATTGCTCCCATCAAAGATTGGTAGGTTGATGAAGTATTTCCCTCCTTGGTAGTCACCCATCTTCTCCTACTTGTAGAAGTATGCTTGGAGAAGCCCACTCTGATACCAATTGTTGGATCCTAGATGGGTGATTAGATGCTCTAGAAGGGGTTGAATAGAGTTGAATGCACTTAAACAAAATTCATTAAACCTTCAAGATATATCACAAGATAAAGTTTCTAAATAGGAGATTTGTGTGCAACTAAAACATGCATACCTAGGATGAGAGAGGTTGAACAAATACAAGAGGACAAGCTATTTAGAGTGGTTCCTCACTTCAAACTAGAAGTCAGTCAGTCCACTTACCTAGAGAGGTCAACCTCTAGGATTTCTTACCCTTGCATCTTCATTATATTTATTATAAGAGATACAATACATGATCACCAAAGGACTTACCTATCCAATACAAAGAGTCTTCAACCTTACCAAGGACTTACCCACTTTGCAAAGAGTCTTCCTCCTTCTTCCAAGGACTTACCTACTCTTGCACAAGTCTTCAGCCTTGCAGGAATTACCCACTCTTCTTGCATCTCCCACCTTTGACTTCACCTTCACTCGGAGAAGCTTCCACCAAGGACTTATTCACTTGAGCAAGGAGTCTTATGCCTTCACCAAGGTCTTACCCACTCTAGCTCCAAGTCTTCAGCCTTGATCTTCACCAAGGGACACCTTCCCATGTTCTTCTTCACCTCTCTTAGCTAAGAGAGAGAACCTTCATCCTCATGATTGAAATGAGAGATAGGGAGGTGGTGGAAGTGAGAGCCTCACAAGATATACATGTAGTCTAAGCTCTCTTACTGATTTCCTACTCACTCTAATGGATGTAGCAAGTGATTAAGCTTAGAGAGAGAGAGGAGGTTGTAGGAATCACTCAACTATAGAATAGGAACGTCACATAGAGTTTGCATTGAATGCTCAACCTTAGAATGAAGCCCAAGGAGTCCTATTTATAGCTGGGGATGCCTCTTAGCATTTGGGAACACTTGAGAATGAAAACTAGCCATTTTGTGGCTTGCAACGGATATATTTTCACTTGTTGCAACTCCACAACGGCTAGAAGCACTTTTCTGCACTTTTCCGTACAGTGCAATCTGTCGAGTTTTGATAAGGGTAACTCGACCGATAGAGTAAAAGACAAAGCCGATATTCAAACCATCGGTCGAGTTTGTCTTGGGGAAACTCAACTGACCAATGAAAATTGAATTGGTCAGTTACTCCATCAGTCGAGTTCTGTGTAGTGTAAACTCAACCGATCAAAAGTCATTTTCAAGATCCAATCAGGATCGGTCGAGTTTGCAACTCACAAAACTCGACCGATGAACAGCCTGATGTGAATTTTGGAAAATGGCTTTTGAGTGCTTAAACATTCGATCTAAGTGCTCCTAATATTTTTCTAAGATTAATTACATGTCATACAATCATTACAAGTGATTTACAACATGATTCTAATGGATTTACATTATATTACAAAAATGTGCACTTGTATTGACTTTGACTTGTCTTTTCTCCAATTTGATATGTGTAAGTTAGGGCATTTGGAGTGTGTCTACACCTAACATAAAATCACTCAAGAAGAGACATTAGACACCAATATGTGGAATGGTTAGTCTGTTGGATCAATGGGCTCTAGAAGGGGGGTTGAATAGAGCTTCACAATTCTCACAAAATTGATTAGACCACCAAATGATATTAATTGCATAAACTTAAACAAGCAGCAATTTGATGACTTAATCTAACATGCACAACAAGGATGAAAGACAAGGAAGAGCATGCACTTGGACAGGTGGTTTAGAGTGGTTCCATGTCCTAAACTTAGGAGCAATGTCAGTCCACTACGTAGAGTGGGTTAGTCTCTAGGATTTGTAATCTTGGTACTCTTATATTCCACAATAAGTTTACAAGATACAACAACCACACATCCAATGGCTTAGTACCTCAAGCTAAGATCTTCAACCTATAGAAGGAGCTTACCCACTTGAAGCATGGAGTCTTCATCCATCAACATGGACTTACCCACTCCTTTCTTCAAGTCTTCTGCCTTCAAGGGATTACATATCTTCCTTGAATGTTGCCTTGCTTCTCTCCTTCACTTGGAGATCCGGAGCACCTATCTCCTTCACTTGGAGACCTGGAGCAGCTTGCCTTCTTCAACCTTGAAGAACAACACCTCCTTCTCCTTCACTTGGAGAGGGATCTTCAACTATCTTCAAAGGAATGGAGGTTGGAAGATGGAGGAGGAGAGCTCTACAATAGTACAGGGAGTAGCTCTCTTACACAGGAACCTATCTCACTCATACTCACGAATTTGACTTGAAGATAGAGTGAGAAAGGGGCTCAAAGGCTTAGAACACTCTCAACTATGGTAGAACTAAGTTTGCAAATGAAAGAGCAGCCTTGGAATGAACTCCAAGTGTTCTATATAAAGCTGAGGATGTTGCTTTGAGTTAGGCGAACTCTTAGGCCGAAATATAGCCGTTTTCCTTCAAGAAAATGACTCGATTTGCGATCGAATAACCCACCAACGGTCACATCACATTAGTCTGTAAATTCCGTACAGTGCAATCGGTCGAGTTTCAATAAAGGTAACTTGACTGATCAAGTAAAAGACAAAACCGATATTCAAATGGTCGGTCGAGTTTGTCCTGGGGAAACTCGACCGATCCCTGAAGATCGATTTGGTCAGCCACATGATCGGTCGAGTTCTGTGTAAACACAACTCAACCGATGCTATCTTCATAAATTTGACTAAGGATGATCGGTCGAGTTTTAAGGCTGGGAAACTCGACCGACCAAGTGCCTGAAATCAATTTTCTAAAAATTGCATCTAAAGTGATTAAAACTTGGTGTTTTATATCCCAATCTATTTTCTCACCTTGGTTACAAGTCAATTCATCATTGCAAGTGATTACAAAAATGTTCTAAGGTCATTTACATAGAAATCCCAAAATGCACACTTGTAGCTATTTTGACTTGAGCTTGAGCCATTCTAGGGCTTTGGATTTTGGATCCTTTTCATGTACCTAATGCCTGCAAACAATCTTAAACACACATATTAGATACATATGAATGGAATGGTTAAGTAATTATCAAAATATAGGCAATGTATAACCTCTAGGTCAACATTCTCCCTCTTTTTGACAATGACAAACCATTCCTCAAGCATATTGAAAAGGATATGAAAGTTATACCTTTGCCTTGTGAATTAGGGGGATTCATGATACGAACAAAGTGAATTGTTCCCCCTCAATCTATGTTTCCTCTAACCTTCATGGTTAGTTTCTCTACACATAGAAATACCAATATACATGTAATGGGTAGTCCTTTGCAAGTTCACATAATGGACAGTGAATTGAACAAGAAAAGGATTTCACAAGCAAAAGCAATATTATAGAAAAGAAAAACCAATATGATTGAGTTTCAAGACATGATCTATCACTTGAAATATCTCTCCCCCTTTTGACATTATCAAAAAGGTAGGGGGGTAGAAGAGCATAGGCCAGGTCTTCTCCAAAACTCAACCAAACATGTATGCAATGGAATAAACAACAGTTCAAAGGCATATATCACACACAGATAAAAGATAACATACAATCCAAGTCATGATCAAAATATAACTCAAGATTACACAAACGCATAGGATAAAAATGGAGGAAAAGCCATAGTGCACATCAAGGATATTACAACTCAGATGTATGTCCTCAGAAGAGCAACTACATAACATAACAGTAATAAAACAAAGATAAGAAATAGTACAGCTCAGAAGAATGTGCCATGATGGTTCTTATACAAAATAGTGTAGAAAGATATATATGATAGGCATGGTAGACTACAAAAGAAGAAACCACCTAAACGTCTAATCTATCTATATCAACAACGTCCTCATTTCCAGGTGTGTAGTCATCATCCCCATCAGAAGGCGGAGAAGTAGTGCCAGCATCATCATCAGCACCATCACTACCACCGTCGTCAGAAGCATCCTCGTCATCACCATCAGCATCCTCGGCCTGGTCTGGCATCTCCTCATCAGCAGGAGGTTCAAAAGAACGATCGGGGCAGTGGGCATTCTTCTCAGCCCACGACATACCAAGAGCATGAAGCTCATTGGCCTATGGGAAGGACGGAGAAGAGTCACCCAGAGAGGCTAGCAAGGTGGCCAGGGGGCCAGCATGTAATGGGAGGATGGCAGGAGTGGAGCTACCGGAAGCAAAAGGTGGCGGAGCAGCAGCAGAAGGCTCAGGAGTAGGATAGTAGTGATCATATGCATATGAAGCATAAGCACTACCAGGATAGGGCTGGTAGGTGGGGTAGGGTGATGCACAAGATAGGTTCATGTGAGACATTATGGAACACAGATCCTGGTGCAGGTGGTCCTGAACTTGTTGATTGTACGCATGTTGATTCATCATATAACCCATAAGGGTTTCATTAGACACACGAAAAGATGCACGACTGGATCTAGGAGGAGGCTATGGTGGTAGAGCTCGGGTGGAGGAGGATGGGGTAGCTGAAGCGGCTGCAGAGGAGGAAGCACCAGAGGCAGAGGAAAACATAGGAACGGACTTTTGAAGGGTGGTTTCACTAATACAGACACCCTTTCTGGCGAACGGATAATGGAAGTCATAAAAGAGACATTTGTCAGTGGTGAACTTGAAAAAACCACAGATCAAAGCCGGGTAGGGTGGGTGGGTGCCTTTGGTGTTCATGCTAGTGTCAAAGCAGGTCATGTGACGTAAGATATACCTGGCCCACTTGACACTGATATTGTTTAACAAACAATTAATACATAATGACTGCGGTGTTTTCAGCAATGTCTGTTTGATTTCTCTTTGGATGGACATTACAGTTAATCACCAAAGCCAGTATGCACCTCTTTAGGTCAAGAGAGGAGGAGGGTAGGGTGGACTTCTTCTTATAGGCCACGTCAGGTTTCTTCAAAAACCGATGAACATCTGGCAACGTCAATTCATGGTGTTTGTAAAAACCTTCTGGGTCAAGAAGATCGAAATACTCTCCATAATCCTTACGCCATGTGTCATTTTCCTCGTCTCTAGAAAAAAAGATGTTTAAGGTATCCTCAAAGAGTTGGAAATGATGATCGACGATCATAGAAGTAAGAATTACTTAAGTATTCGGCGGTGGGATGAGTGAATCGTAGTTCCAACGCAAGTTAGCATAGAAGTCGTGAACAGCTTTAGTGCTTGACATGGAGTTGAGAAAGAAGTCACGTTCGATCGATAGGGCGGACAAATGGTGGGAGGTGAGAATCCAAGAAATAGAGGCAATAATCGCTTGATACCTATGGGAAGGCTCGATCAAAGCACGAAAAGGAAAAGGGCTTCGGGGAAGAAGGTCCTTGTACCTATTTACAGCTTCAACTGACACAAAAGAGGTATTATCAAATGGAATCAAACGATTATTAGATGAGGAATCTGGAGCATTGCTTGGAGAAGGACGTTTTCATCTATGAGAAGCCATGGAAATGAAAATGAGATGAAAAATGTGCAAACAAGCAAAGGCAAACCTCAAACGCTGAACAGACACCACCAATGATGCCCGGGGAGGTTAAGATCAGGGTTTCTAGGTCGATCTAGGGCTAGGAGCGAGAGGTTTAGGGAAGGGTTTGAGAGCTTAGGGCTAAGAGGTGAGGAATCGGTCGTCTATTTTCTAGTTGAGAGGGAAAAAAGACAGTTGAATCTAACTTTTAAGTTGTCACAGCCTGCGGATCGGTCAAGTTCTATGTATAGAAAACTTGACCGAACGGTCCACTGAAGACTTGCTCTCGGCTCCTGATCGGTCAAGTTTTTCAGGGTGAAAACTCGACCGAAGATCAACCTGACCTAAAAGTCACATTCTTAATTTCTAGACATATGCATGCCAATTAAATTCATTTTTCCATTCTATTATGTATCATTAACATATGCACATTTAGCTCATCATAGGGCACTATTTTGTGATAAAACATGGAATTCGATAAAAACCCAAAAACAAGCAAAAACTAAGCATGTTTACAAGCAGGTTAGGAATATTTAAACATGTATAAGCAAACACGAGCTGAAGAAAGACATGAGCAGACATATAGGAAAGAGACAACTAGCTAGATCACATGGCAATATCATTCAAATCAACAATAAGCAGTTTAGATCAAATAAAGTTAAATTGATCTCTAGCTAGAGGTTTTGTAAAGATATCCGCCAATTGATTTTCCCTGTCCACATGCATGATATAAATATCCTTCTTGGCAATGTGATCATGGAGAAAGTGATGACGAACCTCTATATGTTTGGCTATACTATGCAATATAGGATTGTAAGATAGATTAATTGAACTAGTATTGTGATGAATGCATATTCGTCATGAAATTCAATTATCATTTTTGGACAAATTCAACTCAACACATTTAATTTTGCTCATTAAATATCAAAATGCATCATAATATGCAACATTACTTAATTGATCCAATTTTCATAATTTTAACTGAAATTATGGTTGATTTGATGCATGTCTTGATTAAGCCGAACAATCAGCTGGGATCTACCTTCCCTCACCCTTGGTTCTGTCCAATCAATCTAACCAAGTGAATCCATCCATTCAGTTTGAGCCCATTCAGTCTCAAGACCGTTTGAGCCCATTCGGTCTCAAGACCGTTTGAGCCCGTTCAGTCTCAAGACTGTTTGCGTCCATTCGGTCTCAAGAACATTTGAGCCCATTCGGTCTCAAAACTGATAGACCAGCAGAAACCGTTTGGAGTCTAACTCAAGCCTGTGCAACAATAGAGCAAGACCATGAAGCAGAGTCGAGGCCACAGCCACGCCGCCCTCGCCATCTGCCTCGACCCGACGGCACTCCACCTCAGACCATTTTGAAGCAGAAGTCACCAAGACCAAATGAGCATCATGCGAAGACCGATTGCTCGAGACTGTTTGGACTCGAGACCGTGTAGTCAATCAAGATCTACCAAAACAAAACCGGTTGGGCCCCGAAACCGTTCAGAAACATGGTCTCCAAACCGTTTAGTCACCCAAACGGTCTCCCAAGACCGTTTGGAGACATTCGGTCCCATGACCGTTTAGAGCCATTCGGTCCCAAGACCGTTTGGTTCCATTCAGTCCTGAAACTATTTGCTCGCAAAACCGAATGAAGCTGAGATATCGATCGTATCAAGACCATTTGGGCACTTACGCGAAGACCGAATGAAGATTGAATCCAAGACCGATTGGATCCTAATGGTTTTGAGACCGTTTGGATCCATTCAGTTTGCAAAGACAAAAGATTGTTTGGTCATCCAAATGGTCTCCAGACCGGTTGGGACTTCCAAACGGTTTCTAGACCATTTGAAGACCAAACGGTCTCAAAACCGTTTGAAGGAAAAACGATCTCCAGACCGGTTGGGACTTCCAAACTGTTTCTAGACCGTTTGAAGACCAAACGGTCTCAAAACCATTTGAAGGACAAACGATCTCCAAACTATTTGGAGCACTATTCACAGCAAAAATGTGCCCACATCATCCAAGAATATAAATAGGACCACAAGGGTCCTCATTGGGGGATCGATGGGAGCACGGCGACAGGCTGTCAAAGGTCCGATCTAGCCTCAACTTCCACACGCCCACCTGCTCCTCTTGGCACCGAGCAAGGAGAGAAGGAGAGAGAGAGGGTGAAGAAGAAGAATTGCCCAGCCTACCTTGGTGGTTCTTCCTCCTCAGATCTGCCCCGACACGATGTAGGAGACCACATCATCTTCACCGAGCTGCGACCACCTTCTTCATCATGCTCATGGAGGAAACTTCCTTTTCTCTTATTCTTCTTATTTCTTGCATTATGAGCAAGTAGTACCTTTTTGTTGGGGTGCGGGGACTAGCCCTGCTGCCCATGCAAATCATGTTCTTTTGTTAAACTCTCTATGGAAATGTATATAACTTTCCATTTCGTTGTTAGTTGATATGTTTGTAGTTGATTATCTATTTGCTTTCATCTTGTTCTTTCCTATATTGTGAAATCTTATATATGTGGGACGAAATGGCAGTTTACAAAGTTCGACTCTTTGACGAGAACTTCTGATAAGATTCCTTGAGGTCGTAAGTGTATGATCCATTAGGGTATGAGACATCTAGCCTACGATGATGCTTCTGTGGTCTAAACATCCCTCAGGGAGGACCAAAGCTTTAGTTAGATTTTGTATCATCTTTGTTTATCGTCAATGTTAGTTGTAGATCTATCACCTGCTTGCTTATCGATTAACATGGTTGACTCCCAAACTAGAAATAGAATGGGATTTCTTCGAGGTCGTAAGTGTATGATCCGCAAGGGGACGAGCCATCTAGCCTTCTGTGATGCTTATGTGTGCCTAACTCCTGTATAGGGGGCCCACAACCTTTGTTGGATTTCTGTATCTTCGGAGCCGTAAGTAAATGATCCGGTTGGTGACGAGACATCTGATGTCTAAGGTGATGCTTACGTGAACCTAACCCCCGTATGGGGGGTTCTGCAGCAACTCTATTTGGATTGTTATATCTTGCATGGATTGTTTGCAATTGAATGAGTTTGCATGTGCAGCGCTGGTGAAACACGATACCATCCCAGCGATTCCATATCATTGATCTAAATCCAACTTTAATTCAGCTTTTACTTTCTTGCAATTAGTTTAATTAACCTCAAATCAACCAATTGTTCTAAATATTAGTTTTACTTGAGCTAGATTTGATTGACAAGGATTCTTAAAAACGTTGTCCTTTGGGTTTGATCCTCAACTATACTGTGATAAGACTCGTCCGCTTGTGGGTGGTATTATTGCACTTTGGTTTTGGTAAAAGCTCGGGGATTTCAACCTCGAGTGAGTTTGTTAGTGCGATAAAATCCCATGTCAAATTTGGGCACCGTTGCCAGGGACAACGGAATCTGTTAGTCAAGTCGAGTTCTTTTAAGGCTAATCTAGGATTTTTCTTTTTATTTTTGAAAACAATCGATCATCTACTTGAATTTGACTCTACTTTGTGAATCTCATTTTCAAAATCTTTTCTATTTCAGGTACAAGGCATAGTGTATGCACCGTTCGGACAGCCCTGGACTCACAGCGAGATTTGATCCCGAGATAGACAGAACTTTTCATCGTCAGATCAGAGAAAATCAAGAAAGGATGGCTCAGGAAGAGGAAGTAGCCCGAAGAGTGGCTCAAGCCATCAATGCACAAAGAGAGAGGCTCATGCAAGAAGCTAGGGCTGCGGTTCAGCAGGAAATCCTAGTAGCACAAGCAGCAGCACAAGCAGCTGAACTACAAAAGGATCTTAGAGAGTTCTCTATCCTGAAAGCTATGAATGTTCATCATCCAGTACAACCTCCTCCTATCAACGCTACTAATTTCAAGATAAGAGCGCATTGGATCACCCTACTTTAAAATAACCCTTTCTATGGCAAGCAAGGAGAAGATAGCCAAGAACATCTTCTGAGATTTATTGATCTGTGTGCCATGACAAAACCAAATGGAGTCACAAATGATGCCATTTGACTCCATCTCTTCAAGTACCCCCTTGCCGATAGAGCCATAAGTTGGTACAATTCGCTGCAAAGTGAAATACCCATCACCACCTGGGAACAACTCCAAAATGTGTTTCGAAAAAAGTTCAACCCAACATCTCTTACCTATGAAATCAGAGGGTGAATAACAAATTTCACTCAAGTTCCTGGAGAAACCCTTGTTGAAGCCTGGGATAGATACAAAGAGCTTCTATGCAAGTGTCCACACCACGGAATTCCCAAGAACCAACTCATTGAGATTTTCTATAGGGGTGTGGATGATGATATTAAGAGATTCCTAGATTCCTCGTCTGGAGGAAACTTCATGCGTCAAAGTTATGACAGCGCATGGAGAGTCATCACCCTAGGAGCAGAAAATCAAGCCAATTGGGGTAGATCTGTATGTAAAGGAGTTTTGAAAGTAGCTATGGCCGAAGCTACTACCGAGTACAAGTCTATAGTTGAAACCTTGAAACTCTTAGTTGCCAAGCAAGACCATATTGAATCATCTCTTACTGCTATTGGAAGAGGACGTTCACCCACTCGACAACCGGAACAGGTCAAGTCCGCTTCCCTATTCTGTGAAGCATGTAAGAGCACCGATCATTCCACTTTATAATGCAATGTTCTCTATGATGTTGTTCTGAGCAATGTATGTAGCCAAGGAGATAATGGTCAGATGGAAAATCTTAATGCTATCAACACCATTCCTGGTCAATGTTATTACACTCCAAATCAGAACAGGAATCATCCCAGTTTTTAATATGGAAAACCCTCTAGAGCAGTAAACTCGCATCAATTTGGTTCAAACAATCAACCAAGAGGCCCACCAAGATTCCAGTATAATCAACAACAGAATTTTGGGAATCAAGGAAATTTCAAGGGGAACTTTCAGAATAGGAACTATAATAATTACCAAAATAACTCTCAGTACCAGAATGTTAATTAATAGCAAGGACAGCAAGCAGGCCCAGTTTCTCCTGATGACAAGCTATCATCCATTGAGAAGATGTTGCAAACTTAGCAAACCATGATAGCTAACCAACAAGCTCAGCAGAAGGCTATTGAATCTCAATTAGCTCAACTCGCAGCTAGCATAAAACCACCTGCTGGAGTCTTTGCTGGCCAACCCGAGAACAATCCTAAGCATCCTGAACAGTTGAAGACAGTCACCACTAGGTCAGGGAAAGACTATTCGGATCCCCCAGAAAGGACACATGTGGTTAATACAGATGAGGATGAACCTATGATTGCCCAAGACTCAACAACACAAGAGACTCAATCAAAAGATGATAAGTGATAAAAAGGAAATTTTGAGAAACCTGCTCAAGAAGACAAAGAAACTGAGACTCCAAAACATGATATCCCTGTGTACAAACCTTGTATACCTTTTCCAGCTCATCTAAGGCAAACAAAGCTTGATACCAGATTCAATAAATTTAAAGAAGCTATGAAGAAGCTTCATGTTGATATCCCCTTTCTCAATGCTCTAGCTGAGATAGCAGCATGGACGAAGTACTTAAAGTCACTCCTCACCAGGAAGTATATAACTGAAGAGTATGAGACTAGTAAAGTTAGTGACAACTACATCTGATATCATATTGAGAAAGATTCCCAAGAAACAAAAAGACATGTGATCCTTTGGAATTTCATGTCACATTGGCGACTCATCATGCAAGAAAGGATTGGCAGATCTTAGTGAAAGCATCTCTATTATGCCACTTAGCCTGTGCAAAAGACTAGGGTTTGCGGAATTGCTTCCTACTAGCATGACTATACAGCTTGTAGACAATTCGATAAAATGATCGTTAGGAATCCTCGAAGATGTCCCAGTCAAGGTAGGCAAGGACACATATGTTCCATGCGACTTCGTCATTATGGACATAAAAGAAGATGCCAAATATCCTCTCATCTTTGGTTGTCCATTCCTCGCCACTACAAGAGCCCTAATTGATGTTGAAGTTGGCACCTTATTACTCAGATTAGGCAAAGAAACTCTCGAATTTAAAGTTTTTGAAAGTATGAGAAGACCAAGTATGCAAGAAGAAGTCTATCTGATTGACTGCATTGAGCAAATGTCACTTCTGACTCAAGAGCATCATGAATCAGACGATCCTTTAGAAGTTTCTCTAACAAACCCATCAGTTGATGAACAAATTGACGAACAAGTAAAGGATTGCATCGAATCCCTCGACTCTTCTAATGAAGATGTTGAAGCCACTAGTGAAGAACTCAAAGATATGGAAACTACAGAAGAAACATGCGAAAACCCAGAGGCTCCCGAAATGAAGCCCCTGTCTGAGGGATTGAAGTACATGTTTTTAGATGATCTCAAGGTTTGCCCAGTTATTATAAATTCCGATCTAACAATTGAACAAGAAAATAAACTCCTAAAGGAATTAAGGGAAAGAAAGAAAGCCATCGGCTATAAAATGAGTGACCTCACTGGGGTCAGTCAAGCATTGTGTATGCATAAGAACCCTATGATGGAAGATCACAAGCCTACTATTGAGCATCAACGGAAATTGAATCTGAATATGAAGGAAGTGGTCTGTTGCGAGGTCATTAAACTACTCACAGCTGGAATAATCTATCTGATCTCAGATTCTCCATGGGTGAGTCCAGTGCATGTAGTCCCGAAGAAAGGTGGAACAACTGTTATACGGAATGAAAACAATGATCTCATCCCCACTCAAACAGTCACAGGGTGGAGGATGTGCATAGATTATAGAAAATTAAACAAGGCAACTCGAAAAGACCATTTTCCAATGCCTTTCCTTGATCAAGTCCTATAAAGGTTGGCTCACCAAGAATATTTTTGTTATCTTGACAGTTACTCTGGATTCTATCAAATACCCATACATCCAGATGACCAAGAGAAAACAACCTTTACCTGCCCATTCGGGACATACACATTTAAAAGAATGTCGTTTGGTCTCTGTAATGCACCCGCAACTTTTCAACGTTGCATGACTGCCATATTCGCTGGTCTTACTGAAACTATTATGGAGGTTTTCATGGATGATTTTTCTGTATATGGAGATTCATTCGATTCATGTCTAAAGCACCTCTCCCTGGTCCTCAAACATTGTGAAGAAGCACATCTTGTGCTGAATTGGGAAAAGTGACATTTTATGGTAAAGGAAGGTATTGTCCTTGGCCATAGGGTAAGCAATAGAGGAATTGAAGTAGATAAAGCCAAGATTGAAGTGATTTCTAAACGGGATAATCCAACAAATGTAAAAGAAGTTCGAGTATTCCTAGGACATGCTGGATTCTATAGATGGTTTATAAAGGACTTCTCAAAGATAACCAAGCCAATGAAAAATTTGTTACTAAAAGACGTTGAATTCAATTTCGACAAAGAATGTGTCAAAAGCTTCAACACTCTAAAGCAGGCTCTCACAACAACACCCATCATTAGAGCTCCCGACTGGGACCACCCTTTTGAAATTATGTGTGATGTCAGTGACTATGTTGTGGGCGTTGTTTTAGGGAAATGTATAGAAAAGAAACATTATGTGATCTATTATGCATCAAAAACCCTCGATGAAGCTCAGAGGAATTATGCTACTACCGAGAAAGAACTTCTAGTAGTCGTGTATGCCTTTAACAAGTTCAGATCCTACCTTATTGGTTCGAAGGTCATTGTCTACACAGACCACGCTGCCATTCGTTACCTTCTGGCAAAGAAAGATGCAAAACCCAGGTTAATTAGATGGATTCTCCTATTGCAAGAATTTGATTTAGAGATAAGAAACAAAAAGGGTACAGAGAATGTTGTAGCAGACCACCTCAGTCGCATCCACACCCTGGACACAGAAAAGATTCCGATCAATGATTCCCTGCCGGATGATCAACTAATGAAGATCTCATAAGCTATACCATGGTACTCGGATTTTGTGAACTACCTCGTTGTAGGGGTTATTCATCCTCACTGCACCGGAAATGCACTGAAGAAATTTATGCATGATGTGAAATAGTACAACTGGGATGAGCCGTACCTTTTCAAACTGTGTGCTGATGGTTTGTATAGACAATGTATCGCCGAAGAAGAAGCTCAACTTATTTTGGAACAATGTCACTTAGGACCAGTGGGAGTACATATGAGCTCTAAAAAAACTACCTTGAAGGTTCTGCAATGTGGATTCTTCTGGCCAACCATATCCAAAGATTCCTATGACTTTGTCCTATCATGTGACAAATGTCAAAGATCAGGCAATATAATAAAGAGAGTTGAGATGTAGCTAAATCTATGGCAAGAAGTAGAGATATTCGATGTTTGGGGGGTGGACTACATGGGTCCATTCCCATCTTCTCATGGATTCTCATACATCCTAGTGGCGGTAGACTACGTCTCAAAATGGGTTGAATCTATACCAACCATCACTAGTGATTCCAAACCCGTCATCAAATTATTCAAAAATATTATTTTCCCCCATTTTGGAGTGCCACGAACCGTGATATTTGACGGAGGGTCTCACTTCCTTGAAAGTAGCTTTGAAGATTTACTGAGAAAATATGGTGTAACACATAAGGTAGCCTCGCCCTACCATCCACAAACAAGCGGACAAGTAGAGGTTTCTAATAGTCAACTAAAGGCTATTCTGGAAAAAACTGTAGGCCGCAATCGAAAAGATTGGTCAGTAAAAATCAACGGCGCATTATGGGCCTATCGAACTGCTTATAAAACTCCCCTCGGGACTACACCTTTTCGATTAATATATGGAAAGGCTTGCCACCTGCCAGTCAAACTGGAACACAAGGCATGGTGGGAAATTAAACAACTGAACTTTGATATGAAAGAAGCAGGCCAAGCCAGGATTCTGCAACTCCAAGAGCTAGATGAACTCAGGATGACAGCTTATGAGAATTCACGAATCTACAAAGAACGGACAAAACTTTGCAATGATGGACACCTAAAAAGAAAATACATACAAGTGGGAGATCAAGTTCTGCTATTCAACTTGAGGTTGAAGTTATTCCCAGGAAAACTCCGCTCACGCTGGTCTGGACCATACATTGTCAAGAGCATCTCCCCATATGGTGCTTTCTCATTATGGAGTGAAAATTCAGGTGAATTTGTAACAAATGGTCACCTCTTAAAGAGATATTTCACCTCAACTGACATAGGCACTGAAACAACGCTGGAACTCACCAATCTAAAGGATCCATCACGAAGCTGAAGGATTCAGTCGAGCCATCAACATAAAACAAAGGCACTTGTCGGGAGGCAACCCGATCAATAAATTTGTTTTACTTTTCTTCTAGTTTATTTTTCATTAAATAAAATTTGCATCGTATGATGCTATTTTAAGATCTAATTGCTCTTTACCTTTGAGATTTTCAGATACGAAGATGCACGCTGATTGGAACGCAACCACATCTGGTGGTCATTCTGGCATGAATTTTCCCCTCCATCTTAGATTTAGGGTTTGCTCGAGACGAGCAAAGCTCTAAGTTCGGGGTGGAGGGTGAGTGGTATGTACCCCAATTTCCACCTACACCCATCCTTTTCATACTTATGTGTTCTCTGTCACATTCTTGATAAAAAATTTCAATATTTTCAAAATTCTTTAATGTTTTTCAAAGAAATTGAACAGATACTTGATGAATTTTTTACACTTCCTATTTCATTAAAAGTCACTCTCTAACCTGCTATGCATTTTATATCATTTTATTCTCCTTATTCGAGGTAAATCCTCAAAAGGACCACTTTTTGAAACAAAGCCTTTTGATTGAAATCGTCTTGTGAAGCTGATGATTCCTAACGTCATGATACTTTTGCAAAATTGATAAGTGTCTATTGAATTGATAGGGATAAAACATGTCGTGCTTCCTAACTGAGTAGTGGAACAATAACATGAAATCCCCACTGGATCCTCATCAAGCCATTTCTTGAGCAGAGTATGATCAAGAGAACGACCCAGTGCACTGAATTGTAAACCAAGTTGCATTCTGATCTGAACTCTCTTCTACACTTCTTCCATCATCTTCGTACCCCTCCATGCATAAAAAAGAAACAAAATAGCCAAAAGATTTCCAAACCCTAAGTTTGGGGTGGCACACCACTTCCCTCTATATCTGCTTCTTCCATACCCCTCGCAAATAAATATGGGTGTACCACCAAAAATGCAATCTCGAGTCGAATAGAGGAGAGATTTGCAAACAAAAAGATGCCAAAGCGCACACAAAAAGTAATGCAATCTTGAGTCGAATAGAGGAGAGATTCACACAAAAATGTAATAAATGAAATTGCAAACAAAATAATAAAAATCTCAAGTCGAAAAGAGGAGATATATATTTCTTCCTTCCATACCACCTTTCACTCCATTTTCTACCTAATGGCACAATGAATGCCCCCACTATCCTGAAAAACACCAGTGTCAGATTAGATGCACACTTGTTGTTATGTGGGCGTCTCTGGACTCTTACAAAACTCTTTGACATGCTTGTTGTTGGAAAAAGTGAGGAGGAAGTGATTTTGGAAAACGAACTCAGGAACGAAGATATCGTAAGATGTGTTTAGTGGTCTCAGGATGTTGACACACTAAGTCATATTGAGTAGAAAGAAAATAGTCGTGATGTGAAGATGAAGTAATCACATGAATTGAAAGTACTCATTTGGTGAATGTTTCAGATTTTGTGTTACTCAAGGACGAGCAACGTTTAAGTTCGGGGTATTTTGATGAATATATATTCATCATGAAATTCAATTATCATTTTTGGACAAATTCCACTCAACACGTTTAATTTCACTCAATAAATATCAAAACGCATCATAATATGCAACATTACTTAATTGATCCAATTTTCATGATTTTAACTGAAATTATGGTTGATTTGATGCATGTCTTGATTAAGCCGAACAATCAGCTGGGATCTACCTTCCATCACCCTTGGTTCTGTCCAATCAATCTAACCAAGTGAATCCATCCATTCGGTTTGAGCTCGTTCGGTCTCAAGACCGTTTGAGCCCGTTTGGTCTCAAGACCATTTGAGCCCGTTCGGTCTCAAGACCGTTTGAGCCCATTCGGTCTCAAGACCGTTTGACCCCATTCAGTCTCAACACCGTTAGAGCCCATTCGGTCTCAAGACTGTTTGAGCCCATTTGTTCTCAAGACTATTTGAGCCCATTCGGTCTCAAGACCGTTTGATCCCATGCGGTCTCAAGACCGTTTGAGCCCATTCAGTCTCAAGACCGTTTAAGCCCATTTGGTCTCAAAACCGATAGACCAACAGAAACCATTTGGAGTCTAACTCAAGCCTATGCAACAACAGAGCAAGACCATGAAGAAGAGTCCATCCCACAGCCACACCACCCTCGCCAATCACCTTGACCCGAAGGCACTCCACCTCAGACCGTTTAGACATAGAAGTCACCAAGACTGAATGAGCATCATTCGAAGACCGATTGCACGAGACCGTTTGGACTCGAGACCGTGCAGACAATCAAGATTGATCAAAACAAAACCGGTTGGGCCCCGAAACCATTCAGAAACATGAGACTGTTTGGTCATCCAAACGGTCTCCAAACCGTTTAGTCACCCAAACAGTCTCCCAAGACCGTTTGGAACCATTTGGTCCCAAGACCGTTTGGAGCCATTCGGTCCCAAGACTGTTTGGTTCCATTCTGTCCCGAGACCATTTTCTCGCAAAACCAAATGAAGCTGAGATACTGATCGTATCAAGACCATTTGGGCACTTGCGCGAAAACTGAATGAAGATCGAATCCAAGACTGATTGGATCCTAACGGTTTCGAGACCATTTGGATCCATTCGGTTTGCAAAGACACAAGACTGTTTGGTCATCCAAATGGTCTCCAAACCAGTTGGGACTTCCAAATGGTTTCCATACCATTTGAAGACCAAACGGTCTCAAAACTGTTTGAAGGACAAATGATCTCCAGACCGGTTGGGACTTCCAAACGGTTTCTAGACCGTTTGAAGACCAAACGGTCTCAAAACCGTTTGAAGGACAAACGATCTCCAAACCATTTGGAGCACTATTCACAGCAAAAATGTGCCCACCTCATCCAAGACTATAAATAGGACCATGATGCGATGATTTTGAGTCGCATTTATAGACCTTTTTCATATGTGTTTTGTGCCTTAATTACTCATTTTCATGGATAATATTGCATAATTCACTTTATTTGGTCTTTGCCATCATTTTTATATCAAATCCCCTTTATTTCATTATTTTAAGCATTATTGATCATCTTATCATAAATCGTGTGGATTTATTTGGTCTTGTTGTACAATTTCAGGAAAAACAAGTATCTACATCTGTCGATACCATCGACGGGTGTCGATACCATCGACCAAGCCACAGGTTGTCAGCCGAGAAGAGCAATACAGAGTCGATACCATCGACGCCCAAGTCGATGGCATCGAGATGTCTCCAGGCTGCTAGCGAGGATTAAGTCGATACCATCGACGGATGTCGATGCCATCGACTCAAGGAGAACTACAGCGTCGCTAAACGACAACAACCGACGCTAAAGGAGTCGATACCATCGACACCCAAGTCGATGGTATCGAGATCACCACAGGCGCTCAGAATAAAAGAAAGGAAAGCTGCCGCTAATCCGCTGGGTCGATACCATCGACCCGCGTCGATGGTATCGACGCCGGCAGATATGCGTTGGATCTGTTTTGATATCAATCGGACGGCTGTCATTATTTGACGACCTAAGTAGGGACTTATACCTAATGACGGCCGCCCAGACAAAAAGGGGGATCTCATATTTGGATTGCACGAGTGCCGAGGAGGAGAGAAAGGAGAACGGAGGCCGAGAAGCTCATACCGGGTGATTCGGACGCTGCCGAAGACAATTTCCACCACCGACAGGCGGGGGAAGCTGTGTTCTACGCCAAGGATCCACCGGTTCTTCTCCGTTCAGGGGTTTTCCCATCTATTTCACGTTTTTCTTATGAATTCCCCAATTTCTACCATGTATTTGTGTAAGATGAACATGAGAGGCTAAAACCCTCAATCTTTAGGACCGGGAGTAGCCCGGGGATACATTGTATGATGATTTTATATTGATAATTCATATTTTTCTCTCATATCCGTGGTATAAATTCGTTTTCTCTATTGCTATTGTTATGCTTGATCACCATAATAATAAATTAATGCCCTTAATCACTTCGACAGAAGGATTAACGGTTGAAAAGAAACAAATTCTACATTAATTAATAAAACCCTTGACAAAGGAGTTGTAAAATTAATGGTGGGAACTGAGGGACCGATCTTAATGCGCTTAGTTTAGGGGAATGATTACTATGACGATGGAATCAACCTAAACCTAAGTAGTGAATTACACCACGACAGTGGGTAATTCTCATTTCAGGCCACTACCCGGATAGAGAGAGAAGTGTGAGGAATTATATGAAATCTAATACAATGTTGACCCGCGGTGAAACCGCCATCCTAAAGATATCCTTTTAATTGATTAAATTAACCTTTAATCGATTATTTTCTTTGTTTCATTTTTATTTTCTTTTAATTTCAACAATAAATTCTACTTTGTTAATCGGTCTAGCTGATTGCGATTAGTTAGTAGAAGTCTCCAATAATTCACGTATCCCTGAGTTCGACTCGGGCCTCACAAGGCCTATATTACTCGACGCGTATACTTGCGTTTAAGCGCGTAGTAAAATATACGTCAAGTTTTTGGCGCCGTTGCCGGGGATACGGCGAATTATTGGCACTTTGAGTGCTAAGAGCGGCCATTCTAGGCCACATTTTTTTTATTTTTTTTATTTTATTGTTACTTTAAAACAAAACCAAAAAAAAAAAATTCCTTTATTTCTCTATAATTGTGTTGTCTCGTTCAAAGCATTGTACTGAACCCCTATTTCCATATTTCAGGTACTTTGTATGGTGCACACACGTAGTCGAGACTACGTGAATCGCACACCTGAGGTTCCATCTGCGGGACCAGAGGACGAGGGCTACTACGAGGAGGAACACCACAGTGATATACATTCTGAATCTGAGCCAGAACAAGAAGAAGTAATGGCTGAAGCACAGACAATATGGGAGAAGATCAAGGCGTCTTCTTCCTCGGCATCAAAGGGGCCTATAAAGAAGCAGGCGATCAACATACCGACATACAAGATCGACCCGGCACTGATTAATTTGGTCAAATCCAACGCATTTCACGGGCTGAAAAATGAAGATCCGGTTGCCCACATCAGCCAGTTCGTGGAGAACTGTGATATGGTGAAGATAGACCGATTTCCACAAGATGCGTTGTATCTCAAGTTGTTCCCAAGTTCACTGGCAGGAGCAGCACGTGAGTGGCTTCATAACCTCGACGACGAGTTTGTTGAGTCATGGGATCACATGGTGGAGGTTTTCTTCGAGAGGTTTTTCCCTCCTGAGAAGACCAATGATATGATCCGGAAGATCCACAATTTCACCCAACAGGCGGGTGAAACTTATTCTGAGACTTGGGAGCGATTCCAAGTCATGTTGAGGAGATGTCCACACCATGGACTAGACAAGGAAACCCAAGTGAAGATCTTCTACTTTGCTCTCTCCGAGCACGATAGGAGCAATTTGGATTCAGCCGGGTCCGGATTTTTCTTAAACAACACTGATGATAGGTGCTGGGAGATTTTAAAGAACATGTCCAGAAAACAATCATGGGGTGACCGGGATAAAGTTGAGCATGTTCGAGCGATAGGGGAATCTAAAGCAGTCAAGGAGCTGAATGATAAGTTAGATCTCCTAGCCAAGAAGTTACTGTCTAAGGAAGATGCATCTGAGGATGAGGAAGCCCAGGTTAAATTCATGCAACAACAGGGCTACAGAAACAATGACTATGCATGGAGGAGAGACAAAAAGTTTTCTTGGAAGGATCCGAATAACTTTCTACAAGATCCGGATGCAAAGCCACAACCGAAAGCCGAGGACAAGAACACTGAATTGCTAAGTCAAATGGTCCAGCAAAACCAAGAGATGATGGCCATGTTTGGAAAACAACTGCAATCTCAAGGTGATATTCTAACCAAATTTGGGCAGACGCTGCAAAGCCATGGAGCGCAAATGCGGGCATTGGAGACCACCGTGGCACAGATTTCAAGTGAGGTGGCGGCTATCAAGCACGCCAATCAACAGAAACCAGCCGAGAACGCGAATGTGGTTCAAGCGCACCATCAGGTCAAATACATTTCTGTGGTGAGTAATGAAGAAGAATCTCAGGTGCAAGAAGTTGCAGAGGAAAGGAGAATGACGTTCAATGTGAATGCAACACCGGCAATACCATTTCCACGCACGTACTATGGACTGCCGGGTGGAAATCCTTTCTTCAGAAAATCTGATAGAGTTGTGAATACTGTATCTCCACCTGGGCAAAAAGAAGAAGTGCAAGTTTGTGCACATGCGGAGACAAAGAAGGTGGAAGAGGAACCACAACAAGCTGCTACTAATGAGGATGACTTGCAAAAGCACACGCCCGAGATAGTGAGTGAAGCAAGCTTAGGGGAGGTACCCCCGAAAGACTCATATGTGCCTCCTCACAAGCGTGTCAATGCGGCAGATGTGTCAAATCGGGACAATCCAAAGCCGAAGAAGGAGCACCGACACTATAGGAAATTCTTGGAAATATTCCGCAAGCTGCATATCAACATTCCGCTGGTGGAGATGATTGAGAAAGTGCCCGCCTACGGGAGGTTCATTAAAGAGATCATCAACAAGAAGAGGCGGATAAATGATGATGAAATTTATTGGTTGAATGAGACGGTGAGCTCGATGATTCATGGGAGTTCACCAAGGAAGAGAAAGGACCCAGGAGTTTTTTACATTCCGTGTTCAATAGGTGGTCAACATGTTTCTAGAGCGCAATGTGATTCCGGCGCTAGTATCAATCTCATGCCTTTGGCTACTTTTCAGAAGCTAGGGTTAAAAGAGATCAAGAAGTTGGCTGCGACAATTGAATTGGCAGATGGGTCGACAGTGAGACCCTATGGAGTATGTGAAGATGTGCTAGTTAAGGTTGACAAATTCGTATTCCCGGTGGACTTTGTCGTCATAGACATGCCACCACTCCAAAGCTGTGAAATTCTTCTAGGAAGACCGTTTCAAGCAACGGCAGATGTCGTGACTGCCTTAGGGAGAGGTACTCTGTCTTTGGGCATTGGAGGAGATCGTGTTGAATTCAAATTATCGAATGATCCTCTAAGTGCAGTTTCCAAGGTGAAGAGATGACAATCGTCACACCGTCTAGCCTAAGACGCTAAAGAAGGGCGCTTGTTGGGAGGCAACCCAACCATTGGTACATTAGGATAGTTTAATGTTAGGTGTAGTTTGCTTGTATTTTGTTTACTTTTTAGTTTAAAAATGATACCTTGATCCGTTTGTTAAATGTGCAGGAACAGGCAGGGTCGATACCATCGACACACTGGTCGATGGTATCGACATGGGTTCAGGATTGACAGTTGCAAAATCGCACTGAGTCGATACTATCGACGGTCCCGTCGATGGTATCGACATACCTACAGGCAGGTTGCACAATAAAGGTCGATGGTATCGACATGCCAGTCGATACCATCGAGATCTCTGGAGATTTTCAGAAGAAATCGACTCAGTGAAGTCGATACCATCGACAGGTCTGTCGATGGTATCGACATTTTCAAGTGAAAAAGACGGCGGCCGGACTCGCGAGGCAGTTGCCCTAATCAGCGAGTCGATACCATCGACTTCCGTCGATGGTATCGACGGGCACACAGCAGTGTCGGTGTCAGTTATTTAAGACGGGGTTATTGGCCAAATGAAGTCACATCATCCAGAGCAAATCTAGACCCCACGACCCTGGCAGTACCCACCTCCGCCTCCACAAGAATGATCATGGTATCACTGTTCCACCCTTAAGTTAGTCTTTGACTATGAGGCCATAGTCGGATTCAAGCTTAGGGGGGTGGCTGGAACAGCTCTATCTTTTATCTTTTCTTTAGTTGTTTTTAATTTCTGCCTTGTTATTTGTTTTTGCAATTTTAAGTTTTTATTTAGGATCCACATCTATCTAGTGTAATCGTGGATGTCTTAAAAATTGTCATCTTGCTGTTTTCATGGGAAATTAAGGGAATTTAAAAATTTTCTGTGTCATTTGGATAGCTTTACTTGGTTGTCCTTGGGGAACTTGTTCTATGAAAATGATTGATTATGTCAACTTTGAAGCAATATGTCATACTCACACCCCCATTGACTCATGAAAAGTGGATAGTAACGGTTGTTTGAGCCTAACCTAATCAAATGGTAATGAGGCCTTAATCAGATGTAAGAGAAAGAACCCTTTAAACTACTACACATGTCAATAAGGAGGGACACATAATTTTCTTTTAAGGTTCAGTCACTTAATCTTGTGATCATTCCACCCCATTTCCTATAATCCACCAAGAATTGGAAGTAAAGTGCAGTTTCAATTTCTTTTGCGTGCATGGCATGTAGATAGGTTTTGCATTGTTATTTTCATGTTTTTGCATAGAATAATAAAAAAAAATATATAGTGATACATGCACATTACCTTTAGGTGCATGTCATGTAGTTGCACTCACAATTTCATGATTTTCATGCATAGGCACACCATGTATCTCAGTTTTCCTAAATAGGTGATCTAATTTGTTCCATACCCTCGAAATAAAGCAAGGATCTCCAATTGGAAAGAAAAAAAAAACAGAAGAAAAAAAAATTCTGGAAATATGAACAAATGTTAAAAAAAAAAAAAAAAAAAAAAAGAAGAGAATTTAGAAGGAAATGGAATAAGAGGGAGAAAGGAATGATATCACTTGTATAACAGGGGAATTGAGTACATGATGTGGCTTGAGTAGATTTCTATCTCATTGTGAGGTAGAAGGTTAGTGCATGCATCATTCCACCCACTTTTAGGCAGTAGGGCATTCTTAATATGCATTTGCACCATTTAGGGCATTTTGTTATATGCATACTGAAACTGTGTAACTCTTCCAAATTCTCCCATGAACCACCCATTCCATCCACCCGTTGCTCGGATTGGTAGGCCACCGTGATTTTCTCCTCACTCATGTTTATCAGGAGAACTGCTTCCATGTAGATGGTAGTTAGGGCGAGCAACGTAGAGTAGGTGATCACAAGATGCACCATGGCTGAATCGGCGAACTTTATTATGATAACTGCCTTATGTGATAGTGTTCATCAGTTTGAAGGATAATTTCTTTTATTGATGGTTATTGTCGCCTATAGGGTAATTACTGTTCTGTGATTAGGGTAGGCCGGTTTGAGAACGTCCAGTGGGAGTCATTTGTGAGGTGGGTTGGTGTTTTGATTGTTAGTTGACATTCGCAATTTTATTCTAAGGATTAGTTGCTCGAGGGCGAGCAATGTTTAAGCTTAGGGGAGTTTGATGCGATGATTTTGAGTCGCATTTATAGACCTTTTTCATATGTGTTTTGTGCCTTAATTACTCATTTTCATGGATAATATTGCATAATTCACTTTATTTGGTCTTTGCCATCATTTTTATATCAAATCCCCTTTATTTCATTATTTTAAGCATTATTGATCATCTTATCATAAATCGTGTGGATTTATTTGGTCTTGTTGTACAATTTCAGGAAAAACAAGTATCTACATCCGTCGATACCATCGACGGGTGTCGATACCATCGACCAAGCCACAGGTTGTCAGCCGAGAAGAGCAATACAGAGTCGATACCATCGACGCCCAAGTCGATGGCATCGAGATGTCTCCAGGCTGCTAGCGAGGATTAAGTCGATACCATCGACGGATGTCGATGCCATCGACTCAAGGAGAGCTACAGCGTCGCTAAACGACAACAACCGACGCTAAAGGAGTCGATACCATCGACACCCAAGTCGATGGTATCGAGATCACCACAGGCGCTCAGAATAAAAGAAAGGAAAGCTGCCGCTAATCCGCTGGGTCGATACCATCGACCCGCGTCGATGGTATCGACGCCGGCAGATATGCGTTGGATCTGTTTTGATATCAATCGGACGGCTGTCATTATTTGACGACCTAAGTAGGGACTTATACCTAATGACGGCCGCCCAGACAAAAAGGGGGATCTCATATTTGGATTGCACGAGTGCCGAGGAGGAGAGAAAGGAGAACGGAGGCCGAGAAGCTCATACCGGGTGATTCGGACGCTGCCGAAGACAATTTCCACCACCGACAGGCGGGGGAAGCTGTGTTCTACGCCAAGGATCCACCGGTTCTTCTCCGTTCAGGGGTTTTCCCATCTATTTCACGTTTTTCTTATGAATTCCCCAATTTCTACCATGTATTTGTGTAAGATGAACATGAGAGGCTAAAACCCTCAATCTTTAGGACCGGGAGTAGCCCGGGGATACATTGTATGATGATTTTATATTGATAATTCATATTTTTCTCTCATATCCGTGGTATAAATTCGTTTTCTCTATTGCTATTGTTATGCTTGATCACCATAATAATAAATTAATGCCCTTAATCACTTCGACAGAAGGATTAACGGTTGAAAAGAAACGAATTCTACATTAATTAATAAAACCCTTGACAAAGGAGTTGTAAAATTAATGGTGGGAACTGAGGGACCGATCTTAATGCGCTTAGTTTAGGGGAATGATTACTATGACGATGGAATCAACCTAAACCTAAGTAGTGAATTACACCACGACAGTGGGTAATTCTCATTTCAGGCCACTACCCGGATAGAGAGAGAAGTGTGAGGAATTATATGAAATCTAATACAATGTTGACCCGCGGTGAAACCGCCATCCTAAAGATATCCTTTTAATTGATTAAATTAACCTTTAATCGATTATTTTCTTTGTTTCATTTTTATTTTCTTTTAATTTCAACAACAAATTCTACTTTGTTAATCGGTCTAGCTGATTGCGATTAGTTAGTAGAAGTCTCCAATAATTCACGTATCCCTGAGTTCGACTCGGGCCTCACAAGGCCTATATTACTCGACGCGTATACTTGCGTTTAAGCGCGTAGTAAAATATACGTCAGACCACAAGGGTCCTCATTGGGGGATCGATGGGAGCACGCCAACAGGCTGCTAAAGGTCTGATCCAGCCTCAACTTCCACACGCCCACCTGCTCCTCTTGGCATCGGGCAAGGAGAGAAGGAAAGAGAGAGGGTGAAGAAGAAGAATTGTCCAGCCTTCCTTGGTGGTTCTTCCTCCTCAGATCTTCCCCGACACAACTTAGGAGACTGCATCATCTTCACCGAGCTGCGACCACCTTCTTCATCATGCTCATGGAGGAAACTTCCTTTTCTCTTATTCTTCTTGTTTATTGCATCATGAGCGAGTAGTACCTTTTCGTTGGGGTGCGGGGACTAGCCCCTCTGCCCATGCAAATCATGTTCTTATGTTAAACTCTCCATGGAAATGTATATAACTTTCCATTTCATTGTTAGTTGATATGTTTGTAGTTGATTATCTACTTGCTTTCATCTTGTTCTTTCCTATATTGTGAAATCTTCTATATGTGGGATGGAATGGCAGTTTACAAAGTGTGACTCTTTGACGAGAACTTCTGATAAGATTCCTTGAGGTCGTAAGTGTATGATCCGTTAGGGTATGAGACATCTAGCCTACAGTGATGCTTCTGTGGTCTAAACATCCCTCAGGGAGGACCACAGCTTTGGTTGGATTTTGTATCGTCTTTGTTTATCGTCGATGTTAGTTGTAGATCTATCACCTGCTTGCTTATCGATTAACGTGGTTGACTCCCAAACTAGAAATAGAATGGGATTTCTTCGAGGTCGTAAGTGTATGATCCGCGAGGGGACGAGCCATCTAGCCTTCGGTGACCCTTCTGTGTGCCTAACGCCTGTATAGGGGACCCACAACCTTCATTGGATTTCTATATCTTCGGAGCCGTAAGTAAGTGATCCGGTTGGTGACGAGACATCTTATACCTAAGGTGATGCTTACGCGAACCTAATGCCCGTATGGGGGTTTCTACAGCAGCTCTATTTGGATTTTTATATCTTGCATGGATTGTTTGCAACTGAATAAGTTTTCATGTGTAGCGGTGGTGAAACCATATACCATCATAGAGATTCCATATCATTGATCTAAATCCAACTTTAATTCAACTTTTACTTTCTTGCAATTAGTTTAATTAACCTAAAATCAACCAATTGTTCTAAATATTAGTTTTACTTGAGCTAGATTCGACTGATAAGGATTCTTAAAAACATTGTCCTTTGGGTTCGATCCTCAACTATACTTAGATAAGACTCGTCCGCTTGCGGGTGGTATTATTGCACTTTGGTTTTGGTAAAAGCTCAGGGATTTCAACCCCGAGTGAGTTTGTTAGTGCGATAAAATCCCACGTCATATTGTCATAAAAGACAGGAGAAGCACAAAAAAAAATGTTGAAGTCTTGGAGCATTTTCTTCATCCATAGGACATGTGCACAACAGCTCCCGACTACAATATTTTCAGCCTCTATAGTTGATAATGCCACTGTACTTTGTTTCCTATAGAACCAATACACTAAGCATGGTCCTAGAATGAAGCAAGTGCCACTTGTGCACTTTCTATCAACCAAACACCATGTGTAATATGCATCACTATATGCTCTAAGAGTAAAATCCCTTGATTTAGGATATCATAGTCCAAAATTTTGGGTTTTGGGTAGGTACCTCAAAATCCTCTTAACCGCAATAAGATGTGACTTCTTAGGAGTAGATTGAAAGAGAACACACAAGCCAACACTAAACATAATATCAGGTCTAGAGGAAGTTAAATAGAGTAAACTTCCAATCATACCTATATAGAGCTTCTCATCTACCTTCTCACCTTCTTCATCTTTGTCAAGTTTGGCGGTGTTGGACATGGGTGTATCCATCGACTTCATGTTCTCCATCCCCAAGCACTTGAGTAGTTCATTTGTGTACTTTCCTTGGTTGATGAAGTTTCCTTCTTTTATTTGCTTTATTTGAAAGATGAGGAAGAAGGTCAACTCACCCATCATGCTCATTTTGAACTCACTCTGCATAAGAGAACTAAACTCTTTGCAAAGATCAAGATCAGTCCCGCCAAAAATGATATCATCAACATAAATTTGAATTATAAGAAAATGGTTAGAAGTGTGTTTTAGGAACAAGGTAGAATCAACTTTGTCCATGACATACCCGTTATCTAAGAAAAAGTTCTTTAATTTCTCATACCAAGCTCGAGGTGCTTGTTTGAGTCCATAGAGAGCTTTTTGCAACAAATAAACATGATTGGGTAACTTGTCATTTTCAAAGCCTGGAGGTTGAGCAACAAATACTTCCTCCTCGATTGTACCTTTCAAAAAGGCACTTTTAACATCCATTTGATATAATAAGAAATTTTGTAACTAGCACAGGAAAGTAACATACGAATAGATTCTAATCTAGCAACAGGAGCATAAGTTTCATCAAAGTCAATACCTTCCTGTTGGTTGTAACCTTGTGCTACTAACCTTGCTTTGTTTCTTACCACTTTTCCTTGCTCATCTAGCTTGTTGCGTTAGACCCATTTGGTGCCAATGATTTTTCTATAACTTGGTCTTGGCACTAGAGTCCACACACGATTCTTCTCAAATTGGTCTAACTCTTCTTGCATGTCTAGGATCCACTCATCATCACCAAGGGCTTCTTTGATGTTCTTTGGCTCTAGTTGGGAGATGAAGGCACTATCTGCTTGTTCTTTGTTGTGAGTAGCTCTTATCCTCACTCTCTCGAATGGGTTTCCAATGATCAACTCCTTGGGATGATTCTTTGCAAAGTGGGGAGTGGGATCCTTCTTTTCTTCTTCTTCTTCTTCTATCACCTGCTTATCTTTATTTTTGATGTTGAGGTCTTTTAAGATAGGAATCAAATCATCTGCAACATCATTATCAACAACATGCTTGCCAACAACAGGGTTAGTTTCAATAAACTTAACATTGATAGATTCTTCAATTTTAGACAATTCAATGTTGAATACTCTATATGCCCTGCTAGTAGTGCTATAGCCTAGGAAGAAAGTCTTATAAGATTTTGGATCAAACTTGTCAAAAGAATCCTTCATGTTTAAAACAAAACAAGGACATCTGAAAACATGAAAGAAATCAATAGACGGCCTTTTACCACGCCATAGTTCATAGGGGGTTTTCTTTAAAGAAGGATGGGTAAAAACTTGGTATTGCACAAAGCATGAGGTGCTAACGGCTTCACCCCAAAACTTCTAAGGAGTGTCATACTCAAGAAGCATGGTCCTAGCCATCTCTTATAGTGACATGTTCTTTCTCTCTACAACCCCATTTTGTTGAGCGTACGATGAGAAGAGAAATTGTGTGAATAACTAGATTTTTCACAAAAATGGTCAAAAAGATCATTTTCAAATTCTCCCCCATGATCACTACGGATAGAAACAATCCGACAAGAAGCTTCATTTTTAGCCCGTTTACAAAAGCTCGAGAAAACATCAAAAGTATCGCTTTTAGAAATGAGAAAGAAGGTCCAAGTATATCGAGAGAAATCATCAACAATAACAAGACAATACTTGGAACCACAAAGCGTTTTTGTTCTCATTGGTCCGAATAGATCAATATGATGAAGTTTAAGAACTCTCTTGGTACTCATGAATCCTTTGGATTTGAAGGAGGATTTGGTTTGTTTCCCTTGTGTACAAGGTTGGCATTCCTCATCCTTATCAAAATGCAATTTGGGAAGTCCTTTAACCAAGTCCTTTTTGCTCAATTTCTTCATTTGATGCATATTCACATGACCCAAACGGCGATGCCAAAGAGAAATATCATTTTCATCCACTACCAAGAATCTATTTAGTATGAGCTTAAGAGCATCAAGAACGATAACATAAAGATTACCATTTCTAGTTCCCTTATATATAACATTGTAGGAGAGGGAATCTAGAAGCAAGCATTCTAAAGAAGTAAACAACACAAGATATCTATTGTCACAAAGTTGACTAACACTGATCAAATTGTGATGTAGGCCATCAACAAGCAATACATTTTAATACATAGCTCATTTCCCACATCACCCTCACCTATGACCTTACCCTTCTTGTTGTCCCCGAAGGTTACCGATCCTCCTTTCTTTTTCACAAACTTGTTGAAATGGTTGATTTCTCTAGTCATGTGCTTAGAGCAGCCACTATCAATAATCCATCTCTTTTTAACCTGCAAGAAAGAAGGATGTCGGAACCCAACTCAAACTTTGGGATCCGGGGTTTGCTTGGGGACCCATTTCATCTTTGGGTTGGTCCCCTTGGGCTTGTAAGGACAATAAGTGGAGTAATGGTCATCAAATTTACAATGAACACAAACCATAGGGTTCTTAGATTCGGAAGTCTCTCCATAGAAAATAAGAGGTTCCACACTCTTCTTCTTACCCTTGTTCTTGCTCTTTTTCTTACCTTTGGGAGAAGTCCCATCATATCCCAAGCCACTAGTACCAACCTGTTTGGTAGAGTGTTCTAGGACATCATTGAGGGATTTCTTTCCCGTGAGAAACTTTTGCAAAGAAGATCTTAACTTGGCATTATCATCACTAAGGTTAATGATAGTAGTAGAAAGACTAGCAAGATCATCTCTATCATGCAATAGGTCGGCCACAAGACAGAGGGCTTTAGTATGAAAAGAATCTCTTTCTAAAGCTATGCTAGCAACTTCATTACTTTGCAAAATAGGTCTAGAATATAAGTCATTTACTTGAGCAAACAATTTAGCATTTTCAGATTTATGCAAAACATTTTCTCTTGGATAAGCATAAACTTCATTTCTCTTAGCATCATCCATGAGTTTGAGTTCCACATTTTCAGTTTTAAGAACATCAAGCTCATCTCGGAACTTTTGGTTTTCTATCTTAAGATCTTCAATGTTTTTAAGATATACACCATTCTCAACCTCTACTCCCTTGTGTTGAAGCTCAAGGTCAAGAAATTTCCCTTGCAAAGAGTCTATGCTATCAAGGAGAACTTTTTCATTTTTATCAAGGATATCAATTTTAGCATAAAGATCATCAACTATCTTGCCTAACCTTTTCCTTTTATATTTGCATTTATTAAAGGATGATTGGTATTCATTTAGCATATCAATGATAGTTTCTTTGGGTAGCCCTAGCAAATTTACTTCACTTACCTTGCTTACCTCACTTACCTCACATACATCTTCACTAGTAGAGGCCATGAGAGAAAGATGACATTCTCCATCTTCGGAGCTTGAGGAGCTTGAAGAAGACTCCTCCCAAGCTACATGGGCTGCATCTCTTGATCTTCTTCCTTTCTTGTCCTTCCTCTTATACTTGTCTTCTCTCTTGTGCTCCTTATCTTTCTTGTGGTTGTTTTTGTGGTGGCTCTTCTTGGCCTTGGGGCAGTCACTCTTGTAGTGGCCTTTTTGACCACACTCATAGCACCTTGGAGTTGAAGAGGAGGGCTTGCTCTTGAAGTGTTTGCCCTTTGAGTAGTTTGCCTCATGCTCATTAGGACCTTCATCTTCACTTGAGGAAGGGTTGGGGGACTTCAAAGCAAGTTGTTGTTGCCGCACCATTTCTTCAATTTGTGCTTTGAAGGTTGTGTCATTTATCTTCTTGGACTCTTTTTCTTCTCTCTTCTCTTCCTCTTCTTGCTTGTCCAGCCTAGGCTCATGGGCTTTAAGATTTCCAACCAGCTCCTCAGTTGAAAGCTCACTTAGCTTGTATACCTCTTCAATGGATGTCACCTTGGGCTCCCATCTCTTTAGAAGAGATCTTAAGATCTTGGAGTTGATGGTGCCTTTGTCTAGCACACTCCCAAGGGATGCCAATCCATTTATGAAGACATTAAGCCTAGAGTACATATCAGCCACTCTCTCATTCTTACCCATCTTGAAGGTCTCTAGAAGACCACCAAGCATGTAGATCTTGGCTTCCTTCACTTGCTCGGTTCCTTCATAGGTGACACACAATTTGTGCCATATCTCATGTGTGGTGTCCCATGAGGAGATCCGGTTGAACTCGGATGGAGTGAGGGCGGCGTAGATGATGCTAACAGATTTGGTGTTGAGTTGAGAATGCTTCATTTCAACTTCAGTCCATGTGGTGATGTCCCCCTTTGGATCTTCATATTTGAGGTGGACTATCTTCCACATTTCATAGCTCACACCTTGAAGGTAGAAATGCATCCTTCTCTTCCAATAGAGGAAGTTGGTGTCGTCGAAGACCGGAGGTCTCATGGAGAAGCTTCCTTCTAGGTTAAGCTAACCATGTGCCAAATCTCCCATCTTCTTCTACTTGTTGAAGTAGCTTGGAGAAGACGTGCTCTGATACCACTTGTTGGATCAATGGTCTCTAGAAGGGGGGGTTGAATAGAGCTTCACAATTCTCACAATATTTATTAGACCACCAAATTATATTAATTGTAGAAACTTAAACAAGCAACAACTTGATGACTTAATCTAACATGCACAACAAGGATGAGAGACAAGGAAGTGCAAGCACTTGGACATGTGGTTTATAGTGGTTCCATGTCCTAAACTTAGGAGCAATGTCAGTCCAGTTAGTTTTTTGAGCTAATAATCAGATTAAATAAATACCGGTGGTAAATATTAGTATAGATTCCGATGAGATATACAACTCTATCCTGATTGATACAGTTTCGCCGCCCCTCAAATTCCTACACAGGAAATTCTGTCCTGATCTAAATACTTTGACTAATGTTAGTTTATTAGAAAAATGAAAAGATTAAACAGATATAGATTCTACCCTTAAAGAAACAGATGTAGATTTCAAAAAAATAGTATAGATTGCAACACTGATATGGCTGCGGACGCATGAAGGGGTCTCCAGTTCAAATTTGATATATTGACAACCTGTAATGTTAGTTTGTTAGACAAATCATTAGATTAAGTAGATATAATTGTACAAAATAGTATACATATCAATGAGATTGTATATCCTATTGCATTTATATAGAAAGTCGGAAATATTAAAAAGTACCGGAGCCACGATGTTAGTTTTTAATCAAATAATCAGATTAAATAAATCTGGGTGGTAAATTTTAGTAAAGATTCCGATGAGATATGCAATCTTATCCTAATTGATAGAATTTCGCCGCCACTCAAATTCCTAAGCAGGAAATTACAATATGTTCCGTTACCTAGAGTCCAAATTCTGATGCGAATACCTTAACGTAAATTAGTGGGAGATTCAGGAGATCCGCCCATTTGTCTTATCCCTTCTAGTCTGATCCGCCCAATAATTCAGGATTGGGGCCGTTACAATCAAATGATCAGGATTAAAATGAGTTGCCACATGGCAATTGATGCATTGAGGAGCAGCCTGCTCCGTATATATTCAGGTACAGCAAATCCTGGAGCCTTTTGTTGATATCAACAGAAATCTCGGGTAGGGCTATCATCTGTCCTTTATCCGGTAGTAACTTCACTCTTCTGTCCCCCGTAGTAACTTTGCTTCCCCACAGACTCTTGCATGCGTTGAAAACCCTATATATATACATACGTATATCACCCACGCTCAACGATCCATCGCCGTTACCTTCATAGCTGACCAACAAAGAGTAAATCATGGCAGAAGCATCCGGTAGCAAGATCACGGCGGTTCTTCTCTTTGCAGTAATCCTTCTCTCAACACATGGAACGTTCACCGCAGCCAGACTCCAACCGACAGGTGTAGATCCAAAGCAAGTTCAAGTTCAGCCTCCGTCTACTTCTCTGTCAACTTCCCAGCCTCAGCCACAAGGCGGCGCCGACCTAGCTGCAGAGGAAGAAGACACAGCTGCTATGGTCTCGCTAGATGGACTGATAGGGTCACCCCCGGCAGACTGGGATGCCTTGCCTTGTGATCCTGAAACCGAGCATTGCCCCGATTACCTATACAGGATCTACGGTCCCCATGATCACTATCCTCCCCCTTCACCCCCTTCACCGTGAAGGCCGGTAGTTCTTCCTACAGTCTTTTTAGAGAAGTTGAACATTATCTCTTCGTTTACCTTTTTTATGTCAGATTAAACTGGAAGCCTTTTATATGTAGGGACAGTGGGCGTCATGCTAGTCTAGTTCATACTTATTAATTAGCATTTGCCATGAACTTGTTTGGGCTTTATAGTGATAAGTTCTTTTACTTGACTTGTGCAAACAATTCTGGCTTGTTATGTTTTCCTTTTAACTCTTTTTAGTTAATGATGTCAAATAGTTTGCATATCTCGGAAACTGGTGTTGTGGATGAGTTACTTTTTCCACTCAACTGGATGAAATAGTATGTTGCTCATCCAAATTTTCTTACTCCAACATCGGTAAAATCAAGTGACATCCAACCTTCTCAACCCCAATTCTCAATTTTGAAAATTGTTATTTACTATTATTCGGTATTAATCTTGAAATTCGGATAGGATTTTTTTATTGTAAGTGTGTTGTTATCGTGAAAAGACAAACTTGGAATTTATACTAATTTATGAAAATTCTTAGAAACTCGATGATATAGATATCGAAGGAAATAGTTATATTGTAAGAGAATGTTGAAATTCCCTACAATAAATATGAATAAATCAAGAAATGCCACTGTTGGGCTGCTCCTCCCCAACGATGAAACATGTCCATATGTTGTTGCCTTAGATGTCATGGGTAGGACCGCTAGCCGTTTTGATATGGATATTGAAAGTTTGTTCTAGAGCGGGTTAGTCTCCCATGAGACGTATATATTCTGATTTAGATAAAATATTACTTGGAAACTCAAATTAGGTTCTGGTCTCGATATGCAATATTAAGTCATGTAGATATCAGAACATTATAGAAACTAGATTGAGAATTAATCCTAAAACTCAATTTTAGACAAAGTTTTGTGAAATTGTCATGCTTACGTCATGGTATTTATTGATCCCGCCAAGTCAGTGGCCACATCGTGTCCTATGGTTTCTGCCCCTATAGTCAGGATTGGATCTGGATCCAGTCTGATTTTGTTTGGCAACCCGGTATGGTTCTTATCTTTAGTCAAATTTTATTTGGTAACCTAAATATGATCTGATCTGGTCCAGACTGTGATCATTTTCATATTTCACTACAGTAGAACAAACGGATACATAAAAAATAAAAAAATTAACTATGATTAATGGAATTTTCGAGTACGACTATTTTATATACATTTTACCAACATTTTGGCATAATGCATGAGATATGTGTTGTTGTATCCATATTTAACTATATGTATCTTTTTAAACAAATAATGATTGTATGGGTATAAGGAAATTGCATCTACAATTTCCAAAAGGGTATGTAGAATTCACAAAGGACATCATGCCAAACTTGACACAGAAATGGTAGACACGTTCATTCTAAAGAGTATTGACATCCTAAGACTATGCCAAGTGTTGCATCCGACTCATCATCCCATTGAAATAGATTCATTCTATCGAGAAGCAGCTGGCATAGTCTAAAAAAATATCGATGTTAGCAATGTATGTGTTTGTTAATAAAACTTTTGATTGAATTGAACTTATCCAATTATGAAGACATATTTGAAATTACTAGATGAGCAACAAACAGTATAAGCATTAATTAAATAGATGGGCAACAAACAATACAAGCATTGTCTCACCATATGTAAAAGAAACAATGGCAACAACCTAAAATTTAGTAAGTTGTACAACAAACAATGAAACAACTTTTGAATTACTAAATGGACAAGAACTCAATGTGACCAATTCATAATTTTCATTCAGATTGAAAAAAGTTCTAGATCCATAAAAATAGAGTAGACTTAGGTCATTTGAAATGTCAAATATATAAAAATAAAATGATCATAGGTAGACTAGATAATGGCCATATATGAAAGGGTTGGAGTAACAACATCTTATGAGTTCTTGTGGCAAGCTCAAAATTTTCTATGAGTTGGTGCATCAGTCAAAAGATGTCAAAAGATCCATCTGGTAGAGAGAAGCTTGAGTCTACCTGTGACGCCCGGACACGCCACAGACGAGATAACTCAAACCAAAGTACGGAACATAAAACTAAACATGTGGATTACCAAAAAACACGGGAAATTAAAACCATTTCACTCAAGCACCAAAGCCAAAAACTTAACATATAAGTCCTCAACAGGACACATGTATCTCGTAACATATATAACCTGGTGCTGACATCACTGTGCATCAACCTGTAACATGAGATGCTTGTTCCACGTATATGTACATATGCACATCTTTCATAGCTATAAAACAAAAGGCATACAAGCCAAAACCTTACAACTACAAAAACATCAAGAACACCCCCAAAGACCTGAATGTACAAGGATGACTCTAGGGCCTAGTTTGGCCGCTGTGATTCTAACTGCCAGCATTTAATACACGATATACATAGGAAATTAACTTTAACGTTGTCCTTCTGTGTTTGTTATTTACCGTTGTGCATATGATTTATCAAATAAATGGTAATCGTGAAAGACGCCAAGATCGGCGGGCTTTAGAATTGCCGATCTGTGCTCCCTGTGTCACTCGTCGTGCGTGTCCTTCCGCTGTGAAGAACCGGTCACTTTACGGGCTTTGCATCATCTGCTCTACCACCGAATACCAAAAACTGCATAATTATGCAGGCAATTACTAGGATTTTCAAAATCTTTACCCAAACTAGGCCTAGGACTCTAACACCAAAAGTGTAACATCCTAAATTTCATATCTAAAGTAAGCCTTTAATGTGGGGTTTTTAGTAAAGGCATGCCCAGGGACGTAATGAACGTAACCATAGCTAGGTATGAAATTAAGTTCACAAAATGTGTAATACGAGCCATCTAATCAACCAAAACACACATAATGACTTAAATGTGTATGATTGTAGTCGGTTGTCTATGAATATAAATGAATTATTCCTATAGACAATAATATGACGAATATCTAATATGATGAGTCCAGTTCATGGATTGAGCCTTAGACCTAGCTTAGGTCTTCATGTTATGTAACTAAAGAAATATTGATCGCATATGTCGTACATGAGCTTCAATTGAGAAATTATATTGGTTGAAGACTTATTTTCATGATTTGGAATACAATTAAGCTCATGGACCCTTTGAAATACTAAGGGATGGGCCATATGCCCTAGAGCCCAATTCTAGTCCTTTTGGACCAATTAAGTTTTACAAATAGATCTTTGGAGTACAAATTGAGAATTAAGTATTTTGTGGTCATAATGAATGCTCAAAATATTTTTAATAGAATAGTAATTAGAATATAAGATGGTGGGAGAAATTTCAGATAATTGTCATGTATCTAGTGGCCAAAGGAATTAAAATAGTAATTATGTATTATTTACTCAAAAGATAAGTATGTGGTGGTTGTGAGCTTAATTGTGATGTAATATTTTTCTCAAGATAGGATACTAACAATACACAAATAATATCAAAATGTAAGATCAAACGGAGTCATGAAATGGGCTATAGGAATATTTCTAGAAACTGCACCTTTTTGCAAAAGAAAGAAAAGAAATATATAGGAAATAGGACCCCAGCCCAGCGCAGACCCAGAGCAGGCGCTCGGGCGGAACAGACTACAAATAGAGGTCCGAGAAGATGGGGTCTATCCACCCAGATCTAGGTTTTGTGGATATAAAGACATTTGATCTTTGTGAACAAGGGTCGGCCACATCCTATACTAGAGCTTCGACGCGAATCGAGAGGGGTAGAGAGCAAGGCTGAAGAAATAGGGGAGAAACCCCCCTTTTTGATCGGGTGAAGAAGACTCTGCCCAGATCTGGAAGCTGGGCGCTTATTCCTCTCAGTCGTCAGATCAATCTTGAACGGTTAGCATCATTTTGATAAATTTGTTCTTTTAAAATTCATATCTTGAGCTACAGATCTCGATTTGGGACAAACAAGGTACCTATGGAAAGCTCTTCGAGTGTACTATCTTATAAAAATAGTTCCAGAGTATGATTTTGATGTCTTTTATTTATTATATGTTGGGTAGCCAAAACTATATGATTTTGATGTTTTGTCAATTAAAAATAGAAAACGCCTTTAGAAATTCATAAATTTTTTACTAAATGTGTATTTTGATATGTTTAACATTAATTTTGAGCCCGACTTTCATATATGAAGTTTTAATGAGATTTTTAATGTAAACCCTAATAAGGGTATTTTGGGTATTTCACCCATGATATGATTTTTAAATGACCTGATATTTTAATATGTGATCATTCCTACATTATATGAATACTTTTCTAGAGATTTGATGAAGTTTCTAGTGCTATTATATTAGTATTTAGTTTTAGATGAGTAGCCATTATGAAAGAATAATAAATGATTTCCTTGAGACAATAAGTGATATATATGCCTAATTAGTCTGATATTAGTTATCTAAATGTTATTTTAATTTGATTTCATAATAGAGTCAAGTAAGATTAGTATGTATGACTATGTTTGAGATTTTCTTCTTATATGATCTATATGTTCATATTAATGGATAAGATGATTTATGTCTTATTTGAGTATAAAGATAATATTTATTATATAGTATGAGTTTTATTTTATTTCAACGCCAAGATTTTATGGTGATTTTAGATTAAAGTTATGTTTAGTCTAAATAAGAACCCTAAGTTGGTATATATAGTTAGGAAGATGGGGTTTTGATATTTAGAAATAGAAAGAGGGAACATGTACTTGGACTTATAGAACTTTGATTATATCCAGGTGATTAAGATTTAGAACAAGAAATCAAGACTAAGTTAAGGACATCATCTACACAAAAAGGTAAGTGGTCCATGCACATGAGTACTCATAGTTTATGTTCAATATGTTTACATGTCTCCTAATAAGAGTTTCATGATCTATGTGATTTAATGTTCTAAGACTTCAATGTTAAGATTTGCAAACAATATTATTCTTATTTTTCTTTCTTTATGCAAGTTTAGATACCCAAAGTCTAAAATAGAGATATGTTGCTCAAAATAGTTGTGACTCATGGACCAAGTCCATGAGAAAGTTGAAGAATTATATTCCTATAAGATTTCTTAGAAATATTTGGAAGTAATGAATACAATTTTAAGATAAGATATGCCAGTAATGTATCCATACTTAGTTGATGATTTCAAATAGCTTTGTATTAAGAATGTAAGTACACATATGCTATTAGAATTTCTCATATTTATAGTCATAGTTATGTGGTAAGATTTCAAGTAGAAACATGCCATTAAGATTTCATACATATGTAGAAATCTAAGAACTAGATTCCTTAGAATAAATAGTATCTAGAATATAAGTAAAATGTAAGAATATGAATTGAAAATATTAGGACATGGTGTACTAATAAAAGTATGTTTGGGATCAGAAGGTATTGTAAAATGATTTTATGATGGCATTGTAAGATAATGACAAATTAAGTTATGATTAGGTTGCAAGACAATATTTTATGAGATTTCTACCCTGATATTTAAGGTTTAATATGTAAGTTTTTATGCAAATATTAAGTTTTAGGGTATCATCATATTTAACAAGAAGGATTGAACCACCTTGTCAGAATTCATATTTTTAGATATGTTGTACTTCAAATATGTTTATGAACCTGACTTAAGATACTTTGTATACCTAGTAATTCTATGAGCATTTCAGGTCCTTTTTCCTGACCTATTTATCATATAATTGGTATAAGTGAAGTAATTTGACCAAATAAGAGTTTTAAAACAAAGTTTACCCTGATAATGAGATACATGTTCAAATCCAGCAATGAATTCAGTTTAGAACTTAAGAATAAAATATTTATATTCAGACTTAGACTACTCACTGTGTGAGTAGCCAGATTTTGAATAAAGGTACATGATATGGGTTATAGACCCAATCCCAATTATGTAGTAATTGAGATACATGTTTACATTCAGATATAGATTCAGATATAGATTCAAATTCAGATTCAGATTTCAGATTCAGAATTCAGTACATGTTTAGTACTCAGTTTCAAATAAGTTCAAATTCAAAGTTTAGTAAAGGTAGACTTAAGATAATTAATTTGAAACATTCACATAATGCATTATATAATAATTCCTCACCAGAGAGTCCTGGGACGATTCAGAGGGCGCACCGCGCCAGACACTGCGGGTGTCACAAAGGGCATTTATGCCAACAGAGGGCATGTTGTGCCAGCAGAGGGTGTGTTGCACCATAGAGGACACTTTGGTGTCAACATAGGGCACGTTGTGCCAATAGAGGGTGTGTTGCACCATAGAGGACATTTAGGTGTCAACAGAGGACACTTCGGTGTCAACAGAGGAGGACTTATTGTATAATGGTGGCCACAAATAGATAAAAATTGTAAGTAAAAGATACTTTAGATTAGAGTATGTCTGTAATCTCATCCATGAGTGTGATGAGAGGAATTTAGATGAGATAAGTATGACCTAGACACTTTGGTGTAGGTCATGAGACCCATGGTATAGGTCTCCAGAAAAGATAGAGTAGAAAGATAAGAGTTAAAGAAGTCAAGAGATATTATGTTTTCAGATTTTAATCAGCATTTGCTATCAGTTTTATAGTGTCCAAGAATATTTTGTAACATTGTTAGTTCTTCAGTAATGTGCATTTTAGAATACTCATGCCACTTACTCTGACGATTGTTTTTCCTAATGCATGGCTGGGGATGCGATGTCCGCAGGCTTGGAGCAATTGAAGAACAAAGGGACCAGCAAAGGCCTAAGAGACTTTCAAGCTTGCTTAGTGGGGTGCCATCTACCTAGATGATCCTGAGCATTGGCATCGTTTTTTTATGAACTTATGCATAAACAAGATGTAGTTTTATGTTGACCAAAAGCTATGTATGAATCAGTTTTATAGTTTTGCAAAGTGTTTCATTTACTTTCATTGCAATAGTTATCATGTTTGTGACATTCCCAGAAAAAAAAGCTTCCTCTCATGTGATACAAAAATCTGGGTATTAAAATATGGTATCAGAGCAATTTGGTAAATGGCCACTAGGCAAACATGATTCTCATAGTCACCCTAGAGTGAAGAGGTAAGATTAGGGTTTAGGGATAAATTCCATAAGAAGACTACCATAACCTAGAGTGATTATGGGTTTTAACCTTAGAATGGATAGATATCTTAGAGGTAGAAGTCATCCTTGTTTAGATCTAAATAAGCAACCTAAACCTAGCTAATGAGGTTTCTTCTTCATTCTCAGTGGTTATGGCCAGCCAATTGAGAATTGAAAAGGAATTTCATAAGCACTAGACTTGTATGCATCTCTCCTTTCTTACTAACCCATGTGGTATGGAACACATGTGTTAGTTGGTTAGTGAGGATGGCATGTCAGGATCTCGCGTCTCTGGATATGTGCTTGATCACCACATATCTAGAAATGTAGGAGGTGCCTGGAAGACCAAAGATTAGACGATCAACTACACCTAATGTTCGAAATTCATGACAAGGTTGAGTCAGATGCCCTAAGTGTAGAGACATGTTTAGCTTCATAGATCTTAAGTATGAGTTGAGCAGTAGAGCAAGGTAACAAATAATGCTCACATAATCATTTAGTGAAATACATTACATAGCTCTTTTCACACAAAAGTCTGAACATAAGTGTGCCTTACATTAAATTAAGAGGTAAGCAAAATCCTAAGGTGGGTAGTAGCCTAGAGAAATTTCGAGGATGAAATTTATTTTAAGGTGGGTAGAATTGTAACATCCTCAATTTCATAGCTAAAGTAAGCCTTTAATGTGGGGTTTTTAGTAAATACATGCCAAGGGATGTAATGAACGTAACCATAGCTAGGTATGAAATTAAGTTCACAAAATGTGTAATACGAGCCATCTAATCAACCAAAACACACATAATGACTTAAATGTGTATTATTGTAGTCGGTTGTCTATGAATATAAATGAATTATTCCTATGGACAATAATGTGACGAATATCTAATATGATGAGTCCAGTTCATGGCTTGAGCCTTAGACCTAGCTTAGGTCTTCATGTTATGTAACTAAAGAAATATTGATCGCATATGTCATACATGAGCTTCAATAGAGAAATTATATTGGTTGAAGACTTATTTTCATGATTTGGAATACAATTAAGCTCATGGACCCTTTGAAATACTAAGGGATGGGCCATATGCCCTAGAGCCCAATTCTAGTCCTTTTGGACCAATTAAGTTTTACAAATAGATCCTTGGAGTAAAAATTGAGAATTAAGTATTTTGTGGTCATAATGAATGCTCAAAATATTTTTAATAGAATAGTAATTAGAATATAAGATGGTGGGAGAAATTTCAGATAATTATCATGTATCTAGTGGCCTAAGGAATTAAAATAGTAATTATGTATTATTTACTCAAAAGACAAGTATGTGGTGGTTGTGAGCTTAATTGTGATGTAATATTTTGCTCAAGATAGGATACTAACAATACGCAAATAATATCAAAATGTAAGATCAAACAGAGTCATGAAATGGGCTATAGGAATATTTCTAGAAACTGCACCTTTTTGCAAAAGAAAGAAAAAAAATATATAGGAAATAGGACCCCAGCCCAGCGCAGACCCAGAGCAGGTGCTCTGGCGGAACAGACTACAAATAGAGGTCCGAGAATATGGGGTCTATCCGCCCAGATCTAGGTTTTGTGGATATAAAGACATTTGATCTTTGTGAACAAGGGTCGGCCACATCCTATACTAGAGCTTCGACGCGAATCGAGAGGGGTAGAGAGCAAGGCTGAAGAAATAGGGGAGAAACCCCCCTTTTTGATCGGGTGAAGAAGACTCTGCCCAGATCTGGAAGCTAGGCGCTTATTCCTCTCAGTCGTCAGATCAATCTTGAATGGTTAGCATCATTTTGATAAATTTGTTCTTTTAAAATTCATATCTTGAGCTACAGATCTCGATTTGGGACAAACAAGGTACCTATGGAAAGCTCTTCGAGTGTACTATCTTATAAAAATAGTTCCAGAGTATGATTTTGATGTCTTTTATTTATTATATGTTGGGTAGCCAAAACTATATGATTTTGATGTTTTGTCAATTAAAAATAGAAAACGCCTTTAGAAATTCATAAATTTTTTACTAAATGTGTATTTTGATATGTTTAACATCAATTCAGAGCCCGATCTCTCATATATGAAGTTTTAATGAGATTTTTAATGTAAACCCTAATAAGGGTATTTTGGGTATTTCACCCATGATATGATTTTTAAATGACCTGATATTTTAATATGTGATCATTCCTACATTATATGAATACTTTTCTAGAGATTTGATGAAGTTTCTTGTGCTATTATATTAGTATTTAGTTTTAGATGAGTAGCCATTATGAAAGAATAATAAATGATTTCCTTGAGACAATAAGTGATATATATGCCTAATTAGTCTGATATTAGTTATCTAAATGTTATTTTAATTTGATTTCATAATAGAGTCAAGTAAGATTAGTATGTATGACTATGTTTGAGATTTTCTTCTTATATGATCTATATGTTCATATTAGTGCATAAGATGATTTATGTCTTATTTGAGTATAAAGATAATATTTATTATATAGTATGAGTTTTATTTTATTTCAACGCCAAGATTTTATGGTGGTTTTAGATTAAAGTTATGTTTAGTCTAAATAAGAACCCTAAGTTGGTATGTATAGTTAGGAAGATGGGGTTTTGATATTTAGAAATAGAAAGAGGGAACATGTACTTGGACTTATAGAACTTTGATTATATCCAGGTGATTAAGATTTAGAACAAGAAATCAAGACTAAGTTAAGGACATCATCAACACAAAAAGGTAAGTAGTCCATGCACATGAGTAGTCATTGTTTGTGTTCAATATGTTTACATGTCTCCTAATAAGAGTTTCATGATCTATGTGATTTAATGTTCTAAGACTTCAATGTTAAGATTTGCAAACAATATTATTCTTATATTTCTTTCTTTATGCAAGTTTAGATACCCAAAGTTTAAAATAGAGATATGTTGCTCAAAATAGTTGTGACTCATGGACCAAGTCCATGAGAAAGTTGAAGAATCATATTCCTATAAGATTTCTTAGAAATGTTTGGAAGTAATGAATATGATTTTAAGATAAGATATGCCAGTAATGTATCCATACTTAGTTGATGATTTCAAATACATTTGTATTAAGAATGTAAGTACACATATGTTATTAGAATTTCTCATATTTATAGTCCTAGTACGTGGTAAGATTTCAAGTAGATACATGCCATTAAGATTTCATACATATGTAGAAATCTAAGAACTAGATTCCTTAGAATAAATAGTATCTAGAATATAAGTAAAATGTAAGAATATGAATTGAAAATATTAGGACATGGTGTACTAATAAAAGTACGTTTGGGATCAGAAGGTATTGTAAAATGATTTTATGATGGCATTGTAAGATAATGACAAATTAAGTTATGATTAGGTTGCAAGACAATATTTTATGAGATTTCTACCGTGATATTTAAGGTTTAATATGTAAGTTTTTATGCAAATATTAAGTTTCAGGGTATCATCATATTTAACAAGAAGGATTGAACCACCTTGTTATAATTCATATTTTTAGATATGTTGTACTTAAAATATGTTTATGAACCTGACTTAAGATACTTTGTATACCTAGTAATTCTATGAGCATTTCAGGTCCTTTTTCCTAAGATATTTATCATATAATTGGTATAAGTGAAGTAATTTGACCAAATAAGAGTTTTAAAACAAAGTTTACCCCGATAATGAGATACATGTTCAAATCCAGCAATGAATTCAGTTTAGAACTTAAGAATAAAATATTTAGATTCAGACTTAGACTACTCACTGTGAGAGTAGCCAGATTTTGAATAAAGGTACATGATATGGGTTATAGACCCAATCCCAATTATGTAGTAATTGAGATACATGTTTACATTCAAATATAGATTCAGATTCAGATTTCAGATTCAGAATTCAGTACATGTTTAGTACTCAGTTTCAGATAAGTTCATATTCAAAGTTTAGTAATGATAGACTTAAGATAATTAATTTGAAACATTCACATAATGCATTATATAATAAGTCCTCACCAGAGAGTCCCGGGACGATTCAGAGGGCGCACCGCGCTAGACATTGTGGGTCTCACAGAGGGCATTTATGCCAACAGAGGGTGCATTGCACCATAGAGGACACTTTGGTGTCAACAGAGGGCACATTGTGACAACAGAGGGTGTGTTGCACCATAGAGGACACTTCGGTGTCAACAGAGGACACTTCAGTGTCAACAGACGAGGACTTATTGTATAATGGTGTCCACAAATAGATAAAAATCGTAAGTAAAAGATACTTTAGATTAGAGTATGTCTATAATATCATCCATGAGTGCGATGAGAGGAATTCAGATGAGATAAGTAAGACCTAGACACTTTGGTGTAGGTCATGAGACCCATGGTATAGGTCTCTAGAAAATAAAGAGTAGAAAGATAAGAGTTAAAGAAGTCAAGAGATATTATGTTTTCATATTTTAATCAACATTTGCTATCCGTTTTATAGTGTCCAAGAATATTTTGTAACATTCTTAGCTCTTCAGTAATGTGCATTTTAGAATACTCATGCCACTTACTCTAATGACTATTTTTCCTAATGCATGGTTGGGGACACGATGTCCGCAGGCTTGGAGTGATTGAAGAACAAAGGGACCAGCAAAGGCCTAAGAGACTTCACTACTACAGAATAGGCCTTTGGCGTCGGTCGTTTAACACCCTTTGGCGACGGTTTCCAAGCGACGCCTATGTGGGCGCCGCTAAAGGTCGAACTCTTCGGCGTCGGTTTTCTAACCGATGCCTATATGACCTATAGGCGTCGGTTATATATAGTTGGCCGACGTCTATAGGGTTGATGCCACAAAAAAGGGAACCACCTAGGACACTTTCTGCGTCGGTTAACAACTGAACAACTGACGCCATACGCCCAGACGACACGGAGAAGCACAGCTGTGCTTCGCTGCACGGTCGTGTTTAGTACTATAGGCGTCGGTTGTATACAAATAAGCGACGCCTTTTCCACCACGGCCGTGCTTTCCTGCACAGTCGGGTTGTTTGTCATATTAGGCGTCGGTTTTTATCAAATAACTGACGTTATAGGCCATTGATGACGGTGTTTTATAAATAACCGACGCCTATACTTTAATTTTTTTTTTAATTATCAGTTTGCAGGCCTTCTATGGCTGGTCAGCAGGATGAGAACCTGTAGTTTAGTTTTCTGAACTGTAGGTTTACGACATCCATTGATATCAGCCTACAAACAGGCCACAAACCTGCAAAATCAACAAATATTTTTTCACACAAGTAGATACATTCAGACATCAATTCAATTCTCATATTCACACATGTAGAAACATTCAAATACATGTATAAACATTTAGAAATATTCATTTACAAAATATCATTCAGGATCGGTATCAACATCCCAATTATATCTTACAATCGCCACTGCTTGTATGGCTTTTGCCCATTCTTCTCTTACTTCATTTAATGCTTCCATCGTATATGGAGCATGTACATTTTTAAGCGTTTACCTATAGTGTGGTCGATTTTAAACAACTGCAAAGAGAATGATGTATATATATAAGTAATAATATAAAAATAAGATTGATATATTTCATACTAACTAATGAGACTATATATTATACCTCATGTATGGTATTAATATCAAATGCGGCATGTCAGATAATCATCTGCATAAATCGCATCACATAGTATGTGCATGCCCAGCCGTTGTCTTGTGTAGCACACTATAAATTGAAACATACAAAATATTAAAAAATACAACTAAGTACAGTTCACATAAATAATATATACATTGGAGTCGGGAACTTACTTTTACGTTCTCCCAAATTATTGGCTGGTTATTTCTCCTTGGGACATTTCCTCCAGCATTTTTGAATGCATCTAAACCCCTACATGTTAATGTAACATAGTAAATTGCATAATTAAATAGTAATGTAATAACATATGTTAACAGATATAAAAATGAAATATTTCTTACCAGAATAATGGCATTCTCAATATGTGTCCAATTTTAGTGTTCAATGTACTTCCCGCAGGATCTAGATAATAAACAGTGAACGTCCTGGGGACAATAACTAGTAACTCCCAATGTCTACCGCTAGAGGTAAAAAAGTTAAAAATTAATAACTCAAAATGCACAATAAAAAGGGAATTTTCTTAAGTCCAAATTATAAATAAAGTAAACTTACTTGACATTTAATGGAGCTATTATTACCGTCTTCTTTTGCTGACCAAAAACTGTAAAAGCATCTATACAGTATTGTTGAACATTATCAGGGTCTTTAGCTACCATACTAATCAATGATGGAATCAAAAATCCCACATGATCAAATGCAAATTGTTTGCATTGATCTTCTACTAAGTAGCTGCAAAACATGTATTACGTATGCATTAATATATAAGAAACCAGATCACCGGATCTTACACAAGGTATATGGATGTATAAACAAGATCTCACCTTATCCATGTCTCTATCATTGATGTATTCAACCAATCATACATAAAAAGCTCAATAATATCTTGTATAAATAAAGAGCTATCGTATGATTGACCTGCATAATCTGCTTCTAAAGAAACAACTATAGGGCAATGTATATTATGTGCCCGTAGCCAACATGTCATTCCCTTACAAGCAGGACCTAATGGGTATTTTAGGTCAGTTGGAACCCAACTTGGTAATGCAAGAAGTGGAGGTGGAGGCCTAGGTGCTCCGGGTGTCTTCTTTTTAACCTATATATATATAATTTCAGATCAGTTGACCTCATATATACACATTAACAATCTAAAGTAATGTAAATTTATCTTACAATTTCAGTAGTGTAGACGGCATTTGCTTTGGGCCACAATATCACCCCGCCTTCTGCCTCACCAAGTGTATCAATATCTGGGTGGGCATATGGCAATGCAGCTTCCCTCCAATCGTGTAATACACATATCGGGCTCACACGAACGTAGCCCTGCGGCAGTGGAGTTCCATGAAATGTTGCCCCAGGAAGGGACGGGTAAGCATGCGCCTCTGCAACAACATAGTCTTACATTCTTAAGCGGCATGGCTTCAATGCCTACAAATTTACGTAAAAAATGTTATACATATATACATATCATCTTGAAAACATATCATCTTGAAAAGACTAGCTACAATGTCATAAACAATACTACTTATAGGAGACGTGCTAGGCGATGGGTCTCCAGGATTACTAGCAGTCTGTGCATCAGGAGAAGAGTGGGTCGTCATAGGCTGATTGGAAGCCTGAGATGCCTTCCATCGCACTATTTCTTCCTTGACCTTCTCAGCAACTATATCATTGACCTTCTTAGCAACTACTAGCAAACACACACGTGCACATGCACGTGCATACTAAATCTGGATAATTTGTATTAGTTAAACAAATTTTGTTGAAGTTGTTAAAAGTAAGCATTTTCGTTTTTGTGTTTTGGTTGGTGAGTTCAGCCTAAAGTAATAAGATTGTAAAAGAAAATTATCCAGACAATGTGAAAATAAATTTTGATGTTTTAAAGTCTCATATAAAGTTGTTCTGGCCAATGTTATTTTGATAAACTATAACTGATAAAAACACATCATATAATATCCCTGTAGATGGAAGGAGAGTAGTGGGTGGTTAAGAAAATAATGAAAGGGAACGTAATCTGCATAAACACGTAAATATGGAAGGAGAGTAGTGGGAATTGAGGAAATTATGAGAGGGTGTGTAGTGATTGCATAAGAAGTGGTAACGGCTATCCATTTCATCATCTCTTGAAATCATGTTGAAAATGAAATGGGAAATTAATATAGAAAGTATTACAAGAAGTCAACTTGTTGTTCTTCCTCACAAGTACAATAATTAAGGATAAAAATACACACATACAATAAATTTGAGAAAGTGAAATGAGAATAGTGGGGGTTGAGGAATTTGGGAGAGAGAAGGTAGTGATTGAATTAAAGATAGTAATGGCCATCAGTTTTTATTATCTCTCAAAATCATATTGAACGTCAACTAATTCTGAGAAAACTGATATATAACAAATTAAAAAAGTTGTGTTAAAAGAGAGAAGAAAGAGAGTCAAAGAGATTAAAGAATTTGAAATTGATATCTTTTAAGGAGTTCTTGAGAAAATAGTTAAAGATATGTTTGTAATTTTATAGATAAACTCACTCTTAAAAGTATAGATTTAGATAGAAGTATAGACGGTTTTACTACATTATAGAAAGGTTGCAAACAAGAATGAATGAACACCGGATCCACTGAACTACCATTAGTTATGGTATGTGAGAAAAAGAATGTATGTTATGGGTAGTTGTTTGGTGAGTTTGATGATAAGCATGCCTAGTGGAGGAAGGAGTGAAATCAAAGATGAATAAAATTTAATAAAGATGGAAATGAAAATAAAAGATCGTGAGTTCAAGGATAGCTAAGTTCAAGGATAGCTAAAGGATCATAAATAATGGGAATGGGGTTGAGAATAAGATTGACGTGCGAGAATTTTGGGTAGAACTTTTAGAAACGTTGCAGAGTAATGAAACAATGGAAAAATAAATGATTAATATTCTAAAATTAGTGAGATAGTAAGAGGCAATACATGGGTTGTATTCTCATTTTGTTTGACTAAAAAAGATGACGTGATGGTTTTGTTTTGGGATAGAATTATAATTGTTATATTAAACTTGAATAATAAGTTATTAATGGTGACGTGTATGTTAGTTGAAAACTATTGCTACCATTAATGAAAGGAGAAAGAGAAGATTGAAATGACACTTATATAGGAGTTCATACGGTAAGGAAAATTAAATTTATGGTAGAATATATTTCATAATATACTATATTGCATAAATCAAAATAAAGATGGGTGGACAGAAGAAAGATAGTGATGACTCATGTGATGACTCATAAAGAGAGAGACAAAAGACAAAAATGGATAAATGGGGAGGGAGCTGGAAGGTCAACTAAAAAATGATAATCAAAATTTATATTTAATTATTACTGTTGTTTTGAGAATAAGAGTGCGAGGAGCTAATGTAGACATAAATTGCTAGTGCGCACTTCATGATGTTGTAGTCTTTTTCCTTTTAGCGCAAAAAACCCAACAAAGTAAGTTTTCAACAATTTATCCATGTCCATGAGGCTGCATTTCTATAATGGTTCAAAGAAAATCAAATATTATATATTTGAAAAGGTGAAACTACATGTTTAATAAAAAAATACTTACGTAGTTTCCATCACTAAAGAATTTCACAATGAAACATCATAATCAATATCCAAGTGGAAATTTTGTGTTTTATGAAAACTATCATCTCCATTATCCATAGTGGGGTGAGCATTTTTTTACGGTGTAGGCATTGAACAACCATGACACCACAAATTCAAAACCACAGACGTATTAGAATGCATAATGAGGTGAGCCCTTTTTTTATGGTGTAGGATATTGAACAACCATGAAACTACTCGTTCAGTTAATATGATAGAAAATACAAGGAGATTACGTCATTTTTGGAAATTGTTTGTTTTGACTCGCTAGAGCCTTTTTAGAATAGAGACAAAAGTTTGATGACGGTCTGTTTATTTAGAGCAACTATATTCAGTTACACCAATACCCACATTTCGTTTCATTTATAATTATAGCTGTTTGAAGCACTACTTGCTCTCCTCCTTATCCCAAAATTGAAGAGTCAATTATTTCCAGTAGTTGCCTTTTCCTTAGTGGAATCCTTCTTCAAGGAGAGCAATTATCATATTGGCCAGATTGTAGAGGACGTGACCTTCTGGGAAAGAAATTTTTTTGTTATTACTAAAGGATATATAAGAGTAGAGTTTTGTAAAAAAGAAATATTAAAAAGAACTGAGGATGGCAGTTTCACACAGAGAGATTGTAAGATGTATTTGGGCGATTGAATTTTTTAAGATAATTTTGAAGTAAAAAGAAAAGATCTATGTATGTTGTATTTGAAAATGTGACTTGCGGTTAGAAAAAATAAATAAAGATGGTGAGAGAAAGTCAACAAATATTCCAATAATTGGTGGAAAAGAAATCAAAATAGTGAGAAAGAAGAAGAGGCAGAAGAGAGAGAAGGTGGGGTGGTTTATAAAGGTTTGAATCAAAAATCCATTATGGAGAGAATGATAGGAGAAGTTGTTTGGGTTTTAGTTTGAAAAGTTGAATTAGTTATAGAGAGAGAAGATGCGGAGATAGGGATGGTGTCGAGATGGTGTCATTTTGCATTAGGGAGTATGAGAGTACGTGTGAGGTTTGTTGAAAAAGAAAAACAAAATGGATAAAAGGGGGAAATGAAGAAAAATTGTGTGAAAACAGATCGAGATAGTCCATGTGATTGTCCAGAATTTGACTTCCTACATTCTTGTTGGTTCATCTTAATAAAAAATTAAATAAGAGAGTAAATATGAAACAAATTCATACTTTTTTATATTGGTATAGATGTTGACAAACTCATTACAATTAGAAGACTTACTGTTTCTTCTTATAGTATAAAGTATATATACTGTGCCCGAGGACTAATCCTATCCCTTCAGCCACCATTGTAGTGCCCATTAGCACCACAAGATTGTACTTCTTTGCCACCGGCTGGCTCGTCCCTCCCAGTGCCTCTTGTTCCTTGGGGTCGTCTGCTCATTGCATATTCACTACCTCCAATGTTATCGGCACCCAATGTCTAGAATCTGTTGATAGTTGTCTCATCTACAGTCGTCACTTACTCAGTCCCAAGTCCTTGCCTACCCAATTCCACACATAACTGCTGGCATATTCCATCGTCATTGCTGTCTACTGGCCTACGAATCAGATATCCACCGGTTACATTCAAATCATCAAATACAATTAGGTATTACATTACTTTAAATATATATATGGTGATTCAGAAGCTGGCACAACTGTAGTGTTCGTATTTTGCGGTGTCGCTTCATCCAACTCTACTCGACAGTAACAATCGTTCACCTGTAATAAGAAAAGAGATGCAATACCAATGTTCATCTCATGTAATATAAAATTGTTGGAAAAATAATATAACCACTCATACCCTAAGAGTTACTGGTGGAGAAATATGACGATGTCTTGAAGGAACGCCAAGGCCAAAGTCTGTCATGTTTTCTTGTCCTCAAGGCTGAAGGCATGCCGATTTCAAAAGATTACGGTGATGAAAAGATTCGTTTCCAAGATTAAAAAAAAGAAACAACACCTTGTCATTCTGTTCTGGAACCACACCTGGACGGCTGGACCTGCATGACCCTGAGGCTAAGCTGCTTTTCTAAGATCATCTTGTATCTCTTTTGGGTGTTGCCTGAGATTCTTCTTGGACCTTTTCTCTTCGTCCGCGTCGTGGCTCATGAAGCTCTGTGAATGCCTCCACCGAAATAGGCCTGATGGAAGCAAAGCGTTGCGGTTTTCTTCGGTTTGATTGAAGAGGTCAGAGATATAAGGAAGAGAGAAGATAGAGGCCGGAGGAATTGGAGGTTGTTGGGCAAGTGGGTTGGAAAACGTGGCTTTGTTGGGAGGCAGTTTCAGAATGATAGAGAAACCTGTGAGAAATAAAAAGCAAATAAAGTTGGTAAAAGGTGAGAAAAAATGTGAGAACAGATTGAAAGAAGGAGAGACCAGCATTTTGACACGTTGGCAAAATGCTAGTTTCTGATTGGCCACAGATGAGTTTGGTTGGGTTTTTTTAACTGGTTGGAGAACTCGCTCTTTTTATAGTAGTATAGATATCCTCGACTCTCTTATTCTCCTATACATGGATAAAAGAAACATTAGCTTCTTATTATTGAATTCCCTTTTGCAGTAACATTCTAAAAAAAGAATAGGTTACCTCTTCTTGTGAAAGTCCCGCTCTGGGTTTGCGCTGGGATGGCCCAAAGAATGCTTTGATGCCCACACCAGCGCCTACACCCCTAACACGTCCAGGATGCTCTGGGTTACCCAGAGCAACTATCAATTCATCCCTTGTGCCCTGAGGGATGAATGTGCCTTGTTTCCTCTGCTCGTGCAGCTCCCGCTAATCACCATCAACAGAAATTGGTAAGTTAACACCACAAATAATCAATATTCAAACGATTGCTCTAAGAGTTGTATTTTAATATTTTTAGCAGCCGCCTCAGCAATTACGGGATTCTTTATTTCACCCTTCTTATTTTGCCTCCCAGCTATCCAGATATCATGGTGAGGCATGGGTGTGGCAGACTCCTGAGTAGCAGTAAACTCCTGAGTAGCCGCATACTCCGCCTGTAGTCTTTGGCGAACGCTTGCATAGCCCTTTGGACCCATAGTGTGGTCATGCACATTCAGTGCATGCCTTGCTTTTTGCGCGTCACTGAGGGCCTAATTAGTATGCACATTAATGATTTGGTTAGTAGCACTAAATGTTAATCTTGAATAGGTGAATACAACATATATTAATTAAATTGGGAGTGACGCCTAATACCTTGAATTCTTCAGATTTTCTTGAAGCAACAAAATTGTCCCAATCTTCTTTGTCCAAGAAGTTCCACTGCTCAAGGGCTGACTTCTTCTTCTTATCACCATCTTTTATGTATTCTCTATTCAGATTTGTCCTATAGTTCCTAAGCATCTTTCCAGCATGTTGCATCACGCTTTTACGATGCATCTTCTCATCCAATGCAAATAGATTCTGTAAAATAGAATTCTTATTAACTAGTATCCAAAAATAGAATTGCAAATAATATAATTTGTAATCTACAAAATAGAATTGCAAATAATAATAACTCATTCATAAATCCTTCCATATCAAGTCTTTCTTTGCCTGAGGAACTTTATGCCAATTATCATATTTAACACCACAATGGCTTCAAGTGACACACCCAAGATAGTTTACAAAATTATTGCGGTTCACTCCAATTGCATTTCCTCCATTATCAAACTCAACAACAAATTTGGATCCACTGCCACTCAGCGCTATTAGCTTCTTCAACAGAGTGATGCCCCTTTTCTTATTAAGTGTTTGGTGATGCACATCAAGTTGCTCTAGTGCTTCAGTGGGTACATGTGCATCATCAACCTAAAATTTGACAAAAATAAACACACTGAATTAGCACAATATAACAATTTGGGATATATGACATAACTAGAAGATAATGAATTTGATAGAAATACAGGATATGTTTTTAGAACTTACATTGGTATCCTCGCCATGCTCGTCATGGACAGCATGCTCATCATGGACTTCATGCTCATCATGGACATCATGCTCATCCTGGTCAGCCATCTGAAAATGTCATTAAAAAGGCAAACATTTAGCATTTGTATTAACTAGAAAACGGCAAACATTTAGCATTTGTATTAACTAGAAGATAATGAAAAATCAAATCTGAAAATGATATTGATATTAAAAAAGCAAACATTTAGCTTCAATAAAAAAATATAAACATACATGCCTCTAAAATTGTGATCTTTTATCAATTAACAATCCTTCATTGTGATCTCCGCGCACATATAAGTCATCATTAACTTCAATATTTTGTGGAGTTGGCAACCCAACAGAGAATGGACTGGAGTCATCATACTTATCATAGTACTCTTATTCATCTATAGGATCTTCAATGAACTGTCTTTTACCATGAAGAACAACTGACCATTTATCATTTGCAGGATCATGGATATAGAATATTTGTTTTGCCTGTGATGCCAATATGAATGGTTCACCCTTCTCGCCAATCTTTTCAAAGTTCACCAAAGTAAAACCCAATTCATCCACTATAACTCCTTTGGTTTTATCAACCCAATTACATTTAAAGAACGGAATTCTAAAATCTATGTAGTCAAACTCCCATATGTCTTCAATGACACCGTAATATGACATTTTAGCTTCACGTGGACTCTTATCCTTTGCACTTGCAAAATACATAGTCGACGCTTGAAGAGTGACCCCACTGTTTTGGATGACACTCTTATCATCTTGGCACTTTGTGTAATATGTGAACCCATTAATGTCAAACCCTTCATAAGACATAACATTCGGTTTTGGTTTAAAGGCGAGGCATTTGATAATTTCTGTAATATCATTTGGTGTTTGAGATAGTTGATGTAAGACTTTATCTTCAAACCACTTAGTAAAAGTCTTATTATGATCTCTAGAAAGCCACATTGAACTTTCTCGAGGATGTTGTCTCTTGATGAAATTGGTATGTTCCTCGATATAAACACTCGCTTCGTCCATGTTGTGTAAAATATACAAGTGAGCTTGTTCCAACTGCTCACGGCTGATTACTTTCACCCGTGATCCCAAAATTCCTTTGTCCTCCTCAATATTCTTGTCATTAACAGGAGTGTTATTACCACTCAGAAAGTCATTGCAAAAATCCATAACCTCTCTCGCCACATAACCTTCAATAATACTCCCTTCTGGCCGATAACGGTTTCGAACATCACCTTTAAAAATGCTCATGTATCGTTCAAAGGGATACATCCAATGTAAGAAAATTGGTCCCAACATTTTCACTTCCCTAGTCAAGTGGACAACAAGATGTACCATGATATCAAAGAACAAAGGAGGGAAATACATCTCAAGCTGACATAGGGTAACAACCACTTCTCTTTGCAAATTATCGAGAGTACCAGGGTCAATAACTTTGCTGCATAGACTATTGAAAAAGAAACAAAGTCTGGTGATTGCAAACCTTACATGCTTCGACAATATAGATCCAATTTCCACGGGCAATATTTGTTGCATTAGAGTGTGAAAATCATGAGATTTAAGACCTATCAACTTCAGATCTTTCATTGATACCAATCTACGGATGATGGATGAGTTGCCATGTGGCACCTTAACATTTACCAAGCATTCACAAAAAGCTTTCTTCTCCTTTCTAGATAATGTGTTACAAGCAGGAGGTAAGTATGTTCTTTTATTACCCATTTCACGTAATTCTGTTAATTCTGACCTTATTCCCATTTCACGTAGTTCCAGTCTGGATTCTATCCCATCTTTAGTCTTACCTGGTATATTTAATAGAGTACCAATGATGCTATCATAGACATTTTTCTCAACGTGCATTACATCGATACAATGCCTGACTATCAAAGAACTCCAATAAGGAAGATCCAAAAATATTGACTTCTTCTTGAATGAAGAATTGTCACTCCGTGTGGCCATACTACATTGTGATTTCTTACCAAATTCATTGACAATGTCTTTTACTCTTTCATAAACAACATCCCCTCGTATAGGTTTAGGTGCACTCCATTCATCATTCCATCCATTGAATGCTTTGCGCTTCCTACGATACAGATGGAATTTTGAAAGAAACCTTCGATGACCAAGATATACAGTCTTGCCGCCATGTTTTAGTCTTATTGAATCAGTGTTTTCTTCACATATAGGACACGCTTTAGCTCCTTTGACACTATATCCAGACAAATTCCCATATGCTGGAAAGTCATTAATAGTGCAAAACAACATAGCGTGCAAACGAAATGTCTCTCTTCCTGAAGCATTATAGGTCATCACACCTTCATCCCAAAGTTTCTTTAAGTCATCAATCAGAGGTTCAAGATAAACATCGATATCATTTCCAGGTTGTTTAGGGCCCGATATCAACAACGACAGCATAACGTACTTATTTTTCATACACAGCCAGGGAGGAAGATTGTATATAACAAGCATGACTGGCCAAGTGCTATGTTGGATGCTCAATGTCCCGTATGGATTCATCCCATCTGTACAAAGCCCAAGTCTTAGATTCCTATCTTCTTCACCAAATTTGGGGTACAATAGATCAATCTTCTTCCACTGTGGGGAATCAGACGCATGTCGTAGGATCCCATCATTATTTTTCTTAACAACTGCATGCCACCTCAAATTCTTTGCATCTTTCGGATTTGCAAACAAGCGTTGAAACCGTGATATTATAGGTAGATACCACAACACCTTGGCAGGAGAACCAGTTTTGGACTCCCCCGAAGTCGTCAATTTATACCGTGACACACCACATTTTGGACAATCTTTCAAATCTACATAGTCCTTTTGAAATAATACACAATCATTCGGGCATGCGTGTATCTTCTTGGCCTCCATTCCCATTGGGCACAACATTTTCTTTACCCAGTATGTTGAGATTGGCAGCTCATTTCCTTTAGGAAGCATTTCTTTCAACAAAGTCAACAATGAAGTGAAGCTTTTGTCGCTCCATCTATTGTTAGCTTTCAACTTATAGAATCTCAACACAGCGCTAAGCTTCATAAACTTAGCACAGTCTGTGTATAATGGTATCTCAGCATCATGCACAATGTTTCTAAAGATAGGAGGTGGATCGGTGTGCTCTACCCTACAACTATCCAACATCGCATCAACGATGTCTACTGGAACTGGTTCGTTCACATCTACGTCATCGGAGGCAATTTCTTCTTCCACCCAAGCACTGTTATTGACATCTACTGGTTTCAAGTTTGAAATCTCTCCATGCCAGTGTCATTCTGTATAGCCTTGTACAATCCCGTTGCACATGACATGACTTTTGATTTCCTCACCAGTGTTGACTTTCAAGTTGTTACCGCAATGCCTACATGGACAGTAGAACCTATCTGTAGGTTTTTTCCTATGTTCCTCGGCAAATCTAATAAACTGTTCAAGACCAGATATAAACTCTGGGGTGCAGCGATTGCGAATGGACATCCATGATCTATCCTTTCTATGATCAAAGAGAAAACAAGTATATATTAGGACAAGATTAAGGTATACACTTAAATCCTATCCAAGATTTACTCCAACAAACACATGTGATGTCATTCTTATATATAATAAATGTGTACCACCTATCCCATCCTTGAACACCTAATCTCACTAGTAAGTGTATAATGTGTATTGGGTATTCAAGAAAATTTCGACAGCATTTCCCCTCTATTCTCTAAGTACATATGTACTTAGAGAACAAACGGGGAAATGCTACCGAAATTTTCTCGAAAACCCAATACACATTATACACTTACATCCTAAGTGAGATTTGGTGTTCAAGAACAGTCCCAAACTGGGGACTATCCAAGATTTACTCCTAATGAGTAAATCTTGGATGGGTTTCTAGGCCAACAAACACAATAATAGATATCTACAATGAAGCCGGACTCCATACAAATAGTATATAATTTAGTGATTGTTCATTCTAATTTATACCAATGTACAAGTAATATAAAGAACAATGATTGTTCACTTTCTAGGCCAAAAAACACATGTGATGTCATTCTTATATATAATAAATGTGTACCACCTATCCCATCCTTGAACACCTAATCTCACTAGTAAGTGTATAATGTGTATTGGGTTTTCAAGAAAATTTCGTCAGCATTTCCCCATTGTTCTCTAAGTACATATGTACTTAGAGAACAAACGGGGAAATGCTACCGAAATTTTCTCAAAAACCCAATACACATTATACACTTACATCCTAAGTGAGATTAGGTGTTCAAGAACAGTCTCAAACCGGGGACTATCCAAGATTTACTCCTAATGAGTAAATCTTGGACTGGTTTCTAGGCCAACAAACACAATAATAGATATGTACATGTTAGGGTTTCATCACAATTGATGTTAGGGTTTCATCAATGTTAGGTTTAATCAAATAAAATTAGGATGCTAGAATTGACAAGTTTAAATCTTATTTCAACATGCATCAAAATTTACTGAATTAAGTCAAACATTAGGATTAGAAGTACAAATATATGTAAGCAAAAAATTTGTTCATATCCTAAGATTTACATAAAGCATTACATAAAAATGTGTTCATATCCTTACCAACAGCAAGCACGGCCGTGGCTGTGTTGGCCTACCACGGCCGTGGCTGTGTTGCCTTACCACGGCCGTGCTGTCCAACACAGCCGTGGTAGGCCAACACAGCCACGACCTTTACCACGGTTGTGTTGTCCAGTACGGCCGTGGTTGGCCAACACAACCATGGCCGTGCTTGCTGCATGTTGGTAAATAGCTAGGGAGAAGGAAGAAAAGAGGTAGCGCTACCTGGAGATAGTGTAGAGAAGAGCGGCGGCAGCAGTGGCGGACCGGAAGAGGACGCGACGTGGAGCGCACAGAGGACCGCCGACGGCAACAACACGTGGAGCAGCTAGAGCAGCAGTGGCAGCGACAGCAACAAATGACCAGGGGCGTGGAGCACAGCAGCAGCAGAGGATGCAGAGGCGGTAGTAGCAGAGGATGCGGCGGCGGTAGCAGCAGAGGATGCGGCGGTGGCGGGCGAGCACAGCAGCAGCAACAGCGGGGGGCGTGGAGCACAGCAGCGGCGGGGGGCGGGGAGCACAGCAGCAGAATTCGTGATGAAACAGGAAGAAAGGGGGAAGAGCCGGGTGGTCGGGTCTATTAAGTTGGTCAACGGCGTCGGTTATCTACGAAAACTGACGCCTATTATCTTCAGCGTCGGTTTCTAATAAAAAACCGACGTCCAATTAGACAATCTTTACCCTAATTTAGTTGGCGGGAACCATTATCAGCGTCGGTTATCCAAGGATAACCGACACCGAAAATGGAACTTTTTGCGCAAAATTTCATTTTAAATAGGCATCGGTGAATAGTTAAAACACCGACACTGTATGTGACCCAAATTGTTTTCGCTCAAAAATTGGATTTCGTGGGCAATTTTAGGCGTCGTTTGGTTATACTCAGCCGACGCTGAATACAAAGCGGTACCCGTGTTTGGCTGGTCTTCGAATATAGACGTCGGTTTGTCTAAATAACCGACGCCTAATATGATAGACGTCGATTTTCCTAAATAACCGACGCCCAGAAAAGCGACACTGAATGCTATTTCTGTAGTAGTGCTTTCAAGCTTGCCTAGTGGGGTGCCATCTACCTAGATGATCATGAGCATTGGCATCTTTTTTTTATGAACTTATGCATAAACATGATGTAGTTTTATGTTGACAAAAAACTATGTATGAATCAGTTTTACAGTTTTGCAAAGTGTTTCATTTACTTTTATTGCAATGGTTATTATGTTTGTGACACTCCCATAAAAAAAAAGCTTCCTCTCATGTGATACAAAAATCTGGGTGTTAAAAAAAGACTAGTAGCACATTCAACCTTTTATAGCTACTGCTCTTGTTGATGCTCTTCCTCAGTTGTATGATCTCTACCTCTTTGTGCACGACCACCTAAAAGAGGTGGAATCCCATGGGGTAAACCAAACGTCCTAGCAAGGGATATAACTCTCCACCAAAGTCTATTAAAACTTAGATAACTAAGCATGTAAAAAAGGTACTAAGAAGGATGAGTGGATTCAGGTTAATGATATGTATTTAACAGATAGAGAAAAATTAAGAAGACTAGGTAGTTATCACTGAGTAGTAGAACAATTAATATTCTAAGAAGAAATATGAACAACATGTATAATAGTTGATTTCTCTTACCGCCTTATAATTCAAGATATTAGTACAAAGATAAGACAAAGGTCTTCAATCAATGTTATTCGTATTTGACCCTAAGGAAGATACAATACATGGTTGTGTTAGATGTTTTATTTTTGCTCTGAGGTTTTGAGTCTTACCACCCAAATACAATCGACCACTACTAAGTCAAAATCAATGCCATATAAGGCCAATGGAAGAGCTGAAATCCACAGCCTCCCCAAATTTCTTGGTCAACATAAGAGAAAGCATCGCAGAGACATATAAGTCAACTACAACAATGACATATAGTCAAGCTCAGGGATTGGCTCACGCATGGCCATCCACATGTATAATCACACCTAGCCCACCTTGATACAGGTACAGTGCTAGAAGAATAGGCTCACGCATGGCCGTTCTAAAAGAAGGATTGGCTCATTCATGACCATCCATATCACAAGGAAATCAGTTCATGCATGGTTGTCTCACAAAACCTATAATGTAAATGTAAGGAGATACTCGATTTGCAACCCCCCCATATTATAAATTACACACTATGAGTTATACTTGTTTCACCACTCTAGAATTAAACCTAACACTGGAAAGGATCTATGGCACAGTGCACCTACATGATTAGGGTTTCACTTGATTAATTATCTAATTGGGTATCTTTAGCATCAATCAAGTTACAACGTACAAAGCCATAACAAACTCTACAAGAATGAGTGAAATAGTACAACTCTAAAAGATATCAAACGTACAAAGTGTGATCAATGTCACACCACCATCACAACATTGTATCACTGCCATTCACAAGGCCATCATCACCAAAGTCACAGCACTATGGGATGGCAATCCCTCAAACACATCATTCGAGGTTACCACCTCATAATAGACATTAAGCCATCACTAGGTCATAGGACCCATCATACCAGCATGATCTCATCATGGCTCATTAAGTCTTATCGTCATCACCCTATATCATATGGTAATCACCACAACATACACAAGCCATGGCATTCATTTATACATCACCTGCAAAGTTAGGAATTCATATATGGGAGAGAGAAAACATCATAACATAATAACCATTCTATGACAGAAAAGCAAACACATCATATTGCTCATTATTAGGGCTAGGGTTCCTCACATAACTGATTAAGGTTTTAGAGCTACATACACTCGCCAAACGCTAGATATACAACCTCCCACTTTCATGGAACATATTAGGGTTAAGGATCATGATTAGGATTGATTACGTAACCACCTAAATAACACTATACATGGATCATTCATCACTCATATACATGTGTCAATTATGTGTTCAAACATAGGTATCAACCATACATCATCCATATGTCACAAGCAGCCATCACACATGGGTTGTGACCACCCCTATGAGTTGTGACTACCCACCACACATGGTTCGTGACCACCCACTCTTCAAGGTGTCTAGACCTCTAGAACAAGATCATTACTCAACCCAAGACCAAGGTTGTCTCAAACTCACAGACAGGCCATGTCATGACCACAAAAACAAAGGCATGTCGCGACCCTCAACTATTAGGGTTAGATCGCGGTCGCGACACTAGGTCATCCGTCTCGACCCAAACCAAACCACGCATCAAGGTGTCGCGACCTCAACTAAATCATGGTGTAAAGCCCACTTTGGTAAAGATACCACTAAGACAAGAGAGAAACACCAAAATAGGGATTAAGAATGAGCAAAACCGAAGATACAACCAAGGAAAACCATCCTTAACATGGAGGAGAAACCTCAAGCAAAATGGTCACCAAGAACCCTAAAACTTGCATCACAAAACTACCATGAGAGAGTCTTATGCAAGAAAGAGAAAACCACATTTAATACTTCCAAAATGGAACCCAACCTCCATAGAACATCAAGGTACACTAGGATCATATATGTGACCAAAACCAAGATCATAAGGAAACAAGAAAACTATCTATCACCTTCATCTCCAAAATTGGGTACCCTAGATTTGGGTTTTGAATCCAAGCAACCCAAGCATGATATACACCGTAAAATAAGTTCTAGAGAATGGTATCATCTTTAACCCATTGAGAGCTCATTTTAAATAGAGAAACAACTACTTGCAAACAAAGGAAGTGCAATAATAGAGATGGTTAAGGGTTATATCATCCGCCTTAAAGAAGATCACTCCAAGGATTGCAAGCTCCAAGCACACAATCCAAAGGGAGGATGAAGCTCCACTAGAAACTCCACTCTTGGCTAAAAAAGCACCTAAATAAGGATATGACATCATGGTAAAACTTTTCTCAAGAAAAGGACATGAAGAAACCCTAGGCCAAACCAAAGGAAGAAGGAAGAAATGAGAAGAGAAACTCCCTCTCACTTGGGTGTCGCCTTGTCAAAACATGTCCTATGACCCTTGTGATGAGGGGCTCTCTCTCAAGAACGGCCACCATGTCAAAACATAGTCTAAGGCCAAGGTAGAAGAAGAATATGGGGTAGGAGATCCAAAAGAAATGTTTCTAAAGAAAGGAACATACTTACCAAGGTTGAAGATGAGCAAGGATCACCACAAGAACCACATGCAAGGGAAGTTCGGCCACCAAGACCTCCAAGGTCAGCACCTATTTACACCACAAAGCTCCAAGGATGACTAAGCAAGAAGAGAGAAAGAAGATGGCCAAAAAGAGTTTCTTGCATGGAGAGAAGAGAGTTTGTATAGAAACGGAGATGAGAAGTAGGGTGAAGGATGAAGTGTCAACATGATAGGGCTCCAAAGGGACACTTATCTACCCAAGAAACTAACATGCAAACACTTAAACCATGCATGAACATGATGTGATATAACCAATGTTATTTCTCAACCACTTAGGTCACCCAAAATGGTCACAACCATGACACACACCAAGGACACAATCCATGGTCGTGAAAAGGCACCAAACACCAACTGGTCAAGACAAAGGTCACCACACACACATCCTAGGTCGAGACACTATATAAGGACAATTGTTTCAACCCAAGGACACTAAAAACTATCTTGGTTGTGACCAAAACACCTAGAGGGGGTTTCTTAACTGCAAAACCCACCAAAACTCACCCTAGGTCGTGACCTAGGTTGAGATAACAAGGTACACAAGATCAAGGTACATCAAAACCTAGAAACCCTAATCACCACTAAGGATGCCACCACTCAACCAAGGCTCAAACAAGGAGACCACCTCTCTATATCTACAAGGTGATGTCAAGAAATAGAAGGAACACTTTAGATGTGTCAAATTGCAAGATAACCCTCACAAGTGGGTAAATTGCAATTTAGCCCAAAACAAGCACATAAAGCACAAACATCATCCAAACAAGCTCAAATTGGAGACTTGAGCTCTCTACAAGGTCTAAAAGTATCTAAAAGGATTAGAGCAAGATTCTAAGCACATCATCAAGCCAAAACATATAGGGTTAGCTCAAAACCCAGGTCAGGGGTCTTACAAGCCATAAACCCCTAACAAGGATTTTACCCCCGAAATCCTAAGCGAAAAGAGATGGGTACTTCTTCCTCATCTCTTCCTCAAGCCTCCATGTGGCTTCCTCAATGCCATAGTGATGTCACAGAACCTTCACCAACACTATGTCTTTCTTCTTCAGCTTCTTCACTCTTTTATCTAGGATCTAGATAGGTCCTTCAACATAAGACATATCCTCATCAAGCTCAACTTCCACTGGCTGAAGCACTAACTCAGTATCAGGATTGCACTTCCTCAACATGGATACATGGAACACTAGATGCAACCTATGCAACTCAAGTGGAAATCCCAACATGTAGTCCACCTTCCCAACACGTGCCACCATAGGGTAAGGTCCCATATATCTAGGGGCCAACTTACCCTTCTTACCAAACCTCAAAACACCCTTCTAAGGGGAAACCTTGAGATACACCTTGTCTCCCACTTAGAACTCCAACAGTCTATGTCGATTATCTACATATGACTTTCTCCTATCTTGTGTTTCCTTCAACTGTTGTTGAATCACTTTGATCTTATTTATTTTCTACTGCACAAGCTCTGGACCAAGGAGTTGATATTCACCTATCTCATGCCAACATAAGGACAATCTGCAATGTCTCCCATACAACGCCTCATAAGGTGCCATGTCAATGCTTATTTGATAACTATTATTATAAGCAAACTCCATCAGGATGAGGTGGATGTTTGAACTGCCCAAGAACTGCAAGACACAATCTCTCAATAGGTCCTCTAGGCTGTGAATAGTCTTATCAGACTAACCATCTATTTGTGGGTGGAAAATAGTACTGAACCTCAACTACATACCCAAAGTTGTGTGAAAATGCTCCCAAAAGCGGCTTGTAAATTGAGGACCTCTATCTGACACAATTGTAGCTGAGACACCATGCAAACACACTATCTCATCAACATATATCTAAGAAAGATTTTATGTTGTAGACATTGTCTTCACAGGAAGGAAATGTGCTAATTTGGTCAACCTTTCAACAATCACCCAAATGGAATCATGAACTTTGGTTGTCCTAGGGAGACCAACCACAAAGTTCATTGTCACATGATCTCATTTCTACAGCGGTATAGATAACAGTTGCAATGTCCCTACAAGCTTCTAATGTTCTACTTTGACCTACTGGCACACAGCGTACTTGTCCACAAACTCTACCACATCACGCTTCAAGCCAGGCCACCAATAGAGATCTTTCATATTGTGTTACATATTGGTGTTTCCTCGGTGTATAGCATACAATGAAGAGTGAGCCTCTTCCTCAGATTATCAACATCAAAAACCACAACTCTATTGTGGTAACACACTATCTCATCATTTGCTTCATGAAAACCATCATGCTTCTCGTTGCCAAACTCTGCTCATATATGCTATATCATGGTATCAACATGTTGTACCTCCCTAATCTGCTACCTCAATGTGGGCTTCACTTGTAGTTGTGCCAACAAACCTGCTGGAAAGGACACCTCTAGTTTCACGTTCCTCTAAAGTAAGGAGACCAACATGTCTCTCTTATGGCACACTAAGGAACACAACTGTACCTTATCTACAGATGGTGACAAAGAAGACTTCCTACTCAACTCATATGCCACGACATTAGCCTTTCCTAGATGATAATAAACGGTGCAATTATAATCCTTGATTATCTCCATCCATCATTGTTGTCTCATATTCAGCTCCTGCTGCAAAAAGATATACTTCAAGTTCATGTGATCTGAGAATATCTGATAGTTCTCACCATAAAGGTAGTGTCTCCATGTCTTCAAGTCATGAACTACTTTAGCTAACTCTAGATCATGGGTTGGGTAGTTCTCCTCGTGCTTCTTCAACTATCATGATCCAAAGATATCACATTCTTGTCATGCATCATCACATAACTCAATCCACTCCTTGATGCATCACTGAAAACTATGTATCATTTCCCTTACTCAGGAAAAACTAGCATTGGTACACTTGTCAACTTCTACTTCAATAACCGAAAGGCACGCTAACATCTGTCATTCTAAAAAAAAGGCACATCCTTCCCCATCAACTTCATTAGAGGTAATGCCACTGAGCTGAAGTTCTTGATGAACCTCCTATAGTAGCATGCCAAACCCAAAAAACTACAAACCTCTGTTAGCATCTTCTGTTGTTCCCACTCCAGCATGAACTCAACCTTCTTGAGTCCACAAGAACTCCCTCAGCATATATCACGTGTCCTAGGAAGGACACTTCTTTCATCCAAAACTCGCACTTACTTAACTTGGCATACAACTGGTGTTGTCTCAACGCGATCAATGCCTGGTGAAGGTGTTGTTCATGCTGCTCACTGTCCCTGGGGTATATCAAGATATCATCTATGAAGACCACAATGAACTAATCAAGAAATGGCTGGAAAACTCTATTCATAAAATCCATGACGTCAGTGCATTGGTTTGCCCAAACGACATAACCACGAACTTGTAGTGACCATACCTCATCCTAAAAGAAGACTTAGGTATGTCATTTGCCTTCATCCACAACTATTGATATCCCTATCTTAGGTCTAACTTCAAGAACATTGTGGTCCTCTCCCTAGTATTGTGTCGTCCTCTTCTTAGCACTCTTCTCACGCTTCTCGACCACAGATCGTTCGATCCTCCTGATAGACTCCACAAATGTTGCGAACTTCTCATGGTTCTCCAAATAAGCCACTGATGTAGACAACTTAGAATTAACCCCTTCTCAAAACATTGAATCCTCTCCTCATCTATGGTATCCATGTGAGGATAGAATCATAGAAGCTCCATGAACCTTGCCTCATACTCATTGATCGTCATGGATCCTTTCCTAATCTTCTCGAACTCGTATATCTTCTCATACAGATAGGTATGTGGAAAGTACCTACTAACAACCTCTTGTCTGAACTCCTCCCAACTAATAGAAACACATGTCCTTTTCTCCTCTTTAATGGCCCATCAATGGCCAACACTCCCCTTCAGAAGATACACTGCATGCTTCACCTTGTCAGCCTCGGGGATACTAAACATCTTGAAGGCCTTCTCTAACTCTACCAACCAAAGGCCCGCATCCCCTGGATCAACCATACCAACATACTCCACAACACCAAGATGTCTTAGACTCTCAAAGGTCTTCCTAGAAATAGGAGACTCTACATTGGGAACTGCTACCCTATCTTAAGCCACGAGCATTCTATCTGCCATACGTGTCACGTGGTAATGAATTGCCCAAAAAGATAGTGAAGGAAAGATTCTCTAACATGGATGGGTCAAACTGGGGGACCTCAGGTGCCCAATCTTCCTACACCTAGTTCCTTGCACCACCTCCTGGTGCAGCAGCAGTTCTCTCTACAGCATGTTCTTCAGCCATCTTTTCACTCGTGTTCTTATTCTGTATAAGCAGAAGTCACGACAAGATGGACTGGAGGACACTAGAACAGACATGAACCCTAGTCCTAGGTCCCTACAGACTCTAGAGAACCTAAGATCTAATACCAAACTTAACTATGATGCCCCTGACACGCCCCATAGGAGATAACTCAAACCAAAACGTAGAAGATAAACTAAACATGTGGATTACCAAAAAACATAGGAAATTAAAACCATTTCACTCAAGCACCAAATCTAAAAACTTATGAAATATAAGTTCTCAAATGGACACCTATTTCTCATAACATATATAACATGGTGTTGACATCACTATGCGTCAGCCTATAACATGTGATACTTATTCCACATATATGTACATATACACATCTGCCATAGCTATACAACAAAAGGCATACAAGACAAAACCTTGCAACTACAAACACATCAAGAACACCCCAAAGGCCTAAGTGTACATGGACAACTCTAGGACTCTAGCACTAAAAGACTAGCAACACATCCAACCTTTAACCGCTACTGCTCTTACTATTGCTCTTCCTCAGCTGCACGATCTCTACCTCTTTGTGAACGAACACCTAAAAGATGTGGAAACCCACGGGGTGAGACCAAATATCCCAGCAAGAGATATAACTCTCCACCAACATCTATTAAAGCATACATAACTAAGAAGGTAGAAAAAGTTCCAAGCAGGGTGAGCAAATTCAGCTAAATGATATGTATTTAATAGATAAAGCAGATTAAGCAGACTAGGCAGTCATCATTGAGTAGTAGAACCATTAATATTCTAAGAAGAAATATGAAGAACATGTATAACAACTGATTTCTCTTATCGCCTTATAATTCAATAAATTAGTACAAAGATAAGGCAAAGGGCTTCAATCAGTGTTATTCGTATTTGACCCTAAGCAAGATACATTACATGGCTATGTTACATCTTTTATTATTGCCCTGAGGATTTGAGTCGTACCACCCAAATCCAACTGACCAATGCTAAGTCAAAATCGTTGCCATATAATGCCAATGGAAGAGTTGGAATCCATGACCTCCCAACACCTCTTGGTTAGCACAAGAGAAAATAGCACAGAGACATATCAGTCATCTGCAACAATGACATATAGTCAAGATCAGGGATTGGCTCACGCATGGACATCCACATTTAGAATCACACCTAGCCCGCCGTAGTACAAGTGTGATGCTAGAAGAACAGGCTCACGCATGGCCGTTCTAAAACAAGGATTGGATCACTCATGGCCATCCATATCATAAGGAGATCGACTCACACATGGTTGTCTCACACAACTTGTAATTGTGGATGCAAGAAGATACTCGACTTGCACCCTCTTCATATTCAAAAATATGCACTCCAAGTTATACTCATTTCACTAATCCAAAAATTAAAGCCAACACGAGAAAGGATCTATGGCACAGGGCACCTACATCATTAGGGTTTCACTTGATTAATTAACCAATTGGGTATATTTTAGCATCAATCAAGTTACAACGTACAAATCCATAACAAACTCTACAAGAATAAGGTAAATATTACAACTCTAGAAGATATCAAATGTACAAAGTGTGATTTAGTCACATCATCATCACAACATTGTATCACTGCCATTCACAATGCCATCATCACCAAAGTCACAGCACTATGGGATGTCAATCTCTTAAACACATCACTAGAGGTTAGCAACTGACAATAGACATTAAGCCATCACTAGGTCATAGGACCCATCATATCAGCATGATCTCATCATGTCTCATCAAGGCTTATAGTCAGCACCCTGTATCATGTGATAATCATCACAACATACACAAGCCATGGCATTCATTTTCACATTACCTACAAAGTTAGGGATTCATATATGGGAGAGAGAAAATAGCATAACATAATAACCATTCCATGAGAGAGAAGCAAACACATCACATTGCTCATCATTAGGTTTAGGGTTCCTCACATAGATGATTAGGGTTTTAGAGCTACAAACACTTTTCAAACCCTAGATATACAACCTCCCACTTTCTAGGAACATATTAGGATTTAGGATCATGATTAGGGTTGATTAAGTAACCACTCAAGCAACACTACATATGGCTCATTCATCACTCATATACATATGTTAATTATGTGTTCAAACATAGGTCTCAACAATACATCATCCATATGTCACAACCACCCATCACGCATGGGTCACGATCACCCCTATGGGTCGCAATCACCCACCACACATGGGTCACAACCACCCACTCTTCAAGGTGTCTCGACATCAAGAACAAGATCATGACTCAACCCAAAACCAAGGTTGTCTCGACCTCAAATTTAGGCCATGTTGCGACCACAAAAACCAAGGCATGTCGTGACCCTCAACCTATTAGTGTCAGGTCACGGTCGCGACACTAGGTCATCCATCTAAACCCAAACCAAACCAAGCATTCAGGTGTCTCAACCTCAACTAAAGCATGTGTAAAGACCACTTTGGTAAGCTACCACTAAGGCAAGAGAGACACAAAAATAGGGATTAAACATGAGCAAAACCAAAGATATGACCAAGGAAAACCATCCTTAACATGGAGGAGAAACCGCATGCAAAATGGCCACCAAGAACCCTAAACATTGCATCACAAAACTACCATGAGAGAGCCTGATGTGAGGAAGAGAAAACCATGTTTAATACCTCCAAAATAGAACCCAACCTCCATATTGCATAAAGGTACACTAGGATTATACATGTGACAAAAACTAAGATCATAAGGAAACAAGAAAACTATCTATCACCTTCATCTCCAAAATTGGGTATCCTATATTAGGGTTTCGAATCCCAAGTAACCCAAGAATGATAAACACCATCAAATAAATTCTAGAGCACGGTATCATCTTTAAACCATTGAGAACACATTTTAGAAAGAGAAACAACTACATGCAAACAAAGGAAGTGCAATAATAGAGAGGGTTCAGGGTTATATCACCCGCCTTAAAGAAATCACTCCAAGGATTGCAAAGCTTCAAGAACACGATCCAAAGGGAGAATGAAGCTCCACAAAAAGCCCCACTCTTACACAAAAAAGGACCTCAAGAAGGAGATGGCATCATGATCAAAGTTTGATCAAGAAAAGGGCATGAAGAAACCCTAGGCCAAACCAAAGAAAGAAGGAAGAAAAGAGAGGAGATACTCCCTCTCAGTTGGGTGTCGCCTTATCAATACATGGCCTATGACCCTTGTGATGAGGGGATCTCTCTCTCAAGAATGGCCACCATGTCAAAACATAGTCTAAGGACAAGGTAGGAGAAGAAGATGGGGTGGGCGATCCAAAGAAAACGTTGCTAAAGAAAGGAATATACTTACTAAGGTTGAAGATGAGCAAGGATCACCACAAGAACCACATGCAAGGAAAGTTCAGCCACCAAGATCTCCAAGGTTGACCTCTTTGCTCCACCAAGCTCCAAGAATGACTAAGAAAGAAGGGATAAATAATATGGCTGAAAAGAGTTGCTTGCATGGAGAGAAGAGAGTTTATATATAGAAAGGGAGGTGAAAAGTAGGGTGAAGGATGAGGTGTCAACATGATAGGGCTCCAAAGGGACACTTGTCTACTGAAGAACCTAACATGCTGCCACTTAAACCATACATGCACAAGATCTCGACCACTTAGGTCAACCAACATGGTCACGGTCATGACACACATCATGGACACCATCCATGGTCGCAACAAGGCACCAAACACCAACTGGTCGAGACAAAGATCACCACACACACACCCTAGGTTGAGACACTCTATATAAGGCCAACTGTATCGACCCAAGGACACCAAAAACTATCTTGGTCATGACCACAACACCTAGACGGTGAGTCTCAATCGTGAAACCCACCAAAATCACCCTAGGTCGAGACAACAAGGTACACAATATCAAGGTACATCAAAACCCTAGAAACCCTAATCACCACTAAGGGTGCCACCACTCAACCAAGGCTCAAACAAGTCTCCCACCTCTCTCTCTAAAAGGTGATTTCAAGAAAGATAAGGAACACTATAGAGGTGGAACTTGCAATATAACCCTCACAAGAGGGAAAATTGCAATTTAGCCCAAAACAAGCACATAAAGCACAAACATCGTCCAAACAAGCTCAAACTGGAGACTTAAGCTATCCACAAGGTCAAAATCATATCAAAGGATTAGATTAAGATTCTAAGCACATCATCAAGCCAAAAAATATAGGTTACCCCAAAACCCAGGTCAGGGGTCTTACACTACCGGTTGATGAATCCAGTGAAGACAGTAATATGATAGAATCTGATCTTGTTTTACAAATGAGAATGCATCCAATTTTCTAAATAGAAGAAGAACAGATCATGTTCCCATCTTTACTAGATCAATCAACCTATAAAGTAAATCTTATCTCTATCAGAAGGTTCCTTTGACATTTTTTGAATGTTGCAGTAGCTCATGGTAGATGTCTAGGTCAACACACTAACAAACACCCTAAGTTGGCGACCAACCCCATACTAACCTTTCTATGTGGCAGTGAAGGTTTACACTGATCCTAGGTAGGGCCATACCACTTGTCCCACTTTATGGCCTCATCGTACTCGCTGCATGAGACACCACAGTCTTCATTTATTGCTTCCTTATCCTCTTTCTCAACGTCATCTTTTTGCCAATCAAACAACATGGGAAAATGACGAACAGGGTGAGCAACCCCTAGATTAATTTGTTTTTCATGTGTGGGTTGTTTAGGGCACACATCCATGGGCTCTTCATGCCAAAATGGGGAATGGGAGTGCTAAGGCTTGCAAGACTTGCACAAAATTTTGGACCAGCCAATTTTTCCAATCTTGGAGCACAACATCTAGATGATAAAACATTTAAAAGAGAAGTTAAATACAAGTTTGAGGCCATAATAATAATTATAAACAAAAGATGAAAATAATTAATAGAAAATTTAAGTACATAGGAAGCGTATTTGACATCAACATCAAAGGTATGCGTCAACTAGAATAACATTAGCATATTACCTTGACTTCAAAAAGTAAATATCAAAAGATACTAATATTACATCAACATCAAAAATTGTCCAATAAATATTAATATTACATCACACTACATGTACTAGTTCCTAATCATTCTAACAAGTATGATTTGAAGTGCATAAAAGAAACATCATAAATAATGTCCTAAAGTTGGCACAAAAATTGTTTACTAGGGATTATTGCAACATCATTCATTTCCTTCACTACCAACTCATGCATCTGCATCATTTATGTTTTTAGCATTGTTCATGTGTACTGCAACTCCTGGTGGGTAAGTGTGATGAATTGTCACAAATTTTGGTGGAATCGATTGTTTCATTCCTGGAGGCTAAATTGCCAATGCATTTCCCAAATGAAATGGTTTTGTCTAATAAAAAAAAATTTAGGTTCTTCCATCGGGTTTTCACCTGGTCTGAAGATATGTAAGGCACCCTTTAATGTTTAGAAAGTCACTCAGTGTCTCCCTCCAAGCCTCTCAAGTATATACTTCATTGACACAATGCCCCATGTCATATCAGTTTCTCATCACATCAAGTAGGATTTGATCAGTCTCTCTAGACCATTTACCATATGGCCTTGTGTCTTGACCATCCATATTACCAATTGTGTGCAATACATTTTAATAGTAAGGGTACATTTCACAAATATGCAGATAAGATATGATAATTCAAACATGAAGACATAATGTGAAAACATGATATAATGTAATTTCTATAACAACATATAATGTAACTAAATATCATCCATGTATATCTAGGTATGAAACTGGCCTATGGGGTCATCTGAGGAAGAGTAGTATAGAAAGGGTAATTTGTATCCTCCAACTTGTTAATTGTGGTGTGACGTGTATTTTACTACGCGCTAAAACGCAAGTATACGCGTCGAGTAATATAGGCCTTGTGAGGCCCGAGTCGAACTCAGGGATACGTGAATTATTGGAGACTTCTACTAACTAATCGCAATCAGCTAGACCGATTAACAAAGTAGGGTTTTGTGTTCAAATTAAAAAGAAAATAAAAATCAAACAAAGAAAACAATCGATTAAAGGTTAATTTAATCAATTCAAAGGGATATCTTTAGGATGGCGGTTTCACCGCGGGTCAACATTGTATTAGGTTTTATATAATTCCTCACACATCTCTCTCTATCCGGGTAATGGCCTGAAAACAGAATTACCCACTGTCGTGGTGTAATTCACTACTTAGATTTAGGTCGATTCCACCGTCGTAGTAATCATTCCCCTAAACTAAGTGCATTATAAACGGTCTCTCAATTCCCACCATTAATTTTACAACTCCTTTGTCAAGGGTTTTATTGATTAATGTAGAATTCGTCTCTTTTCAACCGTTAATCCTTCTGTCGAAGTGATTAATGGTGTTAAATTATTATTATGGTGATCAAGCATAACAATAGAAATGGAGAAAACGAATCTATACCACAGATTTGAGAGAAAAATATGAATTATTGATATAAAAATGTCATACAATGCATTCCCGGGCTACTCCCGGTCCTAAAGATTGAGGGTTTTAGCCTCTCATGTTCATCTCACACGAATACATGGTAGAAATTGGGGAATTCATAAGAAAAACGGGAAATAAATGGGAAAACCCCTGAACGGAGAAGAACCGGTGGATCCTTGGAGTAGAACACGAGCTTCCCCCACCTGTCGGTGGTGGAAATCGTCTTTGGCAGCGTCCGAATCACCCGGGATGAGCTTCTCGGCCTCCGTTCTCCTTTTTCTCCTCCTCGGCACTCGTGCAATCAAAAATTGAGATCCTCCTCTCGTCTGGGCGGCCGTCATTAGGTATAAGTCCCTAATTAGGTCGTCAAATAACAACAGCCGTCCGATCGAGATCAAAACAAATCCAACGCATATCTGTCGGCGTCGATACCATCGACGCGGGTCGATGGTATCGACCCGGCGGATTAGCGGCAGCTTTCCTTTCTTTTATTCTGAGCGCCTGTGGTGATCTCGATACCATCGACTTGTGTGTCGATGGTATCGACTCCTTTAGCGTCGGTTGTTGTCGTTTAGCGACGCTGTAGCTCCCCTTGTGTCGATGGCATCGACTTGGGTCGATGGTATCGACAGTTTCCTCGCCAGCAACTTGAAGGGATCTCGATACCATCGACTTAGTTGTCGATGGTATCGACTCTGTATTGCTCTTCTCTGCTGACAACCTGTGGCTTGGTCGATGGTATCGACTTCCGTCGATGGTATCGACGGAAGCAGATACTTGTTTTTCCTGAAATTTCACAACAGGACCAAGTAAATCCACACAATTTATAATAAGATGATAAATAATGCTCAAAATAGTAAAACAAAGGGGATTTGATATAATATGATGGCAAAGACCAAATTAAGTGAATTATGCAATATTATCCATAAAAATGAGTAATTAGAGCACAAAACACATATGAAATAGGTCTATAAATGTGACTCAAACTCATCGCATCAAACTCCCCTAAGCTTAAACATTGCTCGCCCTCGAGCAACTAATCCTTAGAATAGGATTGCAGATGTCAACTAAAAATCAACACATCACCCCACATTCCACATGACTCCCACTGAACGTTCTCAAACCGGCCTTTCCTAATCACAGAACAGTAATTACCCTACAGGCGACAATAATCATCAATAAAAGAATTTATCCTTCAAACCGATGAACACTATCACATAAGGCAGTTAACATAATAAAATTTGCCGATTCAGCATTAGTGCATCTTATGATCGTCTACACTACGTTGCTCGCCCTAACTACCATCTACATGGAAGCAGTTCTCCTGATAAACATGAGTGCGGAGAAAATCACGGTGGCCTACCAATCCGAGCAACGGGTGGATGGAATGGGTGGTTCATGTAAGAATGTGGAAGTATTACACAGTTTCAACATGCATACAACAAAATGCCCTAAATGATGCAAATGTACATTGAAAATGCCCTAATGCTTAAAATTGGGTGGAATGATGCATGCACTAACCTTCCACCTCAAAAAGAGATAGAAATCTAATTAAGCCACATCATGTACTCAATTTCCTTGTTATGCAAGTGATATCATGTTCCTTTCTCCCTCTTATTCCATCTTCTTCTAAATTCTCTTTCTTTTTTTTTCTTTTCTCAATTTTTTTCAGATTTTCAGACATTTTTTTTCTTCTTTTTTTTTTGTAGCCCACATATCCATAATTGCTTAGAGATACATGTGTTAGGCTATTTTCTTCATGATTGGAAATCTTTGTACTATTTCGATGGTATGGGACAATTTAGATCACTTTTCAAGACAAACTGAGGTACATGGTGTACTTATGCATGAAAATCATGAAAGTTATGAGTGCAACTACATGACATGCACCTAAAGGTAATGTGCATGAATCACTATACATTTTTTTCATTTTATGCAAAAATATGAAAATAACAATGCAAATCCTATCTACATGCTATGCACGCAAGAAGGAATTAAAACTGTACTTTACTTCCAATTCTTTGGTAGATTATGGAAAAATATGAAGTGGAATGATCACAAGATTAAGTTACTGAACCTTAGAAAAATATCATGTGTCCCTCCTTACTGACATGTGTGGTAGTTCAAAGGGTTCTTTCTCGTATATCCAATTAAGGTCTCATTACCATTTGATTAGGTTAGGCTCAAACAACCGTTACTATCCACTTTTCATGAGTCAATGGGGGTGTGGGTGTGACATATTGCTTCAAAGTTGACATAATCAATCATTTTCATAGGACAAGTTCCCCAAGGACAACCAAGTTAAGCTATCCAAAAGACACATAAATTTTTAAATTCCCTTAAATTTCCCATGAAAACAGCGAGATGACAATTTTTAAGACATCCACGATTACACTAGATAGATGTGGATCCACGATTACACTAGATAGATGTGGATCCTAAACAAACTAAAATTGCAAGAACAAATAACAAAGAAAAAACTAAAAACAACTAAAGAAAAGATAAAAGATAGAGCTGTTCCAGCCACCCCCCTAAGCTTGAATCCGACTATGGCCTCATAGTCAAAAACCAACTTAAGGGTGGAACAGTGATACCCTGATCAATCTTGTGGAGGCGGAGGTGGGTATTGCTAGGGTCGTGGGGTCCGGATTTGCTCTGGATGACACTTGGCGCAAGTGGAGGAAGAACTCGTTGATGACTTCATTTGACCAATAACTCCGTCTTGAATAACTGACACCGACAATGCTGTGTGCCCGTCGATACCATCGACGGAAGTCGATGGTATCGACTCGCTGATTAAGGCAACTGCCTCGCGAGTCCGGCCGCCGCCTTTGTCATTTGAAAATGTCGATACCATCGACCTGTGTGTCGATGGTATCGACTTTACTGAGTCGATTTCTTCTGAAAATCTCCAGAGATCTCGATGGTATCGACTGGCATGTCGATACCATCGACCATTATTGCGCAGCCTGCCTGTAGGTATGTCGAAACCATCGACGGGACCGTCGATAGTATCGACTCAGTGCGATTTTTGCAGCTGTCAACCTGAACCCATGTCGATACCATCGACCAGTGTGTCGATGGTATCGACCCTGCCTGTGCCTGCACATTGAACAAACGGATCAAGGTATCTTCTTTACACTAGAATTTGAATGAAATGAAAACAATCTATGACTAGAATTAAATTATCCTAATGTACCAATGGTTGGGTTGCCTCCCACCAAGCGCCCTTCTTTAACGTCTTAGGCTAGACGTATGACAGTCATCATCTTTTCACCTTGGGGACTGCACTTAGAGGATCATGCGGTAATTTGAATTCAACACGATCTCCTCCAATGCCCAAAGACAGAGTACCTCTCCCTAAGGCAGTCACGACATCCGCCATTGCTTGAAACGGCCTTCCTAGAAGAATTTCACAGCTTTGGAGTGGTGGCATATCCATGACGACAAAGTCCACCGGAAATATGAATCTGTCCACTTTGACGAGAACATCTTCACATACTCCATAGGGTCTCACGGTAGACCCATCTGCCAATTCAATTGTTGCAGCCAACTTCTTTATCTCTTTTAACCCCAACTTTTGAAATGTAGCCAAAGGCATGAGATTTATGCTAGCGCCAGAATCACATTGCGCTTTAGGGAAATGTTGACCACCGATTGAGCACGGTATGTAAAAACCTCCTGGGTCCTTTCTCTTCTTTGGTGAACTCCCTTGGATCATAGAGCTCACCGTCTCATTCATCCAATAAATTTCATCGTCTTTTATCCGCCTCTTCTTATTAATGATTTCCTTGATGAACATCCCATAGGCGGGTACTTTCTCGATCATCTCCACCAACGGAACGTTGATGTGGAGTTTTCGGAATATCTCCAGGAATTTCTTAAAGTGACGATGCTCTTTCTTTGACTTAGGATTAACCACATTTGAAACATCTGCTGCCTCAACACGCCTATGAGGTGGCACATAAGAGCTTTTTGGGGGTACCTCCCCTAAGCTTGCTTCAATTATTCCCTCGGACGTGGGCTTTGGCAAAACATCCTCAATAGTAGCAGCTTGTTGTGGTTCCTCTCTCGCCTCAGATGTCTCCACATGTGCACAGACAACCTGCACCTGCTCCTCTTGCCTAGATGGAGATACCATACTCACAACTCTCTCTGATTTTCTGAAGAAATGGTTTCCGCCCGGCAATCTATAGTAAGTGCGTGGATACGGTATCACCGGAGTTGTATTCACATTGAAAGTCATTTTTCTTTCTTCTACAGCTTCTTGGCCCTGAGAATCCTCATTTCTTACCACCGACATGTACTTAACCTGATGATGTGCTTGGGCCACATTCGCATTCTCAGCTGGTTTTTGTTGATTGGCGTGCTTGATGGCCGCCACTTCACTCGAAATCTGTGCCACGGTGTTTTCTAATGCCCACATTTGTGCTCTATGGCTTTGCAGCGTCTGCCCAAACTTGGTTAGAATGTCACCTTGAGATTGCAATTGTTTACCAAACATGGCCATCATCTCTTGGTTTTGCTGAACCATTTGACTTAGCAATTCAGTGTTCTTGTCCTCGGTTCTCTGCTGTGGCTTGGCATCCGGATCCTGCAGAAAATTATTCGGATCCTTCCATGAAAACTTTTTATCTTTCCTCCATGCATAGTCATTGTTTCTATAGCCATGTTGTTGCATGAATTTCACTTGGGCCTCCCCATCATCAGATGCATCCTCCTTAGTTAGCACCTTCTTGGCTAGAAGATCTAACTTGGCATTCAGCTCCCTCACTATTCTGGATTCACCAGCATCCTTGACATGTTCCACTGCACCTCTGTCGCCCCATGATTGTTTCCTAGCCATGTTTTTTAGTATCTCCCAACATCTGGTATCCGTATTATTCAGAAAAAATCCGGAACCAGCCGAGTCCAGGTTGCTTCTATCATGCTCGGAGAGAGCAAAGTAGAAGATCTTCACTTGGGTTTCCTTGTCCAGTCCATGGTGTGGACATCTCCTCAACATGACTTGGAATCGCTCCCAAGTCTCAGAATAAGTTTCACCCGCCTGTTGGGTGAAATTGTGAATCTTCCTGATCATATCATTGGTCTTCTCAGGAGGGAAGAACCTCTCGAAGAAAACCTCCACCATGTGATCCCATGATTCAACAAACTCGTCATCGAGGTTATGAAGCCACTCTCTTGCCACTCCAGCCAAGGAACTCGGGAATAACTTGAGGTAGAGCACATCCTGCGGAAATCGATCTATCTTCACCATATCGCAGTTCTCCACGAACTCGCTGATGTGGGCCACTGGATCTTCATTTTTTAATCCGTGAAATGCGTTTGATTTAACTAGGTTAATCAGTGCTGGATCGATCTTGTAGGTTGGAATGTTTAGCCCTTGTTTCTTTATAGGCCCCTTTGATGTCGAGGAAGAAGACGCCTTGATCTTCTCCCATATTGTCTGTGCTTCAGCCATTACTTCTTCTTGTTCTTGCTCAGATTCAGAATTTATATCACTGTGGTGTTCTTCCTCGTAGTAGTCCTCGTCCTCTGGTCCCGAAGATGGAACCTCAGGTGTGTGATTCACGTAGTCTCGATTACGTGTGTGCACCATGCAAAGTACCTGAAAAATGGAAATAGGGGTTCAGTACAATGCTTTGAATGAGTCAACACAATTATAGAGAAATAAAGGAATTTTTAAAATTGTTCTAAAAATAAATAAAAAAAATGTGGCCTAGAATGGCCGCTCTTAGCACTCAAAGTGCCAATAATTCGCCGTATCCCCGGCAACGGCGGCAAAAACATGACGTGTATTTTACTACGCGCTAAAACGCAAGTATACGCGTCGAGTAATATAGGCCTTGTGAGGCCCGAGTCGAACTCAGGGATACGTGAATTATTGGAGACTTCTACTAACTAATCGCAATCAGCTAGACCGATTAACAAAGTAGGGTTTTGTGTTAAAATTAAAAAGAAAATAAAAATCAAACAAAGAAAACAATCGATTAAAGGTTAATTTAATCAATTCAAAGGGATATCTTTAGGATGGCGGTTTCACCGCGGGTCAACATTGTATTAGGTTTTATATAATTCCTCACACATCTCTCTCTATCCGGGTAGTGGCCTGAAAATAGAATTACCCACTGTCGTGGTGTAATTCACTACTTAGATTTAGGTCGATTCCACCGTCGTAGTAATCATTCCCCTAAACTAAGTGCATTATAAACGGTCTCTCAGTTCCCACCATTAATTTTACAACTCCTTTGTCAAGGGTTTTATTGATTAATGTAGAATTCGTCTCTTTTCAACCGTTAATCCTTCTGTCGAAGTGATTAAGGGTGTTAAATTATTATTATGGTGATCAAGCATAACAATAGAAATGGAGAAAACGAATCTATACCACAGATTTGAGAGAAAAATATGAATTATTGATATAAAAATGTCATACAATGCATTCCCGGGCTACTCCCGGTCCTAAAGATTGAGGGTTTTAGCCTCTCATGTTCATCTCACACGAATACATGGTAGAAATTGGGGAATTCATAAGAAAAACGGGAAATAAATGGGAAAACCCCTGAACGGAGAAGAACCGGTGGATCGTTGGCGTAGAACATGAGCTTCCCCCGCCTGTCGGTGGTGGAAATTGTCTTCGGCAGCGTCCGAATCACCCGGGATGAGCTTCTCGGCCTCCGTTCTCCTTTTTCTCCTCCTTGGCACTCGTGCAATCAAAAATTGAGATCCTCCTCTCGTCTGGGCGGCCGTCATTAGGTATAAGTCCCTAATTAGGTCGTCAAATAACAACAGCCGTCCGATCGAGATCAAAACAAATCCAACGCATATCTGCCGGCGTCAATACCATCGACGCGGGTCGATGGTATCGACCCGGCGGATTAGCGACAGGTTTCCTTTCTTTTATTCTGAGCGCCTGTGGTGATCTCGATACCATCGACTTGTGTGTCGATGGTATCGACTCCTTTAGCGTCGGTTGTTGTCGTTTAGCGACGCTGTAGCTCCCCTCGTCGATGGCATCGACTTGGGTCGATGGTATCGACAATTTCCTTGCCAGCAACTTGAAGGGATCTCGATACCATCGACTTAGTTGTCGATGGTATCGACTCTGTATTGCTCTTCTCTGCTGACAACCTGTGGCTTGGTCGATGGTATCGACTTCCGTCGATGGTATCGACGGAAGCAGATACTTGTTTTTCCTGAAATTTCACAACAGGACCAAGTAAATCCACACAATTTATAATAAGATGATAAATAATGCTCAAAATAGTAAAACAAAGGGGATTTGATATAATATGATGGCAAAGACCAAATTAAGTGAATTATGCAATATTATCCATAAAAATGAGTAATTAGAGCAAAAAACACATATGAAATAGGTCTATAAATGCGACTCAAACTCATCGCATCATGGTGTACATAGAATCAAACTGATGCTGATAGGTTTGGTAAACATCTTCAACGTCATAATAGATTTCAACAAAGTCCTTCATGTTCATTACTTTCCCTCACACTGACTTGCATTTGTCACTCAATAACATAATGTCAGCATGTAGCAACTAAACTATTGTGGGGAGTTTGACTTCTCAATGAAAGTGTTTGCACTAGTCTTTTCCCTATAATGTATTTTATATTAGAGTTAATGACAATGAACACATAACATACTTGTGCAATTGATTCCTTATGGTTGTATAAGAAAACCTGCCTCGTCAAAAATATGTAATGCATTTCCCAAGATGTTCACTAAAGATGCCAAAGTCATACAACCCCACTTCAGTGTTGATCTGCAATGTGGAAACATTACTACATAGACACCGCCACACTTCAGATGCAACCACTAACATATAAAATTGTATTATTTGTTAGTAGCATAATGTGAGATTAATACCCTAGATTGTAAATTCTAACATATGAATCACAAATGATAGTTCAAACATAAAAATCATGCCATTTTTATTAGGCCAAGTACATTACAACTATGACAAATTAGGTTATCAATACATCACTGCCATTATGTATTATATCATTCATCATCTATTGAGGAACCATTGTCTGTTGAAAGGTGCAATTGCTCACGAAGATAGTCTTGTCTCATTCTAATAGTACTTATTTCTACTATTAACTTATTTGTGTCTGATCTTATAGAGCATACAAAATTACATTTAGTAGACCATCTCTTGCATTTTTTGTTTGAAAATGCAAGTTGTGTTATCATTACATCTCTAGTTGTAGCTAAAGTGTTCTTGTTATATTTAACTCCTTGTGTAGGGAGCATTAAATGACATCTAGTTTGAACCAAACCCCAACCACATATAAAATATGCATGTGGGTGTTGTTGTCTTTGAATCTACGATTACCCCCATATGTGACATCCATGTATACTCACACAATGAAGGGGATTCCACACAGACATAAGGGCATTCCTATGTCCATTGCAGGCAAAATCTGAGTACACTAGACATTGGAAACAAACTTTTACTTCAACAACATAGAAAGTAGGAGACAAATCCAACTTTTGATTGAAAAGATGTATTTAAAAATGATGTGGAACTTATTAAAAAACATAACATTTACATATACATTCAAAGTAAAAACCCAAGTCATCATGTTTCCAAAAGGAAATTAGATATTCCTTCATACAACACATCACCCTCTAGGGCATTGACTTGGGTTTGTTTGCTGGAGGGAGCTCAAGTGTGACCCTTTATCTGCAAGGCCAAATATTGAACTTCCTTGTGGGACTTCCTCCATCATAACTTCACCATCAGATTGGCATCAAATGAAATTGTGAAGGATACAACATGCTAATACTAGATGTGTTTGATTTCATACTTTGTACGTCAAGCCTTGTTTTTGGTAAGAAAACATTATCTTCAACACATTTAATGCTCTCTCAACAACATTATGCAATTGTGTGTTTTTATGGTTGACAATCTCCTTATGGTTATTTTATGAGTGCATGTTGCATCTATACTTAGATACATGGTAAGTTGTGTTCCAGTACGGGGATGGAAATTGACAGATGTTAGTGTATCCTGTATCTTCTAGATAGTACTTCCCTTGTGGTACTTTGAAGCATTCAGTCATTATAGTTGACTGGAGGATCCTCATGTCTATTGTGGAACCCTCCCACCCCTTCAAAATATATGTAAACTCCATGTCGAAGTCTATAACATTTATAATATTAAGTGAGATGAACCCTTTCTTGTTTTAGTAATGATTCTATTTTTCTCTACTCATCATAACATGAATGTGTGTCCCGTCAATCTCCCCAATGGCATCGAAAAATATGACTAATACTGAACTCAGTTTACAAAATTACTTTTTACATGCATCATAGTGGTTGATGATAACTATTACCTTTAAGTATGGATAGAAGATTGGGCTCTTCAAGATGTGATGGTATGTCATTGTGTGTGTGGTTGGCATCACCACATATTCATGACACGAGGCACACACCCCCTCCAAGACTTCATTATATTTTTCTACTTATGGTCTCACCAGAGTGGATGTAGTCCTCAGCTAAAACACAATTGGTATGGACTGGACAACCATCAGTAGGAAGTAGCATATAGCCTCAACCGATGAGACACATCTACTACTTTGTAACAAGGCACAACTCTCAAGCTTCTCCATGAGGGATAAAATAGTCGGTGATCATTCAGTACATGTCTTATGCCCTCTATTGATGTCCACTCATAATTTCTAAAACCTTTTGGTGCCCATTCCTAATATTGACTGAGCTAGATATTGGGTTTCTTATGTCGACATCATTGGAATTGTCCATGATAGTGTTCATTATTGAGTCAACCATTGAGTCTGCAATGTGGTTTTTTGGCCCATAAATGATATCTAAAAGGTGTTTTACCAAGTGTGGTGTTTGTGTATGATTGCTACCAGCAATAATGCCTACAACTCAAGAAACAACAAGCTTTATATAGAAGTTGATGAAAGATAACATGAAAAAGGGTGGCAACAAAATTTCAATATCACAACAAAAAAGGTGCCAAATGTTCAAAAACATAGTAAATATTACAACTTAAAAAAGTACCAAATGTTCTTAAACAGAGTAAAAATTTACAACATAAAAGAGTACCTAATGTTCCCAAACATAGTAAATATTACAGCAGACATTGTTGGCAATGTTCACGACAGATAATTAAAATTGGAAATAAAAATTATAACTGGGAGGAACCCTATCATGCAACACTTTGACTATGGTGCATAGACTTTGGGATGGTTTCTTTTGCCGTCATCGTCACTAATAGTATGCCACATGGATGGCACACTTTATGTGGTATTGAATGGGCTAGGAGGGGGACTATAAAGCAAATACCTATTGGGACAATACATAAGATAGTGGCATGGAAAGTGGTGTCATTGTAGTAACCCCTAGGGGGACCTCCATGGAAACTTCCCCAAAGGTCTCACGACCATACCATAAGTTTGTAGGGGGTATGGTGAAGGCTGAGGAATATAGTGTTTTTTGTTTCCTCGTAGATGGCATTCATAAGAGTTGTACAAACATGCACAATGACATTAGGGAAAGTTTTGTGGAAATGATACAAAATCATTGCATACTCTTCCTTTTACACAGCTCATCTGGCAACATTAGTGCCTAACTCATGCACTTTTGCATACACCTACATGAATTTGGATACCACTTCACTAAAAAGTGAAAATCACTCATGTGTCATCAACGCTTGCTTCCAGGACTTGTGGCAATGAGGATTCCTTGCCCTTACACCTTGGTTATATTCCAGTTGCATCCCTCACTCTATAGGCCAAAATAACCCATGTCAGTTTCAACTTTGGTGCTATCTATGCTCATAGGAGTATCAGATGCATCGAAGTCAATAGAAACATCATCCTCAAATATGACATTGGATGACAAGTGTCTGTCTGCTGAAGACATTGCATGGTGGCTTCTAGAAATGTTTCTTCTCCCTATCCACTCAATGTCATGGTAATGGTATAAGGGACAGCTAATCTATCTCATTAGATCCTTATTTCCCTAATGTCAAACACTTTCAATTAGGAGATTAAATCTACATGCACTATATGAGTGTTGTTGGTGTATTATTTTATGTACCTTAAGTGTCTCTCTCCACTATAGGGTTTCAGGTAGTATGGGCTTGTTCGTGGTCTCATCCCATCCAACACAGCTCTTGTTGTCACATTCTCTAGATTAACAAATTCCTTCTTCATGTTCTTCCAATGAGTATTGACCTCCTACAATATACACTTTGAACTCCCCATCCTATTTTTTGAATCATGGATCAACTTCATCCAAGAATCCTTGGTAAACAACCCATCTATACATCTACCTATTTCATACTGCCTCCTCAATGCAGCAACTAAAGCCTCATCAGACTCCCTTGACCATACAATACAGAGCTTGGGTTATGCGGAAGACATACTAGTAATGGTGCTACATTATATCACAATTTTGAGGGTATATGAACAAAATGTTAACCTAGGTAAGTCCATTTTAATAGTAGACCGGTATGGTTAGTCATAAACATTAATAAAAATTAAGTTTAAATTCATTCAAATGTTTTAAACCTAGGTGTGTACACTAAAGAGAAAGGTATTTGGTTAAGCAACGGATTTGTGCCATGCAAATGCATGAAAAAAGGTGAACATGTCAATCGAGGAACAACAAATTGGGACCATGCACTTTTTTAGACAATGGGCCGAAAAATTCAGACCATGTCCATCAAATCACACCAAAAAAATTTAGAATTTGGAGGTTGCAATAATCAACAGCAGTTGAATTCATAAAAAAATTAGGAGGTTAGAGGTTGGACAAATCAATAGTAGTATAATGCATACGAATTATAATAGCAGTATAATCCACAAAAAATAATCAACAATAGTATAATCCACAGCTCTAATGTTGAGCATCATTTATGATCAACCATTCTTGTGACTCCTAACTGACAACTTACAGAATGCCAGTGAGCATACAATTAAGGTATTAATTAATGGCTTGGTCAATACTTTGTAAATAGTACATGGTAACCTAGGTTCACCTATGGGGTGGGAAACTTTATTCAAAATATTTGAAAAGGATAGGTCTACACATTTTCATTATGATAATTGTAGATAGTGTCTTATTTAGTATTTCAGAATCAAACGTTCTTCATATTGTAGATAGAATGCCTTATGTGCAAAGTTCATTACCAAGGACATATAATGGAAGAATATTCTACTAATACATCTTCTGATCATGATTATTTGAATAGGTACATGAAAGTAGGATGTGCATATATATATCCTACAGGTACTTAGATCTACTCATTATGATCATATGAATCTCATTCATGATATCATGCTTATCATATTATTGAATGTGTTTTATTCAATACAAAGAGGGTAAATAGTTTTTCGGTAAAAGATATGGCAGGCTAGAGGTGATGACAGTAGCAATTAATTTGTTATAGTGCAAATTCTACATTAAAACATTAGACCAATTATATTTTAGAAATTATTGGGTCAATAGATATATGATGTTATATGATCATATACGTTATGGTTAATCAACTTTTCCATATTTTTTATTCCTTCAACCACAATCAAGTAGGCAAATCACATATATGTCAATATATCTATAATAGTAAAATGATCTTTTTAGAAAAGGGATATATTTTATATATATAAGTACATATGAATCTTATATATAAGAAAAATAATCAATCATGATATCTTGCTTATTGCATGTTATAGTGAGAGATAAATGAGGTGCATTAATGATTTTTTGTCTATCCCTAGGAATTAAACATGGGCCAGTTGGTTGTGGAGGTGGCCGAGCCCAAGGAAGTATATTGTAATTTCTTGGAAGCTCTGTCATAATGGTTTTCTTAGCCATGACAACCTTAGAAGAAGAGGACTAATTATTACTTTCAGGTGTCTCCTGTTTGAATGTGATTGTGAATCCACATATGACGTTTCTTTTTATTGTTTCTCTGTTAAGTCTGTGTGGAATAAGTTGTGGGTGATGGACGTCAGTCTAGGTCTCCTAGATGTAGCCATTATTTGTATGCTCACTTCTAGGTGTTATGTATAGAAAATTGAAGATGGTACGATGTTTTCTAGCTATATCAATGATCTATCAAATGCATGATGTTGTTTCATGTGGTCATTTGGTCTATGAGAAAAAACTAAGAAAGTTGTGGAATGTTTTCTGGTGGAAAGGTATGCAAGGACAACTAAGAAAATACAATAGAGAATGTGCTACCTGCCAAGAGAACAAATTTGAAAAGTACCCACCTTCAAAATTACTCCAACCTCTATTACTGTCCTAATAAGTGTCCACGGATATAGCAATTGACTTTAATGATGCATTGACTATGTTGACGCATATAACGATTGACTTTATTGATTTATTAACGATGTTACAAGGGTATTCAATAATATTGATGGTGCTTGATAGGTTTTCATAAGAAGCACATTTCTTTGCAAGAAAAAGGGGGTTATTTGGTCAGATAGGGAGACAATTTCCACAAGCACTTTCAATGTGTATTGTGCAGGAAAAACGGATAACATAAAAATACCTAGCAGATCAGGGACATCCTAGAAATGGCAAGGGATAATGAATGCTTACTAGGCCTAATTACATAATATTAGATATGGCTCATGAGGTATCATGCTATCTTCAAAGACATCAGATGGTCTACAAGCTTAGCATGGCAAAGTAATATAGAATATTTTATAAGACAAATATAATTCTTAAATAGTTTTTCACACCACAACCATTGAAAATGCATTTTCCTTATATCTACAACAAGAATAAATGGCATATGTTATTCAAATGTCATACAATTGACATATCAACAACAAGAAATAGTTTTAAATTAGAGGACTAAAATCACTATTTTGAAACATTTTCCATTTTAAAATGAATAGAAAGTAGTCACACACACATTATCGTGGAATAATTAAATCAAGAACAATTTGACACGGTAGGGTAGACAAACATTAGAATAGTTTCTCACATGAGAAACTAATTTTGGGATAGTGGCTAGAGATGTATCTAGATTTTCTAGGAACCGTCCAGGTTGAGCACAAGGAAGAACGAAACCAAAATAAAGCACATAAAAGTTAGTATAATTCTACAATGAGAAGAAATAATGCAAGAACAACGAATATAGTGGGAAACTCAACCTACATAAGGAGAGATGAGATCTTACCCAAGAAAGAATCTAAAGCCGTTGCTTCTATGAGGTGGTGAAGAATAATGTGCAATTGTAGGGGTAGCAGTTCAACTAACATTGCCCCTAATTTATAGAAGCACGAGGACCCCATGTGGAAGCTAGGATTTCTTTATTGCCTCTTCCTTAAAAAGATACACAACTATAGTAAAAGTGATGATGGAGAAGGAGATTAAACCAATGGACAGTAGCCCTTACCTTTCCATTCCACGCCTAATAGTAGTTTTTCCGCTTGTGATGCAACTACTAGTCATAGAGTCGATGAGTGAAGTCAGGGCTAGGGTCACATCTCACCATTGGGACAAACCACACTAGTTCTACTATTTCTTGTGCAGCTAGCAGCACAGTTTCTTCCGCATATAGCCATAGCAGACAGTCCTTGCTATTGGCTATTGTTTTCCTCATGTAGGAATGAGGGATTTTTTCTAGGTAGAGAAAGGGTATCTGGTTTGGTTTGCACATGGATAGAGATATTGAGTAAAGTCAGTGTTGATAGGAGTAAAGTCGAAACTTGGATTTGCAATCCTACTCGGGCCAGACCGAGTTGGTCTAGTTTTGGGAATAACAGAATCTCAAAATGGGTTCAATTTGGGATAACCAATCAAACATTATTCCTAGCCAACCTGGACCAGATTAGGCTGAGTTGGCACAAAATGACAGCAACAAATCATACTGGGTCACAAACCAAATAAAGGGTTGAATGTAGTATGACGGGTGTGTATGCCAAGTTTTCATTCTTATGTTATTGTTACACGCTAGCAGAAGCAAGTTAGGCACACTAACATTGAGAATAGATTTTGAATGAGGAGGACATCCATTCATTACATCAATGCCTGAGTGCATCCCATAATAAGTTGTGTTGATCTTAAGACATTGCAAGATTCAATTCAATTTCCTAATTTCAACATATAGGAGAGGAGACTGTGACTTCCCATTATTTTTTTTAATCTAATTTTTGATGGGTAGTAGGGTACTGGTAGGACCAAGATATACTCATATTTGTATCTGCATAAAAGTTTTTGGATACATATAATATAGTTACACTCACTGAAATTTGTTGTCCTGTCTTAAATGGGTTGTGTAATGCATGAAGCGGCTAAAGTTATGTAAACTTGGATATATAACCTTCAAAATAAATATTTAGTATGATTTCACCTTCTCCAAATACAAGACTAGTTGTAAACATAATTTTGTTTAGTAATAATTTATGTTTCCATGGTGTATATGAAAAACTATAAATATTAACCCAAAATATGTTTTTAATAAACAAGTTCTACCTATTTATTGGTATATTATTTATTTTTAGTAATGTACCATATTCCTAGTATTTTATTATAAAAAAAGATGTGCAAATCATTGTCTAGAGTATAGACACATGTGTGGAATCAAATAAAAATAAAAGTTAATCAAGCAATGATAAGGGTCATTGGGGTTTTTAAATGTCAAAATTAGCAAATTTTCTAGAGGGCCAACCTTTTACTGGTGGGTAAACTGATGAAGCTGGTAAGGTAAGACTTCTACCAATGTATAATCCTTATAAGACAAGTAAGGGTACTAGTGACATAGATAGAATAATTCTTATATTTATATTTTGTATGTTTGAGGTGGGTAAATGAGTAATACCCTACCTATTTATAACCTTACCCCAAAGACAAGTCCTCTAGTCATACATGGATGTCTGGTTATCATGAATTTCTTTCTCAAGAACCTACTGGACATGGCAGACTGGCAAGGAGGCAAAGAAAATTGTCATCAAGAATTTATGTTGTGGTTCAAGAATTTTTTTGAGAAATTCATTAAGATTTCATGCTATAAAAATAGAGACAAAGTCAAGTAAAATAGCTACAAATTTAATGGCATACTTTAGTGAGGAATTTTTTGTAATATATTATTTTTTTGTCATATTTTGTAATATGTGAAGTATAAAGATATAATTTCTATATAGCTTTGTTTTATATCTTGTAATATGTAAAATACAATGCTACAATTTCTAAGATTATGTAACATCATACATTTTAACAAGTTCACACCAAGTTAATATAAATTTATGACAACTCTAAGGAACTAGATAATATTAATATTAAATAGATTATTATGCTTTATAGATATTTAGAAAAACTCTTGCAAAAATGGCACTGGAAGCACATGATATCTATATATTCATAGTTCAAAAACATGATCAATGTAGAAAAGGCAAAGAGGTTGTGTCATACAATGGATTATTATAAAATTGTGCTCCTAGTTAATTACAACTAAGTTTTTCATACTATTCAATGAATTACTACGCTACTTGTCTAGTTGTTGACTCATATTGTTTGCATATGAATACCTTTATATGTTTTATTCAGTCGAATATAATTCTTTTGTGTGAATGAAATCAAGTGACACCCAGCCTTGTCAACACCAATACTAACCCTAAAACTTAAGTTTACATCTTTATGAAGTATTTAGTTTTGAATGTGGGCTATGCTATAGATGGTTTACGTGTAACTATTCTTTAAAAAAACAATTATTTAAATATTAACTATTTATATGAAACAAAATAGTTTGTTTCATTGAGATTCTTTGATTCTCAAAAAAGAAGATCAAGAAATGTGTTGCACATAATTGCATCAGTTCATGATCAAAACCAAATTGGTCAAGAAAAATATTGAGAGTTTGCATCTACAACAATTAAACATGACCTCATGTAACCAATTTGATGGTTTTTATTGTGATTTGAAAACAATTTTATGTGAAAGTTAATATATCTCATGTCATGTATTATCAAAAAAAGGCTTACCTTATTAATAGTGTATACAAGAAGTTGTTAGCATGCCTGTCAAATACGAGTCTGGACAAGACTTATATACAAATACTAAGAAAATGGTTTTCTTTAGTCATACAAAAAGTTTCACTAGTAACCCAATTATTCAACTCATAGATCATTTGGGAGTTAGAATACTGAATTCATTCATAATCAAAGAAATTCATTTTATTTCCTAATATGGTTCTTCAATTGCACACCTAACAACAATAATTGCTTTGCATTTGTAGTTGCCTAAACCAAACACGGGGCAAGTTCTAGTCAAGAGAAAAGTGTAAATGTGTACATAAAGAGAATGAAATAGTGGGTGTTGGATTCTATCTTTTTTTATTGGAATAAAAGGTTTATCAAAAAATACAATTACATTTTCCCAGAATAAAGATTCTTTAGGCGTACGGGTGCTATATATAAATAACATACATAAGATATTCTAATTGAATACAAATATATGTTTTTTATGACCAAGAGAAGCCACCCCAGGAAAGCCTGGAACGGTAATCTCTCGAGGCATGAGAGAGTGTGGTCTGGTCACCCCCCTCCCGTGACAAATTAGGATGGAGTGCCTTTCGCAAAGTGCCTTAGGTGAGTTTCGAACCCGGGTCCTTCATTGAGACTTATCAAGTCGGAACTACCCAAGCTACTCTGGCCAGACAATACAAATATATGCTATTAACATCGAGATAATAATTGGTTCATGTACCACTCCCATTGTAGCACATAATATAACTAAGTTCAATGGAAAAGTAGATTAGTAGAAAACATCTAAAATCAAGTACTTGTTGGTATCTATGCCTAGAGAGCCAATCATGTAATGATTGTAATGGCCTAACTTGTAAAAATGATTTGATTATTAATAAAAGGCAAGCTTCCAATTCATTTTGTTTAATTCGTTTATGAGATAATGATGTAACATTATAAATGTCTAGAGAATTATATTATTCAGTGGTGTATGTCTTCAAGTATTAGTATTGTAGAAATGAGATCGTACAGATGTTAAGAGTACATATACATATTCTCATTATGTCCATGATCGATTGTTATTGTGGACGGATGATAGACAACAATAACACATAAGATTAGAGTGTGAGTTGGTTGATGATTGAATCTCATTAGTCATGATATGGCACTACCAAACCAATCAGACAGACACATGTTATAGAACAGTGTATCAATCAGATTTGTCGTGAGACTGACACATGGAAGCAATCATCATGGAAGTCATAGTCATCTCTCACAATGATGGTGGTGGTTGTGGTTCTTAGATCGGAAATCATTGCACTCATCAAATGTCATTGGGTACACTTTGACAACATCAAATGTAGTCCTAAAACATGGGTTGTTACAAATGTGATGATTGGGTGACTTTGACACATAGGGATAGACAATGAATGATAGAAATAGGATTTGTCCCTCCTACATGAGTTTGTTGTTCTAGGCCTCTTGATTAGCGAGGCTGAGAAATGCATGGTCATGCACATGTGAGTCAATATGTGAATATTGAGCTTACATATATCTTAGACAATCTTCTCTTGGTTCAAGAAACAAGATTGAATGATTAAGAGGATGACTGCTCTATACTTTGAGTTCAATCTGAACATCAGTGACAAAGGAACTATACAAACACTTCAACACCATACATAGATTGTATGTTGAAGTTGTCCTCTAACTTTTCATTTACTTGGACAACATTGATGTGCGATTGGGAACCGCTCATTACTTATGATGTCATGAGTTGTTATGGGTATACAGTGCCAACGTAATATGGGACCTATAGGGTCACACACATATGTCTCAACCTAGAAGAGAAGTTTGATCTTGAATAACATATGAATTAATTGCTAAAACATTTAGGTAATTGATTCACACAACAAGCCTCCTGACTACACTACCAAATGCCCGTCTCATGGCATGAGACAGCCGTCTGGAGTGCTAAATGGCCATCTCAAGGATTGAGGTGGGCGTTTGGAGTATCAGACGGAATCGATTTGAAATTAGCTATGAATTGAATCGGTTGGCTCGACTAGGCTCAAGACGGCCGTCTCGCATGGATGAGATGGACCAGTTTGGTCAAGGGAAGGTTCTAGATATTTCCAAGTTTGTTTTGGCTGCACATTACTCGTTGTGCAAGGAATTAATATGTAATATTAATTGGAAATGAATTGTCGATTTTGTATGTAATTGGGAAACTACAAAATGGTCATCTCGCAGTACAAGATGACTATCTCGCATGCCAGATGACCATCTTGTGTGCCAGACAGATGTTTCAGTGATTACAGGTTGTGAAAATTAAAAAACTTCTAGTTCCTTCCACTCTGGTACAGATTGGGAACTCTGGCCCAAACCCTACCTATAAATAAAGGGGTATTGGGGGCTTCCTAGAACACAACACAAAAAATTGAGAATCAATTTCTCTGATAATTGTTGTCCTCTCTGGTTGTGGTAACCACAAGAATTTAGGTAAGTCCTACCCAATGAGGGAGGGATAGCCAAGGGAGAGAAACAACTAAGATCATTGTTGTGGAGAGAAAGTTGGTAACTAGTACGCCAACAGAATGAACATTTCTTTCCTTTCCATTCTAGAAGGAAGACATGAGTTCTAGGCAGTTCATGTTGAATTATCTAGAGGCGGGAGGTCGTTGTATTCCTCGAAGGAGGACATCGTCAACCAGCAGTCTGTGATGAGTGGAGCTTCTACAGAAGACAATGCTCGAGTCTATTGTCCATGGAGGAGCAATCATACGAGTCCCAATGCAACTAGGAGTCAGAGTTGTGCAACTACAATGATGAGGGTAGTTTTTGGACTTGCTCTACGACCAAGTATATCCTCAAAATTGTCTTTCCTGACTTATAGTAATTGACATGATTCGTTGGTCATGGGAATATGGTAGATAAAATTTTGTTTTCACTTCCTTCTCTGTAGCCATATTTTCCTACAGTACGAAATAGGATGATTCATAGATGTGGGTATTTCATTCTCAAGTAAGTCCATTTTATTTACAAAAAAAAATAAAATACATTACGAATAGATTAAAAAGGAGAATCATATAATACCATTGCCAAATACCACAACTGAAAGACAATCTTGTAAAATTCATATTCATTTTTCAACAAAGGAAGAGTCTATTTGCATGATTATCTTAATGTTTGTATGGTATGCTCAGAGAGCCAATCATATAATGATTTCCATGGCATATAATAGAAGGATTTGATTAATTATAATAAAGGTAGTCTTCTAATTCATTTTGTCTCACTCAGTTATGACATAATGTGGAAACATAATGAATGTATAAAGAATGATAATACTCAATGGCGTATGTCTTCAAGTACCTGAATTGAATAATGGGATCATACATATGCTAAGAGTAAGTACAATATTAATATGTTCCTAGTCATATATTACTATGGAAGGAAGATAGACAATAGTAACACACAAGACTGGAGTGTGGGTTGGTTGATGCCAGAATCTCATTAGTCATGAAATGTGATATCAAACCAAGAGCACATATACTTATTAGAGAATAGTGTATCGGGCATACTCACATTATGAGTGACACATGGGAACCGTACTTGATGTTCATAGTCATATCTCATAGTGAAGGTGGTGATTGTGGTTCTTAGACCTGAAACCACTACACTCGTCACATTTCCTTCTGTATATTTTGACATCATCCAACGTAACCTTGAATAATGATTGCCATAAAGGTGATTAATGGGTAGCTGTGACACATGGGGACTATCTATGAGTGATGTAGATGGGATTTGTCCCTCCTACTAGAGTTTGATATGATGGCCACATGATAAGCGGGACTAAGAAATGCATGTGTATGAACATGTGATAACCTCCTATTTTAGTCGATTATCTTAGTCTTTTTCTTTAATTTTCCATACTCTTTTTACGTTTAAACTACACATAATCCCAATTTTACCCTTTTTTTGTAAATACACCATCAGACTAACTTTTTCCTTTTATATATGCAGAAAAAGCACAAAAAAATCATAAAAGAATAACTCAGCCTCAAGACCGAGTGGATTCAAACGGTCCCAAGACCGCTTGAAGCCAACCGGTCCCGAGACCGCATGGAGTCAAACGGTCCCAAGACCGCATGAAGCCAACCGGTCCTGAGACAGCATGGATTCAAACGGTCCCAAGACCGCATGAAGCCAACCGGTCCTGAGACCACATGGAGTCAAACGGTCCCAAGACCGCATGAAGCCAACCGGTCCCGAGACCGTATGGAGTCAAACGGTCCCAAGACCGCATGAATCCAACCGGTCCCGAGACCGCATGGAGTTCAAACGGTCCCAAGACCGCATGAAGCCAACCGGTCCCGAGACCGCATGGAGTTCAAACGGTCTCAAGACCGCATGAAGCCAACCGGTCCCGAGACCACATGGAGTCAAACGGTCCCAAGACTGCATGAAGCCAACCGGTCCCGAGACCGCATGAAGTTCAAACGGTCTCAAGACCGCATGAAGCCAACCGGTCCCGAGACCGCATGGAGCTCAAACGGTCTCAAGACCGCATGAAGCCAAACGGTCCCGAGAGCGCATGGAGTTCATACGGTCTCAAGACCGTTTGAAGCCAAACGGTCTCACAGTCCAAACGGTCTTGAGGCCCCAAACGGTCTTGAGGTCCAAACTGTCTCCAAACCGTTTGGACTTCACTCAAGGCCTATAAATAAGACCCCAAGCGTCCTCCAAAGAGACATCTCAGACGTCCAAAGGCTGCCCCAATCGTTCCAGAGCTCCTGCCACTTCCATCCTCCGCCCTGGGGTTGTCGGTCTGAGGTCCATACTCCATCCTGAAGCTGCTTTCTCCATCTTCGTCAAGAAGATGGGAAGGGGAGAACTCCTCATCGTGCAACCTACGAAGACTGGTGGATCGTTGCTCTCTCTCTCCAAGGGGTTGACCTTCTTCCATCCTTTGTGGGGATGATGCTCTCTCTCTCTCTCTTCTCGCCTCCTTCTTGGTCTTAGTCATGAGGGAGTAGTCTTCTTCACTAGGGTGCGGGGAGTAGCCCCGCTACCCATACTTTCATATCATGTAAAATGTAATCCTTAGGTTGTAATGTAGAGTTCTTATCTTTGTCGGTTCAACATCAAACGATTAATGAATACTTGTTGCTTGATCTCCAACTTGTGTTATCTTTTATCTTTTAGTATGAATTGTCTACGTTTGTACTGTTAGATTCGAAACTCATTTGCATGTTGGTTCTTGATGCATGTATCCACCATGTATCTGTTTCGGTATCTAGAGGTGTATCTCAAGAAGTGGAGTAAACTCACTATCATCCGTTGCATTTTCATACTATGAAATGGAATCAGTTGACGTATGGAAGTGCAACCTTGGTAAGTCGACGAACACACTTTGCGAGGGGAACGATGTAAAGTAATGTGACCATTTGATCGGGAATGGCTGGCGTTGCAACATTCCCGCACTTCTCGTAGCTAGGTTATCCGAAAGGAGACTAGGTCTACAAGGATACTAACTGACCGAACTCTTTTTGCAGGTTAAGTTTTGCTTTGCATGCGTTGATCGATGTGTAGTGGCGGTGAAAAACCGATCACACCCTAGTGATCTTTATCATAGTTTAACTCTTAGATTTACTTGCTTTCTTTACTTTCCATGTTCTTAGTTGAAAACCATCAAAATCCAACTTTCGATATAAGTGCCAACTAGTAAGTAGCTAAGTGAAGTTCTGTACATTTTTCATCTTGTTGCTTGCAACAAGACCGTTGTCTTTTGGGTTCGATCCTAAATCTGTACTATGATAAGGCTTCCATACTCTTATGGGGTTGAAGTGTTTATCTAGGCACCAGTTCTAGGTAAACCTAGAGAGAACATCAACTCCCTAGGGTTTTTGGTGCATCTTTGGGACTCCCATTGGAAGAGTGATCTTTTAATGTAAGTCCTAGCTCCATCAAAAAAATGGCGCCGTTGCCGGGGACAACGGAACGTTGTTATTTCACTTAGTACCTTTCTAGTTGGTTAGGTTTTTACACTTTCTTTTTGAATCATAACTCTATATCCTCTTGAAACTTTCATATTTTCACTATTATCTAAAGGAGTTCTCTTTTCTCTACTCAGGTAGAACACGTGCATGCAATCACCGCATAGTCGCGGATTCTCCCCTGATCTGGAGTTCGACTCTGAGGTAGAGAGAAGTTTCCACCGCCGAATCCGTCTCAATCGCCAACGCGCTAGACAAATGGCTGACGAACAACATCAAGCTGCTTTGGTGATGGAGAGAGTAAATGCTGCCATCGCCGCACAACGAGCACAACTTATCGCAGACACCCGTGCCCAAATACAAGAGGAAATACGAGCAGAAGAGCAAGCCCACATATGAGCGGAAACCGAGGCGGCAACCCAAGCTACTCAGCTCGAGTTACGAAACAAGCAACTAAGGGACTATGCTGTCCCGAAGAACTACAAGGATAACCACCCGGTCCGGCCTCCGATCATCAACATCCCAAACTTTGAGATCTGGACCCAGTGGATCCAGATTATGCAAGGAATCTCCTTCTCTGGAGGTTCAGGAGATGATTGCATGGACCATTTGAAAAGGTTTAAGGCATTATGCCGCCTGGTCCCGCAAGCTGTATCGCTTTCGATGCGATAATGCTCCACCTGTTCCATTTCACCTTATCTGGAAGGGCCTTGAGTTGGTACAACTCATTGGACAAAGAACCCATAATAACCACTTGGGCCCCTCTAGAGGAAAAGTTCTTGGAGAAGTTCTTTCCACCCTTGCTGACCTATGAAATCAGAGGGCAAATCAATCATTTCTCCCAGCTACCTGGAGAAACCCTCGCTGAGGCATGGGAAAGATTTAAGGAACTTCTGCGCAAATGCCCCCATCATGGAATTTCACAGAATCAACTGATAGACACTTTTTACCGGGGAGTAAGCGATGATATTAAACAATTCCTAGATTCCTCGTCTGGAGGAAATTTCATGAGGAAGAACTATGCGGACGCTTGGAAGATTGTTACTTTAGGAGCTAAAAACCAGTCCAACTGGGGACGGTCAGTTGGAAAAGGTGTTCTTAAAGTTTTCAAAGCTGAGGAATCCATAGAAATGAAGTCAATAGACGAGGCCTTGAAAACAATTGTTCATAAACAGCAAGCCCTCGAGACAACTCTAGGGGAAATGGATAAGAAGAAAACTCTACTGGTTCATCAAGTCAAAGCCGTCATAGGATCCTGTGAGGCTTGTCATGCTTCGGACCATCTGACTCTCTCCTTCGGAATGTTGTACAATGCGATGATGGATCTGCATCCACTACCACAACCATATGAGTCTGTTACTAATCAAGCTGAAGATCAGATTCTGGAGCAAGTCAACTCCATCCACACTATTCCCGGACAAGTTTACTATAATCCCAGCCAACCAAGGAACCATCCTGGGTTTCAGTACAAGAATCCTTCTGGAACTGCGAATCCGCAACATCAGATACAAGGGGGATCTGATAGTAGGCCGCCTCCTGGGTTCTCAAAAAATTTTAACCAAAATCAAGGGAACCCAAGGAACAATTTCCCTAGGGCTAACTACCCTAGAAACCAATCAGCCTACTATCACTACACTCATCCCCCGCTTCATCCACAGTTGCATACTCAGCAGCTTCAACAACAAAATCTTCAGAAAAATGCTACTGCACAGCCGGAAGATGAGATATCTTTGATAAGACAGATGCTACAATCTCAACAAACCATGCTGGCTAACCAACAAGCCCAACAGAAGGAAGTTGAAGCCCAGCTTGCCCAGATTGCTACACAGTTAAAACCTCCGGCAGGCACTTTTGCTGGGAAGCCCGAGTCAAACCCTAAACAAGGGCCGAATAGACATTAACAATCAAATACTATGCCAACAGCATGACAATGTTACAACTTCGTCGAGCCAGTGACGTAAAACCAAGGCGCTACTTGGGAGGCAACCCAAGATTTCTACTTTTTCCTTTATGTTCTGCTCTTTTATTTTCCTTAGTTTTATCTTATGAAAATACAACAAAAAAAATCTACATAACTAAAACTATCAAAAAAAAATAATAAAAAACAAACAACATAAAAATATACAAATCAAAAAACAAACATAAAAATATAAAATCTTTTATGCCTTTGTCCTTCCAAGCGGTCCTGAAACCGTTTGGACTCACCGTTTGGAGCCAAACGGTCTCCAAACCGTTTGGAGCCAAACGGTCCTGAAACCGTTTGGACTCCAAACGGTCTCCAAACCGTTTGGAACCAAACGGTTCTGAAGCTGTTTGGACTCCAAACGGTCCCCAAACTGTTTGGAACCAAACGGTCCTCAAAACCGTTTGGAACCAAACGGTCTTGAAACCGTTTGGGACCAAACGGTCTTGAAACTGCTTGGAATACAAAGGGTCGCTAACCGTTCCCTATAAATATAAACCCTACCCCTTCGTCTTTCTCTCTTCGAACTTTCGAACTCTCTGGAGCGTTTGTGCGAAGAACTGTTCTTTTGCTTCTGCTTCCTGTGCTCCCGCGCTATCACTCTCCCGTTCACCAACCACCTGCAAGGTAGTCCGGCGACCACAACGCACGTTGCCCCTCTTCCCTACCGCCTTCGTCGCCGTTCCTGAGCTTTCACCATCTGTTCCACCATCTCCGCCTTCTCCGCCGACGGTTTTAACGACCATCCGCACGTCACCATCATTCTCACGACGCCACCGATTCTATCTTCCACCATCTTCACCGCAGTCATCACCTTCGATTCGGACCACTATCGTCTTCGACGATTTCTTCACCATTGTCTGCATCACCGTCGTCATCGCCGTCTTCACCGCTGCCATTTTCATCACATCACTGGTTTCACCGCCGTTTTCATCGCCGGCACACCCTCCACCTCCGTGCCGGTTCACCTTCGTCTTCACCTGTGCCGGCAACCCTGCGGCTTTTCGTTTTCCAAACGGTCCTCAAACCATTTGAAACCAAACGGTTTTGAAACCGTTTGGGACCAAACGGTCCTCAAACCGTTTGGAACCAAACACTTTTGAAACCGTTTGGGACCAAATGGTCTTGAAACCATTTGGAACCAAATGGTCCTCAAACCGTTTGGAACCAAACAGTCCTCAAACCGTTTGGAACCAAACGGTCTTGAAACCATTTGGAACCAAACGGTCTTGAAACCGTTTGGAACCAAACGGTTCTTAAACCGTCTGGACCAAACGGTCTCGAAACCGTTTGGTCTCCCACGCCCATTAACCTTTCACAAAAATACAAAAAGACATAAACTACAAATAAAATCCAATTTGTTTCTAAATCTTTTTGCTCTAACTCATAAATTCCTATTTTTCAGATATGGCATCACCACCAAGCAAAGCCATCAGGTTCAAAGGTCCTGAAATCTGGATGAAAGAGGAAATGCTGGAAGAACAAGCTAGGCTTCAAAAGATAAGAGCAGACTTCAACAGGACTGGGAAGGCACCCCCAAACGTCAAGATGATGGAAGTCCAGTGCGAACTTGATCGCCTAGAGAGGATCCTATCTGAGCCCCCTGAGGAGGAAACTGTCATCTCCTCTTCTGATGAAGATTCGGAGTACAATCCTAACTCCGAAGAGGAGTCACATGTCAAAGAGAAAAAGGGGAAGCGCAAGGTCCCGGAGACTGCATCTGGGCAACCCTCCAAAAAGTGGGCAAGGAAACAAGTCCGAACCGCTTCCACCATGGACCAACCCCTCGCCAAACCTTCCATTCTTGCTGCTACCACCACCATCCCTGCAGCTACCATCACTACTACTACCACCACTATCACCACCATTCCCACCACCACCATTCCTACAACTATACCCGCCACTACCACTACTTTCATTCCCATCACCACCACAATACCACCACCAGAAAACCTCTTCATCCAAACCACCATCTCCACCGACAAAACCCTAAAACCCACCAAGTATGTCTGCTCCAGCATACTGCTCAAGATGGGAATACATGATCGTATCTTCAACGTACTAGAAAAAGCCAACCTCACCAGGTTGTGTCTAGTACCTGAAGTATCTTACTATGAACCCACCGCAGAATTTTTCTCCTTTCTGACCAAGGAGCCCGTCGACATCACGGATAAGTCTCGGGACGGGGGTGACAGAAGGCTTGTCACCCAAATTTTTGGCAGCAAGGTCATCATAACAGAGAATATGCTGAACTCTATCTTTATCGACGACTAGGAGCAGCTGCAAAAGGCTAAAACAGTGGGCACCGATCATCCAGTATTCAACAGACACACATTCTGGAAATCCTTAACCGGGATCCTCACTTATGACGCAAAGACGTGCAAGGCGTCAAACATTCAGTCTGGATTTGTGCGCACTCTGCACAAAATCCTCTCCGGCGCACTTTTCCCCAGGACAGAAGGAGGGAACATTATAATATCATATCTTTTTGTTCTCTGGTCTATCCTCAACGAAAGGCTAGTCAACATAGGACGACTTATGATCCAGAAATTATCTGCCTCTAGCCTGGGGAAAGAAATATGTACGGGGGGTCATGTCACATCTATCATCAAATATCTTAAGATGGACAAACCTTTACCCCGATGCACGCAACTGAAGGGCGACATCCTTACCAACGAGCAAACTCTGAAGAACTCATTCATAATTAAAGAAAAGGATGGGAAATTACATTATGTATTCTGCCCTATGGTCAAATCATCAAGGACTCTCCTCCCGCTCCCGAAGTTAGCAAACTAGGACACAACACAGCTCCTCTTCTCTAACGAGGAGCTTACTCAACTTCTAGCTTCGGTCAAAATACTCAAAAGGAAAGCAACAGCGGGACAAACGGAGATGAGCATCACTGCCCCAACAACTCAAACAACTAAGATGCTTGTCAAACGGCCTTCCAGGAGGTAGCTGCAGGCCCAACAGCTGTCGGGGACACCAACATCTCGGCCAAACCTAGAAGCCGAGCCCCTCTAGGAGGAAAATTTAACCACCTCCTCCATCAACTCTTTTATCCAGAGCTTCCATGAGCAGCTAACCGCCGCCACCACTCCACCTTCCACTACTTCACCCATTTTTACTTCGGGCTTCCCTTTCTCCATCCCTATGCCCGACTTCACCACTTTTCCATTCACTTCCGCAGTTTCCACCCCATCAATCTCACTACCACCACTTTCGCCTCAAATACCACCACTTTTCACATCCGCCACCACCCCGACACCGCTGGTGACTACATCCACAGTTACTACACAGCTCGGGGCATCATCAGTGTCTCTTCCGCAAGACACTAACACCATTCCACGCAGACCCCAGTCATCTCACCCTTCCGCTCCTGGGGTCCCTTTTACTAACATCGGTGAGGAATTCGACCGTCAATTTGACGATGTCCGAAACCTCCTCACCGATCCTTCTAACATATTAAATTCTTTTTTTTCTTGTGTATAGGATGCCAAAGTATACAACTTCTGTAGCACCGAGCTACCAGCAGGCACAATAAATTTTGTAGGAGAAGCAGCAGGAGAAGCCAGGTGTATACCCTTCCGGCTGCTTAAATTAATCTGGGATGCACGCCCATCTCTTCGCCAGGACTGGAGCCAACCATGGTTCAAAATCATAAACCCTCCAGTCCAAGCCACCGAGGGATCTGGGGATAGCGCTTTCTGCACCATCCGTCACATTCAAGCGCTGAACCAGGAAATCTCATTCAACGACTTGGTAGTTGAAGACTTTCATTCCTTACGTGGACGTTATGCCATGGAGCTCATCTGTGATAGACGATTCTTCAACGACCCAACTATGTCACCAGATGATGTTCCTCGCTACCTTTTCTCAGCTGTCCAGCGACGACAACGGTGACCTTTCCAACAAGTTTTGAAGGAGTCAGAGTAGACCAAGTCACCAGAGCAAGATAAAAGCAAGAGCGATCCTGTATACACCATTGACCCAACCTTTCCTGATTTTGATCACGATGCTTGCAAGGGTCTTAACGACCTCGAATTGTGTATCATTATGGCACGACTCTCTGCAGACAAAGATGGCCTGGTATTCATGTCTCGAGACATACTTGTGATGGCAGATTCACTGCGAGAGACTCTACAGGATAAGGGATCACTCTCTGTAAGCCTTATGGCCGCCTACCAATTGCTGCTTGGCCAAAACAACCCAAATACATACATGGCGTCTCCATATATGAAAGATGATCTCCTAAAGCTCAAGAACTTCAGCACAACCGACGCGCTGATATCACATCTCTAGCACACAACGCTGACATTCATCATGTTACCCATCCTGTATCATGAGCATTGGATTCTCCTGGCAACAAACCTCCCAGAAGGAACAACCACAATATACAACAGTTTCGACAGCCAGTTCAATGCACGACAGCGAAACTACGTCGTGACACCAAAGACGCCAACAGAAGTGGTGACAAAGGAGTGCGCTGAGAAGTTAATCAATTTCCTGAGTCAGCATACAAAGGTGTACGACAAAGAACATTTCCATCTCCCCGCCTTCTGCCACAAATGCCCCCAGCAAATACGACAATCGAACGACTACGGCTTCCACGTCCTCTATTGGATGTACACTATCATTGTTCTCCAAAGACCATTAGAGGAAATGACTGACGTGGACTACCACGCTTTACGAGGACAGTTCGCATCCAATCTACTTCGTTCTCTGGGGGCAAATGAAGATTTACCTTAACCTGCTGCCCTTGTCCTAATGACTTCTCAACCTATTACTTTGCCACTCTGGGGACAGAGTGAGTGATAAGTTAGGGGGGGGGGTACATTAGACAAGGGTGAGGTATCATTTTCTACACCTCTCTTTTTGTTAAACACTTTCTATACTCTTAAATTCTTCTTAAACAATTCTTTTTAACTTAAATTTTCCTTTTCAAAAATAGTCACCTCAACTAACTCTAGAATCATGTTAATCCCTACAAGTAAATAGCACTTAGACATCGAATGGCGATTTATCAATTTCCATCCACTATTGATTCCATGTTTTTGCTTCAATTCTTTATCTGACTCTCCACAGGTCAAAATCAAGGCAGAAATAAGCCAAGATCTCGAGGATGAGAGGGAAATCAGGCAACTTCCAAATCAAGAAGTTCTGCAAGTGGACCACAAATCAAATAAGTGCACGTTAAAAAACTCTAAGAACAACTTTCCTCTCTTCAAAATAAAAGAGGCTTGGCCGCCCAAAATAAATTCTCAAAAATCCCAAAACCCAAGCCTGTGAGTTATTGAATAAAAGCCAGAGAGACGAATAAAATTATGAGAGTTGTTCCATGCATAAGGATCTATATAAAGAACTGACGAAGGTCTCACCCGGCCGGCACATTCCTCTACCCTCACAAAGGCAGATGTGTCGTGCTCGGTAGTGAAACCCTAAAGTTTCTAAGTATATGAAAGGCTCATAAAGGACTCGCCCGGCCGGTACATTCAGTTTCCCTCATAAAGGCAGATGTGTCATGCCCGGTAGTGAGATTCTAAAAAGCATAGACAGCCCCTCCCCCACTTGAAGGGGGAGCTACACTTCAAAGCCTTTAGCCAACCCTCATACCCTCTCTAGCTTCTAGTAGGTTTTTCAGAGAGGTATAAAGCTGATTAGAGTCAACAACATGCACAAAATAAAGGTGGTCCCAATGCAAACTTTGAGATACGGAAAGGAACCTGAGATCCAAGCAACTCTCGAAATCCGAAAGAGTCAAGGCATGCAATAAGACTTGATATGACCCCAGGGGAACTCAGGTCAAGAATTGAAGCAAGAGTATGGAAATCCTAAATAAGATCGCCTCGCCATTACATGTCTCAGCTCTATCTAACTTGAGGACAAGCTAGACTCTAAGTTAGGGGGGGTGATAACCTCCTATTTTAGTCGATTATCTTAGTCTTTTTCTTTAGTTTTCCATACTCTTTTTACGTTTAAACTACACATAATCCCAATTTTACCCTTTTTTATAAATACACCATCAGACTAACTTTTTCCTTTTATATATGCAGAAAAAGCACAAAAAAATCATAAAAGAATAACTCAGCCTCAAGACCGAGTGGATTCAAACGGTCCCAAGACCGCATGAAGCCAACCGGTCCCGAGACCACATGGAGTCAAACGGTCCCAAGACCGCATGAAGCCAACCGGTCCCAAGACCGCATGGATTCAAACGGTCCCAAGACCGCATGAAGCCAACCGGTCCCGAGACCGCATGGAGTCAAACGGTCCCAAGACCGCATGAAGCCAACCGGTCCCGAGACCGCATGGAGTCAAACGGTCCCAAGACCGCATGAAGCCAACCGGTCCCGAGACCGCATGGTGTTCAAACGGTCCCAAGACCGCATGAAGCCAACCGGTCCTGAGACCGCATGGAGTTCAAACGGTCTCAAGACCGCATGAAGCCAACCGGTCCCGAGACCGCATGGAGTCAAACGGTCCCAAGACCGCATGAAGCCAACCGGTCCCGAGACCGCATGGAGTTCAAACGGTCTCAAGACAGCATGAAGCCAACCGGTCCTGAGACCGCATGGAGCTCAAACGGTCTCAAGACCGCATGAAGCCAAACGGTCCCGAGACCGCATGGAGTTCATACGGTCTCAAGCCCGTTTGAAGCCAAACGGTCTCAAGACCGTTTGAAGCCAAACAGTCTCACGGTCCAAACGGTCTTGAGGCCCCAAACGGTCTTGAGGTCCAAACGGTCTCCAAACCGTTTGGACTTCACTCAAGGCCTATAAATAAGACCCCAAGGGTCCTCCGAAGAGACATCTCAGACGTCCAAAGGCTGCCCCAATTGTTCCAGAGCTCCTGCCACTTCCATCCTCCGCCCTGGGGCTGTCGGTCTGAGGTCCATACTCCATCCTACAGCTTCTTTCTCCTTCTTCGTCAAGAAGGTGGGAAGGGGAGACCTCCTCATCGTGCAACCTACGAAGACTGGTGGATCGTTGCTCTCTCTCTCCAAGGGGTTGACCTTCTTCCATCCTTTGTGGGGATGATGCTCTCTCTCTCTCTTCTCGCCTCCTTCTTGGTCTTAGTCATGAGGGAGTAGTCTTCTTCACTAGGGTGCGGGGAGTAGCCCCGCTACCCATACTTTCATATCATGTAAAATGTAATCCTTAGGTTGTAATGTAGAGTTCTTATCTTTGTCGGTTCAACATCAAACGATTAATGAATACTTGTTGCTTGATCTCCAACTTGTGTTATCTTTTATCTTTTAGTATGAATTGTCTACGTTTGTACTATTAGATTCGAAACTCGTTTGCATGTTGGTTCTTGATGCATGTATCCACCATGTATCTGTTTCGGTATCTAGAGGTGTATCTCAAGAAGTGGAGTAAACTCACTATCATCCGTTGCACTTTCATACTATGAAATGGAATCAGTTGACGTATGGAAGTGCAACCTTGGTAAGTCGAGGAACACACTTTGCGAGGGGAATGATTTAAAGTAATGTGACCATTTGATCGGGAATGGCTGGCGTTGCAACATTCCCGTGCTTCTCTTAGCTAGGTTATCCGAAAGGAGACTAGGTCTACAAGGATACTAACTGACCGAACTCTTTTTGCAGGTTAAGTTTTGCTTTGCATGCGTTGATCGATGTGTAGTGGCGGTGAAAAACCGATCACACCCTAGTGATCTTTATCATAGTTTAACTCTTAGATTTACTTGCTTTCTTTACTTTCCATGTTCTTAGTTTAAAACCATCAAAATCCAACTTTCGATATAAGTTCCAACTAGTAAGTAGCTAAGTGAAGTTCTATACGTTTTTCATCTTGTTGCTTGCAACAAGACCGTTGTCTTTTGGGTTCGATTCTAAATCTGTACTATGATAAGGCTTCCATACTCTTATGGGGTTGGAGTGTTTATCTAAGCACCAGTTCTAGGTAAACCTAGAGAGAACATCAACTCCCTAGGGTTTTTGGTGCATCTTTGGGACTCCCATTGGAAGAGTGATCTTTTAGTGTAAGTCCCAGCTCCATCAACATGTGAATCAATATATGATATTAAGTTCACATATATCTCAGACAATCTTCTCTAGTTCAAGAGAATGAGGATTTCATGCCTCGCGTACATTCTAGATATTAGAGACAAAGGAATTATACAATCAGTGTAACACCTTACACATATTGTTGGTGGAATTTGTTTTCCAACTATCCATTCACTTGGGTAGCACTAAAGTGCAACTAGGCATCGCTCTTTTCTTGTGATGTCATAAACTAGTTAGATATTCACTGCCAATGTGATATGGGACCTATAGGGATACATAGGAATTCATCTAGAAGAAGATTTTAATCATGAATTATGATTGGATTGATTACTCATGTGTTTAGATACTCAATTCAAGCAACAAATTAGCTGACTGGACTGCTAGTCAATCGACTCATGTGATGAGATGACTGTTTGGAGTGTTAGGTTGATTAGAAATTGAATTGGTTGAATTATGCATGAATCAAGGCACCAACTGATCGAATCACTAAGTGAACCGATTGGCTCAATTTTGGTGAGACGATCGATTTACTTACCGAACCAATCAGCTCATTCATGCCAACTGAATCTTCTGGTGATTTTCATGATTCATGAGAATAGTTGATCGTTTTACTTGTTCAATTTGATTGGTACAAGGAATTAATGTTGAGCAATAATTGGAAACAAAATTGTGAATTCATATGCGATTGGGAAACATGGTGAAATGACCAGTTCAAGTCGCAAACTGATCGGATCGCATGTGAAGACCAGTTTGGTTGTCAACCGACCAGTGTGGCTCTCACATGTTGCGAAAATTCATGAATATTCGGTCCCTTCCACTCCCACACAGATTGGGAACCAGACCCTAAACCCTGCTATAAATATAGGGGTACTATGGGCTTCCTCGAACACAACTCAATTGTCTCTGACAATTGTTGTCCTCTCTGGTTGTGGTAACTGATAGAGAACACGAGCAAGTCCTACTCACTAAAGGGAGGGAGAGCAAGTTGATGACTAGTACACCAACATGAGGGAAAACTCCTTCTGGTCTGTTCTACTAGAACAATAGGAGTTCTAGGTGGTTTGTGTGGACTTCTCTAGAGGCGAGGTGGCCTTTTCCCGTAGCTATGAGGAAAACATCAACCTATAGTTTGTGGTGAGACCATGAGCTACTGCAGACATTGTTCGAGTCTATCATTCATGGTGAAGACTAGGAGCTGCACAGACACCATCTGAGAGTAACTAGAAGATATTTGCACGTCTTCTAAAATGATTTATAATCACTGGACTTGCTCCAGGACCAGGTATGAAGTCGTTAAAACCATCCTTCCTATTACATAGTAGTTGACGTGATGTTGTTGTTATGGGAATATGGCAATAATTTTTTTTATTTCTACCGCCTGCTCTGTGCCAATATTTTTCGACACTTAACACCTTAATATTCCATAAGTAGTATGCCTAAATGGGAAATTGCTCACAGGGATTAGAGAATTCAATTATAAAATATGAGAGAGAAAATTTGGGAGACTAAAAACCTAATATATAGGAAAGATAGAACACAATTACAGACAGAAATGTTTAATAAACTATGATTATAAAATCATGGCACAAAGAGGAGTATATATTGTTCATTATAATGGAAAAAGATCCATGCCAAGGAGGCATGGAGGTGACATAGATCCTTAGGACTATTCCATAAGAAAATTAAGGGGACCCACATAGGTAGTATAGAGGCCCCAATTTTCTTAAGATATATGTATGAAAATGATAATTGGGGGCACAAAGGTGGTATAGAGACACCAATCATGTGCTATGTGAAATATTAAATGTGAAGAAAAATGTGGGACGACCCATCCTTGTACCTAGGCTTGGGACTGAGAGGTGAGCATTCTAGAAGCACCCACCTAACCATGTGAATAATTTGGGCTATGTTTTTTAGAGTAGACATCTAAACCCTAAGGTATAAATAGTGAGTTGTGTATCTGCTCATACGAGAACAATTCCATTTCTTTATGTACATGCCAACTAGTAGGGAATAATGGAAAGTTGAAAAACCTATTTAGATATTTGTTGCTATAGGTAATATGTTCTTGAGTGTGATGTGTGCGACATTATAATTAACTTATGTCGTAAAAATGAATGTGTAAGGAAGTTATGAGTACATTGTAAGATTAGCAAATACTTCAAATAATAATGTAACTAAAGTAAAGAAGAAATAGATGTCCAATAATAATCTCTAAAATGGTGTAGTTTATATATGTCTAGTTCTTAATCATGTAAGGAATAATGCTTATTTCTTATTTCTTATTTCTACTTAAATATTCAAATTAAATAAAATGAAATATTTACTTTTCATAAATGTCCATTTATATAACGATGTCTCATGATTTAAATGTTAAGTTTGACATGAATCCTTATAAATTATCTTAATCACTCACTTAGACAATGGATAAATTATTTCGAAAATTTTAGCTATGAATTGGAAATATTTTAGTTGATTGCATTCTAGACTCTAAAAATGGCATGTTTTCAATGAGAATCTTATGTAGAGATTTGTGATATAGTATTCCTATACTGAGATTATTGGTGGAGAAAACATCTCATATTGTAAAGTACTTTTGTAACAAACTAAAATTTACTTATAATGACTCTAGAAAACCTAATTCCTTGATTAGGATGATGGTGTGTTTGGATCTTTTGAATTGACCAAGCAAGGTTATAAATATGCCTTGACATGCTTGTTTGTGCCCTAATGGACATCTAATGCACATAATATGAGTAACTCACATATTAACCCTAATTATGGGTACACATGATCCTAGCTATGCCATGGGAAAATAAACCCTAATGTGATGATGAGATGATATATGGAACCTAACCCTAGACCTTGGATGTGACAATGATGGTTATCGGTTGGTAAGTAACCATGTTGGCCTAACCCAAGGATGAACTTAACGAACCCTGATATATGCATCATTGGTATTAATTATATTGTGTTAGTAACAACAGGTGTTGTAATCACATAAACAACATTATACACAAAATTGATCTGATAATATAGATCATGGCTTTAGAGGTGATTTGATCTCAATACGTGCCATACATGTCGCATCGTACATTAATATGAAACTAATGATTTGCATGTGCATAATTAGTAACTATATGTGAATAAATATAATGAATGATACATGTGGACAATAATGTGAGTAATAGATATAATATGACAACAATTATATGTTTAGTGTAAGTGGATATGAATAATGAGTTTATATATTAATATTGAATTAATTGTGATAATGAATTTAATAAATAAAATATTATTAATTTGTGTAAAATAATATCATGTAACTCTTATGGTAGTAATGTGATGATAATTGGACTCTAAATCACAAATATTGATAACTAATGTGCTGAATAATAATAAATAATGAGATAATTGAGTTAAACCCTAATCATATTAAAACTCATATAAGATAATTTTAAGATCTATATATAAGTTCATAATCGAATTCTTTGGCTCCTAATTAGCTTGGATGCAAAGTTTCAACTTAATATAATAAACTTTACTGTCTCTATTTGATTGGTGAACATAATCCTTAATTATAGAATACCAATTTAACTCGATATACATGATTAATTGATGTATATCGTCGAATTCCCCATCATGTGGTAATGTCACAGTTTCCCTAAAGTAGTTTGTGTCACTCATATTTTTATATCTGACTTCTTTGATGATCGTTGGATGGGATTCAAACGTTGGTTGGACTATCTTTTTACCCCAAATCCATCTCCTCCTGGACTCAATAGTCTGAAGACTCCTACTTCCCATGATCTCTCTTTCATCTCTCCTCCACTTTATCTTCTAGTTTGCATCATTATTTGTCACAGGACTCTGAAGTCGTTAATCCTTGATTGTCCAAGTCTTATTTACCCATATCCCAATCAACGATTGAGTTCTATTCCTCCCCTATCTCCAACCTCCGTTGGGTCTCCTCAAAAAAGCACACCTTCACACCTATAAACCCCAAAAGACTTTTCCAATCTTTTTTTAGTCACATCCATCTGCAACTATCTTACCCTACTCGACCCCATTGTTCTGGGAGAGGAGAGCTCAACAGAACACCAAAAGCCACTGCAAGTCTTGGAAATCATACCAATTCTTTCTTTGAGGTCCCAGATTGGTGTAGACACGGTCGATTTCACCCACCAAGTTGTGTATGAGTTTTCCCTCTTTTTCTCCTCTTTGTTGCAAGATGACAAATCAATCTATTTTCTTAGTTTTTTCCCTTGTTTGTCTTTATTTTACCTAGGATCTACACTATCATAATTGTAAAGAGGCGAGACCACCTCCTTACAAAAATTTAAAGAAAATACAAAACATCCACAATTTAAAAAAAATAGAGACTTTGGGATGCTTGCATAATATTCAAAGTAAATAAGCATGATTCTAGCATAGTAAAATGTCAATAGCAGCGGAAATAAAAATACTAAGCCTTCACATGGATTTCATTGTTTACTACATGATTGATTCCCAAAAGAAAATATACTAAAAATAGGATCTAGCTATAGCAACCTAGTCATCCTTTCCAAAAGCTTGAGATAAACTCCAGAGAAAAACCTCCTTCAAGCTTGTCCTTCTCCTTGCACAACACCAACACCTAGGTGGTTGGGAAAGCACCCAACAAGAGTAAAAGGAAGAAAAAGTATGTGTCACAAAACTATTCTAAAGGTGACAAGATAAATATAATAAGTAAAATAGGCTAGGTAATCATCAAAATATGAGACATCAAAAGATGAGACATCAAGAGTATGAGGCTTTAAACAAGGAAACTTGCCAATAACAAATATAATTAAAGGATTTGCATGTAAATTAATATGTCTACCTAACTAAGTAGGGTTGAGGCACCTACCGGACCTCTAACCTATAGGTGAGGGGATAACAAAATGTTCCCAGTCACCTACACAATAAGTGTGGGAGAATACAAACATTCCCCTAGGGCGATTATACACATGCCCTCTGTGGGTGGTTGTACATAAGTACCGCTACTTTAAAATTAAATAGAACATATAACTAAATTCTAGAAAAAGAGATATGGAAAGATTAATAAAATGATTTATATAACATGGCAGTGGGGTATAAGACCCAAATAAGATAATACTATGACTGGTTTTGAGGCATAAACAAATTAAATTTCAAGAATAATGGATTAGGTCAAATTAAGCCTCATTACGGAACATGGGTAATGGTATAATAAATTTCCCAACTAAAAGTGTAGATGCAGATACCTCAATCCTGCAAACCTGGAACTCACTTACAGATCCCTAATCAAGATCAGAGTCCACTTTCCCCTATTACATAATCACATACATGTATTAATGCTAAGTTCATTCAATAAAGACTCAAAACCATAATGTTACAACCCTTTTTCCACAAACCTTCGAATTTTACTCTGAAATCCAAATCACGAACTTAGTTAGGTTCTCCTAATCAAAATAACATATAGGTTTGTATATTTTCAAGATAATGACTTTTAGGCTATTTTTCTTGATTTTTAAGTAATTTAAATTACTCTACAAACACTTTTTTGCAAACATCAGAATCAAACTACTTATGGATAGATCTCATTCTCTTGATTTCAAAACACTACTTATTTCTAATTTTTTACCATAGGAATAATTTATACGATTTATTTGATAACAGCCAATCACAGCTTGCCACGTAGGCAAAGCACTCACTTAAAGAGAGCAGCGAGAGAGAGGGGGTGGGGCCCAGTCTACCACTTGGCCCAATGGGCGACGGCCAAGTAGGTGACCCGCCCTTACTGGATGTCTGCAAGACCGGAGTCAAAGCCGATCAAAGGGAAAAACAAAATAAAACGGAAAGACGTGAATACCCTCGTGCGAAAACAAAGCGAGAAGGAACCGATTGGGGGCAAAGTCGTAATTGCACATGGAGGCTTCTTCCTCCCGCAGCCCACGCGCCATGGTGGTAGCAGTGAGCTGCTTCTTGGCTATGATTTTGGGCAAAAACGCTATAGGTGACCAAAATCAAAGTTCAAATATGCGAATGAAAGCTAAAGCCGAGACCAAACTGATGATACCTTTGATTGAGCCGAAGGTGGAGAGAGCAGAGAGCTAGGGGCACCACAAGCTAGGTGACATCAGCGGCTAGTTGAGGGTCCAAATGACAATGAAACATGAAATCAATAGAAGGGTTGAGTTGCAAAGATGATGACGGATCTAGGGGTATGGGTATTTATAGACAAGGGGGCCTAGGTTAGGATTTAGCTAGGTGGGGTGAGAGAGAGTCGAAGGACCAAAGGGGATTTCTTAAAACTTTGTTAAAACTCAATAATGTTAGGATTATTAGGAATTTAATCTCACAAGGAATCTGTAGAACCAAAAATCACCAAATTTGGTTAATCGTAGCTCAAGATATTCACGTTTTAATTTTGAGAGTCCTATACATCTCAGACTGAGGTAGAAGACGACTTGCTAGTCATTGGATCAATGGACCTGGGTCCACCAAGGACCACGAGCCATCCAATATCATGGATGAGAGGAGTCCTTGTGACATTTGATTTCTAGTTGTATTAGAATTCGACCAAAGTGTCATATTAATATTAAATTTTTTCTCTCTCATCTTTTGGAGGCCCAAACGATTTCCAAAATTAACCAAAATTTATGTCCTGACTGATTTTGATATGTAGAATCTAAATATGGAATTTTTTTTTCTTTTGGAAAATTTTAATAGGTTAAATAATCAAAATCTCATTTTCTCTTTCCTCCTTCATTAGTGGTGATAAGATTCCTTAAAATTTGTGAAACTTCACTCGTAAGTCTCCCTAAGTGAATTGGATATGATTTTATCATTAATTTCATAAGTTGAGATTATTTATTTATTTAATAAATAGAAGATTCCACACACTTTCTCTCTCCTATTTTTACTCATTATTCAAACATTATCCAAATTAGTTACAAATTTGCCCAAAGGCTTATTTTTATGTTTAGATTACAAATTTGGAGTTAGTTTTCTAATTTGAGGGCATTAAGTATTTTATTTCACTTTATTGGCCTAATTCCTATTTTTTTTTTATAAGGACATTAATATATGCATTTATCTTCCAATTTAGATGATACTTGACCCTTAAGTTTCTTTTAGGTTAAGAAAACAAAATTGAGTGCCAAATTATCCTTGTGGGTTTCCATTTATGATTTTTGGAACAATATATTCCTCATTATTTTCTTTTACCCATTAAATCCCATATTACCTCCAATTATTGCATTTATCACCTTCTTTATATATAATTTGGATTTTCTCTTCTTTTTCCATTTCTAAAAAGTACTAGAAAGTTCTAGGACGAAATATATTATTATTTTATTACTTAGTGGACAATTTGGGCTTCAGACCCATTATTTAAAAACTCAACTGAGGTATTTGTACATATAACCCTATATTATGAATATATGGGAAATATTTATCCAATAACCATCATAATTCCACTAAATCAATTCCAAAGACATACGGGATGAAAATGAAGGACAAATCTTATAAAAAAGAGTACAAAGAGATACATAGTGTATTCCAGTATGTTACAGCACTCCACCCCTTAAAAAGGATTTCATCCTCGATATCTCATACAAAGAGGGAAGGGTGGGTACGTAACATTTTATCTTTCAACTCCCAAGTGGTTTCTTCTAAACCATGATATCTCCACAAAACCTTCACCAACTCGATCTTCTTATTCTTTAGCTGCTTTACTCAGGAGTCAAGGATCCTGACATGTAGTTCTTCATAGGTTAGATTCTCATGAATCTCCACAGGTTCAATCGTGAGTATATGAGAAGGATCTTTCACATACTTCCTCAACATAGAGACATGAAACACATTGTGGATCTTATCATAAGCAGGAGGTAAGGCTAAGTGATATGCACAGTCTCCCACTTTATATAATATTTCAAATGGTCTAATATAGAGAGGACTTAACTTGCCTTTTACTTTAGATCTTGCAATAGAACGTATAGGCTTGATCTTCAGAAAAGCATAGTCTCCACTAAGAAGCTTACATCAGACCTCTTCTTATCAGCATACATCTTTTGTCGCTCTTGAGCAGCTTTCATCCATTTCTTTATCAATTGTACCTTGTCAAGCATCATCTACATGTCATCGGTCTTTACTAGGGACCGTTCACCAACATCATCCCAATGCAAAGGTAAATGACAAGGTCTACCACAAAAGGTGGCATACCAATACTGGATTGGTAGCTATTGTTGTAATCAAACTCTGCTAATGGTATATATCGATCCCATGCACCACCCCAATCCATCACACAAGCACGTAGAAAGTCCTCCAAAATCTGAACTATTCTCTCCGATTGACCATCAGTTTGCGGGTGGTATGCAGTACTGAAATGTAGATCAGTACCCATCTCTTCTTGAATCTGAACCCATAGGCGAGAAGTGAATTTTGGATCTCGATTAGAAACTATCACAACAGGCACACCATGCAGATGAGCTATCCACTCCACATATAACTGAGCCATCTCAGCAACTTTATATGTGTTTTTGAAAGGCAAGAAATGAGCAGATTTTGTAAGTCGATCAATCACCACCCAAACAGCATCATAACCTTTCTTGGACTTAGGGAACCCAGTAACAAAGTCCATTGTGATCTTCTCCCACTTCCAATCTGGAATTTCAAGAGGATGAATAAGACCACCGGGTCATTAATGTTCGATCTTGACTTACTAACATGTCAATCACTTTGCGACAAACAAAGCTATATCATTCTTCATGTTCTTCCACCATACACTTCGTTGTAAGTCCTTGTACATTTTTGTTGTGCTAGGATGAATAGTGTACTTGGACCCATGAGCTTCACTCAGAAACTTTTATCTCAAATCACCTACATCAGTAATCCACAACCTTTGTCTGAAGCGGACCACACCATCCACTTCGACAAAGAAGTCAGATTGTAATTTCACGGTTAAAGCCTTCATCTCTTCTAGCTCAGAATTATCTAAATGTGCAGCCATGACTTCTGAGATCTAGGTTGGTGTAATGGTCAAGCTGGCCATATGAACACACAACTTGTCTTCATCCACTGAATCGACGGACTGAGGTCTCTAGCTAGTCACATGTTCAAGGTTTTCCCACATTGAACATCTTAGAGCAGCACAAACAACATCCTTCTTACGACTCAAAGCATCGGCTACAACGTTCGCTTCACCAGGATGATAGGTGATGGTGAATTCGTAATCTTTGAGATATTCCATCCACCTATGTTGTTGCAAATTCAGATCCTTCTAAGTCAATAGATATCTCAGACTCTTGTGATCAGAAAAGACTTCAAACTTTTTCCCATAGAGATAGTGTCGCCAGATCTTCAAAGCATGAACTATGGCAATAAGCTCCAAATTATGTGTAGGCCAATTAGCTTCATTAGGTTTCAATTGTCGAGAAGCATAGGCGATCACCTTTCCATCTTGCATCAAAACACACCCTAAGCCTTGTCTGGATGCATCGGTGTAGATGACATAGGGTATGCCCTCAACAGGTAAAGCAAGCATGGGAGCATAAGTCAGGCTCTTCTTCATCTTTTGAAAACTATTCTCACATTCAGGGGTCCATGAGAACTTGACCTCCTTTCGAGTCAGCTTGGTCAAAGGCAAGGCCAACTCAGAGAAGCCTTTGATAAACCTCCGATACTAACCGGATAGACCGAGGAAACGACAAATTTCAGATGGGTTTTTTGGAGCATTCCACTTTGTCACAGCTTCTACCTTTGCAGGATCAACAACTATATGACCGGCAGAAATCAAATGACCAAGAAACATAACTTCCTTTATCCAGAACAAACACTTTGAGAATTTTGCATAGAGTTAGTTTTCTCGAAGCGTGTTGAGTACAATCTGTAGGTGCTCACGATGTTGTTCTAATGTCTCGGAATAAACCAAAATGTCATCGATAAACACCACTACAAACTTGTCAAGGTATGGGTGGAACACTCAGTTCATCAGGTCCATGAATGCAGCAAGGGCATTTGTCAAACCAAAAGGCATGACCATGAATTCATAATGCCCATAGCGAGTTCTGAACGCTGTCTTCGGGACATCATCATCCTTCACACACATCTGGTAGTAACCACTTTGCAGATCCATCTTGGAGAATATAGTGGATGACTTCAATTGATCTAATAGGTTTTCGATGTGAGGCAAAGGATAATGGCTCTTCACTGTCACCTGGTTAAGTATGCGGTAGTCCATACACATCTACATCGATCCATCCTTCTTTATCATGAATAGGACAGGAGTTCCCCATGGTGAAACACTGGGGCGGATGAAGCCCATGCTGAGAAGCTCGGTTGAGCTGGCTGAGTTGAAGAAGAAGCTCTTCAAACTTCTTCTTCAACTCAGCCAGCTCAGTAGCGGCCAAACGGTTGAGCTGCTTCGATATTGGTGAAGTTCCACGTACAAGCTTGATGGAGAATTCTACCTTGCGAGTTGGTGGCAACCCAGGTAACTCCTCGGGAAAGACGTCCAGAAAGTCCTTCACCACATCAATGTATTCTAGAGAAGGAGGTGTAGCATCGAGAACTATGGAGGTTGGGAAAGCTCTACACCCTTACGAGACAAACTTTTCAGCTTTAATGGAAGAGATGACAAATTGTCGTTCTTCTCGCTTATTACCGTTGACACACATTCTCCCCTCAATAGGATGAATCAAACTAATCTTGAATTTCTCAGAGTACAAAATTGCTTTGTACCTCTTCAATCAGTCCATTCCCAGGATGACATCAAAGGCGGTCATATTGATGAATGCATATTCATCTCTTCTTTTTACTTCATTTAGAATAATTAATTAGGACTTTTTTGTTAATTTTAGCTAATTCAAAAATAAATAGCACTTTCATCTTATTGATAGATTTTTTCTAAATTCTTATGATATATTTCTTAATTTTCAAGAATTATCTAAGTAATTAAATTGAGAAAATAAAAGATGAACATATGAGGCTTTTCAAATATTCCCGTAGTGCCTGAGATACTCATCACCAAAATAGCGATATCTTTTGCGTCTAAAGGCGGAATTTTAAGATAAAGTATGGAATAAAAATAGAATTTTATTGTCTATAAAAAATATATATTTTGCAGTAATTTTGGTGTTTATTTGGTTGCTTAATTAACCAGTGAAAGTAGCCTTACGTTTTCCCGCAGAGTCTGATTTCAGTATATACCTTTTACCAAAATTGGTATAACTCCCACATCCCAAGACGGAATTTATTGTGCAAGTATGCGTTAGAAAGATAATTCAATTATCTACAGGAAATATATATTTTCGGACCATTTCAAAAATTTTGACTGGCCCAAAAATACGCTCGAAATTACTGTTACGGGAAATTACTGCAGAAAGAATGTAAAGCAAGCAATTGTTTCCTCTATTGATTAGATCCAGAAAGTTAGCAGCCGCCGCCGGCTATTTCTTTTGCCCTAAACCTAATGTATACCCCCCTCCTTATCTTATAAAAGGAGGGGCACTTCCTCCTCATTGGGGCATTTCTTTTGCACCGGAATTCTGAGCATCTTATTTCTTGTATTCTTCTCCTAGTTCTACAATAAAGTAAATTTTCTTGAAGCATTGTTCTTTCTTATTTTGTTCTTGGCGCTTTCATTCCGCTTTAGTTCTAGATCTTCTTTTCTCCGTTCTTTAGTTCTGGAGCAAGAAATTAAGAACTTGGTTGTTTCATTGTCTCTAGCATAAGGATTAACTTCCTAATTTTGGGCTAGACTATGGTCAAAGTACTTTCTTCCTCTGTCTCCCCCTTCTCCTCAATCAGGAGTGAGTAGTTCCATATCGAGACAAGGGGAATAGCCCCTTAGCCATGGTTTGATCGAATCGGCTTTAATCGACTTCTTTAGACGGCGATTGGTTTATTTAATCGATGATCTAGCGAAGTAATTACTCGCTTAGATATAGATGTTAACTCGGATGGAAATGACCATTGAAATCTGGGTTTAAAATGATTAAACCAATTCGCATAGAGATTCTGATGTGACCGCAGATTTATCTCTTTTCGGATGACAAACTAGGAAACATGAATACCAGGACCAATGGGCACATTTGGAGTTCATCTTTTGTAGGTTTTTGTGATTCACATGACGTCGCCTATTTGTCGATTAATTGTTAATTCATTTTCTTGTCATGGCTAAGGTGGTGAAAACCCCTAAAGCCTCAATTCTCTCCCTTTGATTTCAAACATCGTTTGATTCACTTTATTTACTTATAAGTCTTTCCATTCACAAGTTTATTTGTGCTAACAATCATTTCATTTTTTCTTGTGACAGGGGCAAAATTTATTCTTGTTGGTTACAATATTATCTTGTGTTTCTTTTTTGCATTAGTGTAATGAATCAAACCCCCAACCCGACTTTTACTTTCCCTTCTAAATCTGAAAATACCAAAAACAAATAAATTAGTTTTTTAAACAATTGGCTTAAGAAGAAACAATCTTAAAAAGTTTTCCTTTGGAATTCGACCCTTTCTATACTAACCTTAACCGGAAAGTTAAAAGGTTTAAACTCTAGGATTAACAATCTTAGTGATTGGTGTGTTAAGCGACGCATATCAATTTGGCACCGTTGCCGTGGACAACGGATTTGTTTCTTCGAACCCCAAAATTTTTGAATTTTTTTTTCCTTTTTTATACCTTCCGAGTAACATTCCGGAAGTGCTACTCCTTCTGCCGAGTTTCCATTCCGGCAGTCCGTTTTTTCTGCACGTGATTAACTGCTTCATTTGTGCATGCGACGCCTGAACGTTGATTCTCAATCGTTTGATCTGGAAATAGAAAGGATTTTTCATCGTTTAAACTGTCAAAATCTAGCAAGAATGAATGAAGAAAAGTTTCCCGTAGAATCGACTAAGCTCTCATAGCTCAAAGAGAGATCATCCAAGCCGAACAAGTGGAAAGAGAAGCTACTTTACGAGCAGCCTATAGGGCTGAACAAGAAGCCATAGAAGCCAATAGGAGGAAGCCGAAAGGAAAAAACAATTAAAGGACTTTTCTGTTCCCAAAACTGCTTATGCACAACATCCGGTCATACCTCCTGCCATCATTGCTCCTCAATTTGAGATCTGAACCCAATGGATCACCATGATGCAAGCCAACCCCTTCTCAGGCAACAATGGGGAAAGTTGTCAAAATCACCTTCAAAGGTTCATTGACCTTTGCTCTTTGAACAAACTTGTAGGTGTCTCTGAAGATGCCATCTGCCTTAGATTGTTCAATTATCCCCTCTCTAGTCAAGCTAGTAGCTGGTATAACACTATGGAGAGTGAAGAACATGTCAAAACTTGGGAAGTTCTACAATGCAAGTTTCTTGAGAAATTTTACCCCCCTTCTCTCACCTACAAACTTAGGTGTCAAATAACTCACTTTTCCATGTCCCCGGGAGAGTCTTTAGGAGAATCCTGGAAGAGGTTCAAAGACTTACTTAGGAAGTGCCCCCACCATGATATCTCTCAAGCCCAACTCATAGAGATCTTCTACCGTGGTGTTGATGATGATACCAAATTCTTTCTCGATTCCTCATCTGGAGGAAATTTCATTCATCAAAGTTTGACTAGCGCATGGGAAGTGGTCAAATGGGCCTCCAAAATAAGGGCTAGAAGAGGAATTGGTGGAATCCTTAAGGTAGCCAAGGTAGAAGTTAATAATGATATCCAAAGCATAGCAGAAAGCCTCAAATTAATTGCCTTAAAACAAGATCAGTTAGAATCATCCTTGGTCACCCTTAGGGAGTCACCCCAACAACTAAAAGTCGTGGATTCTTTCTATGGTATTTGCCAAGGATACGACCATACCACCCTCCACTGTCAATATCTCTACAACATGCCCATGCAACCTGAAATAGGACAACAACCAGAAGACCTCAATTCAATCCATACCATACCAGGCCAAGGTTACTACAATCCCAACCAAACTAGAAACCATCCTGGTTTTCAATATGGGAACCCTTCAAATGCGGAAAACTCTAGCCAACTCCACACCCAACAAAGGCTTCCCTACCCTCAAGGCAACAATCGACCACCTCCTGGATTCCCATACAACAATCAAAGGAACTTTGGAAATCAAGGAAATTACCGAGGAAATCATCCAACCCGACCACCATATCAAGGACAACAATTTCAAAACTTAAACCTTCCCCCTCAAAACCTCAATCAACCACCTCCTCAACCTAATGTTCCTACCCCTACCCCCTCATCTGACAAAAGAATAGCAGCCTTGGAGCAAATCACCATTGCCCAACAAGCTCATCAAAAGGTGACTGACGCCCAGCTAGCTCATCTATTTGCCCAACAGAAACCTCTTGTCAGCCATTTTGTTGGGCAGCCTGAACCCAACCCCAGGCATATAGAACAACTTAAGGCTTTCATTACCAGATATGGCCTTACCATGGAAGGTAGTTCCCCCATCATGGATTTTGACCAAGGGGGTGATGAAGAAGATGTTGTTGTCCCTCAAGCACTGAGATCACCTCCCCCACACGAAGAGAGTCATGTATATAAGCCGTGTGTACCTTTTGCAGGTCGGCTGAAGTATACCCAATTAGACTCTAGGTTCAACAAATTCAAGGAAATTATGAGAAAGTTATGCGTCAACATCCCACTTTTGGATACTATGACTGATCTACCTGAATGGAAAAAATTCTTCAAAGCCCTTCTAAACCGTAAGCGCACTACCAAGGAATCTGAAATGGTAAAATTGGCCAAAACTACATCAAACATCATCCAAAGTAAAATGCCAAAGAAACACAAAGATCCAGGATCTTTCTGGATCACTTGTTCTATCAGTGACTCTACCAGCCATTTAGGCCTAGCCGATCTTGGAGCTAGTGTGTCCATCATCCCTTTGAGCATGTGTAGAAGGTTTGGTATAACTGATGCTAGACCAACTCTGATGTGTATTCAACTTGTAGACTCTTTCATTACCAAGCCTCTTGGTATTATTGATGATGTGCCAGTCAAGGTCGTAAATTTCTATATCCCTTGTGACTTTGTGGTACTTGATATAAAAGAAGACACTAGCTACCCTCTCATCTTTGGTCGGCCATTCCTCGCCACGGCCACGGCCCTCATCGACGTTGAGGCAGGACTTCTCACACTAAGAGTGGGAACGGAGTTCATAAATTTCCAAGCCTCTGGGGGTAACATGAAGTACACCCGCGAGGAAGAAGTCTATTTCCTTGAATGCTTGGACCAGTTCAATAAGATGCAACGACGTTTCCTTAATTCTGAACCACCACATGTGATTGAAACCCGAATTTCTCTGGTGGACAATCAAGTTGCTACTCAAACTGGCCCAGTCAGTCCTATAAAGATGGACATTTACCCACCCACTATTCATATTGTGGGTACACCCAACATCACCACTCAAGAAGTTCCCCTCCCACAACCCCCTCACCCATCTACAACCATACCCATTTCCTCTCCTCCCTCTCCCTTTGAGGAACCGCTCTATAATAATCATCAAACGTCTTTTGAGCCACTACTATATATCACTACCCAAACAGTGCAACCAAATGTCATGGATAGATACTCCGACTATCATCCCTTCATCCCAACCCCTATTGATTCTAGTGGACATCATATAATCGAACAACTACAATTCAGTCAAAACAATGCTTCTTATAATAATTATCCTTATACAAATGAGATTCAATATGACTGTTATCTACTATATGTCAAACCATGGGGACCTAACCATCTTGATTTCAATTTTTATCCTTGGTATACTAACGTATGCCAAGCCATTCAGGATACATTTCGAGACACACAAGCAAAGATGATGGAGTGGTTCCGAAGAAATCAACCAAGTCACTACCACAACAATGCCTCCTCCTCCGCTCCTCCAGCGCCATACTATCTTCCACCTCTGTGATCCTCTTCCCTCCATCTCGGTCTAAGAGTTTGCTCGGGACGAGCAAAGTCTTAAGTTCGGGGTGGGGATGGGTGGTACGTTCCACCCCTTTTCTTTCCCTTTTAGTATATTTTCTTTGTTTTACATATTACATGTAGTTATTTTTTCTCTTTCTTTTCATAGTACAATTGGCCCATATCTAGTCGGCCTTGATATGATCATTTGTCAAAATACTCCCCTTAATGATGTAACTGCCTTGCAACTAAAATTTTGAAACTTTCATGACTAGAAATCCTCCTGTCACTTAGGACCTCAAATAATAATCACTCCTTGGAAAAGATGGCAAGCCATAGAGGACTGATAGGATTCAAGAGTGATGCTTTCTTATCATGTACAACTTGTATAAATTTTATTGATGTTTCGCATGATTCAGTAATAGTTGAACCAATGCATGGTATTCTAAAAAAAAAGAGATGGAAAAAAAAGTTGCACGAGAACAGCCTCTTCTACTCTTCTTCCACCACTTCCAAATCTTTCCATTCATCAAAAAGAAAAAAGCCAATAGTGCCGAAAACGCTAAGTTTGGGGTGGCACCCCTTCCCCCTCTTCCACTTCTTCCATACCCACCCAACTGGGTGTATCACCAAAAATCAAAGAAAAAAATGTGGTCAATGTTACTGCATGTCCACTAAATAAAAAGGTCTCGAGTCGAATAGAGGAGAGACTGTCCTTCTTTCATACCTCCTTCACTCCAATTTTCTACCCAGGGGAAAACTACAAAAACCCCAACCATCCAAAATCAGCCCTGTTCTTGTATAAAACTTTTAAAAAAAATTGGAGTACCAAATACAAAGGTAAATTGAAAATTTGTTTTATTGCAGGTCTTGAATAAATGCAAGTTTGTGAAGTAGGAAATATAAAAGTCACTTTTCGTGAATTCAGGAAGTCAGGGTCGCTTGGCCATATTTTGGTGGAAGGAATCAAGTAGTTGTTAGGAGATAGTGAGGATGATAGGTTGAAAGTATGTCTGGAAAGTATTTCTTGATTTTAATGTATTTTTGGAACGAGCAAAGTTTAAGTTTGGGGTATTTTGATGAATGTATATTCATCTCTTATTTTTGCTTCATTTAGAATAATTAATTAGGACTTTTTTGTTAATTTTAGCTAATTAAAAAATAAATAGCACTTTCATCTTCTTGATACACTTTTTCTGAATTCTTATGATATATTTCTTAATTTTCAGGAATTATCTAAGTAATTAAATCGAGAAAATAAAAGATGAAGATATGAGGCTTTTCAAATATTATCGCAGTGCCTGAGATACTCGTCACCAAAATAGCCATATCTTTTTTTTATAAAGGCGGAATTTCAAGATAAAGTATGGAATGAAAAGAGAATTTTATTGGATACAAAAAAGACATATTTTGCGGCAATTTTGGTATTTATTTGGCTGCACAATTAACCAGTGAAAGTAGCCTTATGTTTTCCTGCAGAGTCTGATTTCAGTATATACCTTTCACCAAAATTATTATAACTCCCACATCCCAAGGTAGAATTTATTGTGCAAGTATGCGTTGGAAAGATAATTAAATTATATACAGGAAAAATATATTTTTGGACCGCTTTTGAGTTTCTGACTAGCCCAAAAATACGCTCGAAATCGCTGTTATGGGAATGTAAAAAACTCTAATGGACTTTGCCAAGGTGATCCATTGTCACCTTTTCTATTTTCTATTGCCATGGAAAGTCAAGGTGACAGAAAGAATGTAAAGCAAGCAATTGTTTCCTCTATTGATTAGATCCAGAAAGTTAGCAGTCGCCGCCGGCCATTTCTTTTACCCTAAACCTAATGTATACCCCCATCCTTCTCCTATAAAAGGAGGGGCACTTCCTCCTCATTGGGGCATCTCTTTTGCACCGGAATTCTGAGCATCTCATTTCTTGTATTCTTCTTCTAGTTCTGCAATAAAGTAAATTTTCTTGAAACATTGTTCTTTCTTATTTTGTTCTTGGTGCTTTCATTCTGCTTTAGTTCTAGATCTTCTTTTCTCCGTTGTTTAGTTCTAGATCAAGGAATTAAGAACTTGGTCGTTTCATTGTCTCTAGCATAAGGATTAACTTCCTAATTTTGGGCTAGACTATGGCCAAAGTACTTTCATCCTCCGTCTCCCTCTTCTCTTCAATCATGAGCGAGTAGTTCCATATCGAGACAAGGGGAATAGCCCCTTAGCCATGGTTTGATCGAATCGAATTTAATCGACTTCTTTAGACATAGATTGGTTTATTTAATCGATGATCTAGCAAAGTAATTACTCGCTTAGACATATATGTTAACTCGGATGGAAATGATCATGGAAATCCGGGTTTAGAACGATTAAACCAATTCGCATAGAGATTCTGATGTGACTGTGGATTTATCTCTTTTCGGATGACGAACTAGGAAACATGAGCACCAGGACCAATGGGCTCATGTGGAGTTCACCTTTTGTAGGTTTTTGTGATTCACATGTCGTCGCATATTTGTTGATTAATTGTTAATTCGTTTTCTTGTCATGGCTAAGGTGGTGAAAACCCCTAAATCCTCGATTCTCTCCCTTTGATTTCAAATATCATTTGATTCTCTTTCTTTACTTTAAGTCTTTCCATTCACAAGTTTATTTGTGCTAACAATCATTTCATTTTTCCTTGTGACAGGGGCAAAATTTATTCTTGTTGGTTACAATATTATCTTATGTTTCTTTTTTGAATTAGTGTAATCAATCAAACCCCCAACCTGACTTTTACTTTTCGTTCTAAATCTAAAAATACCAAAAACAAATAAATTAGTTTTTCAAACAATTAGCTTAAGAAGAAACAATCTTAAAAAGTTGTCCTTTGGGATTTGACCCTTTTTATACTAACCTTATCCGGAAAGTTAAAAGGTTTAAACTCTAGGATTAACAATCTTAGTGATTGGTGTGTTAAGCGACGCATATCACATATCAAGTAAGATGAAATCTGTGGGAAACATTATTCCAGATATACAACGGTCCATGGTCAGAGTTTGGAGGTACGAAGAGCAAATATTACCACTAGGGGTTTTTACGTCTAACACATGATCCATAAACTAAGATTCTATTTGTAACATAGAGGCAAACTGACAAGATATGAAGGTATTGGAGGAGCCAAAATCAAATAGTGCTTTTAAAGGATGCATATTAAGGTGCAGTTGACCTTCAATCACTTCATTGCCTTCACCTTCTTCCTTTGCATTGAGAGAAAACACTCTCCCATTTTGCCTCTCCACTGGTAGACGCCTTGAGTTTTGGTTGTTGTTGTTGTTGTTGTTCCGCGGAGGTGAGTTCTATTTTGGCTGTTGCGGTTGTTGGGCATTATTCTGCCCTTGCTGGAAATGTGGGCATTAGGGTCATATGTGCCCAACTTGGCCGCACTCATGGCAGATTGGTGGAGGACGGTTGTCTTTACAAGTAGGTGCATTATTGGCAGGGCATCTTCCAGGAGGATGGTGGCAATTGCACCTATTGCAGTGATCACGTCTGCGGTTCTCATTCTGGTTCTGATTCTTCCTTTTATTGTTGTAGCCATTAGAAGCTTGGAATCCTGGATATGACTCGATGGCTAGGGCCTTATCCACCATCTATTGAAAAGAAAGTGGAAGCTGTGGGATGAGGCTCTGGCCCACTTGATAGTTCATGCCCTCCAAGAACATGGTTTCTCTTCTATCAGCTTCAAGGTCGGTGGCGTAATGCTCTAGTAGTAGAAATTTCTAAATGTAGTCGGCCACACTCATGCTTACTTGCTTGAGGTTGTAGAACTCAGCCTCCTTCTTCCTCAGGAAAGAAGGGAAGATGTACTTCTCCCTAAAAAGATTTAGAAACTGGCCCCACTCTATAGAAGAGGTGTCCTGAGTGCGGGAAACACCATTCCACCAAATATGTGTCGATCCATCCAGCACATATGTCATGAACCAAACCTTCTGGTGAGGAGGGTATGCCATACCCTCAAAGGTCCGATCCAGAGCCAACACCTAGTCATCGACTTTGTCCACCATGTTAGGTTCACTTTCACCCTTGATGTAGGGCGGTTGCATCTTGATGAAGTCGGTGAGGGTGAACTCCCTCGGCTTGTTGGCATTAGCAGACATAGTGTTGAGTTGTCCCATCATGGTGGAGGATAGCAACTAACGCAACATTGCCAGTTCTTTCTCAGGTGTGAAGGTGGGGGTACCCGAAGTAGTACGGTTGACCACAGGAGTCACATGAGTGTTGGGGTCATTATGGGTCGACTCCTGGTTCACGTTGTCGAACAAGTCACCTCGCCTGAAAAGTAGGGTTATCATATTAGGTTCTCAAGAGTATAGAATCGTAGATGAGAAGAGAATAGAAATAGAGATGAGAAAAGAATATCTAGAATGCTATTGCCTAAAAGCATACTATTTTGGGCAATTCATATCAGCTCAGGCCAGTCCGGTATCATATGGACACGGGAGTCCTCGTAAGCCAAGCTAGTGGCACGGGGGAAAATATTGCCAGCCCCTGAAACCTTGATCCTTTCTAGACACCCTTGCTTCAACTTCATGCCCTAATATTCACCTAAAGGCTCTGATACCATGATGTAAATAGGCGAGATCACCACGTTACTAAAATTTAAAGGAAATAGAAAACAACCACAATTTTAACAAAAATAGAGACTTTGGGATGCTGATGAATGCATATTCATCTCTTATTTTTGCTTCATTTAGAATAATTAATTAGGACTTTTTTTTTAATTTTAGCTAATTCAAAATAAATAGCACTTTCATCTTCTTGATATAATTTTCCTGAATTCTTATAATATTTTTCTTAATTTTCAGGAATTATTTAAGTAATTAAATCGAGAAAATAAAAGATGAAGATATGAGACTTTTCAAATATTCCCGTAGTGCCTGAGATACTCGTCACCAAAATAGCCATATCGTTTGCGTCTAAAGTAGGAATTTCAAGATAAAGTATGAAATGAAAAGAGAATTTTATTGGCTACAAAAAAAAAATATTTTGCGGTAATTTTGGTGTTTGTTTGGCTGCACAATTAACCAGTGAAAGTAGTCTTACGTTTTCCTGCAGAGTCTGATTTCAGTATATACCTTTCACCAAAATTGGTATAACTCCCACATCCCAAGGCGGAATTTAATATGAAAGTATGAGTTGGAAAGATAATTGAATTATCTATAGGAAAAATATATTTTTGGACTGTTTGCAAATTTTAAATGGCCCAAAAATATGCTCGAAATCGTTGTTATGGGAGATTACTGCAGAAAGAATGTAAAGCAAGCAATTGTTTTCTCTATTGATTAGATTCAGAAAGTTAGCAGCCATCGCCGACCATTTCTTTTGCCCTAAACCTAATGTGTACCCCCCCTTCTCCTATAAAAGGAGGGGTACTTCCTCCTCCTTTGGGCATCTCAGGTTTTCTTGTATTAGTGCTCTGAAGCAATTTTCCTTGTATTATTCATCTAGTTCTGAAATAAAGTGGTCTTGCATTTTTGTTACATGTTACTTTTAATTCCGTCATTCCGTTGTGTTTATATCTAGTACCTTCTCCCCTCTCTTGAGAAATTGAGTAAGGTAGGAAGAGACAACCATCTTCATTATCTCTAATCGAGGATCAGTAGTCGTAAGACTCGAAGATGGCTAGATCACTTCCTTCCTCCGTCTCTCTTTGTTCCTTCTCCATGAGTGAGTAGTTCTTTATCGAGGTAAGGGGAATAATCCCTTAGCCATGGCTTTATCGACTTTTCCTTAAAAACGATTCTAGATGACTTTTGGGTTTGATAACTAATTGATCTATCAAAGTAATTAATTGATTGATCAAAAGTTAATCCGGATGGATATGAACGTGGAAGTTCATATTTAGAACAACAAATCCAATCACATAGAAGTTTTGAAACAGCCGTGGATCTTCTTCTTTTAGGATGATGAACTAAGAAGCATGAGCACCAGGACCAATGAGCTCATGTGGAGTCCATCTTTAGTGGATTTTTATTAATTCACTTGCCTTCATCGAATCTGTCGTTTTTAAAGGATTAGTTTATTTTTGCCTAGGCTAAGGTGGTGAAAACCCCTAAAGCCTTGATTCTCATCTATTGATCTAATCACCGCTTGCTTTTGCTTTCTTTAATCTATAGTCTTTTCATTCATAATAGTTTTTCTTGTGCTAACAAAAATCTTAATTTTCCTAGTGACAGGGAAAATTTACATTCTTGTTAAGTGCATTTCCATTCTTGCATTTCTTTCCTTAGTGTTAATCACCAACCCCCAAAACTCAACTTTTACTTTCTGTTCCTAATCTGAAAAATACCAAAAACAAATAATAAGTTCTTCAAACAATTGGGATAAAAATAAACAATCTTAAAAAGTTGTCCTGTGGGATCGACCCTTTCTATACTAGCCTTAATCGGAAAGTTGAAAAAGAATTAAACTCTAGGATAATTATCTTAGTGATTGTAAGTGCTAAGCAACACATTAACAATTTGGCGTCGTTGTCGGGGACAACGGATTGTTTTCTCAAACCCCCAAAAATCTTTTGAAATTTTTTATTATTATTTTTGTTCCTTCCGAGTAACATTCCGGAAGTTCTACTCCTCTTTCTGCCGAGTTTCCATTCCGGCAGTCTATTTTTTCTGCACACGAATAACTGCTTTAATTGTGCATGCGACACCCGAACGTCAATTTTCAACCGTTTGATCCGGAAATAGAAAGGACTTTTCATCGTCTAAACCGTCAAAATCTAGTGAGAATGAATGAAGAGGAAGTCGCTTGTAGGATCGACCAAGCTCTCGCAGCTCAAAGAGAGCTCATCCAAGACGAACAAGAGGAAAGAGAAGCCGCTTTGCGAGCAGCCTTTAGGGCCAAACAAACCATAGAAGCCGATAGGAGGGAAGCCGAAAGGCAAAAACAATTAAAGGACTTTTCTATTTCCAAAACTGCCTATGCGCAACATCCAGTCATACCCCCTGACATTATTGCTCCACAATTTGAGATCCGAACACAATGGATCACCATGATGCAAGCCAACCCCTTCTCAGGCAACAATGGGGAAAGTTTCCAAGATCATCTTCAAAGGTTCATTGACCTTTGCTCTTTGAACAAACTTCTGGGTGTCTCTGAAGATGCCATTCGTCTTAGGTTGTTCAAGTATTCTCTCTCCGGCCAAGCTAGTACCTGGTACAACACTATGGAGAGTGAAGAACATGTCACAACTTGGGAAGTTCTACAAAGCAAGTTTCTTGAGAAATTTTACCCCCTTCTCTCACCTACAAACTTAGGGGCCAAATTACTCACTTTTCTATGTCCCCATGAGAGTCTTTAGGAGAAGCCGGGAAGAGGTACAAAGACTTACTTAGGAAGTGCCCCCACCATGATATCTCTCAAGCCCAACTCATAGAGATCTTCTACCGTGGTGTTGATGATGATACCAAATTCTTTTTTGATTCCTCATCTAGAGGAAATTTCATTCATCAAAGTTTGACTAGCGCATGGGAAGTAGTGAAACGGGCTTCTGAAACAAGGGCTAGAAGAGGAATTGGTGGAATCCTTAAGGTAGCCAAGGCAGAAGTTAATAATTATATCCAAAGCATAGCAGAAAGCCTCAAATTAATTGCCTTAAAACAAGATCGGTTAGAGTCATCCTTGGTCACCCTTAGAGAGTCACCCCAACAACTAAAAGTCGTGGATTCTCTTTGTGGTATTTTCCAAAGATATGACCATACCACCCCCACTGCCAATATCTCTACAACATGCCCATGCAACCTGAAATAGGACAACAACCAGAAGACCTCAATTCAATCCATACCATACCAGGACAAGGTTACTACAATCCCAACCAAACTAGAAACCACCCTGGTTTTCAATATGGGAACCCTTCAGGTGCTGAGAACTCTAGCCAACTCCAAACCCAACAAAGGCTTCCCTACCCTCAAGGTAACAATCGACCACCACCTGGATTCCCATACAACAACCAAAGGAACTTTGGAACCCAAGGAAATTACCAAGGAAATCATCCAACCCGACCACCATATCAAGGACAACAATTTCAAAATTGAAACCTTCCCCCTCTAAACCTAAATCAACCACCTCCTCAACCATATGTTCCTAACCCTACCCCCTCATCTGATGAAAGAATAGCAGCCTTGGAGCAAATCACCATTGCCCAACATGCTCATCAAAAGGTGACTGACACCCAGCTAGCTCGTCTATTTGCCCAACAGAAACCTCTTGTTGGCCATTTTGTTGGGCAGCCTGAACCCAACCCCAGGCATATAGAACAACTTAAGGCTGTCACTACCAGATCTGGCCTTACCACGGAATAAGAAGGAAGTTCCCCCATCATAGATTTTGACCAAGGGGGTGATGAAGAGGTTGTTGTTGTCCCTCAAGCTCTGAGATCACCTCCCCCACAAGAAGAGAGTCATGTATATAAGTCGTGTGTACCTTTTACAGGTCAGCTGAAGTATACCCAATTAGACTCTAGGTTCAATAAATTTCAGGAAATTATGAGAAAGTTATGCGTCAACATCCCACTTTTGGACGCTATGACTGATCTTCCTGAATGGAAAAAATTCTTCAAAGCCCTTCTAAACTGTAAGCGCACTAGCGAGGAATCTGAAATGGTAAAATTGGCCAAAACTACATCTGACATCATCCAAAGTAAAACGCCAAAGAAATGCAAATATCCAGGATCTTTCCGGATCACTTGTTCTATCGGTGACTCTACCAGCCATTCAGGCCTAGTTGATCTTAGAGCTAGTGTGTCCATCATCCCTTTGAGCATGTGTAGAAGGTTTGGTCTAACTGATGCTAGACCAACTCCGATGCGTATTCAACTTGCAGACTCTTCCATTACCAAGCCTCTTGGTATTATTGATGATGTGTCAGTCAAGGTTGGAAATTTCTATATCCCTTGTGACTTTATGGTACTTGATATAAAAGAAGACACTAGCTACCCTTTCATCTTTGGTCGGCCATTCCTCGCCACGGCCAGGGCCCTCATCGACGTTGAGGCAGGACTTCTCACACTAAGAGTGGGAATGGAGTTCATAAATTTCAAGACTCTAGGGGTAACATGAAGTACACCCAGGAGGAAGAAGTCTATTTCCTTGAAGGCATGGACCAATTCAATAAAATGCAACAACGTTTCCTTAATTCTGAACTACCACATGTGATCGAAACCCGAATTTCTCTGGTGGACAATCAAGTTGCTACTCAAACTGGCCCAGTCAATCCTATCAAGATGGACATTTACCCTCCCCATATTCAGACTGTGGGTACAACCAACATCACCACTCAAGAAGTTCCCCTCCCACAACCCCCTCACCCATCTATGACCATACCCATTTCCTCTCCTCCCTCTCCCATTGAGGAACCGCTCTATGATAATCACCAAATGTCTTTTGAGCCACTACAACATATCACTACCCAAGAAGTGCAACCAAATGTTATGGATGGATACTCCGACTATCATTCCTTCATCCCAACCCCCATTGAAACTAGTGGACAACATATAATCGAACAACTACAATTCAGTCAAAACAGTGCTTCTTATAATAATTATCCTTATACAAATGAGATTCAATATGACTATTCTCCTCCATATGTCAAACCATGGAGACCTAACCATCTTGATTTCAATTTTTATCCTTGGTATACTAACGTACGCCAAGACATTCAAGATACATTTCGAGACACGCAAACAAAGATGATGGAGTGGTTCTGAGGAAATCAACCAAGTCACTACCACAACCATGCCCCCTCCTCTGCTCCTCCACCGCCATACTATCCGCCACCACCATGATCCTCTTCCCTCCATCACGGTCTAAGAGTTTGCTCGGGACGAGAAAAATTCTAAGTATGGGGTGGGGGTGGGTGGTATGTGATCCACCCCCTATCTTTTCCTTATTTGTTTTATTTTTCCTTTTCATCTTTATTTTCATTAGTTACTTTAGTTTTTGGCCCATATCTAGTCGGCCTTGATATGATCATTTGTCAAAATACTCCCCTTAATGATGTAACTGCCTTGCAACTAAAATTTTGAAACTTTCACGCCTAGAAATCCTCCTGTCACTTAGGACCTCAAATAATAATCACTCTTTGGAAAAGATGGCAAGCCGTAGAGGACTGATTGGATTCAAGAGTGATGCTTTCGTATCATGTACAACTTGTATAAATTTTCTTGATTTTTCACATGATTCGGTAATAGTTGAACCCATGCATGGTACTCTAAAAAAAAGATGAAAAAAAATGTTGCACAAGAACAGCCTCTTCTACTCTTCTTCCACCACTTCCAAATATTTACATTCATCAAAAAGAAAAAAGCCAATAGTGCTCAAAATGCTAAGTTTGGGGTGGCACCCCTTCCCCCTCTTCTACTTCTTCCATACCCACACAATTGGGTGTATCACCAAAAATCAAAGAAAAAAAATGTGGTCAATGTAACTGCATGTCCACTAAATAAAAAGGTCTCGAGTCGAATAGAGGAGAGACTTTCCTTCTTCCATACCTCCTTCACTCCAATTTTCTACCCAGGGGAAAACTACAAAAACCCCAACTATACAAAATCAGCCATGTTCTTGTGTAAAACTTTATTAAAAATTGAGTACCAAATGCAAAGGTGAAATGAAAATCTATTTTATTGCAGGTCTTGAATAAATGCAAGTTTGTGAAGTAGGAAATATAAAAGTCACTTTTTGTGAATTCAGGAAGTCAGGGTCGCTTGGCCATATTTTGGTGGAACGAATCAAGTAGTTGTTAGGAGAGTGAGGATGATAGGTTGAGAGTATGTCTAGAAAGTATTTCTTGATTTTAATGTTGCTCGGGACTAGCAAAGTTTAAGTTTGGGGTATTTTGATGAATGCATATTCATCTCTTATTTTTACTTCATTTAGAATAATTAATTAGGAACTTTTTGTTAATTTTAGCTAATTCAAAATAAATAGCACTTTCATCTTCTTGATATAATTTTCCTGAATTCTTATGATATTTTTCTTAATTTTCAGGAATTATAAAAGTAATTAAATTGAGAAAATAAAAGATGAAGATATGAGACTTTTCAAATATTCCCGCAGTGCCTGAGATACTCGTCACCAAAATAGCCATATCTTTTGCGTCTAAAGGCGGAATTTAAAGATAAAGTATGGAATGAAAATAGAATTTTATTGGATATAAAAAAATAAATTTTTATGGTAATTTTGGTGTTTATTTGGCTGTGCAATTAACCAGTGAAAGTAGTCTTACGTTTTCCCGCAGAGTCTGGTTTCAGTATATACCTTTCACCAAAATTGGTATAACTCCTACATCCCAAGGCAGAATTTATTGTGCAAGTATGCGTTGGAAAGATAATTCAATTATCTACAGGAAAATAATATTTTAGGACTGCTTTCTAATTTTTAACTGGCCCAAAAATATGTTCGAAATCGCTGTTATGGGAGATTACTGCAGAAAGAATGTAAAACAAGCAATTGTTTTCTCTATTGATTAGATCCAGAAAGTTAGCAGCCGCCGGCCATTTCTTTTTCCCTAAACCTAATGTATACCCCCCCTCCTTCTCCTATAAAAGGAGGGGCACTTCCTCCTCCTTTGGGCATCTCGGGTTTTCTTGTATTAGTGCTCTGAAGCAATTTTCCTTGTATTATTCTTCTAGTTCTGAAATAAAGTGGCCTTGCATTTTTGTTACAAGTTACTTTTAATTCTGTCATTCTGTTGTGTTTATATCTAGTACCTTCTCCCCTCTCTTGAGCAATCGAGCAAGGTAGGAAGAGATAACCATCTTCATTGTCTCTAATCGAGGATCAGTAGTCGTAAGACTCGAAGATGGCTAGATCACTTCCTTCCTCCGTCTCTCTTTGTTCCTTCTTCATGAGTGAGTAGTTCTTTATCAAGGTAAGGGGAATAACCCCTTAGCCATGGCTTTATCGACTTTTTCTTAAAAACGATTCTAGATGACTTTTGGGTTTGATAACTAATTGATCTATCAAAGTAATTAATTTATTGATCAAAAGTTAATCTGGATGGATATGACCATGAAAGCTCAGATTTAGAACAACAAACCCAATCGCATAGAAGTTTTGAAATGACTGTGGATCTTCTTCTTTTAGGATGATGAACTAAGAAGCATGAGCACCAGGACCAATGGGCTCATGTGGAAGTCATCTTTAGTGGATTTTTATTAATTCACTTGCCTTCATCGAATCCGTCATTTTTAAAGGATTAGTTTATTTTTGCCTAGGCTAAGGTGGTGAAAACCCCTAAAGCCTCGATTCTCATCTCTTGATCTAATCACCGCTTGCTTTTGCTTTCTTTAATCTATAGTCTTTTCATTCATAATAGTTTTTCTTGTGCTAACAAAAATCTTAATTTTCCTTGTGATAGGGCAAATTTACATTCTTGTTAAGTGCATTTCCATTCTTGCATTTCTTTCCTTAATGTTAATCACCAACCCCCAAAACTCGACTTTTACTTTCTGTTCCAAATCTGAAAAATACCAAAAACAAATAATAAGTTCTTCAAATAATTGGGATAAAAAGAAACAATCTTAAAAAGTTGTCATGTGGGATCGACCCTTTCTATACTAGCCTTAATCGGAAAGTTGAAAAAGGATTAAACTCTAGGATAATTATCTTAGTGATTGTAAGTGCTAAGCCACGCATTAACAGATGCTTGCATAATATTCCAAGTAAATAAGCATGATTCCTGATACATAGTAAAATGTCAATAGCAGCGGAAATAAAAATACTAAGCATTCACATGTCTTTCATTGTTTACTACATGATTGATTCCCAAAAGAAAAGATAAGAAAAATAGGATCTAGCTATAGCAACCTAGTCATCCTTTCCAAAAGCTTGAGATCAACCCCAGAGAAAAACCTCCTTCAAGCTTATCCTTCTCCTTGCATAGCACCAGCACCTGGGTGGTTGGGAAAGCACCCAACAAGAGAAAAAGGAAGAATAAGTATGTGTCATAAAACTATTCTAAAGGTGACAAGATAAATGTAATAAGTGAAACAGGCTAGGAAATCATCAAAAGATGAGACATCGAGAGTATGAGGCTTTAAATAAGGAAACTTGCCAATAACAAATATAATTAAAGGATTTGCATGTAAATTAATATGTCTACCGAACTAAGTAGGGTTGAGGCACCTATCGGACCTCTAACCTATAGGTGAGGGGAGAATAAAACGTTCCTAGTCACCTACACAATAATTTGGGGAGAATACAAACATTCCCCTAGGGCGATTATATACATGTCCTCTGTGAGTGGTTGTACATAAGTATCGCTACTTTAAAATTAAATAGAACATATAACTACATGCTATTAAAAGAGTTATGGCAAGATTAATCAAATGATTTATATAACATGGTAGTGGGGTATAAGACCCAATAAGATAATACTACAACTGATTTTGAGGCATAAACAAATTAAGTTTCAAGAATAATGAATTAGGTCAAATTAAGCCTCATTAGGCAACATGGGTAAAGGTATAATAAATTTCCCAACTGAAGGTGTAGATGCACATACCTCGATCCTTCAAACCCTAGAACTCACTTTTAGATCCCTAATCAAGATCAGAGTCCAGTTTCCCCTATTACATAATGACATACATGTATTAATGCTAAGTTCATTCATTAAAGACTCAAAACCCTAATGTTACAACCCTTTTTCCACAAACCTTTGAATTAGACTCTGAAACCCTAATCAATGACTTAGTTAGGTTCTCTTGATCAAAATAACATATAGGTTTGTATATTTTCGAGATAATGACTTTTAGGCTATTTTTCTTGATTTTTAAGTATTTAAATCACTCTAAAAATACTTTTTCACAAACATCAGAATCAAACTTTACAAACATTTTTAATGGATAGATCTCATTCTCTTGATTTCAAAACACTACTTATTTCAAAATTTTAACCAGTGGAATAATTTATACGATTTATTTGATAACAGCCAATCACAGCTTACTACGTACACAAAGCACACACTCACAGAGAGCAACGAGAGAGAGGGGGTGGGGCCCGGTCCACCACTTTACCCAATGGACGATGGCCAAGTAGGCATCCCGCCCTTACTGGCTATCTGCAAGAGCAGAGTCAAATCCGGTCAAAGGTCAAAACAAAATAAAACGGAAAGACGTGAATACCCTCGCGTGAAAACAAAGCGAGAAGACCCTGATCAGGGGAAAAGTGGTAATTGTACATGGAGGATTCTTCCTCCTACAGCCCATGCAGCATGGCGATAGTAGTGAGCCGCTACTTGGCTGTGATTTTGGGCAAAAAAGCTATAGGCGACCAAAATCGAAGTTCAAATATGTGAATGAAAGCTAAAGACGAGACCAAACTGATGATACCTTTGATTGAGCCAAAGGTGGAGAAAGTAGAGAGCTAGGGGCACCACAAGTTGGGTGATGTTGGTGGTTGGTCAAGGGTCCAAATGGCAATGAAACGTGAAATCAATAGCAGGGTTGAGTTGCAAAGATGATGACGTATCTAGGGGTATGGGTATTAATAGACAAGGGGGCCTAGGTTTGGGTTTAGCTAGGTGGGTGTGAGAGAGTCAGCATCCCAAAGGGGATTTCCCAAAACTTTGTTAAAACTCGATAATGTTACGATTATTAGGAGTGTAATCTCATGAGGAATCCGTAGAACCAAAAATCACTGAATTTGGTTAATCGTAGCTCAAGATATTCACGTTTTAATTTTGAGAGACCTATACATCTCAGACTGAGGTAGAAGACGACTTTTTAGTCTTTGGATAAATGGACCTGGGTTCACCGAGGACCATGAGCCATCCAATCTCATAGATAAGAGGAGTCCATGTGACATTTGATTTCTAGTTGTATTAGAATTCGACCAAAGTGACATATTAATATTAAATTTTTTCTCTCTCCTCTTTTGGAGGCCCAAATGATTTCCAAAATTAACCAAAATTTATACCCTGACTGATTTTAATGTGTAGAATCCAAATATACAATTAGTTTTGCCTTTTGGGGACTTTTATTAGGTTAAATAATTAAAATGTCATTATCTCTTTCCTCCTTCATTAGTGGTGATAAGATTCCTTAAGATTTGTGAAACTTCACCCCTAAGTCTCCCTAAGTGACTTGGATATGATTTTATCATGAATTTCACAAGTTGAGATTATTTCTTTATTTATTTAATAAATAGAAGATTCCACACACTTTCTCTCTCCTATTTTTACTCATTATTCAAACATTATCCAAATTAGTTGCAAATTTTCCCAAAGGCTTATTTTTATGTTTCAATTACGAATTTGGAGTTAGTTTTCTAATTTGAGGACAATAAGTATTTTATTTCACTTTATTGGCCTAATTCCTATTTTCTTTTGATAAGGACATTAATATATGCATTTATCTTCCAATTTAGATGAAACTTGGCCCTTAAGTTTCTTTTAGGTCAAGAAAATGAAATTGAGTGCCAAATTATCCATGTGGGTTTCCGTTTATGATTTTTGGAACAATATATTCCTCATTATCTTCTTTTACCCATTAAATCCCATATTACCTCCAATTATTGCATTTATCACCTTCTTTATATATAATTTGGATTTTCTCTTCTTTTCCTATTCTAAAAAGTACTAGAAAGTTCTAGGACGAAATATCTTATTATTTTTATTACTTAGTGGACAATTTGCACTTCATGCCCATTATTTAAAAACCCAACTGAGGTATTTATGCATATAACCCTATATTAAGAATATATGGGAAATATTTATCCCATAACCATCATAATTCCACTAAATCAATTCCGAAAACATATGGGACAAAAATGAAGGAAAAATCTTATAGAAAAGAGTACAAAGAGATAGATAGTGGATTTCGGTGTGTTACAATAATGTTCTGACTTAAATTGTCTTGTTGATCCTCTCTCAACCCTCACTTGTTTGGGTTTTCATGGTTCTATTTTTAGCCACCCATGGTGGGTTGTAGTGTGATGATCTATACACCTTCAGACCCCTATCTGGATGCTACATGTTCATTGTGGTTCTCTAATGATGATGATGTTCTCTGTAAGCTAAGAATTGCAAGTAATCCTGAGGTTGGATCATGACTTGTAGCATGTAAGCAAGCTTTGTGCTTTCTCACATTTTCAACACGTGTTTGAGTCATTGAATAAGACAATCATCTATGATTTGATGACCTTGTCCTAGTTCTATTTTGATGTCAGTCACGTGTTGCATGGGAATTACGATCCTTTTGCCTTTAATATGGCATAAATTCATGTGTTTGATTTAAGTGTCTTATTTTATCTGTATGCCATGTCACACATCAAGATGATGATGCATAATACATGGGCTAATTGGTCATTTGCATCACTTTTCATTAAATAATAATATTTTTTCATGATTCATAGTAGTTCGCTAGAAAATTAGGAAAATAAACCAATACATGTTTTGAAATTGAGAAAATAATATCTATCATTTGGTATAATTTTTGTCACCTATGGATGTAGTACTTTATAGGATTGATTTTTCTATTCATAAAGGGTTTGTGCCACATCTTGTTATTTGTCTTCTTTCCATCTTGTTTTAATTCTTTTCTTTCTATTTAATGAATTTTCTTAAGAAGAGAGGGGTTGATGAAAAAATTAAATATGTTATTTCTAGGATTTTCCAAATTATCCTTGATTTTTAATCCATATCTAGTGACTCATAAGTAAGATATTAGCAAATAAATATGTTTTGAAATTTGAAATTATAATCTATCTGAATATGTAATGTTCATAACCTAAATTGGTAATGATAGAAAGGTCATAATTAGGGTTATGTTTCATGGGCTCTAATTTAATTCATCTAAACATTTACTAGGTAGCTTCAGACCCCTGGTTTGGATCTAGACTTGGAACCTTTGACATGTTGATACTCGAGTTGAGGTGCGTAGCTTCTCTTTATGAGTCATATTGGGAAATGATTTATATTTTCTCTCTTTCTTTGACTTTATTGTGGCATTTTTTTTATATGTCACTTGGTTATACATGTTTGACCTGATTGGGTCCAATTCATGGAGATTTATTTTGTAAGTTGTTGAAAGTGAAAACTCAAACTATTATCTTTGATCGTATTGATACTTATTCAATTTGCACCTCTTATTTCAATTTTGCATCTTATTGTTCCATTTAAGAATGGAAATCCTAAATTGGTCATTTCCTTTGATTAAACTTATCTTGCCTCTCTATTAAATGAATATTTTATTGTTAAGAGTATTATTATCTATTAACAGCAGTGCATTAAGGGGTTGGTACAACATTCCTATAGACGGACTTTTTTTACTCTCACATAAGTCCTTGGTACTCTCACGTGACATATATACCATTACATAGAGGATTTTGGGTGATCTCACCTCCTTCTTAGGCACAGAATATGAAATTGTTTGGTCCTACTTTTAGATGTTCATAGTATAATATTTAATATGCATGCAATCTTCTTGTTACATATATGTTGTTCTCTAATTTGAGATGTAAAGGCAAGAAGTGTCAATTGTAAACTAAATTGTTCTTAATATAATCTATTTGTCTTACTATATAAAGATTTCTTTCAATATCCATTTGGATGTTCTCCCTCTCTCTTCATTGGAAACCATTTTACTTTACTTTTTATTTACTATATTCTTAAATAATTGTGTAATCCCTAATACAAGCGCATACCCGCTTTTGTTGTTAAATTTTTATGTTGTCTTCTCTTGTGGGGAGTGTTACCAACCCCTTAGGTGGAGAAGATCTTGCCATAGGTGGCCCTGAGTTGCAGCCTACATAGGAGTAATCTTTTCTTGTAGGTAGATTGGAGCAGTGCCATGTTTCCCTATGCAACCTCTTAGTTATAGTTTTACTTCCTTTAGGTCTATGTTCACTCTACCTGGTGATGAATCTATATTGAGAATTGTAATAGTTAGATTTTTATCTTTTGATGCTATGATTTCTATGAATAATTTCATACTTGAATTTTAGTTCAATCATCCTTTAATAAAAAATTATAGCCACATCTGGCATTGGATGGTTTTTTTATTATTCACTTGAGTAAGAGAGTGACTTCCCTATCGTGTTCAACTCCTTACTAGTTCAATGAATATTTTGAAATAATTTGTAATCACTATATCTTAAAAGATGAGATTCATTTCCAGATATGTTAAATATTGTATAGATTTCTTAGTGTTTTTTAGTAGTAAACATAAAGATAGATGGACAAGAAATGGTATGAATAATCAGGATATAAAGATGAGGAAGATGAAGACAGTAAATTGTGGAAAGAATAAGAAATGAAATGAATGCATCCACATATATAATTAACCCTGAGGTTTAAAGAGGTACGTAGATTATAAAAATCAAAATGATAGATGGACAAGAAATGAACCAAGATGTTCAAAATAAATTAAGAAATTGTCTAATTTATAAAGACCTAAATCTAACAAATAATCAATATATGATGTTGATAAAATGAACATTGTTTGAATCCAAATTCAAGTACCATGGCTAGCTACTTTTATATATGGGTATGTTCATCATCGAACTGCCTCACTTAAACTAAAATTAGTTGTCATGGCTAGATCCTACATATAGACGACCAGGGATTTATATTACATACAAAACAACAAGATAAGGATAGAAATAGAAAATAAAGAAGATACATGAAAACAAGTGACTCTGATGATAAGATAAATTAGGAAGCAATGCTTTGGAAATCTATATGAACAATGTGTAATGATGAAGAAATAATATAAAGAGTATAATGAAGAATAAGGAAAAGATGATATAGATAAGGAATCTTGAACAAATATAAGGTGATAACAATGACTTAAAATAAGAAATTTGTATACATGATTAAAATGCAAGAAAATATTAAGTAAAGGTTTTAGAAGTTGTGTATACAAGATTAATAAGATAAGAATGCATTAAAATAGAAAAATATTGAAAGGAATGTCCACATATACATATAAAATATTTGTAATATACAATATCAAACATTAAATGATATAATTATGAAGAAGTTTTTAACTATGTAAGGCTCTCTTGAAAAATAAAGTTAAAAGGATGAATAACTAGAAATCATGAAGGAAAGCATGAAATTTACATCTAAATACCAACATCATATCAGCATATGAATTAAAATAATTGACTGGATATGATTATCATGAGGTAAATATATATTAATATGATGTAGAGATATAGATAAGTAGAATGACAATTGAAAGTTATACTGAATTTAGCTTATAGTTGAAGGTTTGATTTGGATGGATCAAATGATACTTTGATAATAAAGTATTCAAAAATTTTGAATGTCATGATTATAAATTAGTTGAATTGGTCCACTTGCCTCTTTCATGTAGATTTTGTGTTGAGTAACTTGATTTTAACTTCTTCAAGGAGGCGATCTTGTTGGTATATTTGATTAGTTTGTCTTAGGCTGATTGCATTTTCCCATATTTTTGTTTAGCCCATATACTCCATGGCTCCTATATATAGGAGAACCAATACTCGTACTAAAAGCAAATTATCTACATGGTATCAGAAGTAGGGTTGTAACCCTATCCTTTCCTCTCCTTTTCTTTTCTTTTCTTTTCTTTTCTTTTCCTCTCCCCCTCCCTCTCGTACTGGAGGCCGCTACCACCACCCTCACCAACAACAACCATTTTCGCCACCACCACCTCTTCTTCCTACCACTCTCCCACCATCTTCTGTCCAGCCTGTTGACAGCCCACCGCAAAATGACTACTTGTCGATCGTAGGTGCGGCCAGTAAGGGCCAGACTTTAAGCAACATTGGTGTTAGTCCAAACCACTACATGCATGGTCATCTCTTACCAGATGGTCTGGAAGGATTTCTCCTCTCTCCCCTATCTCCTTGCTTATGTTCTAGTTCTGAAGAGTTGATATATACATCTAAAAGAGCATATTCAAAAGACCTCATGTTGATTCATAAAGCACTGAAACAAAAAAGGGGCAGAATGTTATTTTTTTCCTCTCTATATGGTTCCCCTGATCCACATGGATGAGTGTTTTTCTTAAAAATTTAGGATTTTATATTGTTTATAATATCATGCCATTCATCTAGTAATTTTTTCTATTTTTCTACTGAGTTTCATTCTGGTAGTACTACTTTCTTCCTACCAAGTTCCATTCTGAAGTGCTACTCTTACCGGATAGTCTGGAAGGCTTTCTCCTCTCTGCCCTATCTCTTTGCTTATGTTCTAGTTCTGAAGAATTGATATATACATCTAAAAGAGCATATTCAAAAGACCTCATGTTGATTCATAAAGCACATAAATAGAAAAGATGTAGAATGTTATTTTTTCCTCTCTATATGGTTCCCCTAATCCACATGGATGAGTGCTTTTCTTAAAAATTTAGGATTTTATATTATTTATAATATCATGCCATTCATCTAGTATTTCTTTCTATTTTTCTACTGAGTTTCATTCCGCTATTACTATTTTCTTCCTACCAAGTTCCATTCTGAAGTGTTACTCTTCCTTTTACTAAGTTTCCATTCTGGTAGTATTTCTATTTTGTTTTTCTATATCATGCTACATTCTAGTACATTAACTTTTTATCTATGTTGTGTTACATTTGGATACTTTTATTTCTATTTGTACTATAGTTTTATATGGTATCTTACTTGCTTCATTAAGGGTGATGCTTCTAAGATGACTATTGTTTATAATGATATGTCACACATATCTGTTGTTAAACTTGATGATGAAAACTTTTTGGTTTGAATGAATTTTGTTCAGACATTTCTAGAATCACGGGTAAAATCAAGTATATCACTAAGGATTCCCCTAGCATACCAGATACTTCCTGGAATATAGTAAATATCCAAGTTCTCTCCTAGCTTTGGGGGTGCATGAATCCTAACATTACAATGAATTACATGCGGAACAAGTATGCCAAAACAATGTGGGATGAAATGAAGTAGTTCTTCACTCAAGAGGAAAACTGTTTGCACATCTACAGTTCCATGGAAAAAGTCTTCTCTAAGAAACAAGGGGATCGAGCCTTGTCCAAGTACTATGATACAATGAAGGCCTTGTCCAACCAACTAAATTTCCTCCCCAATGACCTCTGTTGAGGTCACTAAGAGAGGCAAACTCTCGTCATTGGGTGATTCCTCAATGGGCTTAATCCTTATTTTGTTGGTGTTCGAAAACTAATCCTAGTTGGTGCAAACCCATAGACCATGCATATGGGTGCCATTCCACGTTTAAAATGCTTACTCCTTGCATATCTCCTATTGTTGAATCAAAACATCCATTAGCAATGGTTGCGACAGTCAAAGGTCATGGTCATGGACGTGGCCACGCCCAAAGTGTTGTGGTAAGCTAAGCCACACTAAAAACACTTGTCACTCAAGCATGGATATCCAACACACAATGTGAGAGGACGTGGTAGGGGCCCTTCCCATGTTGCTCAAGCACATTCTCACATTGGTCAAGAAGCCACTTGGACAAGCATCTTCTCGATAATCATTCATGCATCTCCTTCACCAAATTCATCTTCTCAAACTTCTCATGTCTCATTATCCCGTGGGGATTACAAACACCTTTGCCAAGACATCAAATGTTATGGGGATTCTCGCCTTAACAAAAGCATGACTGCATATGCCTCTTCTGATTGGCAAATCAGGGATTCACCTATTGTTAGTTCTTCTTCCCACCTAGATACTGCTTCTCAAGGTAACTTTGGGGCGTCCATGCTTACTACCAGTTCTATTTGGATTATGAATTTGGTGTGTCATAACATATGATCGATTTCCCTATCTTCTAACCACATCCAATTCATGTATCCCTCACTAATGTATCACCATGGTTGATGGTTTGGTTAAATGAGTAACTCATTGTGGCATTGTTCCTATCTCTTCAAAAATCAAATTGACTACTCTTCACTTTGTTACAAACTTTCCCTAATATATAATATCTATAAAAAATGTTGATTCTATATGATGTTTCATAATTTTTATCCAATTGGTTTTATTTTATAGGATTGGAGGAATTTGACAATGATTGGTAGGAAGTCAACTCTGGTGATCTCTACTACTTCTATACCCCACCCTCTAGCCTACCATGATCCCTTAATGCCTTCAGGCCACTTTGCTTGCATCATGCCAATTTACCTTTAGACAAGCTTAAACTATTAGATAATTCTTTATCTTCTTGTTCTTCCATTTCTTCTAATGGTTGTCAGCTAGAGAAATATCATCGTGTGCCCTTCTCGGCTCGTATATGTAAACATTCCTTCGATATGATTGATTTAGTTCATAGTGATGTATGTAATCCATTCATGACTACAAGTTACAATGACTATAGAAATTTTCTTACATTTGTGGGTGAATTTTCAAAATGGTACGAATTTTCCAAGCTCGTGATGAATATTTTATAGTAATTTGTGAGTTTCATGAGTTTATTTCAGTTCAATTTTCAACATACATTATGATTATTCAAACTAATATTTCCCTCGAATACACTCAAAATCATGTCGCCTCTTTTTTTCGTGACATAGGGATGCATTATCAATGCTCATGTGCATACTATTAACAAAGAAACGACATTTTTAAGCATAAATATTTTCATTTACTTGACATTACACGTTCTCTTCTCTTTCATGCCAATTTGCCTAAGATTTTTGGTGTGTTGTGGTCCTCACAACTTGCTTTCTTATCAATCACCAACATTCCTCTGTTCTCAGGAAACATCGCTGATCTAACTCAGTAACCATGCTGCGGAATGGTCAGGGCAAATTGACTAATGGAGAGGAGGAGGTGCATCTCTTGCTTATCAATTATTTTAAAAATCTATTCACAGGACTGTTGGCTAAATTGGACATAATATACCCTTTGTTTTGATGATGACAAACATTTCATTCTTGTGGATCTAACGTGCTACTTGAGTATTTCAGGGTTCAAAGGAATAAGGAAATCGTACCAAGTGGGAAGATGAAGATAAATACAAATTGAAGATCAAATTTGCTTAATTGTATAAATGCACATGATTGTACTCAAATGTAAACACCTGCACAAAAATATAATGTACAAGTGTGTAGACATCATTTAAATTAAGTGTTAGATCTTCCGTACCCACTTATAACCCTTAGATAGATTTCTCCCCAAAGTTAGAGTCAACCACACACGTTGAAATATACACTTAGTAGGTGATTCAAAAGTCTAGAATAGGGACACCCTAGGTCAAAGAAATTGTCGACCGAGACACTCTAGGTCAAAGTTCTTGTTGACCGAGAACCACCTCAGTCAAAATTGTGAGCACTATTCAACAACTTACACAATTGTACCCTAAATAACCTCGACCAAGTAACGGTCTAAATCTTGCGACTATTAGACTGGGTGGTTGGTATTTGTGAGTTCAAAATAGACGTTGCAATACTTTTTCCCTAAACTAGGCTCGGTCAAAGAGAACCTCGACCGGGACACAGTTCGATTGACCAAATTGTTGACCGAGCAAGGTTCTGGATTGTTCTTTTCAACCATGAACAATTAGCAATTCCTAGCCAACCAATGTACACCTAACGGCTAGTTAAGAACTAAGTACACTCTACACACTCCCTAGAACGTCTCTAGACACTTCAAACCTTCCCTATAAATAGGAGAGGCCTTAGGACACCTAAAGCAGCCTAAACTACACTTGAGTATTCACTATTGAGAGCAATCAAGCTAAGATTCACTTGTTGTCTTCCTCCTTGTGCTCTAGAAAGGTGTCCTACAGCTACACTATCCTAGACACCACACATAGCTACGGTCATACTAAATGGATAGGAGATTCTAATGCTTGATATAGGATCAAAGCATTGTGTAACATTGTTGTATTCCTTTCTTCTAATTCCCCTTCACAGGTACAAGTTGCAATTGCTCCTTGGCTACTCTAAGTTCGTGGAGGTTGCTTGAGGGAGCACCGGTGAAGCTACTTCTTTGGGGAGAAGGTTTCTATGGAAGGATCTTGAGATTACTTCAAGAAAGGCTGCTTCAAGGGAGGTTGGAGCTACTTCTAAAGGGAGGCTATCTCAAGGTGGTGGAGCTATGACTAGGAGGTGAAGGTTTCTCCAAGGACTTGAAGTTACTTCAAGAAGGATGCTTCAAGGAGGTTGAGGCTACTTCAAGGAGAAGGGTACTTCAAGGGTGTAGAAGGTGATTGTATTTTGTGTAACATCCTTGTGAGGTAATAAAATAAATCACTTTTAAAATCCCAATTGGAAACAATTGGGTAGTGGACTGACTACCTTTGATTTCAAAGGTAGGAACCACTCTACATCCAAGTGTCTTCCGTGTTTCCTCCTCCTTATTTGGTTGAGTGCTTTAATTTTTTAATTAACTTTAAATTATCCAAAAATCTATATTCACCTTCCCCCCTCTCTATCTTTCAATTGGTATCAGAGCAAGCCTTCAAGGAGCCATAATAGGTCATGAAGAACGGGGGACAACTTGTTGAGCAACCTCAACCTTGAAGGAACTCACGTAACTCGGCCACCACCTTTTGATGGAAGCAAATACACCTATTGGAAAAGAAGAATGCAATTCTACTTCCAAGGACTTAGCTTGGAATTGTGGAGGATGGTGTCCACCCCCTATGTGCTTCCCACAACCGAATATGCAATTTGGGATCCCAACATGGTAAAACAAGTTCAATTAAATGCCAAAGTGCTAAGTATATAATATTGTTCTATTTCAATAAGTGAATTCAATAGAATATCCTCATGTGATACATCTTATGACATAAGGTATAAACTCTCCATAACATATGAAGGAACTACCCAAGTCAAAAATATAAAAATTAATATGCTTAAGCAACAGTTTGAACAATTTCATATGCAACCCAATGAATCTATTAGTGAAATGTATGAAAGATTTTCTTCCATTGTTAACATCCTAAGTGCATTACAAAAATATATAAGTGAAGAAGATAAATTGTCCAAAATTCTCAGATCCTTGCCTCCAAAATACAAAACAAAGGTGATGACTATTGAAGAAGCAAATGATCTCACCACAATGAGGATGGAGCAGCTCATTGGCAACCTAGAAACTCATGAAGTCACCCTTGAAGAAGAATAAAGAGTGGAGGCTGAGCTTCAAAAGGGAAAAGGGAAGGCTATAGCCTTTAAATCTACAACAAAGACTCAATCAAAAGTCATCACTCAAGAAAGTGATGAAACAAGTGAAGGAGATGATGAAGAAGATGCACTCATTGTGAATGGTAAGAAATATAGAAGGTATAAATCTAACAAGAATTCTAGTGCCTCTTCCTCTTCTTCCCTTAGGTGTTTTGAATGTGGAAACAAAGGACATGTGAAAAATGAATGTCCTAAAATCAAGAAAGTAAAGAAGTCTTCTTTCAAGAAAAAGGACAAAGGAGATAAAGCTTACAAAGCTACCTGGGGCGAATCAAGTGATGAAAGTGTAAGCGGGGAGGAGGAAGTTGAATGTCTTATGGCCAAAGAATATGAAAATGAGGACTCAAGTGAGGTAAGTCTTCTTGAACTATCTAAAGAATAACTAGTCACTAGTCTCCACGAAATACATGGCAAATATATTGACTGTAAAAAGAAATTAGAGAAGTTTATAAAAATTGATGATGATTTGTATGCTAAGATATATACTCTCTCTTTTGAAAATGAAAGTCTTATATCTGATAGAGATACCTTAAAATCTTCAATTAATGAGCATAATATCAAGTTGCTTGCTGTAGAAACAAACTACAACTTTCTTTGCCAAGAAAAGATTGAATTGCTTACTGAAATAAATGATCTTCAAACTCGACCTATTCTATGCATTCATTTGGATTATGATGCTATTTTCAAAGAAAGAAACAATTTTCTATCTAATCTAGATCAAGAAAAATTAGATATTAAAAGAAAATAAATGAAATTGATAAGTTGCAAAAAGATATTAGTAGCTTGAAAAACAAAGATATCCTTGATAAAATTCTAAAAGACTCTTCTGGACAAATTGGGAGGAGAGGTCTAAGTTATGTACCAAAAGAAAAATCATATCAAAAATTGAGAAAGACACAAGTACCCAAGACAAAGGTCATGTATGTACCAAAGACCACTTCAGCTCATGACCACAATGGTAAAAAGAGAAATGAAATTGATTTTATCTGTTGTCATTATTGTTTATGTCTTGGTCATCATTATTTTTCATGCCCTTACAAGAGAAATAAAGATAAGGATCTATCTTGGGTTCCAAAACCACAAACTTAGAAATATGAGGACACCTAGTTGAGATTTGACCTAAAACTAAAATTGAAAATTTGATTGTCTTATCTCAGATAAGCATAGCTTTAACTAGCATATTTTTCATGATTTGATTAGAAATAACAAGATGATTTTCTTGAAATTGATAAATGCACATAGAACCAGTTTTGATCGACAAAATGCTCGACCGAGGATCTCTCTGGTTGAAGAAACTGCCGACCAAAGATTGTTCTGTTCAAAACCGTATCTGCTAGCAAATTATTCGGGTCGACAAATACCTCAACTGAAAAACCTTTCGGTCAAATAAACCATCGATCGAGTAGTATTATGTAAAGAGTTTATTACTGAATCAAACAACTTGTGAGTATATTCAGTCATGTTGTTAAAAAATGTTCAAAAACTCTTTCAAATGAGTTATTCTAAAATACAAAATGCTTTAACAAACATTCCTAACCAAAAGGACCATCACATGGGTACCAAAACCTATCTATTTTGTAGGATTGGGTGGTTTATAGTGGTTGCTCCAAACATATGACTGGAAACAAAGAATCCTTTCAAACTTTTGGAGAAAAGAAGAATGGTACGGTCACATTTGGAGATAACATGAAAGGTAAAATTATTGGAATAGGTAATGTTGGTACACGTCTTCAAATTAAAAATGTCCTACTTGTTGATGGATTACATCACAATTTGATTAGTGTCTATCAATTATGTGATAGTGGCTATGATGTTCTATTTAACAAATCTTGTTGTAATCTACTCATAGAAAACACAAATAATGTTGTTTATGAAGGAAAAAGACTAGGAAATCTGTATGTACTTAGACCTAATTCCATGCAAGCTATTTTTGGAAAATTTCTCGTTGCAAATGATGAATCCTTACAACTATGGCATAAAAAACTAGGTCATGAAAGTTCACATGTTATCAAAAAGTTGATTAAATACAATCTTGTTCGTGGTTTACCTAAACTTTCTTTTGACAAACCTGGAAATTGTAAATCATGTACTTTGGGTAAGCAAAGTAAAACTTCTTTCAAATCTAAAACCTAACTTAGCACTACTAGATCATTAGAACTCATTTATATGGATTTTTTTGGTCCTATGAGAACTCAATATATTAGTGGTAAAAGATATTTCTTTGTTATTGTTGATGATTATAGTAGATATACTTAGGTTCATTCCCTTTCAACTAAAGATGATACAATTAGAATATTCATTCAATTTTGTTCTTAAATTGAAAAACAACTACAAAACAAAATATGTACCATTAGGAGTGATCATGGTGGGGAATTTGAAAATCACATCTTTGAGGAGTTTTGTACATCTCAAGGGTACACATATAATTTTTCAGCTCCACGCACTCCACAACAAAATGGGGTAGTAGAAAGGAAAAATCGATCTTTACAAGAAATGGCTAGACTATGTTACTTGAACACAATACACCTAAAACTTTTTGGGATGAAGAAGTTAATATAGCATGTTATGTATTTAATCATGTAATAATTCACTCCCATCTTTAGAAAACTCCTTTTGGACTTATTTGCAACAAAAAACCTAGAGTTGATTATTTTCATACTTTTGGTACACCCTGTTACATCTTAAATACAATGGCTTATAAAGATAAATTTGACTCTAAATCACATAAAGGATTCTTCTTGGGATACTCAACTTTTAGCAAGGCATTTAGAATCTGTAATACCATCTCCAAAAAGGTTGAAGAAACAATTCATATCACATTTCATGAAATAACAGCACAAAGTATTGAAAATGAAATTGAAAACTTAAAAGATATAACTCATAAAATTGATGATGCAACCATATCTACTAAACATAATCAAAATACTGAAAATGAGCAACAAAATGAGACACAATATCCCATTCCTATATTAATCAAGGATCGTCCTCAAGACTTAATCATAGGAAACCCTTTTGATAAAGTAAAAACTCGATCATCATTTAGAGATGTAGAAAACATGGCATTCGTATCAATTGTTGAACCTAAAAAGGTAAATGAAGCCTTAAAGGTGAATAATGGATAATGGCCATGCAAGAAGAACTAAATCAATTTACAAAAAATAATGTATGGGACTTAGTTCCTAAACCACAAGATAAAACCATTATTGGAACAAAGTGGGTTTTTTGTAACAAATTTAATGAAGTTGGGGAAGTAGTTAGAAACAAAGATAGGTTGGTAGCTCAAGGATATAACCAACAAGAAGGAATAGATTTTAATGAAAACTATGCTCTTGTGGCTAGACTTTAGGCTATTAGAATGTTATTAGCTCTAGCAGCCCAGAAAGACATTAAACTATTCCAAACGGATGTAAAAAGTGTAAATGGAATTATAGAAGAGGAGGTATATGTTGTTCAACCATCTGGCTTTGAGATTCCTGATAAAATTGATCATGTCTATAAACTTTAGAAAGCTCTATATGGTGTTAAACAAGCACCGCGTAATTGGTATGAAAGACTTAAAAATTACCTATTTGAAAATGATTTTTCGATTGGAAAATCAGATTCTACACTATTTTTCAAAACTTACGAATCAAATTTTCTTGTTGTTCAAATATATGTTGATGACATTACTTTTGGAGATTTAAATGATTCCTTATGTAATCAATTTAGTGATATTATGCAAAAAGAGTTTGAAATGACTATCATAGGAGAATTAACATTTTTCCTTGGTTTTCGAATAAAACAAATGCCCCCTGGATTTTTCTAAGCCAAGAGAAGTACTCCAAAAAAATCTTAAAATGATTTGGCAAGGAAAATTACAAACATACTACCACTCCCATGGCTACCTCTGCCAAAATTGACAAGAATGAAGATGGTGAACCAATTGATGATTCCTTGTATAGGGCCATGATAGGTAGTTTACTATAATTAACCATCTCTAGATCGGATATCATGCTTTCCATTGGGCTTTGCCCTAGATTTCAATCAAAGCCAATGCATTCTCACTTTCAAGATGTTAAAAGGATTTTAAGATATCTTGTTGGTACTATTGACTATGGTTTTTGGTATCCTAAGGGATAATCGCTAGATCTCAAAGCTTACACCAATGTCGATTACGCTGGTTGTCGACTTGATCGTCGGAATGGGGTTGTCGACTTGATCATAAGAGCACAAGTGGTGGTTGTTTCTTACTAGGAAGAGCCTTAATATCTTGGTTTAGTAAGAAACAAAGCACAGTTGCGCTATCCACCACTAAAGTCGAATATGTAGCGGCTGGATAATGTTGTGCTCAAGTACTCTATATGAAACAAGTTTTGGATGACTATGGTTTTGCATTCTCTTCTACGCCAATTTTGTGTGATAATACTAGTGCTATAAACTTGGCCCATAATCTTGTTTTACGTAGTCATGCCAAGCATATTGAAATCAGAAACCATTTCTTGAGAGATCATATTTCTAAACATAATATATCTCTCCATCATGTTGATACTGAAGAGCAATTAGGGGGTATCTATACAAAACCTCTTCCTCTTTATCAATTCCAATATATTAGAAAGAGATTACTTATTACTCCCTTAGAAGATGTATTCTTTGATATATGTGCTCAAAATTATAATTGAATTTTATATTATTTTTATTGCACAAGACTCTAGTAATGATTATTTGTCACAATAATTTATTATCATGCACAAGTACATAAACAAGCTCAAAACAATTCACCAAAACTACTCACATGGATTCTTGTTCGATCGAAATATGCTGGACTGAGATGATTCTCAGTCGACAATATTGTCGACCGACTTCCACTCGGTGGAACCCTCGGTTGACAAGGTATTTTTGAACTGATGTTTCTCTCAAAATTTTGCGATCTGTTTTTTTTTGTAAAAAGACCCCTCGTTCCAGAAAATTCTCGACCGAACCCTCCAACTAACGGACACGTTTTCAAATTGCAATGCTCGAATGAACTAGGCATTACAAGGATTGTCAGAAGAGAGTCGTTGGGCTCTCAGTCGATGAAAAGTTTGACCGAGCAGGTCACTGATTTGCTATAAAGAGGACCCCAATCCACCCATTCTGCACACAATTCACTTGCTCTCTTCTCCACCTCCTCCCTAGTGATCTTTAGAGATATTCTTCAATAATACTCGTGTAGTACCATCCCTAGTTCTTCTTCAACCTCTACTTGTTCAAGATGGCATCATTTTCATCACACAATGGGAAGAACCAAGTAGCGGCGAGGAAGGGAAGACAGGTCACTCCAGCCTTGAGCGTCATCAATGACATCACCTTCAACAACATTGTTGCTGGAGAATGCTATCTCAAGATCACCTCAAAGATCCCTCTTCCTTGATGCCCGGTGGACATTAATGACTTCTTCATGCTCCTTGATCTCCCTGAGCTCTTCAAGCTACAAAAGTTGACAGAGTTTCTTGAACCATCATTCTATTTTTGGTCCACCAAATCCGTAAATGAGTTTATGCTAATCTTACTAGGGATTCCAATAACCCTTTCTCTTTTACTTCCATGGTTGATGGGTTAGGATTCTATTTTTCTAAAAACGACATCCTCAAAATGTTAGATATAGCTGAGGAAGAATATGGAGGTTTCGTAGACTTAACCACCGGCAACCCTTTATCCAAACTCTCCACCAATGATAACACTATTAGCTTAGGAGATGTTAAAAGGGCCATTTTCCTTCCTAACACTTCATGTCATAAGAATAGGAGAACCTACTATGCAACATCTCTCACCCCTGAAACTATGATAGTAAACCTCATTATCTCCCACAACATCTACCCTAGAGAAAATAAAACTGAAATCCCACAATTTAGGATGTATCTAATCTATGATATCTTAGAGAGTATTCCAGTTAATTTCATTCTCATTATCCTATCCAACATGTTTGAATTCACTAAAAATCCTCCCTATGCTGATTTTTTGTGTCAAATCATTCAATTTTGCCTTGACAAAAACCTAGAGGATCTCAACTACAAGTGTGATAGGAGTCCTCAAAAACTCATCAAACACACTGTAGGTAAGATGGGCCTTGAATTTGGATACAAGAGGGCTAGGAACAAAGGTGAGACATCCACCGAAGCCAATCCTCCACCTCCTATTTCTCCTAGCTACTACATAGAAAATCTAGCCAATGATGTGTGTTATCTCAAAGGGGCTACCTTTCACCTAAGGAGACAATTAGATTACAATCATCATGCCAGGACCTATCTTAATCAAAGAATGCAGCCTTGTCTCCCAATGTTCCCGACACATATCCATATTCACTCTATCCTGGGAGACTCTATCATTTTAACCCTTCAGTTCAATACACCCAAATCACACAACCACATTCACATGATCTTCCCCATTCTCAATACTCACCTATTCAACTCTAGGACATTGCTACCCACTGTAGGTTTGATAGGGTATCTACATTTCTAGAGGCATATGCTCTTACAAAGACAGGTGCACTTGAGTGGCAAACACTTGTCAAGTATTACGGTGATGCTCCATTTCTTGGGAAAGATCATGAGGTTGATGTGATCGTGCAATCCTTCAAATGATGTTATCCTCTATAGTGAGTGGTACTGTTTATGTAATCTTTATGATGTTATCAATGTAATCACACTTGTTTGTGTTCATTTGAGCATGTTAGTAAAATCTTTCTTATTGCTTTCATTGGACAGTCTCTATCACTTTGATTTGTATCTTGTGTTTCATATTAAGGGGAGTATCTCATTCAGGGGGAGTAATATGCTCATATGGATGTCTTTTTGAAATGATAAAGGGGGAGAAATAATATATAATCAAAATAAATGAGTTTCATGCTCTCTTAATTTAACATTAATTGATGTTATATTCCTTAAGAGATGGATACTATGTTCCATATCTATTTAGTAACAATTACACATATTTTATGAAAACAAGAATATGTTCTTCATCTAAGGTAAATCTCAGGTATGAAACTCATCTCATTTAAATTATTTTGATTATATTTTAGAAATGTTTGTCATCTTCAAAAGTGCGAGATTGTTGGCTAAATTGGACATTAATATACCCTTTGTTTTGATGATGAGAAACATTTCATTCTTGTGAATCTAACATGCTACTTGAGTATTTTAGGGTTCAAAGGAATAAGGAAATCCTACCAAGTGGGAAGATGAAGTTAAATGCAAATTGAAGATCAAATGCTCTTAATTGTATAAATGTTTGTCATCTTCAAAAGGGGGAGAACCTCAACTAGGACATAGTTCGTTGACCAAATTGTCGAATGAGCAAGGTTTGGGGTTGTTCTTTTCAAGCACGAACAATTAGCAATTGCTAGCCAACCAATGTACACCTAACGGCTAGTTAAGAACTAAGAACACTCTAGACACTCCCTAGAATGTCTCTAGACACTTACAAACCATCCCTATAAATAGGAGAGGTCTTAGGACAGATAAAACACCTAAGATACACTTGAGTATTCACTATTGAAAGCAATCATTCTAAGATTCACTTGTTGTCTTCCTCCTTGTTCTTTAGAAAGGTGTCCTATAGCTACAATGTCCTAGCCACCAGACATATCTACATTCATACTAAGTGGATAGGAGATTCTAATGCTTGATATAGGATCAAAGCATTGTGCAACATTGTTGTATTCCTTTCTTCTAATCCCCCTTCACAGGTACAAATTGCAATTGCTCCTTGGCTACTCCAAGATCATGGAGGTTGCTTGAGAGAGCACTGGTGAAGCTACTTCTTTGTGGAGAAAATTTTTATGAGAGGATCTTGATATTACTTCAAGGAAGGCTTCTTTAAGGGAGATTGGAGCTACTTCTAAAGGGAGGCTATCTCAAGGTGGTGGAGCTACTTCTAGGAGGTGAAGGCTGCTCTAAGGACTTGAAGTTACTTCAAGAAGGTTGCTTCAAGGAGGTTGAGGCTACTTCAAGGAGAAGGATACTTCAAGGGTGTAGAAGGTGATTGTATTTTGTGTAACATCCTTGTGAGGTAATAAAATAAATCACTTTCAAAATCCCAATTGGAAACAATTGGGTAGTGGACTGACTACCTTTGATTTCAAAGGTGGGAACCACTCTACATCCAAGTGTCTTCCTTGTTTCCTCCTCCTTCTTTGGTTGAGTGCTTTAATTGTTTTAATTAACTTTAAATTATCCAAAAAGCTCTATTCACCCCCCCTCTAGATCTTTCAAGAACCTCACCACATAGGCGAGTGAAAGATTAAGAACTTCACAGGTACTTACATGAAGCAAGCAGTAAAGGCAGAGGCTAGAGAGCTCACCAACCCTTGATGAGGTGTATCAAATCCTAAAAGATATGAATCCCTACAAAGCCTATGGCCCAGATGGTGTTGACAGATCTATCTTCCTAGCAAATTGCCATACGATTAAGAAGTCTATCCTTAGAATTATAGTTGCCTCCATTGCATGTGAATACCTTGATAGCAGGATGTGTGACGCAAATATTGTCTTGATTCCAAAAATATCTAAGATGAAAAAGTGTGAACATTTTAGACATATTTCCCTAAATAACATCTCACTCAAGTTGACCTCCAAAGTGATTGTAGAAAGATTGAATAAATACTTGAATAGTTGGATTTCTTCGGTACAAAGTGCTTTCATCCCAGGGTGGGGGATCTCTGATAATATTGTATTAGTCCAGGAAGCTATCCACAACACGCAAAGGAAAAACATTGTCAAAAAAATGGCTATAAAAGATGATCTTTCTAAAGCATATGATAAAATGACTCAGCCATTCATTGCAGATATTTTAGAGAAGATCGGTATGCCTGCTAAAATCATAAAGTATATCAGTAACTCTATCTCAGGAGTCATGCTTCTATTGTCTGGAATGAGAATTTGTAGGTGACTTCAAGGCAACCAGGGGTCTTCGATAAGGTGACCCATTGTCACCATACTTATTTGTTTTATGTCTAGAATGCCTAAGCCAATACATCAAAAGAAAGGTGTAGGCTAAACTATGGCCACCGATCAAATTCGTGGGCAAAGGACTAAACATCTCACACCTTTGTTTCACATATGACATGATCCTTTTTGCAAAGGTGAACCCCAAGCAAATGTGGGTTATTTTGAACTGGTTCAAAGATTTTGAGGAGGTCTCTAGACAATGTATTTCTATTGTCGAATCTAGTATCTTCTTTGCCACAACTATGCCAAGGAGAATAAGGAGATCCATTTGTAGGATGAGTGGCTGATCAGTCTCAGACGCGGGTCCAGAGTGTGGAGACGTGTCTAAGTCATCAAACTTTTATAATTTATAATACCCTAATGTCTGAGACTCCTACAACTAGCACAGGGTCGGAGTAGTCAGAGCCGAATATAGGGACTTGGAGAATAGAGCTTCGAAACTCAAGTTTTACTTATCTAAGTCGTCGAAAAGCCAAAAGGCAAAAGATTGTTATAGAGAGAAAGAAGCGAAAAGAATCAAACCAAAAACCTATCTCCAAGAGGCGTTACCAGAAATATTACAAGGTATTTTGGGTTTTAGACATTTTTAGGGGTTTTGCAATATTGGAAAGGCAGAGGCAAATGTCTATCATCTAGTAAAGCACGAAGGAAGAAAACTTAAACATAGCAAGTGGCATCAATCTACATCCTACTCCCTCTTCTCTCAAAGAGAGTGCCAACAAAACATGCACCGGTCCCCCTCTCGAAGTCACCGGGCATGGGTTTGCGTGGATAAATAAACCGAGTACTACTCTGGTCCCAGGTACTCTCATAAACCGGGGCCAAGACAAGCTATAGAAGTTGCAACACCCTTCTCTCAAAGAGGTCGTAACAGGAAACACAATTTGATTGTTAGGTGAAAGCATGCATCAGAAAGATAAAACTAGAGCTTAAATTCTAGCAAGATATCATCTAATGAAATAAAGAAATACATGGAATAATAATAGAGATTCTCCGCTAATACCAATACTCATAAGGAAACAATTGTTTAATTACAATGCTATGTTGAATGAACATAAATGCTAGAAAGGGAAGATAAGTATCGGTCTCCTTGATTTAGGAGATCGAAGTATACAACAACTAACGCCTGAGATATTGCTAACCCCATATTGGGCAGACCGTATCGGGCAGCGGATGGAATTCTTGTCTTATCAGGTTCGGTACTTGTGATTCCCAAAATTGGCTAGTTTCGGTGCCTGCAAGTCCAAAATTTGGCTAGTTTACCTACTTCATCTATGAAGAGAAAACAATTACTTAAATATAAGATTCTAGGGTTATTTTGGGCATATTAAGGCTACAATGACACACAACTATAGATAACTGCTTAGAAAATATGCGTAAATTTGGGTGTTATCAACAACCCCAAGCTTAAAACTTTGCTTGTCCTCAAGCAAGACTGTGCTCAAAGAACAAAAAGATAGCATCCTAATTAAGCTTGGCAATAGATCTAATGTTAAGAAAAATAGTTTAAACATCAATTCTCTTGATCCATGTCATTTCAGAATAAACCCCCGCCCGTCAGGCACAATCTTGCCAAAGCAAGATCAAAGAGTCTCCAAGCAAGATTAAGCAAATTCACTACAACCTGTCAATACTCATGAGGGTTTGAATCATAACTATTTAAACATGAAAGAATTGTCACATAAGTGATCACGCGGGTGATGAGCAATGAGCCATCACCACGAATCCATGCATACCAATCGGGAATCAACGCGCCTCTCACTTATTCATGTCCTAAGAAACAAAGCAAAGGACTCTAATGACTTATGAGAATACTGATCTGCGTTAGGTTGGTTCATGTAGCAAGCAATAGTCCCTACAGTCCGAGCTAGTTGGCCCAAAGCAGTGAGATGAACCCCCCGTACTGTGCTCGAACCAACCCTACTACTAAGATGATCTCTTAGGTCCCCTAGGGGTTCCTAGTGACTCTCTAATGAGCTTTTGGAGTGATACTTCCAGTCACAACATACCCACATTAATGAGCACAGTCATACACCGGCTGGGTGTCGTCCTCAACTCTCCTAAAAGAGAAAACAACACTCATTTATTCACTCTCAGGATTTTATTCTCTGCATTCTATTTTGTAGGCTTGGGTGAGAACTATATATATATCTATATATATATATATATATATATATATATATATATATATATATATATATGTATATATATATATATATGTATATATATATATATATATATATATATGTATATATATATATATATGTATATATATATATATATATATATTTGGGGGACTTCGTTCGTGGCCAAGCCTCTTTTGCACATTTTTATATTTTTCATCTTTTTGACTCAATCTAATGTGAGAAGGCACATAGTCCATCAAGGAAAACATTTCATTTTGTTTATAGCTCAAAGCCCGTCATGATCCGCTTGACACCTGTGTGAAAGGTTGCAATTATGATTCAAGAATCCTTAGAATAGAGGCAAGCTCGTGAAACCACAACTAGGATTCTTTGATCATGTTTTAGCTCATTCCATCGGTCCTTTACCTTGGATTTTCCATTCACAACATAGATCAAGGGAATTTAGCTTTAAGCTATGTAAAGGGCACATAACCTTAGACTTATTACCAAACTCAAGGAAAGAGTCAAAGAGCAAGTCAAGCGAAAGGTCAAGCAATTTCAAGATGAAAAATGTGCATTTAGGCATAAAGTCAAGCATCTATCTATTAGATTCTCACCATATGGACATAATTGCAAAGCTAAAAAGCTGAAAACTTTTGAAATTTTAAAACTAAATGCAGGAAGTAAACATGCATGTTAGAAGGATGAAGAGGTAGAAGGGCGAAGCCTACCACCCTAAGCTTAAAACTTTGCTTGTCCTCGAGCAAGATCTAAGCTTAGAATAACAGGGTGGGAATGCATGTAAGTTAGGGTGGGAGATTTATTAAAGTACTAAAATGATGCATGTATGCAAGGAAAAAATAAGGCAGTTAGAGGAAATAAAATTGTCTAAGCAAGAACCCGAAAATACAAATTTTTATTTTAACAAAAATAGAAAAGTAAGAGGTAAAAGAAAGGGGGTGGCTGCCCCATGATACTGACACTAGGGTCCCAAATCCTAAGTTTTGGGACCAGTGCCACCTATGTCTTGCCAGCGGGATCCACCTCACGATAGGAGAAGAATAGGTAGAGGTGGGGGCCCTTCTGAGTTTGAAGTAGAAAAGTAAAATCTGGTGACTCGGTGAAGTCATCGATGTGGTGGAATTGACTTGAACTGCACTGGGATGAATTCATCGGCAACTCATCCTCAAGGAACCTTCCAAGATATGAATCTAAATAGGAAGGCCATAGGATGTCGACACAGGATGAGATGGATGAGATATGTTGGATGTCTTCTGGAGGAATCATATCTTCTCTCTCCATCTCTACACTTGAGGTTGGATGCTCAGATAAATCTTCATGTACAGTCTAAGTCATCCAATCATCTTATAAACAAGAAGTACTCCCTACATAATCGGTTTGTGGTTCTACCACCCCAAGCTTATCACGTGGCGTGGAGTCAGGGGTATCTTCATGCTCAGCAGCCATGTTGTAGTGAACCATCCATCTTACCTCCTTAACATCCACCCTACCTTGTAAAGGTATGTGTGCAAATGGCAGCTCATGCTGCTCTAGGTCGTCGTCATCAGTATACTCATTGCTCCATGTCGAGCAGCTATCGTCATCGTCGTCATCGAACAAGTAGTTCAAAACCATGGTTGGTGTACCGCTCAAAATGAAGTGACAAGTCTCGATACAAGAGATATCACTCTAGTCTAGTTCAATGTCTAACTCTGGCTCTTGTGACCAACCTTTTGGGTACGAGGTTGTTTGGCCATCATTATGAGGATAAGAGTCTTCGTCATCGTCATCATAGAACCATTCATGTCTATGACTCATATCTTCCATTGGTTCATCAGTTGGGTCATCTAGATAGAATGAAGGGCTTCCCCAAGTGGGTTGGTCTTCACAAAAAAATCTTGGTGAATCTAGTTGATGGTCTGAATAGGATGGTGAGACATACTCTGCTTTAGATCTGATGGAATGGTCTTGATGACTAGAGTCTTCATTATCTTGTAATGACACTTGTAACTGGATTGTAACCAAATCGATGAGCTCTTGGAGCCTCCTTCCTTGTTCAACATCTTTATCATGAAGTTGTGGTACTTGAGAAGCAATGCTTTCGAGACCCGTTGATTCTGCCATACACATCTGATGGAAATCTGATGTATCAAACTGATGTTTCCAAACAAATCCTTATTCAACAGTTTGAATCATACTTCTACTATGGTCTGCAATCTCCATTGCTATTTGGATTTGACGCTCCTGCTTATCTTATAGTTCCTGGAGCAGATCGACGTGTTTTTGGAGATGAGGGGCTAAGGAGGTGAGTGTGTGAATACTTTCCCCAGCTAACTCCACTGCCTTAATCAGTTCTTGATCCCATGATAGCACGGAAGTCGAGGGCTGACTGGAAGTCTCCATTGTTGGAATTTCATTATATGACGACGGTGGAGGCGAGTATAGCTCGACTAGCTGTAGAGCGCGACCTTCAATTATTTGCCAACAGTCGGGACTGTGGAAAAACTCAGGCGGACAGGTGGATAAGATGACCTGCCTTGCTGAAGCAAGGTCCATGGTTTTGAAAGGGCGAAGAGACTGAGCTTCAGAGAGCAAGAGGTTTTGAAGAGACAAAAAAGTGCCTGAGGAGAAGAGATGTAAAAATATGAGTTTGGTGTAGAAACTATGAGCAATAAGTACCTATATATGTTATTTGCATATCTGTAAAGTTGTTGACAAAGTGCAAGTAAAACTCGGGTTCATAGAATGGTATTCGTTGCCAAGTCCCTGGAAACGGTGCCAAAAAGTTGATCAGCCTCAGACGCGGGTCCAGAGTGTGGAGATGTGTCTAAGTCATCGGACATTTATAATTTATAATACTCAAATGTCTGGGACTCCTGCAACTAGAGCAGGGTTGGAGTAGTCGGGGTCGAACACAGGGACTTAGAGAATAGCACTTTGGAACTCAAGTTTTACTTGTCTAAGTCGTCGAAAATCCAAAAGGAAAAAGGTTGTTATAGAGAGAAAGAGGCGAAAAGAATCAAACCAAAAACCTATCTCCAAGAGGAGTTACTAGAAATATTACAAGGGTATTTTGGGTTTTAAAAGGGAAAGTAAATGTTTTTTTAAAAGGGAAAAAGGATGGTAAATGTACCTTTGTAGCCTGTTTATGACTCCTCCCCCAAACTTATCCTGCACCCCATCTCGGGGTGTCAAAATTTGAGTGAGATGTATAAACGGGCTTTCTTTATTTGTTTTTGTTGTTGTCAGTGGAGGCCCACTTGGACTCTAGGAGCATGCTTGCATATATACCCCTTAACACGTGATATTGCTCATACTACATGTTTTCCACCTAGAAGCCAATAGTGGCTATGGCCACCATCCATGATAAGCAGAAGAAACTGTAGTCATTAGATAGGGGTACCTGCTGAGGGCATATGTGGCAGTATTATGTCTTGTTGAAGTCCTTGCCTTTTGTATAGTCGTACCCTCTACAATGTTGTCTTATCATGTCGATGATAGCTTCGGCGCACGTCTTTACCTTTTCTTCTGTGGGTGTCCTTGTTGTTGTCATATTCATCTTCTTGTTGAGCGTGAAGGCTGCATCGGAGCTGTTGTATAGTATTGCAGTCCTTTTGAGAAGGTTGACATGCAGCAAAGTCACATGGTTGTCATGAAGAATGGGCAGGAAGATGTGCTCTAGAGGGGCCGTCTCTAGGCGTTGTTGCAGCCTCTCATTCTCTCCTGACTTTTTGTCCTTGAAAATGTCATCTACTAGTAGGAAGTATGCCATGTGAGTACTTGGCATGGTATCGCCTGGTAGGCTGACATCGTGCTTGCAGAAAGGTATCCCCTATTTTCAACGTTTCTCGGAGGTCATCTTTTAGCACGCAGATGCCATCTCGCTCGAAGATGACATCTCTTGACGAATTGTCTTCTTTCAGAGAACTCATAATAAGAGTCGGTTCTTCCAGTGACAGGCTGAAGCAGTTCCATCTGTTGAAATTCTCGAAAGAAGATGTAATTTCTCCTGCCGAACCATCTGGTCTATCACTCCACAGATCTTCCTCTTCAACCTCTCCTTCTGCATGTTGTTCTTTTGGAGGTTGATTTTTAGGAGCTTCTACTACTGAAGGTTGTCGTGGCTCTTCTTCTGGCGTGTGCTTCGTAGCTTCTTTAGATCCTTCATTCTAGCATGCTTTCCATGTTGTAGCCCTGGCTGGTTCTGTCGGATCGACCCACATGGCTTTTAACTGTTCCCTCCAAGTGACCTTTTCAGGTAAGGGAATGTTCGTGTGAAGCCTGTGGGGTACAACTTCTGCAGGCATCGCCAGATTTTTGAAGAATCGATGATCATAGATGACTTCCATAGTGTATATAACCCACAGTCCATGCAAGTCTCCGGTGTCTAGGTCCTCCAGGGGAATTCCCTTGTTGATGGCCTCCATCATGCGCAGTACTATGAAGGTGCAATCCCCCAAACCAGCCTCTTCTTGGGGAACTTTCTTGTTGATGGAAAAACACTTCCAGGACCCTTGAAATTTGTTGCCCGCCTCCTTGATTGCTCGTTGTAGGCACAGTGGTATCTTCAAGGCATCTCTAGATTCCTTCCTCTTGTAGACTAGTGAGGTGTTGTCCATTTCAGCTACACAGCAATTGAGCACCATCGTCTTACGCTATTGCAGATCGATGACTATTAGTCCCCAATGGCTTGCATTTCTTATGGGCAGCACCACGGACCTTGCCCCTTCTGCCAACTGTCGCCTTTAGCTCCGCTACATATGCCGCCATGTAATCTTCATTAACATGAGGCTAGCTAGATGCGTCGTCCCATTAAAGATCAGATGCGGCTTGTCTGGGTGTAAGAACTCTTTGAGGAGGGTGGTGTAGAGTACCTTGAACACCCTATTTGTGTACTCACGCCTTCTTCAGAAATATCCCCCTGAAGTGGTCTCTGGACAGACGTCTACCCTTATTGTTGTACAATATGTCTGACCCAGTTAGATCGTCATTGAGGACATCTGCCAAGATGTGGACATCTCTGCATGAGATTTGTGATACCGCAGTCATGTTCATATCTTTCATCTTGTAGGGCAGAGGGGGAGCTATTGTAGGTATTTCTACTTTAGTCTGTGCACTCCGCTCCCTGGCAGGTTCACCTGTGAAGAAAGTTGCTAGTATTCCATCCTCATCATCAGACGTTGCCTACTGTGCCAAAGGTGTCAAGGCTTCTTCTATTTTCGGCATGGCCTTGGCCACTTGTTCAGCCACTTTATACATCGGTTGCATAGTGGCTATTGGTTCAGCTACTTCTGAGGAGGATTCAGCAGCTGTGTTGTCTTTGACGTGACTCTCCCCAGAAGTTTGCCCCAACTTGGCTTCTGCAATCATCTTTAGCATTTCCTCCATCTTCCCATCATAAAGATAGTCACTATGCTCGTGATGAGGTTGGAAGAGGAGGAACTCGCTAGTCTCCTCAAACCTGGCCCCCAACTCAGCTATCATTTGGTCAAGCTCGGCTACTCCTGCTGATCTGAGTTCTGCAACCACCTCTTCACGATGAGCAATAGCAATCTTCTCTTCTAGCGTCAGAGTGTGTGTTGGTGGGGAGAGGTGATGCTCTGCTAGAATTCCATCGTCTTCAGCAGCTTCATCTAGGCCTTCCTGTTATAACCCCATTTTCTAAAGCATGTAATGAGATTTGTAAATCTCTTTTTAAAAGATAAATGAAATCCATGGTTGATTTGATGATTTGATTTGAATGAATTTCGTGTATGATAGCCTTGTATGCTTTCTTGATGGGCCTTATTGGCCATTAAGCCCAATTGAAAGAAAAAGAAAAAGAAATGAAAAAGGAATTCAATGGGATAATGGAATACATAAGAAAATGAATAAAAGATTATTAAAAGGCTAAAAGATCATCATCATCATCATCTAAGCCTCAATCCCAACTATGTTGGGGTCGGCTACATGGATCCTTCGTTTCCATTCAGCTCTATCATGGGTCATATTCTGATTGAGATGTAGAGATTCAAAATCTCTCTTTATAAGCTCATCCCATGTTAATTTAGCCCTTCCTCTTCTTCTATTTATAGTGTTTGGCTCAATAGCATTGCTTCGTATAGGCGCACTAGTAGGTCTGCATTGCACATGTCCGTACCATCTGACTCGGCCCTCACGCAACTTGTCCTCAATGCTCGCCACCCCCACTTTATTCCTGATATAGTCATTTCTCAAACGATCTTTTCTTGTCTTCCCACACATCCATCTCAGCATACGCATTTCGGCCACGTTCATCTTGTTGAGACCTTGTTTCTTCACCGCCCAACATTCACTCCCATAGAGGATGGTTGGTCGTATATCTGTTCTATAAAACTTACTTTTTAACCTGAAAGGGATCTTCTGATCGCATAAAACTCCAGTTGCACTCCTCCATTTCAACCATCCTGCAGTGATTCGGCTAAAAGATATTTTCCCAAAATAAGATTTCAAGTTATAAAGGTTCCTTGGGGTTCAAGGAACCGAGGATAATAATATACTAGCAAAGGAAATAAAGAATATGTGGAAAATATGAATAAATAGGTGTTTTCTTGAAATTGAAGAACATAAAAATTTTCCTTGAGATAATGATCCCAATTTTTTCAGGATGAAAGATAAAAGCATAAAATAGGTTCCCTTAAAATTTGAATTAAAAAGGAATTACGATTTGGGAGTTATTGCTTTTTCAAGTTATCCTCAAAATAGGAATTTTCTTGGATTTGGGGGAAAATACTTTCCTTTGGATAAATCGCATGGAATGTCAGCCGTTGGATCTTGATCCAATAGGTGTCGCACATCCTCGAGTCCCAGTTGATCAGGGACTACAGCACAATCACAGGGGGACTTTCCCCTTTACTTTCTGATCAATCCAGTGCATGTGCACTTATGATTTTTGTTCCATTAGGTTCGAGAGATCATTACGAAGGATCTAGACCCAGGATTTGCCGACTTTCATCGTGTATAGCCGAAATGCCCAATTGGGGTGAAGGATGTTTTAGTGGCAAGATCAGAAACCCTAAAAGAGACCCCCATAGCCTATAAATAGACCCTCATGAGGTTTCTCTCACCCTCACGAACCTTGGCGGCAGATCCCTAGATCCTAGCAACCTCTCCCTCTCTCGATTACCCTTGCTCTGACGAGCCCCAGCCAAGGCACAGCCGCAAGTTCTAATTAGAAAGAAGAGGGGGACGAAGAGCAGGAGTCGTCGGATCGTAGAACACAGTGGGCCGGCACGAGATCTAACGATCTCAGGAGAAGCCCGCATCTTTAGCTCGCTGAGTGGAGCGCTACGATGTGAGTCGTTGGATCAAGGGTCCATCGTGAACCCAGGAGAATCCGACGATCAACTTTGAACGACCGCACGCGCTAGCAAGTGAGTGGATCTGGTCTTTGTGGAGCGTCAGATCGATCAGTGGACCGCGGCGCACCGATCCAACGATCTAGGAAATTTGATAAATTCCCTCTCTGATCGAAATTACATAATATAGTTTTCCTTGCAAAATTAATAGAAAATGCTAGGAATCTCATATGGAGAAACTTTATACATGAAAGTTGTTTATAAAAATACGAGGAACATGATAAAAATACTTTGAGAATATCTTTCTATCTAGTTTTGCAAAAGTACTTTAATTGGGTAGAAAAGTGTATTGAAAAGTAATTAGAAACCCTATTTGCATATAAAGGATGATTCTTTGTAACTTAATAGGTTAAATTGAGGATTATCAACCTGTTAATTAATAACATGAACTTTTCATCCATTTTGAATACAAAGACGGCTAATTTAGGGTTTATGTCTATAAATGAAAAGGTAATGTATATGGAAACCTTAATTTAGGGTAAAAGAAGAAGAAAACCATGTTATTTTGGATTAAGGAAGTGAGTTACTAAATAATGACCTTAAGACTGTTAAGAATATTAAAAGGAGAGAATTTAAAGGTTTTAAGTAGATTTGATGAATTAGGGTTCTTTATAACTAAGAATGGAGGAAAAACCCTAATTTCAAAGGAAACCCTAAAATTGGAATAGAAACCCTAAGGAATATGATGAAATTGGGAAAATATTAATAAAAGGAAACTTGTACTTTTATTTCAGGGTTTATGTGCACTTTGCTTGCTTGTTTGGATTTTATCTCTCTACATCATTGATTCTATATCCAAATCTACAAGTATAGGTATGTGGTTACGCTTATGAATATCTTGAGTTAGTTTTCCGAGGTTTACCGAAGTTTTCATCGATATCATGAATTAATTGTTGGATGATTTTAATTCATGCAAACTATAATGTGGATATGACTATCACATAAGATATGTGCCTACTAGCTCAGATCCCAGTCCCCTCTGTGGCTTATTAATTGACCTAGTACATGGCTACCAATGGGGTAGGTCCATCAGGTCATTGGATGACTTAGTACATGGCTACCAATGGGGTAGGACGACCATCAAGTCACTTTGAGTTAGATGTTGGGCTACCTTTGGGTAGTGTCATGCGACTCTACTACCCTATGTATTGGCTACCTGTAAGGTAGGACCATGGGGCTAAGAATCTACCTAAAGAGAGGTAGCATGCAAGTCCACTGCAGGGACAACACAGAGTTGGGGGATAGGTAAGGATTGAGTAGTATGGCTTAAAACGTAATCTTGGTTGTTAAATAATTAATTGAATGATTACATTGATAACATAGTTGCACATTATTTGTTTCCCCCACATACCAGCTTCGGCTGACTGTCGTTTTGTTTGTCGGTGATTTAGGTACAAATCGTAAAAGTACAAACAGTAAAACAACACATTGTGAATTCAAGAATTAAAGAACAAGGAGGAACTAGTTAGAGTGGTTCAGCTTTGGTTAGAAGTTTAGTATATTCCAAACTTTTCAAAGGTATGCAAAAATTTATTTATTACAGCTTTTCAGTTTAGTCTGTTAAAATTTAATAATTGTTCTTGGTTATATGTCGAACCTTTGATCCGGAAATTATAGGTGCGGCTTCGACCTCTCGGTCTCCCTTAATTGGGGGTTACTGAAAGGTGGGGTCGTAACATTTGGTATCAGAGCGATGGTTCCTCACTTAACCATTAATAATTATTAAATTTTACAAACTTTGTAGAACCCAAGGGAGTTATTAGAGGACTATCTGAAAGACGGAGGTGTCTAGAAAAGGATCACGACCGGGGGGCTGGCAATATTTTCCTCCGCACCGCTAGTCAGAATACGAGGACTCCCAGATCTATGTGACTGCCTGGCCAAAGTCTTAGGGTATGAATCGAAATAAGAGACCTTTAGGACTCTCTCATCTTATTCATCCCTTCTCATCGCATATTCTATTAAGGATTTTAAGAGTTAGGGTTTTCTCTCTCTTCCTCACCCTCATGTGGTATGGGAAAGTAAGTTAAGGATTAAGGAATCCTCCATCAAATTAATAAAAGATACATAATGATACGTCATTGACATAAGTATAATTAGTTTAATGATAAACTAAACATATGTTAGTTATGCTAATGTAGATGGCTCATACCAAGACTGTTGCTATTCCTGAGGGCACTGGGAACCCAAGTAGGAGTGCGTGGCCTCCCCGCAAAGGAAAGGGGTCTTCAGAAAAGAGAAAGAGGAACCTGGATGGTGAATCCTCTAAGAAGAGGAAGAGACCCGAGGAAACCACTCATGAGGTCCCTAACCCTGACGCGATACCCTTCAGCAACCTCGACCAAGAAGAAGACCAAGGGTACGAGGAGCAACATGAGTATGAGGAGGTGGCCCAAATGGAAGAAGATCCAGCTGGCGGTCCTGAGCCTACCATGATAATTCATACCCCTGATGCTTTGTGGATGGAACAACAGAAGAAGTTGACAGAGGCCATAAGTGCCTTGGCTCTCCGAGACTTTGCTAGAGGTGAAAATGGCGAGCCACTTCCAGTTCTTCCTCTACTAGGAGCCACCATCCTGGAATTCGTCAAGCTGAACATTGAGAAGTTCTGGGGAGAAGGTAAGACTCACGTAGTCGACAAGGCAGAAGCTTGGCTGCTTGCAGTCGAGAATGGATTTCACATGCTTGAGGTACAGCCGAGAAAGAAGGTCCTCTTTGTTGCTCACCTCCCAGAAGGAGCAGCCAAGATGTGGTGGGAGACCCACATCATCGGCCAAGATTTCACAGAAGAACCCATGGCATGGGCTGACTTCAAGACAATCATCACTGCCAGATTTGTCCTGGTCTCTGCTAAGAAGGAAAAGGAAAGGGAATTTACCAACATGACTCAAGGGAACTCATCTGTGGCAGCCTTTGGGCGCAGGTTTTGAATCCTGGAGCATTTTGGGCATATGATGGAGGAGGAAAGAAGGGTGAATCATTTCATAGAGCGTCTTCACCCTGCCATCAAGCCCCGTGTGATGGCAAGTAAACCCAAAACCTTCGTTGAGGCTTACAACACTACTTTAGACATGGAAAGGACTGTGATGCATGCCCAGGTTCCACCCAAGGGGTATTTGGGTTTCACTGAAGGAACTCAAGGTCAGAAGAGCAACCACAAGAAAGGTCCAGGGCGTCATCATGATAAAGGAAGACATGGAGGAAAAGGGAAACCCCGTCAAGAGAACAACCGACCTCGATGTCGCACCTGCGGGAGGTGGCATACCGGTGAGTGCCGCAACAAGAAAAAGATATGATACCGATGCCACCAAGAAGGGAACATCCAAGCTGTTTGCCCTCTGCCAAATCTAAGTGGATCAGGACAAGTACCAGCCCCACCAGTAGCAGCTCCACCTATAGCTGCAGCCCCACCTGCTGGAGAGAGAAGGCAAGCTCATGTGTTTGCCATTGATAATGAGGAAGCTCAAGTAAATGTGAATCGGTTGATCGAGGGTAATAACCCTTAGAGTTTTCTTTTATGTTTTAAGTTTAAGCATGTAATGGTCTAATGTATGGTGAAAACCAATGTAGGCATGCTTGAAGTCATGGGACATAATGTAAAAGCTTTGTTTGATTTTGGATCTACTAATACTTTCATTTCGAGAAATCTTGCAACTATGCTTTGTTTGGGTATCAAGGATTTAGGGTATGTCTTAGATGTTACAACCCCAAGTGGTCAGATCTTTACTTCCCTTTTGAAAACCCCAGTGATACCTGTGAAATATCGAGATCATGAATTTCTGACAGACTTTATCCTTCTTGACATGAATGATTTTGATGTAATCATTGGCATGGATTGGATTTATACTTATAGGGCCAACATTGACTATAGGGAGAAGAAGGTGATCATTAAGAGACCAGGTCACCCACCTTTTGTCATTAGGGGTAGGAAGGATGCCACCACCAGCCTATATGTGTCAGCCTTGAAGGCAGAGCAGATGATGAGTAAAGGGTGTCAAGCTTTCCTAGCAGTAGTCACCGAGCTAGAACCCAAGGTGCAACCTTTAGAAGAAATAAAGATAGTTAGGAGCTATGCAGATGTTTTCCCAGATGATTTACCTGGGATTCCTCCCGAGAGAGAGGTAGATTTCTCCATATAGCTAGCTCCTGGTACAATCCCTATTTCCCGAGCACCTTATAGAATGGCCCCTGCCGAGTTGCTCGAGTTAAAGAAACAACTACAGGAATTGTTAGACAAGGGTTTTATCTGCCCTAGCACATCACCATGGGGAGCGTTGGTTCTTTTTGTAAAGAAAAACGATGGTTCGCTCTGAATGTGCATAGACTGTCGGATGATCAACCAGGCTACCATTAAGAACAAATACCCTTTACCCCGGATAGATGACTTGTTTGACCAGTTGAAATCAGCTCGAGTATTTTCCAAGATCGACTTGAGATCGGGTTATCATCAGTTGAGAGTTAAGAGTGAGGACATTCCAAAAACATCCTTTCAAACCCGTTACGGCCATTATGAGTTTATGGTTATGCCTTTTGGGTTGTCCAATGCACCCAGTGTTTTCATGAACCTTATGAATAGTGTGTATCAACCCTTCCTTGACTCGTTTGTCATAGTATTCATAGATGACATACTGGTTTATTCAGATGACTTAGACCAACATCGAGACCACCTAAGTAAAGTCCTTGATATCTTGAGAAAGCAGAAGTTCTATGGGAAATTCTCTAAATGTGAGTTTTGGATAGACTGAGTCATGTTCCTCAGACACATCATCTCAGGAGGAATGATCGCCATAGATCCAGCTAAAGTGTCGAGACTGGCCTGCACCGAAGAACCCCTCTGAGATCCGAAGCTTCTTGGGGTTAGCAGGATACTATCGGCGTTTCATTGCGGATTTCTCAAAGATTGCCTTGCCTTTGACCATGTTGACTCAGAAGGATGTTAAGTTTATGTGGTCCGATGTTTGTGAGGCTCGTTTCCAGGAGCTGAAAGAGAAGCTGACCACTGCACCAGTTTTGACTCTACCATCAGGCAATGAGGGTTTTATGATTTTCACTAATGCATCAAAGATGGGACTTGGCTGTGTGTTGGAACAGAATCGGCACGTGGTTGCATATGCCTCCCGAAAACTCAAGCCCAACGAGGTGAATTACCCGACACATGACCTGGAGTTACTTGCTATCACCCATGCCTTGAAGATTTGGTGACATTACCTATATGGTGCCACTTTTGAGATCTTCACCGACCATAAGAGCCTGAAATACCTCCTGACATAGAAAGACTTAAACCTACGACAAAGACGATGGATGGAGTACATGAAGGATTATGACTTCACCATCACTTATCATCCAGGAAAGGCGAACGTCGTAGCCGATGCTTTGAGTCAGAAATAGCTCAGGTGTGCAACTATTTTTTCCAGTCAGGGGAAGAGCTTAGAAGAGCTTGTAGAATGGTCTCCTTGACCGTTAGATCATCGAGTTCGATTGGCCAACATCCAGATATAGTCTGAATTGTTGGGTGAAATTGTAGCAGCACAGTTGGCCAGTGGGGAGCTTGACAAGATGAAGGACTTGATCAAGAAGCCTCAGACCCATCTTTCTTTGGGAGTAGACAGAGGGATCAGATTTGAGAATCACATATGGGTTCCTAAAGATTCACCCTTGAAGGAACGTATTCTACAAGAGGCTGATGGTTCTGAGTACACGGTGCACCCAGGAACTACTAAGATGTTTAAGGACATGCAGAGGTTTTTCTGGTGGCCAGGAATGAAGAGAGACATTGTAGCTTATGTGGCCAGTTGTCTTACGTGCCAAATGGTGAAGGCTGAACACCAATGACCCGGCGGACTTTTACAGTCTATAGAGATCCTAGAGTGGAAATGGGAGCAGATCACCATGGATTTCGTGATGGGTCTACCCCGAACAAAGAGAGGTCATCATGTGATATGGGTTGTGGTAGATTGCCTTACCAAGTCAGCACACTTCCTTGCCCTGAAGACCACTGCCAAGGTGTCATATTTAGCTGAGTTGTATATCAGAGAGATAGTGTGTTTGCATGGCGTACCCGGTTCCATCATCTCTGATAGAGACCCAAAGTTTACTTCCAAGTTGTGGAAGCAGGTTCAAGAGGAACTAGGTATAAGGTTGAAGTTCAGTACTGCTTATCACCCCCAGATAGATGGTCAGTCAGAAAGGACAATTCAGACCTTAGAGGATCTACTGAGAGCTTGTGTGCTCAATTGGGGTGGATCATGGGAGCAGTACCTACCTTTAGCTGAGTTTGCTTACAACAACTGTTACCAAGCCAGTATTGGGATGCCGCCATATGAAGCTCTTTATGGGAGACCTTGTCAGTCACCACTTCACTGGGATGATGTTGGTGAAAGGACCTTGTTGAGGTCAGATGAACTCCAAGTATATGTTGATAAAGTCACTTTGATCAAGCAAAGGATAAAGAGAGCCCAGGATTGACAAAAGTCATATGCTGATGTGAAGCAGACTGATGTGCATTTTGCTATGGGAGAACATGTTTTTCTGAAAATCCGACCGCTCCGAGCTATAGCTAAGAACAGAGGAAAGTTGAGCCCCTGATACGTGGGTCCATTTGAAGTATTAGAAGGGATTGATGAAGCAGCCTATCGGTTGGCATTGCCCCCTCAATATAGTATGATGCATGATGTGTTTCACGTGTCCAATCTGAAGCGATATGTGCAAGATCCAATCCATGTGCTAAGCATTGAACCCATTGAGCTTCAAGGAAAGCTAACTTATCATGAGTTGCCTTTGCGGATTCTAGATACCAAGGTAAAAGATCTTAGAAATCAGAATATAGAGATGGTAAAGGTTCTTTGGAAGCACCATGGAAAGGATGAGGCCATATGGAAGCTGAAGACTGACATGGAAAAGGCATATCCCAATTTGTTTGTTTGATTGACGAATTTTGAGGACAAAATTCCTATAAGGAGGGGAGGATGTTATAACCCCATTTTCTAAAGCATGTAATGAGATTTGTAAATCTCTTTTTAAAAGATAAATGAAATCCATGGTTGATTTGATGGTTTTATTTGAATGAATTTCGTGTATGATAGCCTTGTATGCTTTCTTGATGGGCCTTATTGGCCATTAAGCCCAATTGAAAGAAAAAGAAAAAGAAATGAAAAAGGAATTCAATGGGATAATGGAATACATAAGAAAATGAATAAAAGATGATTAAAAGGCTAAAAGATATTTTCCCAAAATAGGATTTCAAGTTATAAAGGTTCCTTGGGGTTCAAGGAACTCAGGATAATAATATACTAGCAAAGGAAATAAAGAATATGTGGAAAATATGAATAAATAGGTGTTTTCTTGCAACTGAAGAAATGAAACTGTTTCCTTGAGACAATGATCCCAATTTTTGTAGGATGAAACATAAAAGCATAAAAGAGGTTCCCTTAAATTTTGAATTAAAAAGGAATTACGATTTGGGATTTATTGCTTTTTCAAGTTATCCTCAAAATAGGAATTTTCTTGGATTTGGGGAAAAATAATTTCCTTTGGATAAATCACGTGGAATGCCAGTCGTTGGATCTCGATCCAATAGGAGTCACACATCCTCGAGTCCCAGTTGATCAGGGACTGTAGCACGATCACAGGGGGACTTTCCCCTTTGCTTTCTGATCAATCCAGTGCATGTGCACTTATGATTTTTGTTCCATTAGGTTCGGGGGATCATTACGAAGGATCTAGACCCAGGTTTTGCCGACTTTCATCGCGTATACCCGAAATGCCCAATTGGGGTGAAGGACCTTTTAGCGGCGAGATCAGAAACCCTAAAAGAGACCCCTATAGTCTATAAATAGACCCTCATGAGGTTTCTCTCACCCTCACAAACCTTGACGGCAGATCCCTATATCCTAGCAACCTCTCCCTCTCTCGGTTACCCTTGCTCCGAAAAGCCCCAGCCGCGGCACTGCCGCAAGTTCTAATTAGAAAGAAGAGGGGGACGAAAAGCAGGAGCCGTCGGATCATAGAACACAGTGGGCCGGCACGAGATCTAATGATCTCAGGAGAAGCACGCATCGTTAGCTCGCTGAGTGGAGCGCTACGACGCGAGTCGTTGGATCAAGGGTCCATCGTGAACCCAGGAGCATCCGACGATCAACCGCGAACGGCCGTGCGTGCTAGCAAGTGAGTGAAGTCGGTCTTTGTGGAGCGTCAGATCAATCAGTGGACCGCGACGCACCGATCCAACGACCTAGGAAATTTGGTAAATTCCCTCTCTGACCGAAATTACAAAATATAGTTTTCCTTGCAAAATTAATAGAAAATGCTAAGAATCTCATATGGAGAAACTTTATACATAAAAGTTGTGTAGAAAAATACAAGGAACATGATAAAAATACTTTGAGAATCTCGTTCTATCTAGTTTTGCAAAAGTACTTTAATTGGGTAGAAAAGTGTATTGAAAAGTAATTAGAAACCCTATTTGCATATAAAGGATGATTCTTTGTAACTTAATAGGTTAAATTGAGGATTATCAACCTGTTAATTAATAACATGAAGTTTTCATCTGTTTTGAATACAAATACGGTTAATTTATGGTTTATGTCTATAAATGAAAAGGTAATGTATATGGAAACCCTAATTTAGGGTAAAAGAAGAAGAAAACCATGTTATTTTGGATTAAGGAAGTGAATTACTAAATAATGACCTTAAGACTGTTAAGAATATTAAAAGGATAGAATTTAAAGTTTTTAAGTAGATTTGATGAATTAGGGTTCTTTATAACTAAGAATGGAGGCAAAACCCTAATTTCCAAGGAAACCCTAAAATTGGAATAGAAACCCTAAGGAATATGATGAAATTGGGCAAATACTAATAAAAGGAAACTTGTATTGTTATTTCAGGGTTTCTGTGCACTTTGCTTGCTTGTTTGGATTTTCTCTCTCTACATCGTTGATTCTGTATCCAAATCTGCAAGTACAGGTATGTGGTTACGCTTATGAATATCTTGAGTTAGTTTTTCGAGGTTTATCGAAGTTTTCATCGATGTCATGAATTAATTGTTGGATGATTTTAATTCATGCAAACTATAATGTGGATATGACTATCACATAAGATATGTGCCTACTAGCTCAGATCCTGGTCCCCACTGTGGCTTATTAGTTGACCAAGTACATGGCTACCAATGGGGTAGGTCCATCAGGTCATTGGATGACTTAGTACATGGCTACCAATGGGGTAGGACCATCAAGTCACTTTGAGTTAGATATTGGGCTACCTTTTTATAGTGCCATGTGTCTCTACTACCATATGTATTGGCTACCTATAAGGTAGGACCATGGGGGTAAGAATCTACCTAAAGAGAGGTAGCATGCAAGTCCACTGCAGGGACATCATAGAGTTGGGGGATAGGTAATGATTGAGTAGTATGTCTTAAAACATAATCTTGGTTGTTAAATAATTAATTGAATGATTACATTGTTAACATAGTTGCACATTATTTGTTTCCCCCACATACCAGCTTCGGCTGACTGTTGTTTTGTTTGTCGGCGATTTAGGTACAAATCTTAAAAGTACAAACAGAACGACACATTGTGAATTCAAGAATTAAAGAACAAGGAGGAACTAGTTAGAGTGGTTCAGCTGTGGTTAGAAGTTTAGTATATTCCAAACTTTTCAAAGGTATGCAAAAATTTATTTATTACACCTTTTCTGTTTAGTCTGTTAAAATTTAATAATTGTTCTTGGTTATATGTTGAACCTTCAATCCAGAAATTATGGGTACGGCTTTGACCTCTTGGTCTCCCTTAATTGGGGGTTACTTAAATGTGGGGTCGTAACACTTCCTCTGGGTCGCAGTTGAGGTTGAGCCCCCTTGTTGTTGTATCATATTTCTTCATTTGATTTTTGTTTTGGGAGCTCGACCGTTGTGGTGGCTGGTTTCCTGTTAGTTCAGCTACAGGCAATGCCCTTGTGTTCGCACTCCCAGATTTTGGTGTGCCGGTCCCCGTACCCAGTCCTCCCGTGTTGTCATCGTGGCTGGAGGGGTTGGCTGAGGAGTGTGTGGGGTTCGCTAAACGCCTTTTATTCTTTTCTCCCGCCGGCCCTCGAGTTCTTCGCATTCCTCCTCGAGCTTCCGGTGGTCTTCTTGTAGGCTTTGACACTCTTCTTCGAGGGAAGCCATTGCAGCGTCGTAGCCCCGACGCATGTGCTCATTGTCGGCTCGGATGGCTTGCCTCTCCTTCTGCAGGTCTGCCATCTCGTCCTACATCTTTTTAAGCATCCCCATCATCATCTACTGATTATTTAGAACTTCTTGGACGAAGCCTGGGAGGGCTTTTGTTCTTTCATCCAGCGCTTGCACCTGCGTTGTTAGGTTTGACAATGAAGAAGCAATTGTAGTATTTATTATATTGGTTTTATGCATGTGTTCCCACATTGCATTAAACCTTGTACCTAAGGCACCCCCGAAGGAAGGTGCGTGTTGGTGCTGCTGGTGCAGTTGATGCTCTTTGTGCATCATTGACGAGCCAGACATCGTGGGTTGTGGAGGTGGTGGTGGTGGGCCTTGTTCTTTCTCCTTCGGCTCCAATGGTTGGTCCATATCCGCTCCACAGATGTCTGCATCCGATACGGCCAGAGAGCCTTGTCCTTCTGGCTCTGCCTTTGGTTTCATGTCGGGCTATGGGTCGGCTTCTGTGACTCTCTCATTTCCCACCTCTGGATCCACAGTAGTAGCTTCCTCATGTGGCTTGAGAGGTGTGGGTTCTACGGCTCCCACTGGGTCTTCTTGAGGTAGAGGCGTGGGGAGGGGTTGTTCTGCGGCCTTCTCACTTGTGGTTGGCAGAGTAGTTGTTTATGTTTTCTTTTTCTCCACTACCAATTTCTTTTGTGGCTCTGTGCTCTTCTTCTTCTTTATCAAAGTTGGGGCACTGCTTTCTCCCGTTGTATGTACTAGATTTGTAGTGGTGCTGGTGTGCAGTGCCCCGAAGCACATTTTCTCTATGTCGTCTTAGGTTGCCCGCAGCTTGTGGGCGTCGCCATTTCGGGAAGGGGGAGTGGTCTTTTTGACCCTCTCTGTTTGAAGTACACCTTCCCCCCCCCTTCAATTATAGAATACCTATACTGGCTAGGGACTTGATGTCTATACGTTGTTTTCCCACCATTTCTTTATATTTCTAGACCTCTCCTTCGTCCAGTAGGTAATCAGCAATCATGGCTATTTGGCCGCCCATATAGAATGTAGAGTTTCTTTTCACATCCCCGCCTACTACCGTTGATAGACGCTTGATTAATATTTTACTGATATTTACCGGTTTTCTGTTAATCATGGACCAGATGAGGAATAGATCTCCCTTGATGACTTTCCCTATCTCTGACCTTGCATCAACCGTGTAGGCGGTGATCTTCTGCATTATGCGGATGAAGCGGGAGGTAATTTGGGAGGCCTTGGAGTTTTTAGAACTGTGTTTCTCCTCCCCAATTAGTTCTCCCCATATCTTGTCGCTATCATATGCGATCATCTCTCTCTTTTGCTCAGGGTTGTGGAGCAGGTCTTGGCTTCTTCCTCTATTGCTGTGAAAATTCTATTCAGGTCTGCCTCTGAGACCATGTGGGTTTTTCCACCTTACTTGAGGCTGGAAATCTCCCCCTCCTTCCCTTTGTGTCTCACTACTTGTAGTAACCTTCTTTAATGAGGACATGAATTCTAAGGTCAGCTTCTTGTAGGATTTCACCTCAGGCGTGCATAGGGTGCGTAGATTTGCACCTTCAAGGAACTTCATTGCCCTATCATAGATCCCCATTTTCTTGAAGTCTTCTACGTCTAGGTAACGTGTCGAGCAGCATTCTTTATGCAGGTGCATCCAGTCATAGGTAGACTGGTGCAATGCATCTCTGGGCACAAATGGAGGTTCCTCGGACTGTGGAGATGTTTCCCCTACTACCTCTTTGCCCTTGCTTTCCTTCTTCTTGATAGGTTTGCTGGCAACTTCTAGCTTCGCCCTATTGCTTCCCTTGGTTTCCTTGGGTGCATCTTTCCTCTTTTTTCCATGCACTTGGCTCTCAGACTCTCCTGGATGGTACTCGGAGGTCTCGGTACCCTCGGTCTATTCTGTTTCTTCTGGGTATTCCTCCTGTGGAAGCTCCCCCAGTATCCTTTGGTACTGCTCCAACCTCAGTTGTATTTCCACTCATTTTGGCACTCGTAGAGAATTATTCTTCTTTAGTGCTTCTGTCAGGTCCTTAACTATCTTTTCTACCTCCTTCAAGGAAGTAGCCTTCTCGTATAGGGGGTCGATGGTTGTTAGAGAAGACATTCTGTAAATTTTTGAATGAATTAGTTTTTAATCTAATCAGAAGTTATTATTATTGCAATTAGCTCAGGATAGGCATTCAGTAAATTATATAATTTTCAAGTTCAAGGGTAGAGAATAGAAACCACGTTCGCGGTTGTGTAACTTCAGAGTATACTATGGTTGCGGTCTCTTAAAAGATATCGCGATCATGGTTTTCTGAGTAAAGACCGTAGTCATGGTTTTCTAAGAAAGGGGCCATGGTCGTAGTTCATAAGGAAGGACCACGGTCACGGTTGTTTTGTGCGGAACAAGCGCGGTTGTGGTTTCTTCAGTAAACCTTACGAAATCGTGGTTGCAGTTTTCTAAGTAAAGACCGCGGTCACGGTTAAGATCGTGGTCGTAGTTTTCTCCTTGTCTTGGGCAAGTCGCAGTTCAGGTAGTCAGAGAATAACATCGCGACCATTATTTAGGTTTTCAAACACACCGTGTTCGTGGTTTTCCTTCTTCCAACCTTCCAATTCCTCCCTCACTCTGATGATCCCTTCCATGTTTTCGCCAAGATCAGTTGTTCCATTATTAAGGGTTTTAGGGTTTTCTTAGAGGTTATTAACAAACGCCGCCGTGAGGCGGTCAGGATAATCATCAATGAAACCAAAGAGAAACCCTGGTTAATCGTCGGTTGCCGAGTATCAGGGTGAAAAGGATCAATTTTAGGTGAGAAGGTGGTACGGCGATGAGAAGTGTGAAGAAAAAGGTTTAACCCAGACATTTACCTCAATGACCGTAGCGATGGCGGAGACAAACGCGGACAGGGTGGCAATCGTTGTGGGCATGGGTCATCGGTCACGATCGGAGCGGAGATTAGGGTTTAGTTTGGAAGAGACTATGAGTGAAAATAAATTAAGATGTGAGGGTTTAAGAGTATATATATGCAGGTAACCGCGACCAAACAAATAAAAGGGAAAGACCACTGTCGCGGTTTTCATCCAGAAGAACTGCGGTCGTGGTGTTCTTGTGAAAGAACCACGGTCACGGTGTTCCTAAGGAAGAAGACTGTGGTCGCGGTTTTTCAGTTGCTGCAAAGAACAACCATGGTCACGGTATCACGTAGGCAAGTGCTAAACCACGGTCACAGTTTAGGCCGTGATCAGATCAAACAAGGGTCAATTCTTTAGGTAAAACTTGAAATACTCAAAATAAAATGAACATGTACATCAAAAAGAAGAAAACTTAAATAAAGAGAAAAAGCGAGAGAAAACAAAGATTAACTTGGGTTACCTCCCAAGAAGCGCTTGCTTTAAAGTCTCTTATCTAGACTTCATAAAACTTCATTCCTTGGGTACTATAGTCGGGTGTGGTAACTCTTCATTGCTTCTTTCATTAGGCTAGCTTGGTTCCTCCAAATTGATCTCAGATCTTCTCACAAAGGCCTCATCTTTGTAGAACCTTTTTATCCTATGGTCTTGAAGATTCTAGTTTTCTCTCCTTGGCTTTCCATCACTCTTGATGGGTAGATTTTTACCATAGTGAAGGGACCTGACCACCTGGTTCTTAGCTTTCCAGGGAATAGCCGAATGCTAGAGTTGAAGAGGAGTACTTTGTCTCCTTCATGAACATCCTTGTTCTTTAGGTGGTTGTCGTGCCACACCTTGGTCCTTTGTTTGTAAATTCTTGCATTTTCATAGGCATGCAATCTCAATTCTTCTAATTCTTGCAGTTGCAGATAACGTCCTTGGCCAGCCTTTTCCATGTCCATATTCAGAAATTTAATTGCCCAGAGGGCTTTGTGCTCGAGTTCCAATGGCAGATGACATGATTTCTCGTATAAGAGTGTATAAGGTGTAGTCCCTATAGGGGTTTTGTAGGTAGTTATATATTCCCAAAGGGCATCATCCAACTTCATCGCCCAATCCTACCTCGTTCTGCTAACTATCTTTTCAAGAATTTGCTTAAGTTGTCTATTCGATACTTCTACCTGCCCCGAAGTCTGGGGGTGGTAGGGTGTAGCAACTTTGTGCTTGACTCTTTACTTTTTTAGCAAATTTTCAAACTGCTTTTCCCCAAAGTGGGAACCTCCATCACTAATCATAGTACAAGGTACACCAAATCTTGAAAAAATAGTTTTCTCTAAAAGCTTAATGATAGCTTTGGAGTCACATGTTTAGGTAGCTACAGCCTCAACCCATTTTGAAACATAGTTGGCAATGACAAGGATGTATTTATACCCCTGGGATGGCAGAAATGGGCCCATGTAGTTGACTCCCTAGACATCAAAGACTTCTACTTCAACCCATTCTGCCAAAGGCATTTCATTTCTTCTTCCAATATTACCTATCATCTGACATTCCTTACAAGTTTTGACGTAAGCAGCAGCATCTTTGAACAGTGAAGGCTAGTAGAAGCCAGACTGTACGACCTTAGCGGCAGTTTTTCCACCTCCCAGGTGTCCTCCATAAGGTGAGGAACGGCATTCCCTTAAGATGTGAGGCACCTCTTCCTCAGGGATACATCTTCTGTACAAGTTATCAGAGCACCTTTTAAAGAGCATCAGGTCATCCCAGTAGTAGTTCCTTACGTCTGAAAAGAGTTTCTTTTTCTGATGATATGTTATCTCTGGGGGTAACTCCCCACAAGCGAGATAGTTGCAGATACCTGTGAACCACAGTGACTTTTTTTCTTCAACTTCTATCATAAGCAAAGCCTCATCTGCATAGTTATCGTTGACTAATGGCTCATTCTTGTCTTCGACGACAATCCTTGACAAGTGGTCGACAACTACGTTTTATGCTCCTTTCTTATCAATGATTTTGTGATCGAACTCTTAGAGAAGTAATGCCCACCTTAGCAGTCTAGGCTTGGTGTCCATTTTTTGCATTAGGTATCTTATTGCTCTATGATCTATGTAAACTTTTACTTTAACCCCAATCAGATAAGACCTGAACTTGTCAAAGGCGAAGATGATGGCGAGCATCTCTTTCTCTGTGGTTGTGTAATTTATTTGCGCTTTGTCAAGAGTGCATCTAGCATAGAAGATGACATGGTGTTTCTTGTCTTTCTTCTGCCCAAGGACTGCTCCTACGGCATAGTCGCTAGCATCGCACATATGCTCGAAGGGTAGCTCCCAATCCAGAGCTTGAAGAATAGGTGGGGTTACAAGCACTTCCTTCAATGTCTGAAAAGCCTTCAAACAATCATTTGTAAAATCAAATTCGGCATCTTTTATCAGCAAATTCGACAAGGGATTTGAAATCTTAGAAAAATACTTTATAAATCTTCGATAATATCCAGCGTGACCAAGGAAACTTTGTACTCCAGTCACGGACTTGGGAGGAGGTAGTTTACAGATAGCCTCGACCTTGTTGATATCCACTTCAATTCCTCTTTTTGAAACCTTGTGGCCCAGGACTATGCCTTCTTGTACCATGAAATGGCATTTCTCCCAGTTGAGAACTAAGTTCTTCTCCTCACAGAGTTGCAATACCAATGATAGGTTCTTCAAACAACCATCAAAATCTTCTCCGTAGATAGAAAAATCATCCATAAAAACCTCCACAATATTTTCCAAAAAAATCTAAGAACATCGAAATCATGCAACGCTGAAATGTTGCAGGAGCATTGCACAGTCCAAACGGAATTCTTCGAAAAGCATAGGTGCCATATAGACAAGTGAAGGTGGTTTTCTCCTGGTCGTCGGGTAAGATAGGAACTTGGTAAAACCCAAAATATCCATCTAAAAAGCAAAAGTATTCGTGATGCGCCAGTCTTTCTAGAACTTGATTGATAAAGGGTAGCGGGTAGTGATCTTTCTTCGTCGCCTAGTTTAGCTTCCGATAGTCTATACACATTCTCCACCTAGTGATAGTCTGGGTGGCTACTTCATCCCCTTTATCTCCTTTCACAACAATCATCCCCCCTTTCTTTGGCACAACATGAATAATTTGTTGGTATGTATGCCCTGAGAGCCAATCATGGGATGATTGGTGGGATACATTAAGATTGATTTGATAAACATCAAAGGCAAGCTTCCAATTCTTTCTAGTTCAATCATATGAGATAGTGATAGAATAGATTGAATGTCTAGAGAATGACAGTACTCAATGACGTATGTTTTCAGGTTAAGGACATGAACGATGAGATCATAGGGATGCTAAAAGTTTTTACATTCTTATTATGTCCCTAGTCGGATGTCATTGTGGAAGGTAGATAGACAGCAATGACACACAAAACTAGATTGTGGTGTTGGTTGATGATATAATCTCATTAGTCATGATATATAGATATCAAACCAAACACATAGGTACTTGTTAGAGAACAAGTGTACCGGACACACCCACCGTGAGTTTGACACATGGAACCATGACATGGTAGTCACAGTCAATACTCACAGTGATGGTGGTGAGTGTGATTCTTTGACCTGAAATCACTACACTCAACACATGTCGTTGGGCACACTTTGACATCATCAAACACAGTCCCGAAACATGGGTTGTTATAAAGGTGATGATTGGGTGGCTTTGACACATGGGGCTTTTGAGGGGTGAGTGATAGATATGGGATTTGTCCCTCCTGAGGGAGTTTGATATCCATGGCCACTTGATGAGTAGGATTGAGATAGGCGTGCACACATGTGTGAATCAATATGTGATATTGATGTCATACATATCTCTTCCAATCTACTCTGAGATCAAGAAAGTGAATGAACGTTGACAGGATGACTGTTCCATGCCTCGAGTTCATTCGGGATATCAGTGAAAAAGGAATTATACATTCACTGTAACACCATTCATAGATTGTAGGATTGAAAGTTGTTCTCCAACTTTCAATTTCACTTGGGTAGCACTGATGTGTGACTAGGCACCGCTCTTTTCTTGTGAAGTCATAAGTGTTATGGACTTTCACTGCCAACGTGAAAAGGACCTGCAGGGTCACACACAAGGATTTAACATATAAGAGGAGTTTTATCCACAAACAATGTTTAGATTGATTACTAAAGGAGTTTAGTAGTTCAATTAAACACTCAATTAATTGATAGCTCAATGTCATAATGTTCAAGGTGTTGGACACATTGATTGGAGTATCAGATTGATTGAAACTGCAATTGACTGATTCTACACAATCTGTACTCCCAACCGATCTGCTCATGTGATGAACTGATCGGCTAAGCTTGGTGAACCGATCGGCTCAGGTGGTGAGTCGATCGGCTCATGGACAGGGTGAAATGATTGCTTCAAGTGTTGAAATGATCGGTTCAACTGATGCAACCGAGCAAGTTGGAAAAGTAGGATTGGTGAGAAATTTCTTTTTGCTTCACTTGCCCAATTTGATTGGAACAAGGATTGGTATTTGATACCAATTAGAAACAAAAGAAGAAAAGTCAATCAGTAACTGATCAGGACCACAAACCGACTGGTTCAGAAGTGAACCGACTGTTTCATGGGTCCCAACCGATCGGTTGAGGTGTCAACCGACCGGCTCAGGTCCCCAACCAACCATTTCATAAATGAAACGATCGGTTCAGGTTGCGCAGTTGGTTGTTTTTGTGGAAAATCTCGAACCCTTCTACTCCTGCTTTAGTCCCGCATTGCCCGGGATAGAGAACCATCTCCCATGACCCTCCTATATATATAGTGGTATTGGGGGGCTTCTCAAAGAACAACTCAGTGCAACCAGTTGCTCTGTAAAGTTGTCTTTCTCTTTGGTTTTGGTAACTGAGAGAGCCCGAGCAAGTGCTACCCGATAAGGGAGGCACAGCAAGGGAAAGACAACTGTAGAAATCGACTGGTGGCAGGAGAGTGTGCCAGTGACTAGTACACTGACAGAAGGGTGCGACTCCTTCCAATTCCTTGTGAGACAAGGAGATTGGAGTTTCAGGTGGTCCGTGTGGACTACTTCAGAGGTAGGAGATTTCTGCCGCTCGGAGGACAGCTGCCAATCCCGACAGTCCCGGTGAGACCAGGAGTCGTCAGTCCCGGTGTGACCATGAGCTACACAGACACCGTCCAAGACCGGAGGTGAAGACCGCACAAGCCGCAAGGTATTGTCACCGAGCAAGCCTCGGGACAAGGTATGATTCCACAAACCATCCCTTTCCTATTGTATAGACGTTGATGCATTTCCTTATTCTGGGTTTGGGAGGAGAAAATTTTTGTTTCCGTTGCCTTCTCTATCTCCCCTAAAACCCAACAGTGGTATCAGAGCCACGTCAACTGCTCTATACTTTAGGATTATCAATATGATTGATTTTGATTTGTCGCCTTTATTTATTACATACGATGCGAATAAAATTGGCTTTATGCATGTCCAATCCTAAATCCACAAATCCCAATTTACATATATGATATGTATTATGAATGCACTCGATACACGTCGCCCTTAAACGAGTTTTGTGGTGGATGTATAGCATGGTTATGGCCAATAAACCCTATCTGTGTATGGTTGTATGTGGTTGCTTGCATCTCGGTCTGCGCATCAATTCCCTTTCTCCTATTCCTGATGTAACTCGAAATAATTCGAGATTTCTTTTCTACCTTTGCTCCCCTCAAATGTAACTCGAGGTTTCTCTTTTTACAATGTAAAATAGGATAGAATTTTATTTCCTGTTATGTCAAAGAACGGAGGACATCCTGACGACAGCTGAGACGATCGGTTCAAGGTGTGAACCGATCAGTTGACGTTCGAGACGATCGGTTCAAGGAGTGAGCCAATCGGTTGATGACCAGTTCGAGGAGTGAGACGAGTGGGTGGCGGCCATGATGAGATGCACGACGACCAGGTGAACTGATCGGTTGGAGGAGCCAACCGATCGGTTGGCGGCACCCAGCCGATCGGCCTGATGGCGAGTCGATCAGTCATGTGATGAGTTGATCAAACCCAGAAAGGAAAAGCACATAGTTCATCTTTTACAGGTTGCATGTGATGTAGACCTAGATGACCGTGATTCCTCTTGGCTCGAGGAATCACATTAGGATGGCCATAATCATCGCTTTTATCGTTTTGCATGTTTTTTGTGGGATATAGCATGTATATGATACGTACTATGTATTATGGTGATTGGATATGTATATGTATATAAAAACCGAATCCCTCATTAAATATTAAGTTTTAGATGCCTTCCAAATGTGACACGCGTGAAAAGCTTGATCGACCAAGTGTGGGCAGGCCCAAGCGTGGTGCACCGTCTATCTTGTGGAAGCGTGAAGGATGGATATGTGGGTCTGCCCTAGCAGGGTGCATATTCATCGTGTTGGCTTTGGGTCAGACTTAACAAGGTGACCTAGATAGGATCTAGCACCTTGAGGCATGGTGATGATCATGGCAAGGAGTTTCATATGACATCTTATCAAGAGTTTCATATGATGCAATTGGCAAGAGTTGCCTACCTGAGAGATCTAAGTTGTGGGTGACAGCCCAAGTTGGTCCATGACTTAGAGGATTTCAGGATCTTGCCCACTAGAAGGTTGTACGCTGCAATCTTCCGAATTTATGGTGAGGGATATCAATTTGAAGTAAAATAGTGCGAGCGATAATTAATTAAAGGCTTAATTTATATCGTCAACCATTCAAATCAATCAAATAAGTCAAAAGGAGTTTTGGACTAAAATTGCATATATTTCCTTTTGTACAATAAATGGTTGATCAACAATAATCACTTATTTGTGATCAGTCTTTGAAACCAACAAATTAAATGGGAATTTTTTCACGACTAGTTAGGACATTGAGAAGTGTTCTCAATCATAGAGTGAAAGCTCTAAGTCCTAGTTATACCAGAACCAGATGAATTCGATCCCACCATATCAATGGCTGAAAGTATGCTTATGGAAGCATACCGAGGATGACATTGATGAGGAGTTCTTGATGTTGTGTTCTCTAAACTATGAGTTGCAGAGACAACATGAGACATATGATGTCTCCAAGACACTATCCTAGTATGTCATGACAGAAGGAGATCCAGTAAGGTATTCACATACTCAATGTGATTGAGTATGTGGAAAACCTGACTAAGAAGGATTCCCTCTTAGCCAAGAGTTGGCTATTGGTATGATACTGCAAATGTTGTGAGGATCATACAATTCATGATAAGCTACAACATGAACAACTTTGACAAGCATTGACAGATTTTTTGGACATGTTGAGGATAGTAGAGGCAAAGATGAAGAAAGACAAACCATAATCTTTGATGTGATCAAAGAAAAAGGTAATTCTTGAGGGCAAGGATAAGGGCAAAGCAAAGAAGTGTTCTGATGCTAGCCAGCAATCCAATCCATCTTCAGCCTCAAGGAACATGGGGAAAGGGTGTATGAGGGATTTCCCTCTATATCTAGAAGAACAAAAGAAGATGAAGGAGGGGATGGAGATCTCCACCTAAGGTATCATGAAATGAACCGCTTCTTTATCTGAGGTATATGATACCAAGATATGGATATGTCATATATGATATGCAATATCCACAAAGAAGTGATGGCCTTTGTGAAAGGACCAAGAAAGGAGTACCCATCATTGGAGCAAGTGTTGCCACCATAGATAGGAGTACTTTAGTTTATTTTCAGCCTAAAAGGCATGTATTACAGTTATGAACTGCTATTTCATATTTTCCAATAAATAGAAACACTTTATTTTGCATATTGTATGACAATGATGGCAATCAATAAAGAGATGTTTCAATTTCTAAAGATATGATCTTTATGGCAATGCCTTGTTTATCTTGTGGTATTTGATATGCATAAGATAAAATGATACCTAAAAGTTATAGATAACTCAAACAAACAAATTAGCATCAATCATGAGAAATTCATTTCTAGTTTCCATGTGATGGATAAATCTAGACTCTTTTGGTTAGAAAACCAGTAAGAGACATGAATATCTTGGACATGATTAATCAATCTTCACTAAAGGTAGTGGGAGAATGATTATCCTATTAGGTATGATACATGTGATGTATTTAAATACCTATTGGAACAAATGCTAATACTTCAAATGGTGTTAAGAGAAATACCAATATGAATATCTTGAAGTGTTCAAGATTATCATAGATGAAGTGCAAATTTGGTAAAGTGTTAATTCTTGATGAGATCAATGAATGAAGTACTTGGACCAAATGTTTGAGATCCTTATGAGTAATTATGATAGTGTATCATAGTATACTCATGATTAAGGCATGGTGATGTCTAAATCAAGAAGGAATCATACTCTAAGGGGTTAGAGAATGATTATCAAATAACTGAATTCTTCTTAATAAAAGAATACCCCACACTAATAAAGGACATTAAGAATCATAAGGAGTTGTAAGTTCTTATATCCTTGACAGATTCACCTCGTTTATCTATGTGATGAGTTGTTCATGTGATGAGTCAACTATCTAGATGAATATGAGGAACTGAATTTTGAGTTATGGTTTTTGACCATTACATCCTAAATGACATCCATGTGAACCATAAGGTATGACCTTGATGGTAGCACCCATTGGATAAAATCCATAAGTGCAAATGAGTCTTAAGTGTTAAGACACATAGATAACATTTTGAGAAGGATGATGCTTGTTGATTGCAACTTAATGACTAAGACATTTGGCATATGGATACTAAAACCGCATTCCTGTGAGGAATAAAACAAGGATGTGCACGTGACACAACCTATAAGGTTTATGAATCCACTAATGCAAATGAAGTCTATAAGTTACAATGGACTAATCAATGTGATTGATTGAGTACAAGCAACTCAGAATTGGATCTTTACTTTGATGATATAGTCAAAGGGTTTGACTGATATGTCAAAGATAAAGAAGGGATCTGTGATTTAGTGGGAGCGTGTTCACATTCCACGTGTTGATGTGAAATGGAAATGTTCTAGAATGGAAATCCAAAAGTGGAAATTATCTTTAAGAAAGATAGAGATGTTTCCTATGTGATAGGAATAGAGATCTATAGAGATAGTTCTCGAAAATCTCTTGACCTGAAAAGATAAAGCATACATTGGCAATCTGTACTGAAGGGTTCAGTATGCACAGATTCAGTGGGAGAAAACTTGTCCATGTTACATGGAGTTAGTATCCCAAGGCCAAGTGGCCAATTCTTATGAAGAATGGGAACACTAAGAATAGATATGGATCTATCATGTATGTAATCATCTCATTATCTTGCATGTATCGACATGGAAAGAACGAAATGCATTCATCATGTTGTATGTAGGACATGGCAATATGATGTGCTCATCTTGATAACTCATATGTGAGACATGACGAGTGGATGTATGTCTACTTCCAGCAAGGGTTAATGGAATACCATGAATACTTGATAAGTACTTGAGAAGTACTAGTTCTATTGAGATAAGGAAGAGTTCAATGTAAGGAGTTACATTGATGTGAACTTCCAAAAGGACAGAAAATTAATCACAAAATATATATAGGATATATAAAAGTGAAAGTTTGTTGATAATTGGAAGTGTTCCAATAAAACCATTTAAAAGTAAATGCCGAGTATCTATGCGTTAGAGAACAGCAGTGGATACTATATGGATCTGGAAGTTCATGAGATGAACTTATAGATATTCTGCTCATTGATGACATGGAATCCTTGATCATGCAATGTGGCTAAAGGTTAGCAAAGGAATACTAGATCGCATATTACGGCAACTCCATCTCATACGTGTGACGTACAGTGAAGAGATGTGAGACATGCAATTTATACTGACTTTGGCAAGGTGTTTCCATTACTCACTATGATCGCACTAGAGTAGAGTAACATGTGGGACATGTTTGAAGATCACTATGAATATGATTCAAGGGTGATTGGCTCGTAGTGCAAGTGGGAGTCTGTTGGTATGTATGCCCTGAGAGACAATCATGGGATGATTGGTGGGATACATTAAGATTGATTTGATAAACATCAAAGGCAAGATTCCAATTCTTTCTGGTTCAGTCATATGAGATAGTGACAGAACATATTGAATGTCTAGAGAATGACAGTACTCAATGACGTATGTTTTCAGGTTAAGGACATGAACTATGAGATCATACGGATGCTAAGAGTTTGTACATTCTTGTTATGTCCCTAGTCGGATGTCATTGTGGAAGGTAGATAGACAGCAATGACACACAAGACTAGATTGTGGTGTTGGTTGATGATAGAATCTCATTAGTCATGATATATAGATATCAAACCAAACACAGAGGTACTTGTTAGAGAACAAGTGTACCGGACACACCCACCGTGAGTTTGACACATGGAACCATGACATGGTAGTCACAGTCAATACTCACAGTGATGGTGGTGAGTGTGATTCTTTGACCTGAAATCACTACACTCAACACATGTCGTTGAGCACACTTTGACATCATCAAACGCAGTCCTGAAACATGGGTTGTTATAAAGGTGATGATTGGGTGGCTTTGACACATGGGGCTTTTGAGGGGTGAGTGATAGATATGGGATTTGTCCCTCCTAAGGGAGTTTGATATCCATGGCCACTTGATGAGTAGGATTGAGAAAGGTGTGCACGCATGTGTAAATCAATATGTGATATTGATGTCATACATATCTCTTCCAATCTACTCTGAGATCAAGAAAGTGAATGAACGTTGACAGGATGACTGTTCCATGCCTCGAGTTCATTCGGGATATCAGTGACAAAGGAATTATACATTCACTGTAACACCATTCACGGATTGTAGGATTGAAAGTTGTTCTCCAACTTTCTATTTCACTTGGGTAGCACTGATGTGTGACTAGGCACCGCTCTTTGCTTGTGAAGTCATAAGTGTTATGGACTTTCACTGCCAACGTGAAAAGGACCTGCAGGGTCACACACATAGGATTTAACCTAGAAGAGGAGTTTTGTCCACAAACAATGTTTAGATTGATTACTAAAGGAGTTTAGTAGTTCAATTAAACCCTCAATTAATTGATAGCTCAATGTCATAATGTTCAAGGTGTTGGACAGATTGATTCGAGTATCAGATTGATTGAAATTACAATTGACTGATTCTACACAATCTGCACTCCCAATCGATCGGCTCATGTGATGAACCGATCGGCTGAGCTTGGTGAACCGATCGGCTCAGGTGGTGAGTCGATCAGCTCATGGACAGGATGAAATGATTGCTTCAAGTGTTGAAACGGTCGGTTTAACTGATGCAACCGAGCAAGTTGGCAAAGTAGGATTGGTAAGAAATTTCTTTTTGTTTCACTTGCCCAATTTGATTGGAACAAGGATTGGTATTTGATACCAATCAGAAACAAAAGAAGAAAAGTCAATCGGGAACTGATCAGGACCACAAACCGACCGGTTCAGATGTGAACCGACCGTTTCATGGGTCCCAACCGATCGGTTGAGGTGTCAACTGACTGGCCTAGGTCCCCAACCGACCGTTTCAAAAATGAAACGATCGGTTCAAGTTGCGCAGTTGGTTGTCTTTGTGGAAAATCTCGAACCCTTCTACTCATGCTTTAGTCCCACATTCCCGGGATAGAGAACCCTGTCCCATGACCCTCCTATATATAGGGGTATTGGGGGATTCTCAAAGAACAACTCAGTGCAACCAGTTGCTCTGTAAAGTTGTCGTTCTCTCTGGTTTTGGTAATCGAGAGAGCCCGAGCAAGTGATACCCGATAAGGGAGGCACAGCAAGGGAAAGACAACTGTAGAAAGTGACTGGTGGCAGGAGAGTGTGTCAGTGACTAGTACACTGACAGAAGGGTGTGACTCCTTCCAATTCCTTGTACGACAAGGAGATTGGAGTTCCAGGTGGTCTGTGTGGACTACTTCAGAGGTGGGAGATTTCTGCCGCTCGGAGGATAGTTGTCAATCCCGACAGTCCCGGTGAGAACAGGAGTCGTCAGTCCCGGTGCGACCAGGAGCTGCACAGACACCGTCCCAGACTGGAGGTGAAGACCGCACAAGCCGTGAGGTATTGTCTCCGAGCAAGCCTCGGGACAAGGTATGATTCCACAAACCATCCCTTTCCTATTGTATAGACGTTGACGCGTTTCCTTGTTCTGGGTTTGGGAGGAGAAAATTTTTGTTTCCGCTACCTTCGTTGTCTCCCCTAAAACCCAACATAATTGTTGTCACTAATTGGGTAAATAATACATGTGTCTCTTAGCTTAATGACTTCCTTTTTCAAAGCCTCTTTTAACACTTGATTTAGCTTCCTCTGGGGTTGAACCAGAGGTATTGTTGATTCTTCCAAATTTATGTGGTGCATGCATAGGGAAGGATTAGGCCCCTTGATATCATCCACAGAATAGCCAATAGCTTGCCTATGCAGCTTTAACTCCCTAAGAAGTCTTTCCAATTGCTCTTCAGTTAGATTAGCATTAACTGTAATAGGGTTTCTCTTTTCATGATCTAGAAATCCATACTTGAAACCTTACGGCAGCTATTTCAATTCTGGTTTGTGTTTAGGTGTCTTCTCTTCCTCCGGTGCCTATTCCAGGGAGGCATACTTAACCATTTCGATTACTTCTTCCTCCTTGCTCAGATCTTCTTCGTCTTGATTTAGGTAGTCGAGGATCTCAGTAACCTCAGGGTCTTCAATTTATGAATCATGATTATGTAATGCCCTCATAAGAGGGTCTACCACCGCGGTATCTTCTTCTACTTCTTCACAATATTGATTGTAGTTGTCCATGAAGTAGGCAGATTCGACCAGAGACGGTCCCTTCATGGCATCTTTTACCTTGAAGTCAATGTGGTCGTTCCTGACCCTCAGAGTTATGATGCCTTCAGTGACATCAATTAGAGCCCTCCCAGTTGCCAAGAAAAGTCAGCCAAAGGTGATAGGGCACTTAGGATCTTATACAGTATCAATGACAACAATATCACATAGGATGAAGAATCTTCCCACGTGAATCGGAACACCTTCAACTACTCCCACTGGCTTTTTGAATGTGTGGTCTGCTAACTCGATTCTCATATTGGTCCTGACCATATCAGTCAGTCCCAATCGTTGTGCAAGGCTTAAAGGCATTAGACTGATGCTAGCCCCCAAGTCAGCGAGACCTTTTCTTTCGATGTTATCTCTCACAACAAAAGGTATATTGAAGGATCCAGGGTCCTTCTTTTTGGTAGGTAACTCTGCCTTTATGAAAGTAGTTGACATACTAGCTTGGTGCATTGTTTCAATTCTTCCTCCTCTTCTTTTCTTTGTGATTAGGTCCTTGAAAAACTTGGCATACGTTGGCATTTCTTCTAATGCATCCAGGAATGGTACATCGAGATGGAGCTTTTTCACAGCTTCCATAAACCTTTCATATCTCTTTTTAAGACGTGCCTTTATGAGTTTGTATGGAAATGGCACTCTTGGAGAATATGGACTTTTTTGGTGAATATGTCCTTGGCTTGGTCTGGTTCTCTAGCTTCAGCTTGTTATCTCTGTCCTTCAGCTGACCTCTCAAGAATAATTTCTGGCTCAGGTTCTTCAAGCCTTATCACCTCAGGGCGCTCTATCATCTTTCTCGATCTAAGAACCACCATCTTGGCTGACTCGGTGTTAGATGGTATCTTCCCTGAAGGGTTCTTTACTAGCTCAGCCAACTGCGTGAGCTATTGGTCAATTTGGCATTGATGTGTTTGCAGATCCGCCATTTGGACTTGCATCGTATTCAGAACACCAGAGTTGGACAGTGTGCTTTGAGCTAGTTGATTGTTCACCGTATCCTGCCTCTTGATGAAATCAAATAGTTGAGTTACTAAGTCAAGTTGACTGTTATCCTTTACTTGACCCTGTCCTTGAGCTTGTGCTTGTCCTTGACTTGTGTTTGCCGCTTGGCAGTTTTGATACTTCCCCTAACCTTGATAGTTGGCCTTGTTTGTCTGGAAAGTACTTGTTCTGGTATACTGAGCTTGTCCGCCTCTCTTCTCAAAACCTGGCAGCTACTTGGGTGGATTATTTAGTTGATGCAAATTCCCCGCGGCGTCTTTGTTACCATAACTGAAACATGGGTGATCATGTCTCTTAAAGTTAGCATAAAAGACATTTTCAGCTTCCTCCTCCTCAGACTCGCTTTCACTTGATTCTTCAGGTCTGGTGTATATGCAGTTATCTATTCTGTGCCCACCTTCTCCACATGTGATGCATTTCATCACTTTTTCAACGTGCTTCTTTCCCTTTCCACCTGATTCCTTCAGCTATCGGACATCAATGGCTATCTTTTGTATCTGAGATGTGATTTCCTCGAGAGCCTTTGATTTAATTGACAGCCCTTCATTGGTGACCTTTTTGGCACACCCTCTGTCGGTCATGTCATAATCAGTCCCAGATTGTAACTCAACCATGTTTTCGGTGATTTTCTTGGATCTACTGGGCTTTTTATCGAGAAAGTCACTTCTTGCTGCTGCATTTAGCGAGACTCTCTCGTCTGGTGTTAAACCATTGTAGAACGTCGTTATTAGGAAACCCTTCTGATAATTATGGTGAGGGCAATCTCTCTGATACTCCTGGTACCTTTCCCAGGCTTCATGCAGATTCTCACATGGTTTCTGCATGAAAGACATGATCTTCTTCCTGTTACGAATAGTTTTCTCTATGGGGTAGAACTTGTTCACAAAAGCATCATCCAATGCGTTCCATCCATTCAAAGCTTGATGCGGTAATCCAAGGTACCGAGATAGTGCCTTGTCCTCTAAGGAGAAAATGAAACTTTTGCAATAAATGACTTCTTATAGAACTCCCGGCATCTTGATGGTGTCACAGATATTCTTAAAAGCATCGAGGTGATGATAAGGGTTATCGTTCTTTGAACTCCCTCAAAAGATTTTGTTCTGGATCATAGAGATTACCGCTGGCTTCAGCTCGATGTTCGCTGCATCGAATCTCGGGACGATCACAGGGCATCTTGAGTTGTTGGCTCTTGTAGCAGCCAACTCCCGAAGAGTATTTTCCTCCTCATCGTCTTTGCTATCATTGTTCCTATGATTTTGCTTGTGGTTGTTATGGTTTCTTCTATGCCTGCGATGATGACGATGCTACTCATAGTGACGATCGTCCTCTTCATGTTTCTCTTCTTGCTCTTGATACTGATGGTTGTCATTGTAACAGCCACCTCTATCTTCATCATTTGCTGGTGGGGTGGGTGTTGTTCATTCCTCACGTTCCGCTCTTCGACTGAAAGGGTAACGTCCACGCGAGGCGGCATGGCAAAAAGGAGTAAAGTCGAACTAGTTGCTTCTTCCTGGGTACCTGAATAGATCATACAGTCATGTTAGAAGACCAAACTGGTCCAAACAAACTACTCTACACAAACCCAGGTTAATAAACTTAAAGTAATTGTGTTGTCAAGCTTATTGCTAAGCTTGAGGCATGGGAGTATAGTAGGCAGACTTGGGTTCTTAACAGTGCCATTTTGCCTTGTCCCTGTCAACGGTGCCAAAACGTTGACCGTCCTAAATCGCACATCCAAAAGAAGTGGATTTAAAGTATTCGGACTTTTAAGGAAATAACCTGACTCTCAGGCCCCTGAAACAATAAACGGGGTTCGATGTAGTGATCAGGGTCGAACACAGGGACAATGTTGGTAGTGTTAAGAATGTGGAATCTAACACTGGTATACTCCAGCCGGAGAGAGTATATAAAGGCATTCCCTAAGGAACGGCAGTATCCAAAACAAGAAAAGAAAGAACAAAAGAGACAAAAGAAATAAGATGAAACAAGTATATGGGAGGAAACCCGGGTTGGGGTTCACCTACTAAAGCATCTCACCAACATGTAACATCATCTCTCTCTCTCTCTCTCTCTCTCTCGCATACTCTTACCAAGATTACAAGAAACCATCAAAAGCGTCCATTCCACTCTCTCTCAAGATGAGGAAGGATCTTAGTCTAAGGGTAACCTCTCTCTCGAGATGACCACACGTAAACTTTGCAACATAACACATGGTTTTTGAAGCCTTAGCATTTCAACACTCTTATGCATTCATACTACTCCATGACACATGATAAAGTGATATTACTCTCTCGAGATATCAACAATCAAACATCACAAGATGGTACCTAAGCATACAAGTGAAGCATTAAAATAGGTTCATGGAGATAATCTTGATAAGAATATGTATATTCAACAAAAAGAGACAATATACATGTTCGGAGAGCCTTAGTGGCTACTCCCAACCTGAGTTAAGGTGTTTAGCCGCTCATGCTTGCGGATAGCATAACGGCATTACAAAGGGATAGATCCATGAGAAACCCACGAAGAGAGGAGGGAAGTACAACATGATGGAATGTTAGATCTAGAAAGGAAGAGACGTGATACAACACAGTATTCCTTCAGATCCAGATCTATCATGTGGATGGTGTGGACGGTCTTCTTCTCTCGAATAAGGGGTCTTCAATCTTCTCTCCCCACAGCTTCCACCTTTGGAGATCCAAGACTGATGGATGGGATGGGATGGGACGAATCTGGAATGCAGTAGCACTTCATGGTCCTTTGGATCGGATCCCCCCTGACAAGATAGATGGGTGCGCTATTTATAGGCACACTCCACCGACTTAGAACCACATTCGTGGTCTGATGATAAGTGAGGGTGATACCGCGGTCGCAGTTTGTGCCTTATTCATCTCTTGCTGCGGTCTAGCTTGGTCGTGGTCCTTTGGTATCCGTAGTCGCGGTGTTGTGATAACCGCGGTCACGGTCTGGTGACAACTGCGGTTGTGGTCTTCAGGAGTCCATCAGTGATCACGGTCACGATCTTGGATAACCACGGTCGCGGTCTTCAGGAGTCCATCAGTGATCGTGGTCGCGGTCTTCCCTTATTGCCTGACGATCAAGATCTATGGGGTACTCTGGAACCGCGGTCGCAGTTGAGGAATAAGTGGACTGTGATTGCGGTCCTGAAAACCGTGACATGAGCTGTGGATGTTCCTGAAAACATGTAAGTGAGGCTTTAGTCAAAAAAATAGAAAAATTATGTGAAAAGCTGACAAAAGCTATACTAAAAGTGGTGTAAAATATATATAGAAAGTATGTAAAGTAGAGTGTTATCATGGAGTGAAGAATATACACTGACAATTAGAACTAAGAAACTGGTCCATCCTGAGCTAGAGAACATGTAGACATCAAGTATAGTAAACCTCGAGAACCAATGGGATATTGATTTCTTGAAGGAATAGGTGAATGATGAGGATATTGCAAGGATAAAGTGAGTCCCAATCCCTATGAGATTGCAACTTAAGGATATAAGATAGTGGAATCACACTGACTCCGGAGTGTTCACAATGCACAATGCTTACACCCAACTGCACCTACACAAATACATAAAGGTTGAGGGTAACTGGCTACATCTATGGCGAACCAAAGCTTCTGAAAAAGTGAAGATATTCTTGTGGATGGTGGGGCACAATGCCATCTTAACGAATAGTCGGCAATATATTCATCAAATGACGGTTGACAGCAGATGCCCCCGATGTGGCACCCAGGAAGAAACATGCTTACACACCTTGAGAGACTACGAGCACATTGTACCAGTATGGAACGGAATCATCAATAGCATGTATTAGAATGAATTCTTTAGAGAAGACAACTTATGGAATTGGCTAGCGACCAACATGAAACCTGAGCTGGACCATGGTCTAAGGTTCATGATTGGCTGCTACAATCTTTGGAAGACCAAAAATCATGAGATCTTTGATAAGAGGAAGACGAGAGTAGAATAATAGATCATGAGAAGAAGCCCGATGGATGAACTTAGCTAGGACAAAGTCACAATCAGCTGATAAGATGAAAACAAAAATTGAATGGACAAAACCCCAACCACATGTGATGAAATTCAATGTGGATGCCACATTTAAGAACGGCCATGTCTGCACTGTCGTAGTTTGCAGGGATCATGATGGTAAATGGAAGGGAGGCAGAGGTAGAAAGACTACAGTGGACAATGTGCTAATGGCTGAGATTAAAGCAATCAACTTGGCGACAGAGATGGCAACTGATATGGGCATGAACAAAGTAGTCATTAAAACTGATTCAGCTAAGGCATGTAATGCAATCCTTAACCAACCTGAAGAGTGTCCCAGGGCTTCTGGATGGATCATGGAGATACGGAGGAAGTTGAAGCCACAGTGGGTGATTTCTCATGTGAAAGGGAGGGCAACAAAGTTGTTGATATGTTGGCTAAGCACCACCAAAAATCCGGGAAAGATTTCTATGTTTATAGAAATATTCCCACTGAGTTAGTTAATCTAATTAGATTAGAGTCTTGTAATGGTAGTAGTACTATCATTTTTATTTTAGTTGACAATAATGTAGATTGTAATGATTTAAATGAGTTTACTTGCATGAGGGGGGGCAAGATGAATAGAAACATCCTGGCTTCACCTAAAAAAAAGGAAACACACTCCTCTTTTCATTGTTTACCCAGAATTCACATTGTTCCCTCTATCGCCTTAGGTTTTAGTTGTGTCATCTTTGTTCATAATTTTGATTCCAAGGTCGACAACCATTCCCATCGAGCTATTCGAATGGTGTTTCTCGGTTATCCTTTTTCTCAAAAAAAGATACACATGTCTTGAATCTAGTTCTGGGATCTATATCTCTATTGATGTCACCTTTCATGAAGATGAAATGTTCTTTTTATCATCCTCACTCCCATAGATAATATGGATATCATGGTCTCCTTGCATGATCCACTCATCCCATCAACACCACCACCACTTCCACCATCAACAACACTAAATCGACACATGGAGGATGAGTCACTAACTGCATCTGCATCATTATTGTTAGTTTCATATCAATCCAATCTATGAGTAGTACTACACAAAGGTAGACACTCTTGCACTATCAAACATCTCACACTACAAGAAATCTTGTGAGTGCCTACATCATATCTCTACACTATGTATTTTTCCCCGGTATAAACTACATCTACCAGCACATAAGTGATGTTGGTGTATATTTTCTAGCACCCTATTATAATTATGAATTCTCGCTAGCATCGATCCACATAAGAATATCATAAAATTCATACATTAGTGAATAGATTGATTTGGTGAATTTTGGGTGGGAGTTTTGAAAGTTTCTTGATTATATATTGGCAAACTACGAAAAAATCGCTAACGCGCCTCGACTGACGATTTTTTGTGAGTGGCCCATCCGGAAACAAAATCACTCCCCAAACTAAAACACACTTAAAAAAAAAAAAAACACACACACACACACACACTTTTAAAACTAATACCCATTCCCTTTGGCGACGCATGCCTCGGTGATACCCAAATTGTCTTTTTGGTGCCAACCCTTCTGCATAGCCGCACTTTATCCGTCTGGCATAGTTGTTTTCCATTCAGAATTAATGCATCATCTTGTCCTCGGGTATGAAGATAAGAGTAGTAATTTTACCCTCTTGCCGACAAGTGCATTGGTATTGCAAGTAAGCGGACCATGGGTGGAAGAACACGAGATGCACCCGACCGTCACGGCATCAAAATTCGAGCAGCGTGTATACGGATCTCCCTAAGGATGCAGGCAAAAAATAAAGTGCTCGAACGTACACTGGCGCCGACTGTTCTCCCACCGCGCACGAGACTTCTGCGTCTGTGTGGGTCATCTTCAAACCTTTCTGGTTTTCCCCTTTTTGATATTATCCTCAACGCAAACTCATCTATCCACCTCAGATCTTGTATAGGATATCTAATTACACCTTGACAATTTACTTGTGTAGCGAACGGAGTTTGTGCAAAGATGACTAGGTATATCATTTTCGTATGTTCCAATCCCACCTTCCTTCCTTGTCTTGAAGTTTGTACAACTTTCAATATGGTTCAAGATCTCCAATACAGTTCAATTGGAGCTGCGTACATTTTATTCCAGTCATCCATGTTTTGGACTTCCCATAATATCTTTCATTTAATTTCTTTTAGATCCGTTATTCTAAATGTACATCTTTATAGGTGTTTGTATGGAGGCCTGCAAAGTAAATATGTAAGCAGATCCAAAATGGATCTTAATTTAAATTTCATTCTGAATATTAGATACATGTATATTGATAATCACAAACTATATGTTCATTTACAAACGATGAACTTAGCATGTAGCAATTGTGACAACACCAATGTAGTTGGTTAGCACTGCACTTCATAGCGCTACCAAGATGAATGATAATTTTTTATAGTTCATGGTTGCTTTTCATGTTTTTAAACATCTATTAATGGTACTTTTTAGAATCTCGTCTGACTTTACATGAATTACAAAGTTCATCATCAATGTATATGTCACTATATGGGACACTGTAGTTATCCCAACAGATCTCAAGAACTCGAATCATTAACACTGCGAACAACTATTGGAACTTGTAGCTTTGCTTTAAATTTTCTTGATGGTATTTAGTTTGAATATGCTCTAGATTTAAAGCATAACAATTGATCAAATTTTTTCATAGGTACACGTACATAGTTTGAGTCTATGGTAGGATTTCCAGTAGTGTATGGCCAAATTTACCCCAAGTGTATGTCTAAAGTTTGCAACTTCACACCCACACCACCCAACCTCTATTGGATGGCAGCAAAAGTGTTCCTAGGATTCATCATCTAGTCGAGATGTTTTCAGTCATCGCTTCTCTTTTGTCATGGCTACATCTCATTAACTTCGAAGGGACCATCAAAGCATTCTATCTCTCCCTCTATGAATTGAGGTCTTGGTGAGTTGTTTGTTTGTTGTAGTTTCTCTATGTCACCAAATTTAATTGTGTTAACCCTTTCAAAGTTCTTCTCCTCTCATGTGAAGAATAAGCATTGATGAGGAAGAGTCCATCGTAGAGACACATGCGACCACGAGAGCAACCTGTTTCAAATAGAAAATCCATGGAGAGAAGAACCCTAACTTATCCCAAAATCTGAGCTCCCCTCTCCCATTAATCCTACAATTGGCAACTGATCTTCTTATCACTTTTGTAGGTATGGGTGTTCAGGCAGCCTCCGGCTCTTGCTTCATACAAAAGTTGATACTCTGATTATATGTTAACAACATTGCATATGTTATATTTAAGTTATTTCCCATTTATATAGTTTTCTATGTGTTTTCCACAACTTGCATATCTTATTACATCAATATAAGTTAATTCAGGTGGAAAAGTCAAGCAAACTTTGATATCAATTGAACTTACCAAGGTAGATGCATGCCAATCATAGCCACCTCTACTTTGTAGGCAAAGATGGTGAAAATAATATTGCTCAAGAATGTGCTGGTTTTTTTATATGAGTATGATTTTTCAATGACAATAAACTTGTGCTATTCATATACCCTTTTTAAATTATTGGATACCATCTTAATTCAAGTGTTTCTCCCAATATTGATTTACTTTTAAGCACTTATCTATAATGAACATGCAGAACCATCTCGATTGCAAAACTAACTTCCCCTAATTCCAGTTCTAAATGTATCTACATAATAATACAATACCATAATTTCAATAGAAGTGCAATGTGTATGGAGGCTATTAACTTAGTGCAGTTCATACTATCTTTGGTCTAGTTGTATATCTGAGAAAGAAATAACAAAAAAAGACATACATATATACCATTGATGGGGTATTGGTTCCACTAGAGCTAACACTTGGAGGAAAGATCCAACAATTTGAGAATTGGATCTTGAAGCACAATTACAAGAGGTTCTTTCACGTGAAGAGAACTTATGTGCCCAAATCAAGAAGTTCAAGAGAAATTTCAATTTCTTGATGGTAGACTCTTTAGACTTGAATAAGAGCAGTCAACACTTCCAATAACATCCAAGTAGTTTATATTTGATGCTTGCTCAATAGAATTTAAAATTTTGTGTTCATTTTTTGAGTCATATATATCTAAAATAAATTATTTGTTAAACAAATTATAGCATATTCTCACATATAAAAATCATTCAAATACATATTCCACAATTCATAATGTGAGATCAAATGCTTTCCATATGCCTTGATTAACACCCATTTTAGAAGAGGAGCAAATGTTCTCACTTACATCCACTTTCATAAATTTTATTATTCATTGGAAATAATTGCTTATAACTCATGTTTCTTATTATGCAGGAAAAGGCTATAAATGGTGAATAAAGTTGAAGCAAGGATGAACTATTGCACATTACAAGAAATCAATATCTTTTTGTCTTCTTGAAACTTTCAAAGAAAGTGTGTGATTTGTATGAAATTCTTGTGTTTATGTGACACTAAACCTTTTTGTGGATGTTCCCATGCAAACATTTTCAAAAATTATATATATGATTTTCTTTATCTCAAAATTCAGATATATGTTTCTTTTTATATAATTTCTATGTCATGAATTATATAAGGATATGTACTCACAATGTAAATCCCAATTTTTTTTATAACTTGGATGTGATTTGTATGTTCTTGAGTGATTTAAGTCTAGCTTCCAACTAATTGTAAAACATGTTAATAGTTGTATATCCTCCAATTACTAGAAATTTGAAAAGTAAGCTAGGATACAATTTTCCATGTTCTTAGACTACTCTATTTCAGCAAACCCAACTTGGAAGTATATATTACAAATCATGTCTATAAATAACTATTTTCTAGTAGTTATGGCATCTATACTAGTGACTTCTTGGTGCTAGCATATATGTAACAAGTTGGTTATTTTTGGTGCCAACAGTACATATATCAGTGATAATGAACTTTGTGCCAACACCCTAAAAGTAACAGCATAGAGTGAATAACAAAAAATGGGGACTAATCTAACAGATTTATGACTACAATTACCAATCTGGTAAAGACTCAAAACTTTTCTAGTAAATGTCTATGCCGACATCAATATAGCCATCATTTATTGATTGTTGGTATAACCTATACTAGAATTTATGGACTTATACTAGTATTTATAGGTTGTTGGTATGGGACCATATCGTTGTAGTGCCTTTTCAAACACTTGTTATCTAGCACATCTTTCATCTTTTGCCTCATCCTTTGCTACTTCCCAAGACACAATATATGTCCCTAAGTGTCCAACAGATGCTTATTGTCCCTAAGTGTCCAATAGATGCTCGATGTCATTTTGGATGGAAAGCTGCCATGATGAAAGAAATGTGGGCTCTCTACAACAACTAGACATTGGATCTTGTGTCCCCACCAGCAGGAAAAAATATCATAGGTTGTCTATGTGCTTTCTCTATAAAGCATAAGTCGGACGGCTCTATTGAAAGACTCAAGGCACACCTGGTTGGCAAAGGATTCACTCAAATATTTGGCTTGGATTGCTTTGAGACATTCTCTCCAGTGACAAGTATTGCCTCTGTCTCCATCCTTATCTCCCTTACATCTCCCCTTGACTGGCCTCTTTACCAGCTCAACATCAAGAATGGATTTCTTCATGGAGATCTCCTTAGAGGAAATCTACATGCAACAATCATCTGAGTTTGTTGTCGAGGGAGGCATATTTTAAGAAAGTGTGCCATCTTTGATGATCTCTCTATGGCTCAAGCAGTCTCTATGGGCCTAGTTCAATAAGATAAGTGATTTCGTTACATAACTTCACTTTAGTAGATCATCCACAGATGACTCCTTATTTTTATCTCGGTCCTCCAAAGGCCATGTTCTTGTTGTTGTCTATGGTGATGGCATCATCCTAATCAACAATGATATGATGGGTATATCCCATCTCAAGCAGTCTCTGCAAGCACATTTCCATACAAAAGACATGGGCACCCAATGATACTTCCTCAGGATCAAAGTCCTTCGCTCAACCTCATTGGTCATCCTATCACAATGATGGTTGTCTTGGACCTACTTTAAGAGGCCAACATGGAAGAAGCCAAATCATTCTCTACCTCAATGGGTTATCATATGATGCAAATGCATGAAGGAGAACTATTTTCTAATTGAGAGAAGCACTTTCATATAGTTGGAAAGTTGTTTTACTTGACTATCATTTGACCAAATACTACCTATGTTGTTGGGGTAGTCAGCCAACACATGAGTGCACCACTCCAAGCCCACTGGTCCAACGTTGAACACATTCTTCTCTATCTCAAGAGTGCTCTAGGATGAGGAATTCTCTACAACCATCCTAATTCTAGGCTAATCTCTATCTCTATATATGTAGATGCAGACACTATTGTGTTATTATTGGCACTCACCCAGTTACGTAGAGGAGTAAAAAATAGGTGGTGGTAGCTCTCTCTAGCATTAAGGCAAAATATTATGCAATGGTTAATGCATGTTGCAGTCTACAGTGGGTTCGTTCCATCTTAACTGAGTTTGGAATTCCTTTTCAAACTCTAACTACTTATATTGTGACAATCAGACAACTATACACATAGCTAACAATCTAGTCTTCCACAAGTGCACAAAACACATTGAAGCTGACTGCCATTTTGTGCAGAACCTAGTCAAACCCAACTAGATCATCACTCCTAAAATTAGGATGGGTGATCTGTTGGTATGTATGCCCTGAGAGCCAATCATGGGATGATTGGTGGGATACATTAAGATTGATTTGATAAACATCAAAGGTGAGCTTCCAATTCTCTCTGGTTCAATCATATGAGATAGTGATAGAACAGATTGAATGTCTAGAGAATGACAGTACTCAATGACGTATGCCTTCAGGTTCATGACCTGAACGATGAGATCATACGGATGCTAAGAGTTTGTACATTCTTGTTGTGTCCCTAGTCGGATGTCATTGTGGAAGGTAGATAGACAGCTATGACACACAAGACTAGATTGTGGTGTTGGTTGATGACAGAATCTCATTAGTCATGATATAGATATATCAAACCAAACACATAGGTACTTGTTAGAGAACAAGGTACCGGACAGACCCACCGTGAGTTTGACACATGGAACCATGAGATGGTAGTCACAGTCAGTACTCACAGTGATGGTGGTGAGTGTGATTCTTAGACCTGAAATCACTGCACTCAACACATGTCGTTGGGCACACTTTGACATCATCAAACGCAGTCCTGAAACATGGGTTGTTATAAAGGTGATGATTGGGTGGCTTTGACACATGGGGCTTTTGAGGGGTGAGTGATAGATATGGGATTTGTCCCTCCTGAGGGAGTTTGATATCCATGGCCACTTGATGAGTATGATTGAGAAAGGTGTGCACGCATGTGTGAATCAGTATATGATATTGATGTCATACATATCTCTTCCAGTCTACTCTGAGATCAAGAAAGTGAATGAACATTGACAGGATGACTGTTCCATGCCTCGAGTTCATTCGGGATATCAGTGACAAAGGAATTATACATTCACTGTAACACCATTCACGGATTGTAGGATGAAAGTTGTTCTCCAACTTTCTACTTTCACTTGGGTAGCACTGATGTGTGACTAGGCACCGCTCTTTGCTTGTGAAGTCATAAGTGTTATGGACTTTCACTGCCAACGTGAAATGGACCTGCAGGGTCACACACATAGGATTTAACCTGGAAGAGGAGTTTTGTCCACAAAGCAATGTTTAGATTGATTACTAAAGGAGTTTAGTAGTTCAATTAAACACTCAATCAGTCGATAGCTCAATATCATATGGTTCAAGGTGTTGGACGCATTGATTGGAGTATCGAATTGATTGAAATCGCAATTGACTGATTTTGCCCAACCTGTGCTCCCAACCGATCGGTTCATGTGATGAACCGGTCGGCTGAGGTTGCTGAACCGGTCGGCTGGAGTGTCCAGGCCGATCGGCTCATGCCCAGGTTGAAATGACTGGTTCAAGAGTTGAACCGATCGGCTCAACTGGTGCAACCGACCAGTTGGGAAAGTCATGTCGGCAAGAATTTTCCTTTGGTTTCAAATTGCCCAATTCGATTGGGAATAATATTGGTATTTGATACCAATTGGGAAAGAAACAAGGAAAGTCTTTTTGAGCCGGATTAGGACCATGAACCGATCGGTTCAGGGCACCAACTGATCGGTTGGAGTGCCCCAAACGATCGGCTCAGGTCCAACCGATCGGCTCAATGGCCGAGCCGATCGGTTCAGTTGTGAACCGATCATTTCAAGTTGCGAACCAGTTGCTTTTTGTGGAAAATTCTCGAACCCTTCTACTCCTGCTTTAGTCCCGCATTGCCCGGGATGGAGAACCCTGTCCCATGACTCTCCTATATATATATGGGGTATTGGGGGCTTCTCATAGTACAGCTCAGTGCAACCAGTTGCTCTGCAAGTTGTCGTTCTATCTGGTTTTGGTAACCGTGAGAGAGCCCGAGCAAGTGCTTCCCGCAAAAGGGAGGTGCAGCAAGGGAAGGACAACTGTAGTTGCAACAGGAGGCAGGAGAGCGTGTTGGCGACTAGTACGTCAACAGAAGGGTGCGACTCCTTCCACTTCCTTGTGGGACAAGGAGAGTGGAGTTCCAGGTGGTCCGTGTGGACTACTACAGAGGCGGGAGGACACTGCCGCTTAGGAGGACAACTGTCATCTGACAGTCCGGTTCGAGTAGGAGTTTTCAGTCCCGGTGCGACCAGGAGCTGCACAGACACCGTCGAATTCCGGAGTTGAAGAACGCGCATTGCATGAGGTATTGTCGCCGAGCAAGCCTCGGGACAAGGTATGATTCCGCAAACCATCCTTTCCTATTATATAGACGTTGACGCGTTTCCTTGGTATGGGTTGGGGGAGAAAATTTTTTGTTTCCGCTGCCTTCTCTGTCTCCCCTAAAACCCAACATGATCAAGTTGCATACATCCTTATCAAACCTCTTCCTCCTGCTTCATATGGGCGTTGTAAGATCCATAACCTTGATTTTTGGTTGATCTTTCTTTCTTAGCACAATTATATGCTTAAAACCTTAATAAAACCTTGTGATGTGCTTTAATATCATGTAACAGGTTTTAGTTTCAAGTTTGGTCCTGTTTGGACACTGTTTGAGCTAGTTATGCTTTTATGTGTTTGTTCTGGACCAAATTGTATTTTACCCATTTCTAGGATTTTATTGCAATTTGTCACATGCTTGTTGTGCCTTACATATTTTGACATCATTTTGGTTATGGTTGAGCTTTAGGGCACCTTGTCGCACCTTGGTTTGATGTAGTGACATCTTGTGTTGACAATAAGGTTTGCATGGATGCCCTAAGTTGATGGTTGACCTTAATATGTGTCGATCGATGAGCTCTTGTTTTGGCAATTTCCAAGGTTCTTGTGATCCATGTTTTTGGTGGTCGATGAATTTTAGTGTGTTCCCTCTAGTCTCAGTGATCTACGAGTCTTGTGACCCCTCTAGGTCACCAAGAATCCTTGTAGTTGGCTTTGGTGATCGATTGAGTCTTTTATCATGTTGGTTGTTGAAGATCTTCAGTGGTCATTTACTTTTTCCTAGACCAAGTGGTTGATGGTTTACCTTGGTGTGGCTTCCCTATTTGCATGCATGGGTGTGGTGCTTGCATGGACAAGATCCCATGGACATATGGCATGTTTAGCATGACACCTAACCCTCATTCTCTCTCTCCAACCCTATGTTGTATAAACCCCTCTCTTTGCATGCAAATATCCTCTTTACACTCCTAGTTCCCTCTCTTATTCCTTTTTTTTTTATCTTGGAGCTCGTCCCCTTGTGATTGGTGGTGAAGGATGAGCTCAAGCTTGGAGAAGGTGGATCGGCCTCCCTTGCATGCTGATCTAGGGTTTAGAGCTACCCTTCTTGTGATCTTTGGGTGCATCTTTGCTCTTCTTCTTGGTCTTGGTAAGTGAGATATTTTTTCCTTTCTCTACCCTCTTCTTCTTTCTATTCTTGTCAGAACACATGGTATTATGGGGTAGTGCTTGAGTTAGATCTTAAAAATCATCCCTTCCTTTGCTTCCTTGACCTAGGGTTTGCTCTTTTCTTGGTAGTGGAGCTAGCTTGACCGAGAATAGTGCTCATGCTAGGGTTTCCTACCTTTATTCTTCTATCTACCTTGCTTTTTGGAGTTGTTACATCATCTCTAAGGTGAGTTATATAACTTTCCCCATGATTATTGCTTAGACATCTCTTGCATGCACTTTATCTTGCTCTAAAACATGATTCCAAGTTGAAAGGCAGTATCTTTGATCCAGGGTGTGTGTTTACATGGTGATTCTTGAGTAATATACCTCCTTGAATGAACCCTAATCTTTGCGCATGAAATCTTCTTGATGATGTAAGTTTTGATGCATGCATGTTTGTGGAAACGTTGGCTTTTCTCTCACATAAATCATGGTTTTGCTTTCTCTCATGATGGTTTCTATTTAGGGTTTTTGATTTGATATGTTTTCTTGTGATGCATCTTGATGACCTTTCAGTTTCATGGTGATGATCAACATGTTTCATCCTTGTGGTCATTGAGTTTTGGTCTCTCCACAATCGTCAAGTTTTTCTCTCTCTTTTATGAGGTCACGAATGTTGAGTACCTTATGAGGTCTCTAAGTGATGTGTTTGGTCTCCAAGTTTTGGATTCTTATGGTCACCAAGCTTTTTATCACCATTGGTCACCAAGATTTGATCTATGTGGTCGTTAATGTTGTTGAACCTTAGTGGCCTCCAATATGACCTAACCCTAGTTCGGTGGAGGTTGAAGATGGCCAACTTCAGCAGTCATTAAAAAGGGTGAACCCAAAATCTTCTTAGGTCGTGCCTAACTATGTGGTCACTAAAGTAGTTAATCTATGCAGTCGATGAAGGTGGTGGACCCTAGTCTCAATGGTCACCAGCCTAGCTGATCTTCAACGGTCGATGACCCCTTGCGACCTAATTGGATGATGAAGTTCTCTAATCTATATGTCTTCCATGTTATATTTGTTGGATCTAGGGATCTAGAGGGGATCAATGGAGCTTCAAAATGCTCACAAGACAAGTTAGACCCTCAAATTATATCAATCAAAACCAATAGCTTAAGTGCAATTTGAAGTCCTACCTAACAAGCATAGCAAGGATGAGAGAAAATGAAACAAGCACTTGGACAATGTGGTTTAGAGTGGTTCCACTCTCCAAACTAGGATATAGTCAATCCACTACCTAGAGAGGTCAACCTCTAAGACTTTGCAAGTTTTTTCCTCTATATATTCACTTATAAGAGTTACAATACAAGACCCACCAAAGGACTTAGCTATCCATTACAAAGAGTCTTTAACCTTACCAAGGACTTACCCACTTTGCAAAGAGTCTTCCGGCTTCTTCCAAGGACTTACCTACTCTTGCACAAGTCTTCATCCTTCAAGGAATTACCCACTCTTCTTGGATCTTCAACCTTTGCCTTCTCCTTCACCTGGAGAAGATCCTAACATCTTCTTCAGCCTTGAAGAAGAAGAGTAACATCTTCACCTTCACTCAGAGTAGCTTGCTTCAACCTTTTCTTTTTTGAGAAAGGGGTAGGAAAGATGGAATGGAATGAGAGATTTACAAGCACAAGGAAGTATCTCTCTTACAATTGGCCTAACTCACTCATAATCACAAAATGCTATGTAAATGAGAGAGAGAAAGGTGCTCAAGGAGTTGCAACACACTCAACTAAGTGAGGACTTATAATAGCATGAATGAGCAAACTTAGAATGAACTCCAAGGGGTCCTATTTATAGTTGGGGGTGTTCTCTTGAGTGTGGGATCTCTTAAGGGTGAAATATAGCCATTTTCCAAGTTCCAATAGATCTATTCTCACTCAAAACAACTCACCAACGATTATAATCACTTTTTCTACATTTTCTGTAAAGTACATTTGGTCGAGTTTCAATAAAGATAACTCGATCAATCCACTAAGAGACAGAGCCAATTTTCAAACTATCGGTCGAGTTTATTCTGGAAAACTCGACCGATGAGCTAAAATTAGTTTTGCTCAGTGAGTTGGTTGGTCGAGTTTTGTGAGTGTGCAACTCGACTGATTGGTCTCTTTAGAAAATCCATCATTGGATCGGTTGAGTTTCCAACTCAATCGATAAATAGCCTGGGACAAATTTTCTAATTTGACATTTGAGTGATCAAATGTTGGAATTAAGTGTCCCTGGTTGTTTCTCATCTTAGTTATAAGTCATATCATCAATGCAAGTGATTCAAAAAATCATCTAAGGTCATTGGAGTGATTTCCCAAATTGCACACTCGCATTGCTTTTGACTTGATCTTAAACAAGCTAGGGCTTGTGTAATTTGATCATTTTTACGTACCTAAATCCTAAAATTAATCTTGAACAAACATTAGATACATAGCAATGGAATGGTTAAGACATTATCAAAATATGGGCAATGTATAACTCTCAAGTCAACATTCACCCCTTTTTGAGAATGACAAACCATTACTCAATTATATTGAAAAGGATATGTGAAGTTATACCTTTGCCTTGTGAATTGTAGGGGGGTTCATGATTTGAACAATGTGAATTGCTCCCCTTCAATCTATGCTTACTCTTACCTTCATAGTTAGTCTATCTACACAAAGCAACATGACATGTATACTATATGGTCCTTTAGCAAGTCACATGATAAAGCATATAATGAATAAGAAAAGGATCACATAGGTAATAAAAGCAATATAATTGAGCTTCAAAACATTGAACTTCTCTCCTCCTTTTGATATTATCAAAAAGGAAGGGGTAGAAGAGCATAGAAATGGGTTCCTAAAGGTTTTACGCCTGTTGATGCATCATGTAGCCCATAAGGGTTTCATTGGATACATGGAATGAAGAGCGGGCAGGTCGGGTAGGCTGAGGTGGTAGAGGTGGTAGAGGTGCTCAAGTATAGGTATAGGTAGAGGCACCAGGTGTGGTAGAGGATGGGATAGGCACAGACTTTTGAAGTGTGGTCTCACTAATGCAAACTCCTTTCTAGGCAGGTTTGTAGTGAAGGTCATGGAAAAGAGATTTGCCATTGGCAAGCTAAAAAAGACCAAATATCAGGACTGGGTAGGGTGGGTGGGTGCCATGGGTGTTCTTTCCTGAGTCAAAGCAGTTCATATGGTGGAGAACATATCTTTCCCACTTGACTCCTATGTTCCTCAAGAGTACATAATTATTGTAGTGTTTTCTACAATTTTAGTCTAATTTTCCTTTGGATGAATATTGCAGTTAACAACTAAGGCAAGAATGCAGTTCTTGACATCTAAGGCAATGGAGGGAAGGGCATACTTCTTCTTATATGGGAATTTAAGCTTCTTTAAGAACTTCATACTGCTTGTAGAAGTCCTCAGGCTCGACTAGGTCAAAATTCTCAGGATAGTCCTTTCGCCAGGTGTCAGTCACTTCCTTACTTGAAAATAAGATGTTCAGGGTATCCCCAGAGACTAGGAATTTCTTCCCATCGATCATGGAAGTGAGGACTACTTGAGTGTTGGGTGGTGGTATGAGTGTGTCATAATTCCATTGCAAGTTAGCATATAATTCATGAACTGCTTTTGTGCTGGTTATGGAATTGTTGTAGCACAAGCATTCGATCCACAAAGCAGAGAGATGGTGTTCGTACAACAACTCGGCTACTTGATCAATCACCTCTTGTCTTCATGGGCATTAATCAAACAAGGCACAAAACGGAAATGGGTTCCTATGGAGGAGCTCCTTGTACCTATTAAGAGCCTCTTTGGAGACAAAGAAGGTGTCATCAAAGGGAATGAGACGTGAGTTGGTGGACGATGATGGTGCACTAGCTGGTGCAGCCCTCTTTCTCTTGTTGGACACTATGGAGACGAAATGGAGAGGAAATATAGAGCCAAAATGAGAAGAACACCACCAAAACTCGACCACATACCTATGGTTGGTAGGAAAGAGGTCAAGGAAGGTCGATCCAGGTCGAACTAGGCTAGGGAGAGGAAGGTCGGGGCTAGGGTTGAGAGCTTGAGGGAGCTAGAGGTTGGATCGGCCAATTTTTCTCTAGTTGAAAGGGAGAAAAGTCAATCGAACCTAACTGATGTTTGGTCCAGCTCGGCCATCGGTTGAGCTCTGTGACTCGGAAAATTGACCAATAGGCTCTTTAAAAAAGCTCTCGGCCTCCGATCGGTCCGGTTGGCAACGCGATTGATGGTCAACCTGGACCAACATTAGAAATTCTAATTTATAGCCATTAGAGTGCTAATTGAATTTATTTTTCAAGTCCTTTTTTCATTTTAAACATACTTAGGCACATATCACTCATCATTGGGTACTATTTTGTGATAAAACAAGTGTTTGCAAAAAATACCCAAAAATAAGAGAAAAACAAGGCAAAAAGAACATGAAAAGTGATTTTTGCAAATTAGAAAGCAATTGTGACCAAAACATAAGCAGAGCATATGGGATAGATGACAAATAGCTAGAAGGCATATCAAATTCATTCAAAATAGTTATGAGCAATTTAGATCTAATAAAGTTAAATAGCTCTCTAGCGAGAGGTTTAGTGAAAATGTCCGCCAACTGATTTTTGGTGTCCACATGTGCGATATAGATATCCATTTGGTAATATGGTCATGAAGAAAATGATGGTGAACCTATATATGCTTAGGTCTACTATGAAATATAGGATTATATTACAAATTAATTATACTAGTATTATCACAATATATTGGAGAAGCATCAAAATGAATGTTAAAGTCTTAGAGCATTTGCTTCATCCATAGGACTTGGGCACAACAACTTCCGGCTGCAATGTATTCAGCCTCAGTGGTTGATAATTCCATTGTGTTCTATTTCTTGGAGAACCAAGACACCAAGCATGGTCCTAGGAGAAAGCAAGTGTCATTTGTGCACTTTCTATCAATCAAGCAACATGCGTAATCCTCATCACTATAAGCAGTAACAGTAAAGTCCCCTAACTTGGGATACCATAGTCCAAAATTTTGGATTTTGGCTAAGTACCTTAAAATCCTCTTAACAACTATAAGATGTGATTTCTTAGGATTTGATTGAAAGAAAGCACACAAGCCAACATTAAACATTATATCAGGTCTAGAGGCAGTTAATTAAAGTAAACTTCCAATCATACCTTTATATAACTTCTCATCTACCTTCTCATCTTCTTCATCCTGATCAAGTTTGGCGGTGTTTGACATGGGTGTGTCCATCGGCTTGGTGTTCTCCATCCCAAAGTTCTTGAGTAACTCACTTTTGTACTTGCCTTGGTTGATGAAGTTTCCATCTTTAGTTTACTTGATTTGAAGGCCAAGGAAGAATGTGAGATCACCCATCATGCTCATATCAGATTCACTCTACATAAGATCACTAAATTCTTTGCAAAGATCAAGGTTAGTTCTGCCAAAAATGATATGATCAATGTATATTTGAATGATAAGAAAATTGTTAGAAGTGTGCTTTACAAATAAGGTAGAATCCACTTTTCCCATGATATACCCATGATCTAACAAACAGTTCTTTAATTTTTTTATACCAAACTCGAGGTGTTTATTTGAGTTCACTGAGATATTTTTGCAACAAATAAACATGGTTAGGTATACTATCATGTTCAAATCCCAGAGGTTATGCAACATACACTTCCTCCTCAATTGTACCATTCAAAAATGCAGTTTTAACATCCACTTGATACATAAGAAAGTTTTTATAACTAGAAAAGGCAAGCAACATACGAATGGACTCAAGTCTAGCTATAGGTGCATATATTTATCAAAATCTATACCTTCCTGGTGATTGTAGCCTTGAGCCACTAACCTTTCTTTGTTCCTTACCACTTTGCCACTTTCATCAAGCTTGTTGTGGTAGACCCACTTGGTGTCAATGATCTTTCTATCACATGGTCTTGGCACTAGGGTCCAAACTTTGTTCTTTTCAAATCTCTCTAACTCTTCTTGCATAGCTAGGATCCACTCATCGTCCCCAAGAGCTTCCCTGACATTCTTTGCTCGAGTTGTGAGATGAAGGCGTTGTTGGTTTATTTTTTGTTGAATGCAGATTGCATCTTCACTCTTTCAAGTGGATCGCCTAAAATCAGCTCTTTTGGATTTTTCTTTGCAAATTGGGGAGTTGGATCCTTCATCTCCTCATCTTTGTCTTCTTCATGAGTGACTGACTCTTTTCCCTTTTTGGTGATGTTGATCTCTTTTAGAATAAGAATTACCTCATCTATATCATCATCATTTGGAACAATATCACTAGTATAGATATCACCTTTAATGTCGGTTAAATCAACCTTTTGACGTCAGTTTCCATGTGATACCCAAGTGGGTGACACTAAAAGTAGATGCCTATAGCGTCAGTTACAAAACCGACGACATAGAGTCATCCCCGATTGCAACCAAAAAACAAAACCACCAGCAGTGGGACCATAGGCGTCAGTTATTCTTTACAACACTGAAACCATTCTCCATACTTGAACAAAAAAATTGGCCCCTAGTTAGAGCATAGTTGTCGATTTCCTTTAAGTAACCAACTCTATTGACATCCATTGATGGTTTTTTAGATAACTTAAAAAAACCGACACCATTAGAACCATAGGTGTCGGTTTTCTAGAAATAACCGATGACGTTGGCATTCACTGTCAGTTTCTTTAAGATAATTGAAGACTATGTTTTATTTTATTTTCTTATCAGCTTGCTGGCCTACTGTCTGGCTGGTCAGTAGGATGCAGAATCTACAGTTCACTTACGAACTACAGGTTTACAACATCCTGTATTTCAGCTAACAACATGCCACAAACCTAAATAACAAGATGGACAAGATATATATAGATCATGTGATTCAAACACATGTATAAACACATTTAATTCACTCATATGATTCACACACATGTAGAAACCTGTAGTTCCATTCATTCCTCCATTTCACATTCACACACATGTAGCAACCTGCAGTTCCATTCATTCATCTCTTTTCACATTCACACACACGTAGAATCACATTCATTCATTCATCTTCACATTGACACACATGTATATAGATAAGACAATTAAAAAAAAGTCATTCAGACATGTATATATAAGCGTGTCTTTCAAAGTTTAGACATGTCATCAAATACAGAAATAATTATGACATTAAAGTGTAAAAATGTCATTCTGTATCATCATCATCATCAGTACAACTCTAGTGATAATAAAAAATTGCCTCCGCTTCAAAGGATTTTGCCCATTGTTCTCTTATATCATCTAATTGTGCCATCATATAGGGACTATGTATATCTAATAACTTTTCACTTGTAGTGAAGTCACTAATTTTAAACACCTGTAAAGAGAATGATGTATATATATAATTAATAAGATTGATATATTTTCATATTATTTAATGAGACTATATAATATATGTTGTATGGTATCAATTTCTTCTGCAAAATATCTGACAATTAGGTCCATATATCACATCATGTAGTATACACATGCCCAGCCGTTCTTTTTTTTAGCCCACTATAAATTTCAACATACAAAATGTTAATAAATAAAAGATAAGCATAGTTCACATAAATAATATATACATTGGAGTCAGAAAACTACATTCACATTCTCTCAAACTAACACTTTTTTTGTCTTGTACATGTTTCCTCCAGCTTTTTTGAAATCTTTTAAAGCCTTACATGTTAATGTAACACATTAAATTTCATTACTAAATAGTAATGTAGTAATAGATGTTAACATATATAAATATGAAAAATTTCTCACATGAATAATGGCCTTTTCATTACGTGTCCCTGCATGTCTAATTTCTTCCCCTCACGATCTAGATAATAAATAGTGAACGTCTTGGGGACAACAACCAGTAACTCCCAATGCTTACCACTAGAGATAAGAAAGTAAAAATATATAACTCAAAATTCACAATAAAATGTAATTTTCTTGAGTCCAAATTATAAGCAAAGTAAACTTACTCAACATTGAATGGAGCTATTATAACGCTCTTCTTTTTTTCACCAAAATATTTAAAAGCGATAGAGCAGTATAAGGTAAGTGATGAAGGGTCTTTATGTATAAGACTGATCAAGGATGGAATTAGAAATCCCATATGGGTAAATGAAAATTCTTTACATACCCTATGTAAGTGGCTGCAAAACATATATTGTGTATGCATTAATATATAAGAAAATAGATCATCGTATATAAAACAAGGTATATAGATATATAAACAAGATCTCACCATATCCATAGTTATATCATAGATATATTCAGCCAATCATAACTAAACAACTCCAAAATATCTTATATAAATATATTGTTATCGTATGATTGGCCTGCATCATCCTCTGCAATAGAAACATTTATAGGACAATGCTTGTGATTTTCTCCTATCCATATTGCCATACCCCTACAGTTAGGACATATCAAGTCAAATAGTTCCTTTGTAAGCCAATTAGGTACTTCAGGAGGAGGTGGAGGTGGAGTTGTAGCGAGTTTCTTCCTTTTCTCCTGTATATATAATTTCATATCAATTGTCTTGTATATACATGCCAACAAATTAAAAATGTAAATTTACCATACAAGATCAATATAGATGACATCTGTTTCGGGCCACAATACCACTCCACCTTCTGCTTCACCAAGCGTTTCAGCATCTGGGTGGGCATATGGCAATTGATGTTGCCTCCAAGAAGGAAACACAAGCCTCGAGCTCACACAAAATGCACCATCAGGTATTGGAGTGCCATGAATCGTCTGCCCTAGAAGGTGTGTGTAAGCCCCGGCCTCTGCAATGAAGAATTCTTTCAATCTTAGATGGCATGACCTCAACCCCTACAAATTTACATAGAGTATGTTATATATATATATATATATATATATATATATATATACACACACACACACACATAAACATACCATCTTGAAAAGACTAGCTACTATGTCATAAAAATACTTACAACGGACGTGATAGGTGGTGGGTCTATATGATTACTCCTAACCACCTCTATCGTAGGGGAAGAGCGGCACGACACATGTACTCTTTGAGTGGTAACCTGAGATGCCTGCCACTGGCTCATTGCTTCCTTGACTCTCCTATCAATTAAATCATCTACCTATACATGGATAAAATAAATGTTTTTGATTCTTGAATTCCATTTTTAATAACATTCTAAATTAATAATAGGTTACCTCAGCTTTTGTAAATCCCATTTTTTGGACATGTTTGTGTTGTGATGGCCCAAAGAACGCCTTTATGCCCACACCAACGCATGTAGCCCTAACAAGTTCAGAATTCTCTAGGTTACCAAGAGCAACTTTCAATTCATCCCTTGTTCTCTCAAACTCCCATATGTCTTCAATGACATCGTAATATGACATTTTAGCTTCACGTGGACTCTTATCCTTTGTACTAGCAAAAAACAATGAAGATGCTTGAAGGGTGACCCCACTGTTTTGGATGATGCTCTTATCATCTTGACGCTTTGAGTAATATGAGAACCCATTTATGTCAAACCCTTCATAATACATAACGTTCATGTTTGGTTTAAAGGTGAGGCATTTGATATTCTCATCAAGATTATTTGGTGTTTGAGATAGTTGATGTAGGACTTTATCTTCAAACCACTAAATAAATGTATTGTTATGCTCTCTAACAAGACACATTGAATTGGATCGAGGATATTATTTCTTGATGAAATTGGTATGTTCCACGATATAAACACTCACTTCGTCGATGTTGTGTAAAATATACAAGTGAGCTTGTTCCAACAGCTCAACTGATTACTTTCATCTGTGATCCTAAAATCCCTTTTCCAAAATACTCCTCAATATTCTTATCATTTACAAGAGTGTCATTACCGACCAGAAAGTCATTGCAAAAATCCATAACCTCCCTCGCCACATAACCCTCAATAATACTCCCTTCAGGCCGATAACGATTTCGAACATCACCTTTAAAAATGATCATGTATCATTCAAAAGGATACATCTGATGCAAGAAAATGGGTCCCAACATTTTCACTTCCCTAGTCAAGTGGACAACAAGATGTACCATGATATCAAAAAATGAAGGAGAAAAATACATCTCAAGCTGACATAGGGTAACAACCACTTCTCTTGGCAACTTATTGAGAGTCTAAGGATCAATAACTTTGTTGTACAAACTGTTGAAGAAGAAACAAAGTCTGGTGATTGCAAACCTTATATGCTTCGGTAGTATAGATCAAATTGCCACAAGCAATATTTGTTTCATTAGAGTGTGGTGTGGATTCTGCTAGAGGTGTACACACCAGCCAACTAGGGTGGCTAGATGCACTCCACGAGGTCAGAACACACGGGATGGGATCTTGGTTTCGAAATTTACAAACCTAACTAACACACCTACTTCTACTAAAATAGCTACACCCGCAAGTGCACGGGATCATGTCGTAGTATAGGAAGGTGGCAAGTATAGGGTCGATCCATAGGGAAAAGAGGGGGCACTAGAGCTAGGTTAGTTTGGCTAGGTTCCTACTGCGGAGACTAGGGTTAATGGTTTTAAAAGGTTTTGATGGTTAAACTACTATGAACAAGCAAGCAATTAAAGGCGAGAATGAAATCTATGTTAACCCTAGGTTAGATTAAGACTAAGAAGGAAAGAAAGGACTAAACTAGGTATGAAAAGGCAAATTACACTAACGCAAGCAAGGGAGAAGTAAAAAAAGCAATTAAAGAGCTACACTAGCATGAATAAGACAAGAGCAAAGCAAGAAGCTAACTAAGAAAGGAAAGAACTAATTAAGCTAAGCAAGCACAAAACTAGGGTTTCAAGCAGTAAAGAGATGTGTGGTCTGTTTAGGGGTATGAACTTATCACTTAAGTTGGGGGGTGACATATGAACATTATGATTCCATTTATATTATCCAAACCAAACAACAAGTTAGAGTCTAATGAATTAACCTAAGCTACTAACTGGCCATGGATATGCTAGGTTGTGCATAGGGGAACTAGTCCCTAACACCCCCTACTACCCTTACGAAGCTCAATTGGGTTAGTGATTAGGTACAATTCAATTACAGTCTAATCAAGTCTAGGTTTCTAGATTAGGCATTCCTAGGGCAATTAGGGGCTGAGGGTAGTAATGGGAAGGTGAGATTAGGGTTTTGGACCCCAATTCCCCTACATTCTAGCCTTCAGAAGGCTCCATGCTAATTGCACTAGAATTACCTAATCTAGCTACTTAGATCCCTCACTTAGGTTTAGGGAGATTGATTAGGATGTAGGAAGATGGGAGGCAACCTAGGGATCCAAGAATTAGACCTAGGGGAAAATCCCAAAATTCACACATATAAGCAATTTGCCTAAATTCCTAGGTGATTCCACACACAAACCAACAAGCAATCCATGGAGAACGAGATGCAAATAGAATATAATCATTAACAAATGGAATTACAATGTTTACATGTCATTTTCCCCCAACATGGTATCAAAGTAACATAATTTCCCCCAAACAGCCCACGCATAGGGATCTAGCTACTCATAGAAATGGTAAATACAAAAAGAGAGAAGAAAGAGATAGAAGTGGCCATGGAACTCGAAGTAGTGGCGGAAATCCCCCTCTCCAGCAGTTGTAGGTCATCCTCCTCCCTCCTCCAGGGTGCAAGGGTGAAGAATGAAGGGGATTATGGGTAGGAACTAGTCTATACTAGTGATTTCTTGGTGGAAATGGTGAAATGGAGTGGATTTGAGGTGGATATGGAGTGGAATATAGTGGATGGTGATTTTGGGAGCTAGGAGGGGGTGGAAGGTAGCTAGCCTCATGCCCCAGCCGCCACCTAGGTATATATAGGTGTCTAGGGGGTCTAGGGTTAAGTTAGGGGTAAAATTGGAAAATCAATGTAAAAAGTTAGGTTTTGAGGTGGTAGCACGGCCGTGGTGGGTAGTAGTGAGCACGGCCGTGGTGGAGGAGAACGGTCGTATTGATTAAGTGTTAAATCAACAGGTGCATGGGTTAAAATGAAGGCTGGTAGCATGGTCATGCTGGGCAGCACGGACGTGTTGGGGACTAGGTAGAACATCTGTGCTGGGTAGCACGGCCGTGGTGGAGGGGTTGTGATGAGGCTGTTTTGAGCAGCACGCCCATTCCATCTTCATCTAGCATGGTCGTGTTGGGCAACACGGTCGTGGTGGGGTCTTCATGGCACGGCCGTGCTGGGTAGCACGGCTGTGGTGGCTGATTTGCTGAACTTTGAAGTTTTAACATTCAACTTGTAATCTTTGCCTAATTGATAGTACAGCCGTTCCATGGTACCACGGCCGTGTTGGGGTCTTCAAGTAATGAAACAGCTTCAAACTTTGTTATCCATGGACTTCTTTTCTTAAGCTTGACTCTTGGCCACTAGGGGTAGGTTGGGGGAGCTCTGGGGCCTTCTTTGGGCCCCTCCATCTCTCTCTTCCATCCAAGTGTGGTCCAAGTACCTGAAAAACATGCAAATAATGTCCATAAGTGCATTTTACACAAATATGCATATTAAGGGAAATAACATGTAATCTAATAGGTATAGATGTGATTGAAATGCAAAATGCCACAAGATGAAGCCCTAAAATAGAGCTGAATCACCACCCCAAACTTGAAACATACTTGTCCTCAAGTATGCTCCAACTCAATCTCTCTACAAATCTTCAACAAATAAAAAATGACATATGAAATGTAAAAGATGATTATTGCTGAATGGGATCAAAGATGACTGAGTGCATGCATTTCACCTCTCTCCTCTCCTACTTTCACAATCGAATCATGAAAAGAGCACAAAGTATATGAACTTCAAATATAGCGCATGGAATACACAAGTTATCTGTATTTCTTCCATAAAGTTCCAGGTAAACCGTTTCATGGTGGCGTTAATGAAGAATGAATAGGAGTGTTGTTTCACATTCATGCGTTCACTCTTATATTTCAAATCATACCAAAAGACCCACGTGGCTACGGAAAAGGGCAAAATGAGCTAAGTTTGATGTTTCCTAGATCAATGGGTATGAAAGTGGAAGAAAGGGTTGCGGTAAGATTTTTGGAGTGTTTTTACACACTCATCTTTTATTTATTTGAATTCTATTAAATAGGAGCATCCTTTTATTTTGTTTTTGCTTTTCTTTTTCTTTTCTTTTATTTCTTGCCCTTAGTGTAGATAGGGCATATGGTGGATAGAGTGAAGTGGGGAGGTAGAGATGTGGCCACCCCAAACTTTTGGAGGTGGCCAAGGTTGATTATGTGCACTAGGGCATATTTTTATGAGGCGGAGGGGTATGAAGATGGTGGAAGAAGAGTCGGGTCAAAGAGGGGTCATTGGTATGATTTTCCACATAAGACGTCCTGCATGAAAGTTAATCCAATAGTTCATACTAGATATCACACCACATGAATGAACAAGATGAAATTGATATATCAAACAAGTGATTCCATAAACACTAAGTGTTCAAAGCTTGCTCAAGCTCACAATCCAGCCAAATCAATCCCAATCATGAGAGAGGTGATGCACATGTAAGAGATTGGGTCAAAACACACTTTTTAGACAAGAAATTCCAAATTTGGGAAAAATTGGCCAAAATGGTGCCAAGTTTCCTTCAATCACATCTAAACCCTATATTATTGAACTTAAAGTAGTAAACAAGAAAATACTGCCTATAACATGCAAGAATTACCAAAAATCTATATGATATGCAATGCATGGAAAAAAGAGCAAAAATTTTGAAAATTACGCAAAAATGGCAGGAATGTAAACTACATGGCATGCAAGGATGCAAAGTAGACAAAAAGTAAATGGCAGGTGAGATGCAAAAAGAGTGAAAATGAATGAGGGCATATCGCCCTACCACCCCAAACTTTTGAATCATGTTGTCCTCAGCATGACATTAAAGTCTAGGATGATAGGGTAGACAATCACTGCGGTGGTGGTGGAGGTGCTCGTCCCTGTCTGTAATAGGCACCCCCAGTTGTCTGAATGTGGAGGTGGATAGTTGTCCTGAAAAGTTGATAAAGAACTCCACTAGTCTTCACCCCACTGTGGGTTCCTCTGGGCCTGGGCATTCTGAAACTGGTAAAGATGGTTGACCTGGTAATGCATATGTTGATGGTCCAACCACATGGAGTCTTGCGTCCTCTGTAAGCCCTCATGTGCCCGTAGAATCCTCTCCTGCGTCGCCTGAATGCCCTCCAGTTGTGCATGAATGGTGCTCATATCATATGCATTCACTGAAGGTTGTTGTGGCTCTGACGCTCCTATCCTTTCTTCTCTTTGCCTCACCCGTCGTGCCGCTCTTTCCTCTGTCGTCTACCTCTACTCAGCCGTCTGTGAAGGCTCTCCTAGACCCCCAGCAAATATCACTTCAGGGATTTCCTCCCCTCTCGGGTTCTCCTCCTCGTACCTCCTCAATTTTTCCAGAAAATATGGTGTTGGTCTATATTGTGCCATGAGGGGTGGAGTATGGTAAGGCAGCTCCAATGTGACTCTTGGGTAAGGTGGGTTGATTTGGTAAATGATCTTTTGATCTGTAACTGTAATCATGGATGAGCGAGCCAAGTAGTGCAAATCAACCAACTTGCCACCATCTGCCTTTGTATAGCCTGTCATGTCATGTCCCAAGGCAGTGGCTATGGATGTCACAATATCTCCCATTACAAATGGATTTGTGCTCTTGGACGGGATTGTCCTCATGTGATCAATTAGTAGTGCCCCCAGGTTCACATGCCTCTCCTTGGTCATCCAACCAAGCACAAAAAAATCTTTGTTGGTGCAGCTGCCTTGATTTTCGTACCTGCCAAAGATGGTGTTTGCTAACACCTTCTGAACATAGCGGAGAAATGGGATATGAATACCACTTGTCTTTGATTTCCCTGCTACAAATGTACTTTGGCCGGTGAAGCATTTCCACATGGCTGGATATGTGGAACTCGAGTCATTTTCTATCCTTCCTCTGTCTAGGAGGGTTGCCATCTCCCCACTTGGGGCAAAGATCTGATTTAGCATCTTTGACGTTATCTTCCACGTCCTATCCCCAATTGTTACCTTAATTGCATTCTCGCCATCATCGGTTGCTTTCTCTAGAGTGGTGAAGAACTGTTGGGTAAGCTCAACGTAGGACTCTTGCTACAATGTCAAAATCTCAAACAGACCCATTTTCTCCATCAAGCCCTAAAAATAGGCGTAGAAACCCATCGCCTCCATCGTTGCTTGGCATGCATATCGAGTTGCTAAAACTCTGTGTGTCAAGCACCCCGGGTGCTTAGGCGCCTTTTCCCTGCCAGTGGTGACCTTGGGCTGTGGAAGAGGGTACTGTGGCAGAACCTCGTGCTGCTCAGAATCAGGCATCTCTGTATCATCTTCATCATCCAACACGAGCCGTCGACGTGGTCGTGGCTGTGGGTGTGCCGCTGAGGATACGGGCAGCCGTGTAGCGGTAGCAGAGGCTCTCTCAGATGAGACGGATGGCTGGGAGGCAGACGGCGGTGGCTGTGACAAAGACGGTGTCCCCCGTTGTGGCTGTTCAGAGGTTTCTTCAGTCATAGGATCCACTATGGCATCCAAATCGGCCTCCATCAACCGGGGGTGGTTGTTCCTTGGTTTCCTTTGATAAGCAATGATGCCCCTGGTCTTCTCTACTGCTCTCTTTGCAAACTTCTTCATTTTTGCTCGAAAAATGAAGTGGAGTTAGAAAAATTCAGATTTCTTCGAAGAACGGGGCTGTTGGGGCGGAATGGGGAGAAATTGGTGCGTTTGTGGATGAAAATTTGTGAAATCTAGAGATTAAGGTAGTGGAAATGGTAGGGGAATGATTGGGAATGATTTGAGAGTGATTTAGTAAGGATTCGAGGGTTGGAATGGGCGGGCGGAGCGTTGCACGGTCGCTAGGGCTCGGAGCACGACTGTTTTTTTCTTCGAAGAAATGAGCAAGTGAATAGAAATTTTGTAAATTCTGACTTAAAGTTGCTGGAATCAGGCTGCGGCATGGCCGTGGTGGCTTCGTGTACCAAGGTCGTGCTACCTTGCATGGCCGTTCTACCCTGGTTCTATACTTGGGTGATTTTCTGAATTTCTGACGATTTCTTTGTTGAATGTGAGTGCACCACCACGGCCGTTCCATGTCACCATGGTCGTGGTGTGCACTGTAGCAGCAGTATAACACTCAAATCGTGTTCAACATCAAAACTTTGATCTCAAGTTGATATTTTATTGATTCTTTGTCAAAATTTCATCTATTCCTTCTTCATTTCACTATGTTCTCACCTGCACATCTCAAAACTATACAAAAACTATCAAATACAAGTGTGTGTGTGTGTGTTTTCTTGGAAAAAATGTAAAAACAAAGAAAAAGTATCAAAAATGTAGATTGGGTCAAAAATTCCCAAACCTAGGTGGGTTGCCTCCCACAAGCGCTGAGTTTCTTGCCTTCAGCTAGGCTTCTTGGTGATTCTTCATTCATTCATCCATTTGGCATTCTCATGTGTCCATTCTTACAAAACATGCATCCTTCCTTTGCACTCAATCTATTTTCCTCATCCCTTTTATCACAATAATCATCATTAACTTCTTCACCTTGACGTCCTTCTCTCAAATTCCCATTTGGACTTGTGAAGTGATCATGTATAATATCCCTATCTTAGACTCGACGGGTTGGGGTCTTGTACGTGTTGATGTTGATCTTCATGTCCATGAATGAGACTCTCATAGTGTCACTGTGTACATGAATGTCGGCATCAATTATAGATAAGAACGGCCTCCCCAAAATGATGGGAATCTTCCTATCCTCCGGCTCCATATCAAGTACAATGAAATATGTCGGGAACACCGTGCCTTTTTCTTTGTCTATCATCACCAAGACATCATCCACTAAACCTCTAGGCACTTTTATGGATCTATCCGCCAACTGGAGAGTGCAATGTGTCGTCTTCAACTTGCCTAAGCCCAGCTCAACATAGACATTATATGGCATCAAATTCACACTAGATCCCAAATCAAGTAAGGACATGTCTATGTGATGTCCCCCTATGTAACTAGGTATGAGTGGGGCTCCTGGGTCCTTTCTCTTTACAGGAAGTGAGTGTTGTATGATGGAGCTCACTTGTTCAGTCAATCTCACCTTCTTTGGAATCCTCCCCGTTGACCTTCTTTTCACAGTGCATAGGTTCTTGAGGAACTTGGCATATGATGGAATTTGCTTGATAGCATCCAATAGTGGAATGTTCACCTTTACTTGGTGAAACACCTCAAGAATATCAACATTGTGCTTTTGCCTCCTTTTCAATTCCGGTGGCTCATCTAGTGCTTCTACAAATGGAGGGTCACTAGTTTTTTCCGCACTTACATGAACATGAGGCGGAACGCTAGGGATGGTAGGACCTGCAAAAGGGATTTGTGGTGGATCACGTGGAATCCCAAACTCAACATGCGGTATTACAACATTATCTTCAGCAATATCAATCACAGTATCACCACTTGGCTGCGTTTGCTTTACTTTATCAACCTTTCTTTGACTTGCGGGCTGCTCAAGAGTTTTCCCACTCCTTAGAACTGTCACAGCACTACCTTTCTCATGATGGGGAGGGGGGCATGTTGTGTTTTTGGAGGAGGTGGAGGGGGCACTTGGGGTTGAAATTGAGGTGGAGAAGAGAATTGAGGGGGAGGAGAGAATTGGGGTTGGAAAGTGAAGTTTTGGGAAAATTGAGGTGGTAAAGGTGGTGGAGGAGTGTAAGTTTGGGGATAGCCTTGGAAGGAGTGAATGGGATGCACTTGCATGGGGGGTGGACTGTAAAAAACTTGTGAGGAGGGCATGGGTCCACTTGCTTCATGGTGGCTCACGATGGGTCTTGAAGACAGTTTTTCTTCTTGGAGAGCAATTATAGAAGATAGCTTCTCTATTCTCTCTTCTAACCTTGCGACATCTCTTTGAACATCATCAAACACTTTCAATCTAGAAAGAACCTCTTCCTCAAACCTTGAGTTGTATGTGGGACTTTGTGGTTCCTGGTAGCTATAGGAGTGAGGTGTCTTTTTTTCTTCCCCATTGAACTCAATAGAATTGATCAGGTGGCAAGGAGCATTTGTCACATGGTTCTTCAAGAAGTTCACCATGTCACCAAGAATCTTCATCACTTGCGGGCTTGAGTCATCATGAGTAGGAGGTGTCTCACCAAAGGCATACCCCCTTTCATTCATCATGCTAGAAGCTCAAATTCTTGATCCTTCAGCCAACTGCTCAAACAAAGGCCATATCTCCTCAGGTGGCCTAGCCATGAAAACCCCTCCACAAGAAGAGTCCACTATGTCTTGGTCCTTTAGAGACAAACTAGAGTAGAATGATTGAACTATCTTCCACAAAGGGATCTCATGGTGAGGACACTCTCTCAACAGCTTCTTGAATCTCACCCATTCATTATGAAACTGCTCATTTCCCATTTGACTAAAACTTGTCACGGCACGCCGCATTTGTGTCAACCTTGCTATAGAGTAGAATTGTCTCAAGAAGGCATTCTTCATTGTTTCCCAACTCATAATGTCCCTTCTTGAGTCATACCAGTCTTTAGCTCTATCTTTGAGGGAGAAAGAGAACAAGGTCAACCAAATTGTATCATCACTAGCCGTCGGCGTCCTGAAGGTGGAGCATACTTCAAGAAAGGATTCCAAGTGCTTGTAGGGGTTCTCACTCTTCGAGCCGTAGAAGATGGGTAAGAGCCCAAGAAGACCTGGAGGAATAGAGAATTGCTCCCCTGGAATTTGATCAACCCTGCTAGCAATTGGCGATTTGTAGTTTCTAGGCATGAAGTAGTCTTGAAGCGGCTTGTGAGATGCATTTTGGTCTTCCATCTTGTTTCTTCCTGAATGGCTTGTCACCTGCACAAAGCACAATCAAAAAAAAGAACGCAAGTTAGTAAACCAATATACTCAAGAAATGTAAAGAAAAATGAATAAAGAATAGCAATGATGAGGGCAATAGGAAAAGTCAAAGCAAAACTAACTAGCTAGGTCGAGCGCCTCTAATCCCTGACAACGGTGCCAGAAAGCTTGGTGCGGATTCCGCTAGAGGTGTACACACCAGCCAACTAGGGTGGCTAGATGCACTCCACGAGGTCAGATTGCACAGGATGGGATCTTGCTTTTAAAATTTATAAACCTAACTAACACACCTACTTCTACTAAAACAGATACACCCGCAAGTGCACGAGGTCGTGTCATAGTATAGGAAGGTAGAAAATATAGGGTCAGTCCACAGGAAAAAGAGGGTGCACTAGAGCTAGGTTGGTTTGGCTAGGTTCCTACTGCGGAGACTAGGGTTAAGGGTTTTAAAAGGTTTTGATGGTTAAACTACTATGAACAAGCAAGCAATTAAAGGCGAGAATGAAATCTATGTTAACCCTAGGTTAGATTAAGACTAAGTAGGAAATAAAGGACTAAACTAGGTATGAAAATGCAAATTACACTAAGGCAAGCAAGGGAGAAGTAAAAGAGCAATTAAAGAGCTACACTAGCATGAATAAGACAAGAGTAAAGCAAGAAGCTAACTAAGCAAGGAAAGAACTAATTAAGCTAAGCAAGCACAAAACTAGGGTTTCAAGCAGTAAAGAGATGTGTGGGTTGTTTAGGGGTATGAACTTATCACTTAAGTTGGGGGTGACATATGAACATTATGATTCCATTTAGATTATCCAAACCAAACAACAAGTTAGAGTCTAATGAATTAACCTAAGCTACTAACTGGACATGGATATGCTAGGTTGTGCATAGGGGAATTAGTCCCTAACACCCCCTACTACCCTTACGAGGCTCAATTGGGTTAGGGATTAGGTACAATTCAATTAGAGTCTAATCAAGTCTAGGTTTCTATATTAGGCATTCCTAGGGCAATTAGGGGCTGAGGGTAGTAATGGGGAGTTGAGATTAGGGTTTTGGACCCCAATTCCCCCACATTCTAGCCTTGAAAAGGCTCCATGCTAATTGCACTAGAATTACCTAATCTAGCTACTTAGATCCCTCACTTAGGTTTAGGGAGATTGATTAGGATGTAGGAAGATGGGAGGAAACCTAGGGATCCAAGAATTAGACCTAGGGGCAAATCCCAAAATTCACACATATAAGCAATTTGCCTAAATGCCTAGGTGATTCCACACACAAACCAACAAGCAATCCATGGTGAATGAGATGAAAATAGAATATAATCATTAAAAAATGGAATTACAACGTTTACATGTCATTTTCCCCCAACATGGTATCAAAGTAACATAATTTCCCCCAAACAGCCCACCCACAGGGACCTAGCTACTCATAGAAATGGTAAATACAAAAAGAGAGAAGAAAGAGATAGAGGTGGCCATGGAGCTCAAAGTAGTGGCTAAAATCCCCCTCTCCAATAGCTTCAGGTCATCCTCCTCCCTCCTCTAGGGTGCAAGGGTGAAGAATGAAGGGGATTATGGGTAGGAACTAGTCTAAACTAGTGATTTAGTGGTGGAAATGGTGAAATGGAGTGGATTTGAGGTGGATATGGAGTGTAATGTAGAGGATGGAGATTCGGGGAGTTAGGAGGTGGTGGAAGGTAGCTAGCCTCGTGCCCCAACCACCACCTAGGTATATATAGGTGTCTAGGGGGTCTAGGTTTAAGTTAGGGGTAAAATTGGAAAACCAGTGTAAAAAAGTTAGGTTTTGAGGTGGTAGCACAGCTCTGTCAGGCAGCACGGTCGTGGTGGGTAGTAGTGAGTGCGGTCGTGGTGGAGGAGAACGACCATGTTGATTAAGTGTTAAATCAACAGGTTGATGGGTTAAAATGAAGGTTGGTAGCACGGCCGTGCTGGGCAGCACGGCTGTGTTGGGGACTAGGTAGAACAGTCGTGCTAGGTAGCATGCTTGTGGTGGAGGGGTTGTGATGAGGCCGTTCTGAGCAGCACGCCCGTTCCATCTTCATCTAGCACGGCCGTGGTGGGGTCTTCATGGCACGGTCGTGCTGGGTAGCACAGATGATGAATCCTCTAGATTCACCATCTCAGTCACCAATTCTAAGGATTTTGTGCTGCATATCGACTGATCTACCCTCACTTTGGGTTTACTTTAAGTATCTCTTTAGTTTCATGTAAATAATGTTTTACTAGTTCTAATTACTCTAGTTTTCAGTTTATTTGATCTTATGCCCCCTTACTCACTTTCCTTTTTCCCTACAGATCACTCTCAACCATCCGATCGAGATCCAACAGTTCCTTTTCATCCAACCACTCATTCTTGACCACCATTCGGTTTTGATCCATTCGGTTTTATCCATGCGGTCTCAACCTCTTTCGATCTTGACCTCATGCGATCATCTCATGCGGTCTTCATATCCATGCAGTCTTCATCTCATGCGGTCTTGACCTCCATGCGGTCTTGACCTCCATTCAGTCTTAACCTCATGCGGTCTTGACCTCCATGCGGTCTTGACCTCATGCGGTCTTGACCTCCATGCGGTCTTGACCTCCATGCGATCTCGACCTCCATGCGATCTCGACCTCCATGCGGTCTTGACCTCCATGGAAAATGGCCTTGCTACTTACCTCACCGTCGTCTCTGCCATCGAAGCAGCAATCAGCCCCTTCACCGGTGATGCAAGCTGCTCCAGCAGCCACCTTTGTCTCCACCATCGCAGAAGCAACTAGCACCTCCGCCGGTGCTGCGAGCTGCTCCAGCAGCCACCTTCGTCTCTGCCATCGCAGCAACAACCAGCCCCTTCACCGGTGCTGCGAGGTGCTCCAGCAGCCACCTTCGTCCCCACCATCGCAGTAGCAACTAGCACCTCCGCCGGTGTTGTGAGCTGCTCCAGCAGCCACCTTTGTCTCCACCATCGCAGCAGTATCTAGCACCTCCGTCGGTGATGTGACCTGCTCATTGACACCACCGCTACCCACGACGGCCTGCTTGCCACAAGCATCGGCATCGTCTTCCTCACCGTCAGTAGCAACGACGGTGCCCACGATGGCATGCTTTCCACAAGCACCGACGTCGTCTTCCTCACCGTCAGCAGCAACGACGGTGCCCGCTCGTCTGCCTCCAATCACAAAGCTCCGCACCACTGTCAACATCCACGCTCTGCAGCTCACGCACGTAGCACCCATGACCTGCTCATTGACACCACTTCTGCCCACGACGGCCTACTTGCCACAAGTGCCGGCGTCATCTTCCTCATCGTCAGCAGCAACGACAGTGCCCGCTCGTCTGCCTCCAATCACAAAGCTCTGTACCTACGCTGTGGTCATCCACTCCTCCGCACACAGCAGCTTGCAACTGGTCGACGAGACCGATAGGGCGGCCAACGCAAGATCGTTTGGGTGGCTGAGCTACAGATCGTTTGAGTGGCACACATCAGCTTGGTATGAAACCGTTTGATGTTGCTGCTGGACTCCCAAACCATTTGGAATTCAGAAGTGCAGCAAGACCGTGAAGGCAAACCGCATGAGCAATCGCATGAAGAACACATGAAGCAGTAGAACGCATGACCGTGCGGTTTTGTTTTAACATGTGCATGAAGAACGCATGGCCCCAAAGATCAATAGAAGTCCATGTGACTTAGCTAACCGCATGAGAAACCGGATGATTTACTAAAGCCAAAACTGCATGTGCAAACCGCATGGAGCATTCGCATGAGCAAACCGCATGGAGCATTCACATGAGCAAACTGCATGAAGCATTTGCATGAGCAATTGCGGGAGCAAACCACATGATCAAACTGCATGGGACAAAAGGACATGCACAAGGTGTGACTCCTTGGCCCAAGATATTTTGGGAAATTTGCAGATCTAACCCAATCCGTCCAAGACACATGGCAAGCCTATAAATAGAAGGGTATAGGCATGGTCTTGGACATCTATCTCACCACGGCCAAAGGCTTCCAGACTGGGAATAGATCCGGAAGGCTGCTCCACTGCCATCTCACCTCTGCCATTGTTCTACTATCACACCACCTCATTCTACTCGTGCAATCCCGGAGGTAGACGCGAGGATCGAGGCGGAGAGGCGGACATCATCGACCACGACGGAGCAGTTTCGGAAACTGCGACGATCTACACAGGGCTATCACAGATTTACTCTTCTGCTCTGACGATGCTTTCTTTCTCTCTCTCTTCTCTTTCTTTATTGCTCCCTCTATGAGGAGCGAGTAGTTCCATTCACTGGGGCGTGGGAACTGGCCCCGCTGCCCATTCTTTGTAATCTGTATTAAAAGATGTTATCTTTCCGATTCAATACTAAATCATTTCTTACATGCTTGAATGTTGGCCGCGTTCTTGTATGCATCTATTGTATTTCGTTGTGGTTTGTCTATGACTGCTCTTGAGACTCGAATACCGATTTAGTGTTGGTTTTTGGTGTGTGTATCCACCGCACATCCGTTTTAGTATCTAGGAACGCTTTCTAAGGAGTGGAGTAAACTCACCTCCATCGTTGTGCTTTTGTACTATGAAATGGAATCAGTTGACGTACAAAAGTGCAACCTTGATGGGTCAAGGAACACACTCTGAGGAGAGAGTGGTGCAAAGTACTTGACCATTCGGGAATGGCTGACGTTGCAACACTCCCACGTTTCTCATAGCTATATCCTCTAAAGAGGGATAGTCTATAAGGATACTAATCAAATTGGTAATTATCGCTCGCTTGTTAGTTTTCCGATACACGTTTCACGAGGTTGAGTAAGATTCTCTTTTTGGAGACTACATATCTCCATTGACACATAGATATGTACCGGATGAGAGTTACTTAACCCGTGAAGGATGTGTGCATTACTCTTATCCTACAAGACATCGGTATTGTATAACATCCATGTATCTTGCTTGCAGGTCTTGCAATGATTGGTACAGGTACAATACATATGTAGTGGTGGTGAATACTCACATCACCCCAGTGATCCATCATCATTTGTTAATCCTAGATTTTAATCCTTAAACTAGTTTTTATTCTTGCCTTACCTTTGCATGTTTTAGGTTACTAACTCAAATCAAACTCTTGGTATTAGATGATTGACTTAGATCAGTACGAAACGAGAAAAAGACACTCAGATTCTTAACGTTGTCCTTTGGGTTCGATCCTAAATATGTACTATGATAAGGCTTCCACACTCTTTTGGGGTTGGAGCATTTATCTAGCACCAGTTGAAGGTAAACCTAGAGAGAACATTAACTCCCTAGGGTTTTTGGTGCACACTAGGACTTCCATTGGAAGAGTAATCTTTTGGTGTAAGTTCTAGCTCCATCAAAAAATGGTGTTGTTTCCGGGGACAACGGTATAAGAATCGTCTTTTTCAAATTCTGTGTCAATTTAGGTTTCTCTAGGGTTTTCCATTTTCTTTTCAAAAACCTAAAAAGTGAAGGGCTTAACCTCGCATATCTTCTTGGATTTGAAGTGGTTGGTCAAGCCTGATAAACTCTTTCCTTGATTTCAGGTACCAACTCTCTTCAAAATGAAGTAGTCAACACCACCAACCGTTAGATGTCAACTATGTGGTGACTATTCTCACGCATCGATTTACTACTTCAATGTCCCTCCTCTCTACGTAATGGCTCTGCGTCAAGTAATCATGAATCGGATAGATCGGAAACTCAAAGCAGCCTCTTCATACAACTATGGATATAACGCAAGTTATAATCCGTACCACCCTGGAGGATACTACGAAAAACCTAACTATGGTGGATTTCAAGGCGGGGACTACAATGTAGAAGGGAACCTGGAAAACAATGCAATTCAATACTATGATGAGGGGATCCATTATCAACATCAATCAAATAGATATAGGGCAGAGCTTTTTCATGAAGATCAACGCACATTGATGGAAGAACTACGTGCTTTACAGACATCGGTGGCTCAACAAATGGCTTATCAGACAGCCGTGACCAAGAAGTTGGTAGCCGATCTAGATCAACTTATGCAACTTGTCAACGCTCTTGAGAAACATGTAGAACAACCACCTATTTCAACTAAGCACACCCCTAGTCCACATGTTGCAATCGATTACGATGATGATTATGAAATAATGTAGGATATGACTTCAATTGATCTTCAAGCATCAGTGCAAGGTGAGGAATCATCTTCAGAGTTAATAACCGAACCCAAGGATGATTTCTTCACAACATTACAAGAGAAAGAATCACCTTTGGAGCCAAGACCTGACTCAAAAAGTGAATCCTGCACTATGCCCTTAAGTGAAAGATTGAGTAACCAATATGAGGAATTTCTACAGTCAGGAGATCAATGGTGGATAAACTTCAATACTTACCCACCTTCTGACTTCATAGACTCAAAGCCAACCATTGAAGAGCAATTGGCGACAATCGATTCCCTCAATGACAAAATATTTTCAACTTCAGTTGTCTCATCAATAAACTCCATAAAAGAAGGGTTAATGTCGCAAGGACTCTACACTCCTTCACAGTCAGACTCAGATGGATATGTGACTGATTCAGATAAAGATATGTCTTTTATGCATGAGAATCAAATGTCTCCATTTCTGGAACAAGATCTGAATTGTACTTATGAAGAAATTTATGATCATTCGGCTGATCTAGGAACAGACTTTGAGGATAGGACTGATCAAGATCTTGATTCAAGAATGACCATACCGCTCTCATTGATGAAACAGAATCAAGGGAGGATTATGGGTCTCAAGATGACAATCCTATGATAGTTCCTCTTCATGAGATGATGTTACCTGAGTTACCACCACCACAAGAAGTCCAGACGGAGCCAGTCAAACAAGAGCATGATCTTTTTATTGAATCTCCTTCTAGTCACTTGAACGAGTTGACAGTGCACTATGAAGAGAAACATGAACCACCTCTTGATTTTGGAATGGATTACGATATTTCTGTAGACTCTTGTAATGACAAAAAGGGCTCGTGGAAGGACATCGAGTCACAAACCCATCCACTTAAAGCAATTCACCCCTATGAAGAAGACCTTCCTAACGTTCAAGAAACTGAGATATGTCTTTTACCTGAGCCAGGTTTCAATCTTCCCATAGCAACTCCTACTGAGCACTCAATAGAACCGGAGGAGTACTATGAAGAAGTACTCGAACAACAATCTGACTCAGAAATGGGGTACTTTAGTCCCAACATCGAAGAAATGGAGTCATCAGGAGATTCTAACCTTCAAAACATTTTCTCATGGACTAATCCCTCCCATGAAGAGACATCATTGGAACCTCTACCACGGAATCCAATGATTTCCTCAACTAAGGAAGAGTTCATCCCACCAGTCGAATCCTCTTCTAGTTACTTGGATGAATTAAGGGTATTCTACAAGGAAAATTCTGAACAAATTTTTGAAAAGAAGAATGACACTCTTATCAATCTCAACATTGATAAAAATAAGGAAACTTCTCACAATGACCCCTCTGATGAAGAAACGTCATCCTGGCTACCATATCCTACACAAGAAAAGCCAGGCGACGAAATGAAGCCTGAACCAGATCCGCCACCTGATCCAGGATAGGAGGAAGTTCAAGTGGCCGACCCTCAATCAACTGCTCTGGATTTTAAAGAAAGCAGTTTTACTTTGAACTTCGAGGGCGAGCCACAACTGGAGGACACAAATAGGCATGACTTTGATTATTCAACTAGTCCCCCAGTTTTGACTGCATATATTCCACCTCCCTCACCAATGGGGGGAGGCCTCTGGATTCTTCTAGACAGACAAAGAGGCGAAATAAACATGTATCCAAATCATCCAAAAAACCTGTTCGAGTTGCCACGACCACCCAGTCAACAGGTTGTTTAGGCCACTCCCTCGCTCTCGGCACCGGCTATTGTGAGACATCTTTGCTAGACCTTCTTCCAACTATGAGGACCGCCTGGTTAACATTGCGCAACTCTTCCCCTCCATCTCGAACCTAGTATGTGTTCAAAAATGAGAAAACTCACAAGTTCGAGGTGGAGGGCGGGTGGTATGACTCTCACTCCACCCTCTACCTTTACTACTTTCTATTTTTCCATTTTATTTTCTTTTTCATAATTTACCAACCTTTTTGTAGTTTTCTAAAAATAAAGCCTTTATCTAGCCGACTTTTGCTTTTCGAATCTATGGTCATCACCTCTTTTCGTTGCAAAATCCATGAGAAACAAATGCTTAAAACTAGACGATAAATGATTTCATCTTATATAGCCTATGAATCCTAATGTCATACCCCCAAATAGGAAAAGATGATACACTTCATTAAGAGTGAGATAGATCAAGTGCATCGCGCCTCTAACTGATTAATGGATCTGATGTATGGATTTCTCATTTGATGTTTTATCATGTCACTTTTTAGCAGAGTGTGGTGGAGAAAAGAAACCCATGACATGGAATTGCTAAGCAAACTGCATCATGATCCGAACTCTCTTCTACACTTCTTACTTCATTTTTTCATATCCCTCCGCTCACCAATCATGCCAAAGCTTTAAGTTCGGTGTGGTAAACCACACCTCTGCCGAACTCTAAGTTTGGTGTGGTAAACCACACCTTTTTCTAGTGTAAACTAGAACTTTAACGAACTCTAAGTTCGGTGTGGTACACCCCTCTTTCCACTACCACTTCTTCCATACCCCTCAATACATAACAGGGGCATATCACCTTCTCTTCTTGATTCAAAAAGTATACAATGATGATTTTGCACATACTAAGGTTGGCGAAAAATCTACCCTGATTCCAAAAAGAGGCTTGGCAGCCCAAATATACAAAAATCCAAAAATACCCTTTCTCCCAAGCCAAGTGAGAATGAATAAAAGCCAGAGTGTGAATAAAAAAATTAGAGTTGTGCCCTGAATAAGGATAACCGATAAAGGCCTCTCCCGGACGGTACATTAGCTTCCCTCAGAAAGGTAGATGTGTCGTGACCGGTAGTGAGATCCCAAGGATCCAAAAATGACCCCTTACCTCCTCTCGAAGAGGTACAATAGCCAAAAGCCTTAAAGCCAACCTATACACACTTCTAAGTTACCTTTAGAAAAAAAATCGGGTGTAAGGCTAAGTCAACCAGAGTTGTGCACAAAACAATCAAAATATCTCAATGAATCCGCTAGCAATAAGAGTCTTGAAAAAAAAATAGAGGAAAGACTCTTATCTCTTGATCACACCTCTACTCTTTCCTTCTATTAGAATCACCAGTGACGGATCATATACATGTTTCCTTGATTCTACGGGTCTTTTCAAAGTCTCATAAAACTTTTAAACATGACTGATACAGCAGGGAATGAGAAGGAAATACTTCAGTAAAGTGAACTCAGAAATTAGGATATCATAAGATATTTTTTGTGATCTAAGGAAGCTTTGATGTTGTATCAATCTGAGCCATGAACAAAATTACGATATGACAATAGGATGAGGCAATCATGAGATGAACGACTTCATTAGCGACTGTTTTAAGTTTTCCGTTCCTCGGGGTGAGCAACGCTCTAGTTCAATGTGGTGATGAATCCTCCAGACTCATCCTCAACCACCAATTCAAAGGATTTCTAACGTTTTTTCCCTAATTTTGTTTCGCCTCATTTTCCTCTCTCTTTTTTGTGAAAATTCTGACACTTGCATGAAGGTGAGGTAATTATGAGATGAACATGCATTTTGGCGACTGTCTTGGGCTTTTTCGTTCCTCAGGATGAGCAACGCTTAAGTTCAGTGTGGTGATGAATCCTCTAGATTCACCATCTCAATCGCCAATTCTAAGGATTTTGTGACGCATATCGACTGATCTACCCTCGCTTTGGGTTTACTTTAAGTATCTCTTTAGTTTCATGTAAATAATGCTTTACTAGTTCTCATTACTCTAGTTTTTAGTTTATTTGATCTTATCCTCCCTTACTCACTTTCCTTTTTCCCTACAGATCACTCTCAACCATCCGATCGAGATCCAACGGTTCCTTTTCATCCAACCACTCGGTCTTGACCACCATTTGGTCTTGATCCATTCGGTTTTATCCATGCGGTCTCAACCTCTTTCGATCTTGACCTCATGCGGTCATCTCATGCGGTCTTGATATCCATGCAGTCTTCATCTCATGCGGTCTTGAACTCCATGTAGTCTTGACCTCCATGTGGTCTTGACCTCCATGCGGTCTTGACCTCGTGCGGTCTTGACCTCCATGCGGTCTTGACCTCGTGCGGTCTTGACCTCCATGCAGTCTTGAACTCCATGCGGTCTCGACCTCATGCAGTCTTGACCTCCATGCAGTCTTGACCTCCATGTGGTCTCGACCTCCATGTGGTCTTGACCTCCATGGCAAATGGCCTTGCTACTTACCTCACCGTCGTCTCCGCCATCGTAGCAACAACCAGCCCCTTCACCGGTGCTGCGAGCTGCTCCAGCAGCCACCTTCGTCTCCGCCATCACAGCAGCAACTAGCACCTCCGCCGGTGCTGTGAGATGCTCCAGCAGCCACCTTCATCTCCGCCATTGCAGCAGCAATTAGCCCCTTCATCGGTGAAGCGAGCTGCTCCAACAGCCACCTTTGTCCCCAGCATCGCAGCAGCAACTAGCACCTCCGCCGGTGCTGCAAGCTGCTCCAGTGGCCACCTTCGTCTCCACCATCGCAGCAGCAACTAGCACCTCCGCCGGTGCTGTGACCTGTTCGCTGACACCACTGCTGCCCACGACGGCCTGCTTGCCACAAGCGCCGGCGTCGTCTTCCTCATCGTCAGCAGCAACGACGGTGCCCACGATGGCCTGCTTGCCACAAGCACTGGCGTCATCTTCCTCACCATCAGCAGCAACGACGGTGCCCGCTCGTCGTCCTCCAATCACAAAGCTCCACACCACCATCGACATCCATGCTCTGCAGCTCACGCAAGTAGCGCCCATGACCTGCTCGCTGACACCACCGCTGCCCATGATGACCTGCTTGCCACAAACGTTGGCGTCATCTTCCTCACCGTCAGTAGCAACGACGGCGCCCGCTCATCTGCCTCCAATCACAAAGCTCCGCACCTACGCCGATGTCATCCACTCCTCCGCACACATCAGCTTGCAACCGGTCGACGAGACCGATAGGGCGGCCAGTGCAAGATCGTTTGGGTGGCTGAGCTACAGATCGTTTGAGTGGCACCCAACAGCTTGGTGTGAAACCATTTGATGCTACTGCTGGACTCCCAAACCCTTTGGAGTTCAGAAGTGCAGCAAGACCGTGAAGGCAAACCGCATGAGCAACCGCATGAAGAACGCATGAAGTAGTAGAACGCATGACCGTGCGGTTTCGTTTTAACATGTGCATGAAGAACGCATGGCCCCAAAGATCAGTAGAAGTCTATGTGACTTAGCTAACCACATGAGCAACCAGATGATTTACTAAAGCCAAAACCGCATGAGCAAACCGCATGGAGCATTCGCATGAGCAAACCGCATGGAGCATTCACATGAGCAAACCGCATGAAGCATTTGCATGAGCAATTGCGGGAGAAAACCGCATGATCAAACCACATGGGACAAAAGGACACGCACAAGGTGTGATTCCTTGGCCCAAGATATTTTGGGCAATTTGCATATCTAACCCAATCCGTCCAAGACACATAGCAAGCCTATTAATAGAAGGGTAGAGGCATGGTCTTGGACATCTATCTCACCACAGCCAAAGGCTGCTCCACTACCATCTCACCTCCACCATTGTTCTACTATCACTCCACCTCATTCTACCCATGCAATCCCAGAGGTAGATGCAAGGATCGAGGCAGAGAGTCTATAAGGATACTAATTGAATTGGTAATTATCGCTCACTTGTTAGTTTTCTGATACATGTTTCATGAGGTTGAGTAAGATTCTCTCTTCGGAGACTACATATCTCCATTGACACATATATATGTATCGGATGAGAGTTACTTAACCCGTGAAGGATGTGCGCATTACTCTTTTCCTACAAGACATCAATATTGTATAACATCCATGTATATTGCTTGCAGGTCTTGCTATGATTGGTACAGGTACAATACATGTGTATTGGTGGTGAATACCTGCATCACCCCAGTGATCCATCATCATTTGTTAATCCTAGATTTTAATCCTTAAACTAGTTTTTATTCATGCCTTACCTTTGCATGTTTTAGGTTAATAACTCAATTCAAACTCTTGGTCTTAGATGATTGACTTAGATCAGTACGAAACGAGAAAAAGACACACAGATTCTTAACGTTGTCCTTTGGGTTCGATCCTAAATCTGTACTATGATAAGGCTTCCACACTCTTGTGGGGTTGGAGCATTTATCTAGCACCAGTTGAAGGTAAACCTAGAGAGAACATTAACTCCCTAGGGTTTTTGGTGCACATTAGGATTTCCATTGGAATAGTAATCCTTTGTTGTAAGTTCTAGCTCCATCAAAAAATGGGCCATGCTGGTTGATTTGCTGAACTTCGAAGTTTTAACATTCAACCTGTAATCTTTACCTAATTGGCAGCATGGCCGTTCCATGGTACCACGGGCGTGCTGGGGTCTTCAAGTAATGAAACGGCTTCAAACTTTGTTATCCATGGACTTCTTTGCTTAAGCTTAACTCTTGGCCAGTAGGGGTAGGTTAGGGGAGCTCTGGGGCCTTCTTTGGGCCCCTCCATCTCTCTCGTCCATCCAAGTGTGGTCCAAGTACCTAAAAAATATGCAAATAATGTCCTTAAGTGCATTTTACACAAATATGCATATTAAGGGAAATAACATACAATCTAATAGGTATAGATGTGATTGAAATGCAAAATGCCACAAGATGAAGCCCTAAAATAGGGTTGAATCAGAGTGTGACAATCATGAGATTTAAGACCTATCAGCTTCAGATCTTTCATTGATACCAATCTACGGATGTTGGAAGAAACACGAGGTAAATATGTTCTCCGATCACTACTAACTACTTCTATTAATTTTTTCCTTATTCCCATTTCATGTAGGTCCATCCTAGATTTGATCCCATCTGTAGTCTTACCTGGTATATTCAACCGAGTACCAATGACACTATCACAGACATTTTTCTCAACATGCATGACATCGATACAATGCCAGACTACCAAAGAACTCCAATAAGGAAGATCCCAAAACATTGACTTGTTCTTGAATTAAGATTTATCACTCTGTGTGGCCATGGTACATTGTGATCTCTTACCAAATTCATTGACAAAGTCTTTTACTCTTTCATAAACAACCTCCCATGGTATATGTTTAGATGCAGATCCGTTCCTCATTCCATCCATTGAACGCTTTGTGCAACCTTCGGTACAGATGGAATTTTGGAAGAAACTTTTAATGAACAAGATATAAAGTCTTGTGTCCATGTTTTCGTCATGCTGAATCAGTGTTCTCTTCACATATAGGACACGCTTTAGATCCTTTGACACTATATCCAGACAAATTACTATATGCCGGAAAGTCATTAATAGTGCAAAACAACATAGCATGCAAACCAAATATCTCTCTACATGAAGTATCATATGTCATCACACCTTCACCCTAGAGTTTTTGTAAGTCATTAATCAGAGGTTCAAGATAAACATCAATATCATTTCTAGGTTGTTTAGGACCCAATATCAACAATGACAACATTACGTACTTATTTTTCATACACAACCAGGGAGGAAGATTGTATATAACAAGCATAACTAGCCAAGTGATATGTTGATTGCTCAATGTCCTGTACAGATTCATTCCATCGGTAAAAAGCCCAAGTCTTAGATTCCTGACTTCTTCACCAAATTCAGGGTACAATAAACCAATCTTCTTCCACTATGGGGAATTAGATGCATGTTGTAGGATCCCATCATTATTTTTCTTAACCTCTCCATGCCACCTCAAATTCTTCGCATCTATCGGATTGGCAAACAAATGTTGAAATTGTAGTATTATAGGTAGATACCACATCACATTGGCAAGAGAACCAATTTTGGACTTCCCCAAAGTCGTCATTTTATACCTTAATGCACCACATTTTGGACAATCTTTTGAATCCACATAGTCCTTTTGAAATCACAATCAAACCGGCATGTGTGTATCTTCTTAGACTCCATTCCCATTGGGCACAATAATTTCTTTAACTCATATATTGATATTGGAAGCTCATTTCCTTCAGAAAGAATTTCTTTCAACAAAGACAATAATGACGTGAAGCTTTTGTCACTCCATCTATTGTTAGCCTTCATCTTATACAATCTCAACACAATGCCAAGCTTCATAAACTTAGTACAACCTGTGTATAATGGTCTCTCAGCATCATGCACGATGTTCTTAAATATGGGAGGTGGATCGGTGTGCTCTACCCCACAACTATCCAACATCTCATCAACAATGTCTATTGGAACCGGTTCGTTCACATCTACGTCAGTGGAAGCAATTTCTTCTTCCACACAAGCACTACTATTGACATCTACTGATTTTAGGTTTGAAGTATTTCCATGCCAGTACCATTCTGTATAGCCTTGTACAATCTCATTTCACATGACATGACTTTTGATTTCATCACCAGTGCTAACTTTCAAGTTGTTACCGTAGTTCCTACATGGACAATAGAACCTATCCCCAAGTTGTTTCCTATGTTCTTCCACAAATCTAATAAACTGTTCAAGACCAACAATAAACGCTGGGGTGTAGTGATTTGGAATGGACATCCATGATCTATCCATTCTATGATCAAAGAGAAAACAAGTATATATTAGGGTTTAGGGATTACATATTAAGTTAAGGATTTATAGATAGAATATTATTAGGGTTTATTGTTTTAGATTTAGATATAAAATTTAAATATTAGGTTTTAGCATTAAAATATTAGGGTTTAGGGTTAAAAAATTAGATTCTAGGGTCTTATATATATATATATATATATATATATGTGTGTGTGTGTGTGTGTGTGTGTATGTATAGAATAAATGTGTACCACTTATCCCATTCTTGAACACCTAATCTCACTAGTAAGTGTATAATGTGTACTGGGTTTTCAAGAAAAAGTCGGCAGCATTTCCCTAATGTTCTTCAAGTACACTGATGTGCATGGGAAAATGCCCACCAACATATGTACTTAGAGAACAAACAGGGAAGTGCTGACGAAACATCATGAAAATTGAATATACATTATACACTTACATCCTAAGTGAGATTAAGTGTTTAAGAATAGTCCCAAATCGGTAACTATCTAAGATTTACTCCTAATGAGTAAATCTCGGATGGGTTTCTAGGCTAACAAAATACATGTATGTTGTCATTCCTATACCAACGATCCTAGTTTCATCATTCATATCCTAGGTTGATTTACAATAGCAACATCTTGTAGTCTTAATCATACCCTAGTCTAGGTACCATATTCTATAACATTGATTTCAACATCTCAAATATACATGCATGTTCATCATCAAGATAATCATTACACATAAATGTAGTTATCCTATCATTCATAATTGAGCAATATAGTTAATATAAGATTAGGGTGAAATGTGTACAAGATTATGTCTCAAATATAACAACATGCACATTAGGTCACATTCCATTTGGATTAGTTAATCAATAGAGAAATCAAACATTATCATCATCAACCTACATCATACAATATGGATTGATAATGGTTGGATGTGTCACATACCTTGCAGCTACTGGCTACTGGCTACTGGCAGCTGATGTGGCTGGCTGCTGGCTGATGGTGGATGGTGGGTGGTGACTGGAGGAAAAGAGCAGGGAGGAAGAGGACCGACGCCGGAGGAGGAGGCAGAGCGGCGACAGCGGAGAAGGCAGAGCGGAAGTAGTCGACTGACCAGGTGGATCTAAGCGGACAACAATGATGGCGGCTCCAACGTCCTCTCAAGTGAGCAAAGGGAGCAACAGCGGCAGCGACAGTTGGAGGAAGAGCAGTGACGGTGGAGGGAAAAGTCGCCCGAGATACCTAGCTCAGTCGGGATGAAATAGAGAAGGGGAAGAGTCTGTTTTGCATGGGTGCTATTAAGTTAGCTTTAGTCATCAATTATTTACAAAAATTGACGTCGAACACCAATAGGCGTCGGTCACACTTGAAAAATTGACAACTATGTGCAAATTTAAACAAAAAAATTTGCACCCGATTAGGGTTTTTGTCATCAGTTTCTAGATATAACAATCGGCGTCTATCCACATATGGTAACAAAAAAAATTTGTTCTTGTGTTATGACCATAGTTGTTAGTTGCCAACACAAAACTGACGCTGAAGAGGCAAATTGGTGGGAAAATATTTTTGCGGGGACAACACGTGAACACACATACTCGTTGGTTCTTTGTAAAAAAACTGACGACTAGTTAGGGGATAAATTTTTCCTCATGAAGGATGATAGTCATCGGTTCTTTACCAAAACCCGATGACTACTTAGAGATAAAAAATTTCATGAGGGCTTGGTACGAAACATATGTCATCGGTTTTGTCACAAAGGACGCCAAATTGAAAATTTTGGAGGTAAATGTTTTCCTTGGAAAATTGTATTTCACGGGTTATTTTAGACGTTAGTTTTTCTGGGCAAAAAATCAACATTAAAGTAAAAGCGGTACCCGTGTCTTTTGTAAATCGGCCGGACTTCACATATAGGTGACAGTTGTAATTTTTAGTTGACGTCGTAGTATTATGGCTTCGGTTTTTTATTTCTATCCGACGCCAACAAATGTGACAGTACATGTCAATTCTATACTGGTGTATCTTTGGGAATAGATGGGTTAGTTTCAATAAACTTAACATTTATAGATTCTTCTACTTTAGAAAGAGCAACATTAAACATTCTACAAGCCTTGCTAGTAGTGTTATAGCCAACAAAGAAAGTCTTGTAAGATTTCAGATCAAACTTTTCAAGAGAATCTTTCATATTCAAAACAAAACAAAGACATCCGAGAACATGAAAATACTCAATAGAAGGATTTCTACCACGCCATAGCTCATAGGGGGGTTTCTTTAAAGAAGGATGTGTAAAAACCCAGTTTTGCACAAAACATGAGGTACTGACAGCTTCGGCCCAAAACTTCTTTGGAGTGTCATAATCTAAAAGTATGGTCCTAGCCATTTCCTATAGTGACCTATTCTTCCTCTCTACAACCCCATTTTATTGAGGTGTTCAAGGTGAAGAAAAATTATGTGCATAGCCATATTCTTGACAAAAATGCTCAAAAATATCATTTTCAAATTCTCCCCCATGATCACTACGGATGAAAATGATCCGGAAAGAAGCTTCATTCTCAACTTGTGTACAAAAACTTGAGAAAACATTAAGTGTATCACTCTTGAAAATGAGAACAAAGGTCCAAGTATATCTAGATAAATCATTGAAAATAACAAGACAATACTTGGAACAACGAAGCGGTTGAGTTCTCATTGGTCCAAATAGATCAATATGAAGAAGTTTAAGAGCTCTCTTGGTACAAAGGACTCCTTTGGATTTGAAAGAGGACTTAGTTTTCTTTCCTTGGTTACAATGTTGGCATTACTCATCCTTCTCAAAATCCAATTTGGTAAGTCCCTTGACCAAGTCCTTTTTTATCAACTTCTTCAACTGATGCATATTTACATGACCAAGCCGACGATGCCAAAGATAAATATCATTTGAATTGACTACTAGGAATCTACCAACAACATGCTTAATAGAGTCAGGCACAATGACATAAACATTAGCACTTCTAGTTCCTTATATATAACTTGATAGGTGAGGGAATCTTGAATCAAGCATTCAAAGGAAGTAAATAGAACAAGGTAACCATTATCACATTATTGACTGACACTAATTAAATTGTGATGTAGGCCATCCACAAAAAGAACATTCTTGATACAAAAGGATTCACCTACATCACCCTCACCTTTTACCTTACCTTTCTTGTTGTCCCCAAAGGTAATCGAGCCTCTTTTCTTTTTGGTGAAGTTGTTGAAGTGGCTTATACCACCTGTCATATGCTTACTTCAACCACTATCAACAATCCATCTACTTTTTTCCTGCAAGAAAGAAGAGTGTCAGTTCCCAACTCAAACTTTGGGATCCAAAGTTAGCTTGGGGACCCATTTCATTTTTGGGTTGGTTCCCTTAGGCTTGTAAGGACAATAAGTAGACTAATGATCATCACATTTGCAATAAGAATAAACCATATGATTCTTAGTACCGGAAGACTCTCCAACAAAGAAGGAGGTCTCCTTGGTCTTTTTCTTACCTTTGTCTTTGCCCTTGCCCTTAGGTGCCCCCCTACAAATCCCAAACCACTAGTACCACTTTGTTTGGTAGAATGGTCAAGGATTTCATTTAGGGAGTTTTTCCCTTTGAAGAATTTCTACAGAGAGGCCCTAAGTCTATGATTGTCATCATTAATAGATATGATAGTATAAGACAATCTAGAAATATCATCTCTACCATGAACAAGGTCGGCCTCTAGATAGAGGGCTTTAGTCAAATAAGAATCTTTATCAAGAGAAATATAAGCAATATCATTACTAGGCAAGATAGGTCTAGAAGATAAATCATTAAATTGACCAAGAAACCTAGCATTTTCATATTTAAGCACCTAAATTTCCTTAAGATAAACATCTCTCTCATCCCTATGAGCATCAACAATAAGCTTAAATTCAGCATGTTTAGTTTTAAGAGTTTCAAGCTCATGTTGGCACTTTTGGTTATCTTCCTTAAGGGTTTCAATGTTCTTAAGGTAGACACCATTCTCTACTTCAACTCCATTGTATTGGAGCTCAAGATCAAGATATTCACCTTACAAGTTATCAATGCTCTCAAGATGTGTTTTCTCATTAAGCTCAAGAATTTCAAGTTTAGCATACAAATCATCAATAATTTTTCCTAACCTTTTTCTTTTAGATTTACACTTAGCAAAAGAATAACGGGTAGAAACAAGCATATAAATAATAGTTTCCTTAGATAAATCATGCAAGCTTACCTAACTTACCTCACCAATTTCTTCACTAGTAGAGGCCATGAGTGCAAGGTGTCACTCTCCATCTTCTTCGGAGCTAGAGCCACTTGAGGATGATTCCTCCCAAGCTACATGAGCTACATTCTTGTGTCTTTTCTCCTTCTTATCCTTCCTCTTGTACTTTCTCTCCTTCTTGTACTCTTCCTCCTTCTTGGAGCTTCCCTTGTGGTGTGACTTGCTTGACTTGGGACATTCACTCTTGTAGTGTCCCTTTTGTCCACACTTGTAGCATCTAGGAGTATAGGAGGAGGATTGCTTTCCCTTGAAGTGCTTTCCCTTGATGTAGTTGGATTCATGCTCACTATAGCCATCATATTCACTTGAGGAGGAGGGATATGTTCGGCAAGCAAGTTGCTGTGAAGGATGAACGCCTCCACTTGTGCTTTGAAAGCACTATCTTTGATCTTCTTGGCTTCATTCTCTTCTTGCTTGTCAATCCTTGGGTCATGAGTTTGAAGGTTTCCAATGAGCTCATCGGTTGGGATGTCACCAAGACTCCTCACTTCTTCAATGGAGGTCACCTTTGACTCCCATCTCTTTGGTAGAGTCCTCAAGATCTTGGAGTTGATTACACCTCTATCCAAAGTGTTGCCCAAAGTAGCTTGGCCATTGATGATGACATTGAGCCTAGAGTACATCTCCGCAATCCCTTCTTTCTTACCCATCTTGAAGTTCTCTAGAAGGATGTTCAACATGTATATCGTATCCTCCTTGAATTTATTTGTTCCCTCATAGGTAATGTACAATTTATCCCAAATCTCACAAGCGGTGTCCCAAGATGAGATGTGGTTGAACTTCGTTGGGGTAAGGGCTACATAGAGGATGCTTATGGCTTTGGCATTGAGTTGGGCTTCTTTAAGTACAACTTCACTCCATGTTGCAAAAACTCCACTTGGCTCCTTATATGGTGTGACCATCACCTTCCACATATCAAAGTTCATGCCTTGAATGTAGAACTTCATACGCCTCTTCCAATAGAGGAAGTTGGTGTCGTCGAAGACCAGAGGTCGCATGGAGAAGCCTCCCTCTAGGTTGAGTGAACCAAGTAGGTTGTTGCCCATATTCTCGTCTCGTAGGAGATTGTTGAAGAAGATCCTTAGCTCTGATACTACTTGTTGGATATAGGGCTCTAGAGAGGGGGTGAATAGAGCTTCAAAATTCTCACAAGATAAGTTATACCTTAAAATTATATCAATAAAAACCAAAAGCTTAAGTGCAATTTGAAGTCCTAACTAACAAGCATAGAAAGGATGAGAGAAAATGAAACAAGCACTTGGACAAGGTGGTTTAGAGTGGTTCCACTCTCCAAACTAGGAGAGAGTCAATCCACTACCTAGAGAGGTCAACCTCTAGGACATTACAAGTTATTTCCTCTATATATTCACTTATAAGAGTTACAACACAAGACCCACCAAAGGACTTACCTATCCATTACAAAGAGTCTTCAACCTTACCAAGGACTTACCCACTTTGCAAAGAGTCTTCCGCCTTCTTCCAAGGACTTACCTACTCATGCACAAGTCTTCAGCCTTCAAGGAATTACCCACTCTACTTGGATCTTTAACCTTTTCCTTCTCCTTCACCTGGAGAATATCTTCACCTCTTCTTCAACCTTGAAGAAGAACAACAACAACTTCTGTGATGGAGTGGATTTTGGAAATCCATAAATCTCCAATAACATATTAGAACCCATATCTTGAGTTATAATGAGAGTTCCAAGTGTTTTGGTAAAGTAGAAATGTTGAATGAGATTTATATAATGATTAATATCTCTCTTTATATACCTTATTGAGGAATTTGATTGGATGACCTAACAATTGAGTTTTGGCACCAATTTTGAGTGGAAGGTAGCTTGAGTGGTAGGAAACCTATGGTTAAAATGTGGTGGCAATCGGACACTCCTAGAGGAAGATATGGAGGTTTGATCTTTGTGAAATGATGTGCAATATTAGTGTTGTTAAGCCTAAGTCGTTGATTAATATAGGTGTCACGCCCCTTTTGTTTTGGGTCGGGCTACGTGGCCTCTTGTGTGCCCTAGATGTGCGATCTAGTGGTTGTGCCTGGCAGCTTTAGTGAGCCGCGGATAGGCTCATGTGAAGGACTGTCTGGAGCCCTTGGATCAAGATCTGATGGATGGCAGCTTGTCTCCTACCTTGCAGTTAGAGCAAGGTAGTGGGGCAGCTGACCGTGCACCCACCCCGGCCACAACCTGCCTAGATCATGGGGTGAAGGGAGAGATGTAAGTGGGAGGTTGGACTTGCCTCACCGAGACGAGAAGCCTAACCCATCATATGTGGTTAGTTGGTGAGAGAACAAGGAGAACGAGCTCTTTGTTTCCAGTTGCTCTCCATCGCAATAAGGAGGTGATAGCTGGGCGGGGTGATCAGAGATAGAGATGAGAGCAGGGGATGAAGAGAGAGGGAAAGGGAAGGCCGAGGTCAGGTGAGTTCCTTAAGCGTGTCTCCGAGCCCTGTTGGGCTGGTGCTGTTGGCCAACGAGCTTGGGTAGGCCAGAGAAGAAGACCAGCCTCGGAGGCCTATGCGCAGGGCTTCTCGCTGACAAGGAAGAACATAGACGAGTTCAGTGAAGGTTTGTGAAGCTTTTCGAAGCTTTGTTTGGGCACGAGGAGGAACAGAGGCACTTTGCCTCTTCTCTCTGCCGTAGTCAGCCCAGGCGGCGGCGCTCTCACCCAAATGGAGCATCAGAGGTTGAGCACCTGAGGTGAGTGGCCGGCGGCGTCGAGGGAAAGATACCGAAGCTTGGTCTGGGGTAGATCTTACGCGAGGAGGTGGCGGCACCTGTTGCTAGCTCGCCGGAGGTCACCCGTGCGGCGGCACTCGGGTAGAACAGAGTCCCGCTCGGGACCCAGACTCGAGAGAAAGAAGAAGGGAGCTGAACCGGCCCAATCCAGGAGTCAGACCGGACCGGCCCAGCCTGAGCCAGCCTTGAACCGGGTCCAAGTGCTCCTGAACCGGCCGGATCTACCCGCAAGCAGAAGCAAGGAGCCGCAATCCTAGAGGACACGTGGCGTCCTGTGATTGGCCGGATGAGGTAAATAATCAGAAAATGCTCAGTTTTTCAGTAAATCGTAGAAAATAGCCCGATGCTCAGAAAAATACATATAATATACCAAAATGTTCAGAAAAATGTGTAGAATAATATGAAACCATCATATCAGCCTTTTTATGCACGTATATTAGCAACATCATGTAAGATGTGTAATTCTTATTTGATGGATAATAAATAGCAAATGATGACATAAAATTATGGAAAAATGTCAGTAACTCCATACTAATGTTTATAATCCATCTAATATCAGTGATCATGATGTTTATGTATGAAATCATGTAATTTGCTTAGAATGGCTATCTAGGGCTAATAACCCTAAATAAAATGTGGAAAATACATACATGCCCATAAAATCCTAGAAATCACAGAGTAAGCTCATATCAGTATCTGGAACCTCATATTTAAGTATGAGATCAGGATGATACACATAATTCATGTTATATGATAATGTTTGCCCTTAATGTGATATAAACCTTAATATGATTAATACATGTAACATAGGATTAACATGTGCACATAATCATATGTAACCAAGTAATCAGATTGTGTACCCTAATCTGGAATATAAGACCAGTAACCTAATTACAAGATGATAAGACAAGTAATAAAGTACATATACTAATGAGATAAGAGAAACCCTAATGGACATAACTAGGGTTAAGATGAGATGTAAGATGATGAGAATCTGATGATCGAATGTGATCTTGTCTTTATCATGGTTTGACCTGGGATGTAGTTGACATCAGGGATATGTGTGATGATTAGGATGTCTCTTTGGAAGGTACGCCATTACCTCTTACTTGGCTTATTATACAATATGCTTGTGTTATACGTGTAGTAAAATACTTGGCATATGATATTGGATGAAATGATTGTTCTTGTATGATATGTTGCATGATTTTCAATGATTATTGCTATGAACACATCAAACATAATATATCTGTTCCATTATATGAAAGCACTAACTCTTTGGTAGTGTGCTTGGAAGTGACCTAACTCTTTGGTAGTGGTCACATTGTACATATGACCTAACTCTTTGGTAGTGGTCTGACCTAACTCTTTGGTAGTGGTCACCTTGTACAAATGATCTAACTCTTTGGTAGTGGTCATAAAGGCCTTGATATATAATGGAAAATAAGCTTAAAATATGTGTTCTCTTTTGTTAATGAATATCTTTGTGCAAGTATACGCTTTTCTTATATTCTTATGTTACTGCCAAGTATATTAGTTTTATCTTATTGCCAAGATATGATGAGAGGTAAATAAAAGACACGTAGGCGTACTCAGTACAATATTCATGAAATATTGTGCTGACGTGTACCGCATGTAATCTTTGTTTAGGTTGTGGTTATGCTCTTGAAGATCCAGGATAGTGAGAGTTGTATGGCGAGCTGATGTACAGGTGGACCTGTTGTTTTAAGATCTTGTTGTTTAGTTGTAGTACATGTATATGTTTTAAGTTTGCTGTTCAATATGTAATATCAAATGTTGTAACAATTCATGTTGTAATTATATGTTGAAGGGTGAACATGTGTGTATGGTTTTATTATTGTTCATGTACATGTGCTACTGTTGTTTCCTTTTGACTTCCTCTGATTTTCTTCTTCTTAGCCTTGTGTGGGATGTTTAAATTGGGATTCTCACTGAGGTGAGGGTTTCAATTTGGACGTCGCACATCAGATTAAGTTTTAGAAAATCCGGGGACGTCACAGGTGGTATCAGAGCATGAACAATAGCAAAGCCTGACATTTGCTCATTATGCAACACAAAACTAAAGAACCTTGAACTTAATAATATCTTTAGGGTTAGATTAGTCATCTTTTAGAGACTAGATCTGACCTAGCCTCTAGGTTAGCACCTAGATGTCCGAGAACTAGGTCTAGACTAGTGCTTGTTGAGTAGCAAGTCCTTAGATGTCGTTCTTTCCTTGTAGTACAGTGGTATGGGACGTTGCACTATTTGGAAATGACGTGCATCAAGGGAAGAGAAACCCTAGACATATGGTGCTCGTTGTCTAGCGTGGCTACACTAGTCTACCCCTTGTTCTCACCCTTTTCACTAGTTTTCATGACACTGGACTCTCTACTATGTGTGGGACACTCGTTTTTAGGATTTGGTTTTGGATTCCAATCGGATCGAACCGTGATAGTTTTCTCTGACGCTTGTTTTATCGGAGAAAAACTATATAATATTTTTATTATGTATATGTATTACAAAAATGTGTCCCCACACATGTACGAGTAGGAGGTGTTCATGCAACCTAAGTGAAAGTGATGACATCAGTCTAGAAGAGAGAGTAGTTCTAGATTAGATGTCTAGAGACTTTTTGATACATATGATAGAAGGAATAGATGATATAAGTTTTGATGATATGATGTAAGCCTTATATAGATGACATAAGATGGTTATGATAATCTATGTTTGTCTTCGAGGACTTATGTTTAGTTTTGAGGTTTTGAGATAAGTTTTGATGATGCAAGTAACTAGGATTTATGTGATAAGTTATGCTAAGCTAAGACAGGTTGTAAGTCAGCATGAGCCTCAAGCTCTTTTACAAAGGAGGACCTCTAGTGTTAGGACCAGTTTTGGGGTTAGCTCAAGAGAGAGCGAGACCCACAGGGAGAAGGTCAGAGAACCTAGACTCCATGATATGAGAAATATGAGAAATCTGTGTTATGACATGTCCTAAACTAGACTACTCCTGAGTGATTGAGTTGAGTCGCTCTATGTATGATTCCTATAGTTTTCTTGAACCCTAGATGTCCTTGGGAGGACCATACCCTAGAGACAGAGAGAGGCTGGATATATGTGCATGTGAGTAAGAATATGAGTGCCTGCCATCTGGGTGAGGGAGAGAGCCCAAGACCCTGGAGGAGGTAGCTATGTTAGTTTCCACGAAGCCTCATGCTCGGGTTGGTGGTTTCCCACATAGGAATCTAGCGGTGTATATAAGAAAGTTTTGGGTAAGATGTTTCATGGGTAGAAGACATGTGATGAGAACATCATGTCATGTTTTGGTTTGTGCTTATGTGGCTAGATCTTATAAGGCTATCACTAGTGCCAATGAGGTAATATGATAACCCTAGATCACAGAGGAAAGATAAAGATTATGCTTTGAGTTGAGTTGGCTCAGAGAGACTGAGCATGGTATTACTCTCATGACAAGGGTTAGGACCTCGGTTGGACTAGATGAAGTTTTGATATACCTCTGTTGGATTAGATAAAGTTTTGATATATGTGTAACAAGTCACTTACATAAGTTTGTTTAGTACAACCATGATATAATAATTGTAAGGATGCAATCTAATCTCAAGATGTGATATATAGACATGATATGATGCAAAAACTAGAAATAGTTTAAAGAATATCAAAGTATAAATGGTTAACCATATGCTTTAATAATGATGATAATGTGATGGAGTTGGTTAATCTTGTGATGAAATCACTAGTAAATGTTGTAATTTATTACGAGCAATGAAATAGAACGTGTGAATGAAACATGCTATAAGAGGTGTTAATCTAAGTGCTTAACAAATATGGATGATATTGTTTGACAGCTAGCACAACATAATGATTATGACACCTTTATGTGATAAAGATTGATAAAGTTGGTTAACTATAGTTAACGCTCTCCTAAAAGGCATATGTTAATGTTGAATATGTTCTAATAATTAGCTCAAAAAAAATGTTTATGACGTCTTGAGATAATGAGTTAATCTTATTTAACTCCTTTAGAACATGGAATATGATGTGAAAACCTAATGTACGGGTAAGGATAAGGAAGCAACCCTAATATATGAGATATGTCATGACATAACCTAAGATTCGAAACCCTTGTTTGAACCTTTCATGGAGTGAGGTTTCACCCTAGATGCTTTTGAAACCTTCTAATAGTGGTTGGCTATAGTTTTATAGCTTATGCTTTTGTGAATATGTTACACATAGAATAGTATCTACATGTGGATGAAGTCATGTTAGTTTTCCTTGGAATATGAGTATGGTTGACTTTCGAGGACGAAAGTTCTTTTAAGATGTATATGATGTGACAAAGTGGGTTTTCTGGCTTAATTTCGAGGACGAAATATCTTTTAAGGTGTGTAGGATGTGATGGAGTGGATTTTGGAAATCCATAAATCTCCAATAACATATTAGAACCCATATCTTGAGTTATAATGAGAGTTCCAAGTGTTTTGGTAAAGTAGAAATGTTGAATGAGATTTATATAATGATTAATATCTCTCTTTATATACCTTATTGAGGAATTTGATTGGATGACCTAGCAATTGAGTTTTGGCACCAATTTTGAGTGGAAGGTAGCTTGAGTGGTAGGAAACCTATGGTTAAAATGTGGTGGCAATCGGACACTCCTAGAGGAAGATATGGAGGTTTGATCTTTGTGAAATGATGTACAATATTAGTGTTGTTAAGCCTAAGTCGTTGATTAATATAGGTGTCACGCCCCTTTTGTTTTGGGTCGGGCTGCGTGGCCTCTTGTGTGCCCTAGATGTGCGATCTAGTGGTTGTGCCTGGCAGCTTTAGTGAGCCGCGGATAGGCTCATGTGAAGGACTGTCTGGAGCCCTTGGATCAAGATCTGATGGATGGCAGCTTGTCTCCTACCTTGCAGTTAGAGCAAGGTAGTGGGGCAGCTGACCGTGCGCCCACCCCGGCCACAACCTGCCTAGATCATGGGGTGAAGGGAGAGATGTAAGTGGGAGGTTGGACTTGCCTCACCGAGACGAGAAGCCTGACCCATCATATGTGGTTAGTTGGTGAGAGAACAAGGAGAACGAGCTCTTTGTTTCCAGTTGCTCTCCATCGCAATAAGGAGGTGATAGCTGGGCGGGGTGATCAGAGATAGAGATGAGAGCAGGGGATGAAGAGAGAGGGAAAGGGAAGGTCGAGGTCAGGTGAGTTCCTTAAGCGTGTCTCCGAGCCCTGTTGGGCTGGTGCTGTTGGCCAACGAGCTTGGGTAGGCCGAAGAAGAAGACCAGCCTCGGAGGCCTATGCGCAGGGCTTCTCGCTGACAAGGAAGAACATAGACGAGTTCAGTGAAGGTTTGCGAAGCTTTTCGAAGCTTTGTTTGGGCACGAGGAGGAACAGAGGCACTTTGCCTCTTCTCTCTGCCGTAGTCAGCCCAGGCGGCGGCGCTCTCACCCAAATGGAGCATCAGAGGTTGAGCACCTGAGGCGAGTGGCCGGCGGCGTCGAGGGAAAGATACCGAAGCTTGGTCCGGGGTAGATCTTGTGCGAGGAGGTGGCGGCACCTGTTGCTAGCTCGCTGGAGGTCACCCGTGCGGCGGCACTCGGGTAGAACAGAGTCCCGCTCGGGACCCAGACTCGAGAGAAAGAAGAAGGGAGCTGAACCGGCCCAATCCAGGAGTCAGACCGGACCGGCCCAGCCTGAGCCAGCCTTGAACCGGGTCCAAGTGCTCCTGAACCAGCCGGATCTACCCACAAGCAGAAGCAAGGAGCTGCAATCCTAGAGGACACGTGGCGTCCTGTGATTGGCCGGATGAGGTAAATAATCAGAAAATGCTCAGTTTTTCAGTAAATCGTAGAAAATAGCCCGATGCTCAGAAAAATACATATAATATACCAAAATGTTCAGAAAAATGTGTAGAATAATATGAAACCATCATATCAGCCTTTTTATGCACGTATATCAGCAACATCATGTAAGATGTGTAATTCTTATTTGATGGATAATAAATAGCAAATGATGACATAAAATTATGGAAAAATGTCAGTAACTCCATACTAATGTTTATAATCCATCTAATATCAGTGATCATGATGTTTATGTATGAAATCATGTAATTTGCTTAGAATGGCTATCTAGGGCTAATAACCCTAAATAAAATGTGGAAAATACATACATGCCCATAAAATCCTGGAAATCACAGAGTAAGCTCATATCAGTATCTGGAACATCATATTTAAGTATGAGATCAGGATGATACACATAATTCATGTTATATGATAATGTTTGCCCTTAATGTGATATAAACCTTAATATGATTAATACATGTAACATAGGGTTAACATGTGCACATAATCATATGTAACCAAGTAATCAGATTGTGTACCCTAATCTGGAATATAAGATCAGTAACCTAATTACAAGATGGTAAGACAAGTAATAAAGTACATATACTAATGAGATAAGAGAAACCCTAATGGACATAACTAGGGTTAAGATGAGATGTGAGATGATGAGAATCTGATGATCGAATGTGATCTTGTCTTTATCAGGGTTTGACCTGGGATGTAGTTGACATCAGGGATATGTGTGATGATTAGGATGTCTCTTTGGAAGGTACGCCATTACCTCTTACTTGGCTTATTATACAATATGCTTGTGTTATACGTGTAGTAAAATACTTGGCATATGATATTGGATGAAATGATTGTTCTTGTATGATATGTTGCATGATTTTCAATGATTATTGCTATGAACACATCAAACATAATATATCTGTTCCATTATATGAAAGCACTAACTCTTTGGTAGTGTGCTTGGAAGTGACCTAACTCTTTGGTAGTGGTCACATTGTACATATGACCTAACTCTTTGGTAGTGGTCTGACCTAACTCTTTGGTAGTGGTCTGACCTAACTCTTTGGTAGTGGTCACCTTGTACAAATGATCTAACTCTTTGGTAGTGATCATAAAGGCCTTGATATATAATGGAAAATAAGCTTAAAATATGTGTTCTCTTTTGTTAATGAATATCTTTGTGCAAGTATACGCTTTTCTTATATTCTTCTGTTACTGCCAAGTATATTAGTTTTATCTTATTGTCAAGATATGATGAGAGGTAAATAAAAGACACGTAGGCGTACTCAGTACAATATTCATGAAATATTGTGCTGACGTGTACCGCATGTAATCTTTGTTTAGGTTGTGGTTATGCTCTTGAAGATCCAGGATAGTGAGAGTTGTATGGCGAGCTGATGTACAGGTGGACCTGTTGTCTTAAGATCCTGTTGTTTAGTTGTAGTACATGTATATGTTTTAAGTTTGCTGTTCAATATGTAATATCAAATGTTGTAACAATTCATGTTGTAATTATATGTTGAATGGTGAACATGTGTGTATGGTTTTATTATTGTTCATGTACATGTGCTACTGTTGTTTCCTTTTGACTTCCTCTGATTTTCTTCTTCTTAGCCTTGTGTGGGATGTTTAAATTGGGATTCTCACTGAGGTGAGGGTTTCAATTTGGACGTCGCACATCAGATTAAGTTTTAGAAAATCCGGGGACGTCACAACTTCACCTTCACTTGGAGTAGCCTGCTTCAACCTTTTCTTCTTTGAGAAAGGGGTAGAGAAGATGGAATGGAATGAGAGCTTTACAAGAACAAGGAAGTAACTCTCTTACAACTGGCCTAACTCACTCATAAACATGAAATGCTATGTAAATTAGAGAGAGAGAAAGAGACCCAAGGAGTTGCAACACACTCAACTATAGAAAGGACTTCGAATAGCATGAATGAGCAAACTTGAAATGAACCTCAAAGGGACCAATTTATAGCTGGGGGTGTTCCTTTGAGTGTGGGATTACTCACGGGCGAAATATAGCCATTTTCCAAGTTGCAAGGGATCTATTCTCGCTCAAAACAACTCACCAATGGTTATAATCACTTTTTCTATGTTTTTCATACAGTACATTCGGTTGAATTTCAATAAAGATAACTTGACCAATCCACTAAGAGACAAAGCCAATTTTCAAACTATCGGTCGAGTTTGTTCTGGGAAACTCGACCGATGAGCTAAAATCAGTTTTGCTCAGTGAGTCAGTTGGTCGAGTTCTATGAGTGTGCAACTCAACCAATTGGTCTTTTTAGAAAATCCATCACTGGATAGATCGAGTTTCCAACTCGACCAATAAATAGCATGTGACAAATTTTTCTAAAGTGGCATTTGAGTGATCAAACGTTGGAATTAAGTGTCCCTGATTTTTTCTCATCTTAGTTAAAGTCATATCATCAATACAAGTGATTACAAAAATCATCTAAGGTCATTTGGAGTGATTTCCCAAATTGCACACTTGCATTGCTTTTAACTTGATCTTGAACAAGCTAGGGCTCATGTAATTTGATCCTTTTCATGTACCTAAAGCCTAAAATCAATCTTGCATAAACATATTAGATACATAGGAATGGAATAGTTAAGTCATTATAAAAATATGGGCAATGTATAACTCTAAAGTCAACAATGTTGACCCCATGATGATGATGGTTGACCTAGTTGCCTTCATGTATGAAGGATATGATAAGAATTAGGGTTTACCTTTTATTTATGTTTCGAAACCCTAATTTGGTTACCTTGATTGAACTTAATTATAATCCAAGTAAGTTATGGCGATACATAGATTTTTGTGAGATTAGCATGATGATGAAGTACTTTGTCTCTCTATGTTGTTGTAACTCTAATTTGCTGCTATATGACCATTATGGTTGTTAAATGCAATCTGTATCAATTTATGTATCACATGTATGGTGATGGAATGATGATTCTTAATGAGGCATGGAAAGATGATAATGTTCTTGTAGGGAACAATGGCAATGGTCTTATGACCTTTGACATGGCTTTGTGTCCTAATTGAGGTGATATCCTCGGTATGATGTGCTAAGGAATTGTATCATGTGAGGGTGTGATGATGATGGTCTCATGTATGGCAAAGACAAGGTGCCATGTGATGATGTGATATGTTTCATACGCTTTTATCTTTTGAAGTTGCAATCTGCTCATGATTTGTAGAACTCTTCTAGGGTTTGAATGTAACTTGATTGATGCAGTTAAAAGATACCCAATTGGCATTAACTAATCAATTGAAACCCTAATCATGTAGTGCCCTGTGTCGTAAAGCCATTTCAATGTCTGGACTCGCTGTGGCAGAATGAGTATTCCTAAGAAAAACTTGGAGTGTGTATTGTTGAGTATGCTGCGTGCGTGGAGAGTACATCCTTGGCATCCTGATTCCAAGGTTATGGAGGATGGTTGCAGTCATGCTATGAATTGAGAATGGATGTGGTCGTATCTTGGATATTTGATATGATTGAGGACAACTAGAGTTGTTCCTTGGATGATAGGGTTCTGTACACCCTGGTTTAAAGCAATGTGGCCTTTATACCAAGGTTGAGCTAGTGTTAGCTTCTTAACTATGTCACTGTAGGAAGCTTGACTGTTATGTCACTACATTTCACTCGTACTGACTGAGGTGGGAGATCTTAAGAGTCCAGATTCCCTAGATCTTATAGGGAACTAAAAAACACTTTGTAGTGGTCAGTTGGAGTTTGAGTGGTATACCTCACTCTCCCCAAGGCTTAATAAAAGGTGTAATGTAGCCATGTAGTAGACCTGTTTAGGGCCAAACACGATTCACATTGGATGTTTACCCTTGCCTTGCTTCTTATAATTATTAGTTGCATGTGTATGATGCAGTAGATGTAGTTCACTTCTTAGTATATGATATCTTTATATGTTCCTTTATACATATTGTTAATGATTGTTGTTGCTATGCCTATCATTTTAAATACCTAATCTACTTAATATGCTTATATTGTTTAGTAATATATTTGTTGTAATCAATAACCATTGGTTGTGAGTTATATCTCTCGCTCAGACGTTGGCCTCACCTCGTGGGTCACCACATCTTTTAAGGTGGTTGTCAGCGATGTGGTCAGGATCGTGTTGTTGAAGAAGAGCATCTTGGAGAGTAGTAGAAGTAGAAGGTTGAATCTTAGTAGATGTTAGTAGTTGTAGAGTCCTAGAGTTGTCCCTGTACTCTCAGGTCCGGGCATGTGATGTTTTGCAGATGATGTGTATATCGACACATGGTTATGGCGGTATGCCTATGGTTGTATATATGGCATGTATATGTGGAACAAGATCTTTTGTATACAGGTTGTGGCTGAGACCACTTGATAGAAGTGTGAATATCTATTATGGTATGTGATGTGACACATGTTGTTGGACCTAGATATAATGTTTCTCAACATGATGGTAATGTTGTGATTGGTTTTAATTTATCCTCTTTTCTAGTAATGTGGATGCTTAGTTGTTGATCGCGTGATTTGTTTTGAGTAATCTCGGTTAACATGGCGGGTTTTCACAGGCATGAAGTGAGACTATACAATGTTTACTCTCTAACTTGAGGGGGCATGTTGGTATATTTGATTAGTTGGGCTTAACATCATTGTATTTTCTCTTGTTTCTATTAGCCCATGTATTCCCTGGATCCTATATATAGGAGACCCAATACTCTTATTTGACTTACAAAAAGTAACTTATTCTAAAGATCTTATATATTATGATTAGAAAAAGAAGTGGACATACAAAGATTGAAATATCATCACAATCCATACAAAGAATGCACCTATAATAAAAATAGGTAAGACATGAGATCAATGATCAGATGAAGAAAAAGTTAACTTAAAATAATAAGGGTAAGGAAGAATAGATTATAAAATTGAGATTAATATTTTATTTATGATTTTACATTATGTTTTATAATATTATTGTAAGACTATAAATTTTTTACAACTCCAAACACACATGGATTTACAAAGGTTTTGCAAAATAAACAAGTGCAGAATGTTGGGTAAAGACGAACCATAACATCATGATCAAACAAAATACTTGTTTTGGGAAAATCCTTCCTAATCGACGACCATAATTTACAACAACGCCAAATCCATATGTTGACACCACAAATAGGTGATTTCTGTCGAGTATTTGACTACATTGGATGACACTCAATTGACATTTGGGACACCTTCATATGAGAAGGACTCCATGTGCTAATGATATATGTCCATCTTTTGCACACCCTTTGACTTCTTGGACAAACACTAGATTAACTTCTACACAACCTTCTTTGGATTTCTTTACGCCTATGATATCATTTAGGCAACCTGCACTTGCCCAACTAGATACTAGCCAGTGTGAGCCCATGTCTATGACACCATTTTGCCAACCTGCATTTTCCTTGATGAGGATCGACCAAAACAAGCTCATGGAAGCTCATGACTATTCCATCATTGAGATCACCTGGGGTATCATCTATGCTCTCTTGGTCTCAAGCACGTTACTTTCAACCAACCATGGATCTTTCGATTAGGATTTCATCAGTTGGGGACCAATCAGTCTACATTTAGTTAGCCAGAGATTAGCCATCCATGATTTACGCAACAATGATTCACCTAGCATGGATTCACTCAACATGATTTCAATCAGTAAGTGGTCGATCGACAAGGGTTCAACCAACCATATGATATTCAAGAGTATGAAAAACTACTTTAGTTCAACTCCGAGTGACAATTTTATTGAACAACTATTCTCCTGTTCCCCTAAGACTCGCAAAGAAAGCATTGATGCGCCATTTCATGTGTGTTTCTTATCCAATCCATGTATTTTGTCATGTATTATATTATTTTAGTGTATCTAGTTGACGTGTACTTATAGTCAATATTACCGACGATGGGAAGCCATGATGGATAGAATGACCTCACGATGTCTTTAGTGAATATATGCACGATTTATAGACTAGTGAACGCACACGTGCATATGCACGTGAAATATAAAATTTGTTGGAAATGTGCGGGGCGATGACTCGTCCGTAAAAGAGTCCCTACGGTAAAAGATATTTGTGTTGGTTGTTTGAAATGAGAGAATAAGGTTAGATGGAGAGAGAAATACATAATTAAAGATAATAAAAGTTAATAAGAGAGTGTGAGAATAAATATTTATAAGAGCAAAATTCTTTGAAAAAAAAAGAGAAGAGAGTGAATCAAGGAGAGTGTAGTTTTTATAGATGATAATACGCCGCCGCCCTGACCAGGACTCCCTCCTTCCTCGGCGTTAACTACGGCCAAATCGCCGAAACCTCCCTCCGCCGTCCCATTTCCCTTAGCATCACAAGCGTCCAGCTCCGCGGACGCAAGCGCGGCCATCCTCAAGGCCTTTGCCGTCACTGTCGCGGCAAGGTGCATGCTCATGAAGGCCGACGTCAACATAATCAGCACCGCCACGGCCTACTACGGTACCACTAGGCTGCACTCCCTTTTCCGGCAATGCAAGCGCTAAAAATCGTCATCGCCGTCCGCCGGACTGCAGGCCAGCATCGACATCGCAGTTACTTTCAGTGCAGAGCTTTTCCTATCGGTCTTCGTCCGGCAGTGTGTTTGATCGACTCCAAGATCGCACCTTATATGGCCAAAACTTATAACTTTCCTCAATGCCACCTGCATGACAGAAACCTGTACGAGCTTGTTAAGGACACTGGTCCACCAACTTCGCGCTCGCCGGGTTCATGAGGGATTGCCGCAACAGGCACGCGGAATCTTCTGCGCAGCGGGGATTGCTGAAGTGCAGAAAGCATGAGAAAGAAGGTGGATATGTCACGTAGAAAACTCCTATTTTTCAGCTTGCATATACATCCACCATCAAGGTCCGCAGCGCTTCATATCCTCTACCTCGTAAATATGGCTCAGGTGTATTTCTGCTCCATGGCTATGAAGCGCTTCTTCCTGCTCCTCTCGTTCATACTGATCCATCTTTCCCAGCTGACACGCTCCCACTCAGCAGATAGAGTTGCTCTCATGGCATTCAAGGCGCATCTCTGCCCCTCTAGCACAAAGGTTCTTGTTTCCTGGAATGACTCCAACGACCACTGCAAGTGGGACTGGGAAGGGGTGGTGTGTAGCAATAGCAGCGTCTCTGCTCTTAATCTAGACAACCTCGGGCTCGGTGGAACGCTGCCTCCTTCGCTTGGAAACTCGACTCACATCCAAGAGCTGCATTTGCAAGGGAATCTTTTCTATGGCACCATTCCACAGGAACTTGGATCTTTTAAATCACTGACCTTCCTCGACCTCCAGAACAACAGCTTGGAAGGTTAGTTGTTTCCTGTGATTTCATTAAGGTAAATATGATATTCGACCAGGCAAAACATCTAGGGGAACGTTTTAAGAATGAAATGTTGATAACCTCTGTGAAGCTGTTTGTAATTGTCTGTCACATTCTTAGAAGGTCAGTATGTAGAAAATTGCTCACAATGCTCCATACTCGGCTGATAAGTAATGCGCCCTAAAACATGCAAGTATTTATATGAATTATCAGATGTTTAACCAAACTGTGTAGATGTAGGAAATTCTAATGGGTAATACGACCAGATTTATCTGTTTCTTGGTTGAAATTTGCTGCAAAATGTTCTATGTAGGTCTTTTGGGAAATAGAATCCAACGTCATATAGCCAAATAAGTCCAGCCTTCCCTTGATCTTTGCAAAACCGCATTTATCGCACACCCATAAAGATGGTGAATCGAGATCATCCCATTAATAGATGGTAATTGATTTTGGTTCAAAATGATAAAGGAGAGGAATAAATAGGCACCACATGATATTAATGACACATAAATGTGGTTGGGGCTCTTGAAAATTACTAATTATAATTACACAATATAATCACACGCTAGTAAAGTAAGGATCACAACTTATTCGAACTATAACTAAGAGGAAGGGAGAACCAGATCATAGTGGCAACATATTTCTCAATAAGGTTCTCCCTTGATCTTCATTTTAGTTACGTCGATTATGTAGTAATGTGAACCGAACCAAATACATGATTTAACTATTCAGTATGTAAGGGTTGACTTGCACAAGTTCCAAAAGTATATGCAAAAGAATCCAGGTGCAATAGCAAGCAACAAATATTAAAATATGCTACTAGTAAAATATAGAACTGTTAAAAATTATCAATAATCATATGAATACAAAAGTGAGATATGTAAAACATGTTATTGGAAAACCAGTGGACTCTCAGTTAGTCATTATTGGGGGTTAGCGGGGTGGACAAAATTAGAAGGACGAAGGTGTCTATCACATATTGAAGGAATACATCGGTTTAGGCACTGGAGTAGGTATGCTCATTTTCTTATCGATTGGTGAAGTGTTTGCCAATTGAGTGGATTTTAGATCATGCATTTCCTTTGAAGGTTGCATCTTTTTGGTCAAAGGTGGGAATGGATGCTTTCCTGGTGGACACGTGAATTATAAACTGTCCGACTTTAGTATTACCCAAATGTCATTGTTGTGAGGTGAATCATGAATGTGATGCATGACTAAATTTTAAGAAAAATCTTGGCATTTTAATTCCTGTCTTTTCTGAGCACATGTTTAGGTGATTGTCATCTATGTTTGTGTGCTTGGAGAAGTATGGGGGTATGCTACCAGATCTTTTCTTGAAATCAAAACTCACATTGCATGTTTATTAGCAAGGTTAAGTGTTGAAGAATGTGTTGGTTTGGAAAGCTAAAGGACTAAGACTGGTTTTGAATGTACCAACTCATATATGGCCAATAAATATCTTTTTCTTTTCCTTCAATTATTGTGGCTCTTGTTTGTAAACTGTCGTACATTTACTTGTTCACAAATTGCATTGTTTATTTTAGCACGTTAGTAGTAAGATCAAATATTTTCTTATGAAATTGGACTTTTAAGTTTTAGAAATAGGGTCCCATACAGGTACATATGTAGTTTTGTAGTTCATATTTGTCAATAAATATTTTCTTTCCAGTAATTTCTTGATGATGTAGTACATTTACTTTTTTTCTAATAATTTCTTTTATCATAAGGTCCTAGATATATTTGAGATTTCTTTATTAGCAGAAATACTTGAACAGTCCCTAGTAATTGAGATTGTTCTTGAACTATGAATCTCACCTAGGATGTGAATGCATAACGTGTTTGAGTTCTCAAATAAAAATCCGAGAATTCCATTTCCCATGTGTTTGTTATGTAGGTGAGTATCTCATTATAGATCTGTGTACTTGGAGAACTGTAGAAATAAGTTGCAACTTGCAAGACTTTCCTTAAAATTTAATCTCACACTTTGCATTCATTAGTGACATTAAGTGTTCAAGAATTAGTTCGGTTTGAGAGATAAGTATTCAAATGGATACAAATGTAGTCTAAGAGATGAGTATTCAAATGGATACAAATGTAGTTTTTAATTACACACATAAGCCAGCCAGTAAACATATTCAGCGATTTTTCTGTGTTTATCATCATATTTGAGTTTGACATCAATGATGACTTCATATAAGGATTTATGTCATTTTTGTTACAGGCTTACAGCCGATCTACACTGACTATCGGAAATCGCAATCCAAAAATTCAAAATGGGGGGCTCAGGAGTTTGTAAAATTTATTGAGGAACACGATAGAAAAATAAAGTAGGTTTTATTGTCCATGTCAGATTCTGGTAACTAGTGCAGACTATCACAATTTAAGAACTGGAAAACAATATCGTGTGCAATCAAATTATATAAGTTCTACTATATCAATTAAATAATTTACCCTTCAACTCCTTCTTGCATTGCAACAAGACAGGTTGATTTAACATTAATGCCTGATTGCTCAAAACACTAATATTGAAATCTCATCTACTTTTTAGGCATACCATGCTAATGACATTCACAAGTGCTTGTAACATTGCATGTAAACTTATAACAGCTCGCATCAATACCATAATTTGGAGTGAGGCTGTGATAGTGGTTATCATGGACTGGTTTGGTTGATTTGGTAATGGTCGGGATATGATTCATGCACTAGTTTATATGAAACCTTAATATTGATTGAAAGAATTCAAGCAAGCAAATGTTTTATATATGAATAGAACTTTGAGACAGTTAATGCATACACATAATTAGACTGAGATACTTGTTGTGCATTAGGGTATAGTGATATTTTTTGTCAATTCACTTTAGTACTTTTTGGGCAAACTCAACAACAAAAGGATTTTTGGGTCTGACCTCCTGGACCCTAACCCAACCTGAAATATACCCCCAAACCTAAACTAAAGAAGCAACAATTTCAAATAAAGCTATAAACTGTTTAAACTTAGAAAGATAATAATATATATTCCACCAAGTTAGATGTAACAAACAAAACATAAGAGGACATCTATACATAGGGTGTATATAAATTCAATGAATCATTCATCAGGTCAAGCTTTGCTATTTTTATTTCCTTAAGGAAGCTATAATGAATTTTGGATAAAGAATTTGAGTCCAAAGCTTAGATTTGAGCCTAGCCCTAAAATAATTTTGGATATTGTGAGTTTTGCTCAAGTAATATAAGATACAAATTTGTTTGAGTTGGTTCTAGTTGGATTTGGTCTAAATTTGCCAACCCTTAGCTGGCATGATCTCTCTTGGCTTGATTTGAGGAAAAAATTAAGTATGACTCATAGAATGGCTTGATGAAAACTTAATGTTTGATATAAAACTAAATGTAGTTGATATTTTATTTTTTACATAGTTTATTTTAAAATGTTAACATTCTTTACTATTTTCTTAAGGTGAGATTGTTGGGGCATTGAGTGGTTGCGTCGAGATGGAGAATTTGGTTCTAGCAAGCAATAAGTTGACTGGAGCAATGCCCTATGCATCGAGTCTCTTCAAGAATATCCGTGCAATTTCCGTTGACAATAACATGCTTGTTGGACAAATACCGAAGAGTTTGGGCTCCCTTCAAACTCTTCACACCCTCTCTTTAGCACATAATAATCTCACTGGAACAATCCCAATTTTCATAGGAAACATCCATACCCTAGAACACCTCAAATTCAATAACATTTATTTTTTTGGAGTGATTCCCATAGAACTCAACCATTTAACTAGTTTGGAAAGTCTTCTTTTGCATTTCAACCAATTTTAAGGCCCAATTTCTTCCACTCTCTTCAATTTCCCTTATTTTCATCATCTACACCTAGGAAACAAACTTCTCGCAGGGACACTTCGTAGAGAATTTGAAGAGAAATTACCGAGCCTTGTTGAATTGCACCTTTAAAAAAATCAACTACAAGGAGCCATCCCGTACTCAATTTATAGTGCTTCCAGTCTTCAATTTTTGAACCTACAAAGCAACAAATTCACTGGGCATGTTCCTGTGGATTTGGGCAATCTAATAAATTTGCCATCCCTACTGCTTACTGGAAACCTTCTTCAAGGTATGGAATTCATTGATTCATTGAGCAATTGTTTGTCATTGGAATCAATTGACCTATCCAACAACCTCTTCGAAGGTTTTTTCCAGAATTTGTTGGAAACCTACCTATCACAGTCAAAACACTTATGCTCAATGGCAATATGATAAACGGGCCAATTCCATATGATATACAACACCTCACAAACCTTGAAACATTTGAAGTGGCCAAAAATCATTTATCAGGTTCCATCTCATCTTCCTTAAGGAGTTTGTCAAAACCGTCTACTCTCTCTCTCTCTCTCTTGGTGGAAATAACCTCTCTGGGGAAATTCCTATCTCATTGGGAAGTCTCACTAAATTGGTTGAGCTAGACTTGCATGAAAACTTGCTTAGTGGGACACTCCCATCTGAATTAGGAACATTGAGAAAGTTCAATTCCTCGATCTCTCCTACAATAAATTTTCTGGATCTATACGTAAGTTGGGTGGATGCCAATCCTTGGAAAGACTTCAACTACAAGGGAATTTTTTTGAAGGGGCAATACCGAACTCCATCTTGAGCCTCTCATCCATCATGAACATGGATTTGTCACACAATCAATTTTCTGGCCCCATTCCATTATTCTTTGATACATTAGGCTCTCTCCAATTCCTAAACTTATCTTTCAATGTTTTCGAGGGAGAAATGCCAACCACATGCATCTTTCAAAACCCCTCACATTTCTCAATCATAGGGAATGTGAAACTATGTGGAGGAAATACACAACTGGGAATGATTAAATGTTCGAACATGCACCACACCCATTTTTTCAAATGAGCATTGGTTATCATTGTTGCATCTCTGTTCATGTTTTTCTATGCTCAGTATGTTTTGTATCAAAATTTCTTGTAAGGAGACGTCAGGGATCGGATTGTTGATTATGAGCTGAGTCAATTTGAAAACATCCCTTATGTGCATTTGCATGATGCAACAAATAATTTTTCACAGTCAAACTTAATAGGCTCTGGAGGGTTTTCTACTGTGTACAAGGCATATTTTGGGCAGGAAAGAATGGAGGTGGCGGTGAAGGTGTTCCGGCAAGATCTTGATGGATACATGGCAAATTTTTTGGCAGAGTGTGAAATCCTGAGCAACTTCCACCATAACAACCTTGTGAAGGTTTTGACTTGCTGCAGCAGTAGAGACCTCTTGGGAAGGGAGTTCAAAGCTCTAGTGTACGAGTACATGCCAAATGGGAGCTTGGAAATGTGTTTGCACAGGGAAATTCTAGATCAGAAGGCTTCAAGCCACTTTATTACCCACCCATTGAATACCCTCCAAAGGATTGATATATTGATCGATGTTTCCATGGCTTTATCCTATCTTCATAATGAGGTGGTGCCTCCCATTGTGCATCTGGATTTGAAGCCTACAAACATTCTTCTGAGAGGTGATATGACAGCTTGCATTAGAGATTTCGGCCTGACCAGGGTACTAACTCCATCCACCACCACTGAAGTCATAGGAACAGTTGGATACCTAGCTCCAGGTAAGTTATGTTATTCCATGATCAAGTTAGCTTCTCTTTTCTGTTGATCGAAATGACTAACATATTTAAAACACTATCACAAAATTTAGTTTTATAGAATCTGTGATGGGAGAGTCTGCATCCACTGGATGGGATGTGTACAGTTTCGGCATTGTTCTTCTGGAGGTGTTTATAGGAAAACAGCCAACCAATTAAATGATTCTGAACGGATTACATCTGAGGGAGTACGCCCAGAATAACTACCCTGATTCTATTAGAATGGTGCTTGACCCACATCTTATGGGGGAAATAACAGATGGAGAGTTGATGCTAAAGATAATAGATGAGTACATAACTGTACTAATCAAAGTTGGGTTGGACTGTTCCACACAGAACACCAATGAGGGGATGAACATGGCAGATGTTATGAAGGTGTTGAAGGCAGTCAGGGCAGATTATCAGAAAGTTCAATGGCCACCGGAGATTTCTTGATTGTGAGGTTGGCTTTGGATAAGTTTCCAGTGTCCTCTTATACATATTATACTTGTGCTTATTTGTTCTTTTCTGCAGAAACATGTATTGAAGTTGTAACATAATGGTGGTTCAACTCACAGAAACATGTCGTACTTCCATATTCAGGTAATGAATTTAATCTTTCCTACGAAGCCTCTAGTTCTTTTCCTTGTAACTACTGTAGCATGTAATAATTAGACCATTCTGATCTTGTGAGGGACAAGCACTATGCTCGAGAAATGGTTATTTTGGGTGTTATATATTTTATTTTATGACATAGGATGTATGTTCAGATATTAACTAGTTATACAATTTATCTTTGCATTGCAGCTTAAGAGTTGAATGTTTGAGTTTTGGGGGATGAAAATGACCACATACCTGCCAAAATAAAAACCAGCAAGCTCCTGCTGATAGACAAATTGCCTTATCCAAAGCATAGTGAGTTTATGTATACGGGTCATGTCTGTATGTGGGTGCTCATTGTCTGTTTCCACCTCCTCTCCACCCACTCAGAAGTATCAGCACCACCACCGCTTCTCTTTTGTAGACTGGCTGCAACTTTCTTCCCTGAGAGCCTAGATGGTGGATGCCTTGTGTGTGCCAAGTTGCTTTGATGCCACGGTGTATACTGAGGTGATTTCTGGGCTATGGAGGACAAAAAGGGTAGGTACTATATCATGTTAGGAATGATTGGTTTTGCTTCTTAGTTAATGTTCTGCAGAATCAAATATGTATTTCTCACCTCTGATGTATACATTGGTATATCTGTCTTCCGGGAAGTCCCTATGAACACCATCTTTGGTGCTTCTCAGGGCCTACACAAGATGACACTCCTTATCTACGACTACACTTGAATGGGAAGCTATCTGCTCTCCTACACGACATAAACATCTATTCCTCCTACCTTATTTGGTTTACATCTCCCATTCCACTGACACCTAAGGATTCATATGATTGTTCACTTGTTTGCATGGCATTTGACTTGAGAATGGGGTTCTGGTGGGTTGCCCGTCGTTAGAAATCTAGGAACTTTTCTTTTCAGTGAATGTTGTTTCCCTTCGCCATTCTCTTGAAGTCTCATTTTTTATTTTTAGCTTCCTAAGACTTCTTCCAAGTCATTTATATCTTATGCATAATTGATGACCCCCTCCCCATGCTGATATTCGAACATCCACTTGTTTTACTTATTTTTCTCCTAAAATAAATTTGTTAATATATGTCTTTATTTACTGTTCTGTTAATTTACCTTTCTATTTGGACCTACATGTAATTGTTCCACTAATATATATAAGGGTACACACATTGTGTAACCCTATGCTTCACAAATATGTTTTGTCTCATGGTACCAGAGTAGGTTTAGATCCGGAGAGTCGTCTCTCCTTTCTCTTCCTCCCTCCCTCCCTTTCTCCCCCCCCCCCCCCGTTGTGGGCTCTGATCTCCAAAACCACGATATAAACTTAGCGGAAGCGATTCGATTAACAGTGGAAGACAAAAATCACGGGAAATTAAAACTTTTCGAGATAAGAGATTGAATCTATAAAAACTTCTTTCATAAAAGGAGATAGACTGTTTACATCTCAGATAATTACTTCTTGAGTAATTATATACAACATGATACAAAATCTCAAGAACTCAAAACCAAAATCTCAGACCAAAAGACTCCAAGGACCTGAGAGTACAGAGAACACATAGGACTGACTATCTAACTATACAACTCAGCAGTCTGAATCTCCACCTGAGATTTACTACTTCTACTGATATTGGTCACTTGAAGATTGATTCCTTCGCCCTCGACGACCACCTAAAAAGTTGAAATCTACGGGGTGAGACAATTTTAAATAATTGTCCCAGCGAGAGTTATAACTCTTCGACAGAAGCTTTATTATAGCAACCAAGAAAACATAGGCAATAAAAGCTTTAAGGTAATCAGCAGCAGATTGTTATCAATTAGAACTACAACATTTAAGGAATATGAAGAACATGTATACTAAGTAATGTATCTTCAACCAATGTATCTCGTAGTTCAACCTAAGCAGATATGCTACGCGGTTGATTATGTTTTACAAACATCATTATGCCCTGCGGAGATGAGGTATACTACTCATACTCCAACCGATCACTATTAAGTCGCATCGGTATCATACATAGGTCATCAAAAGAGTCGGATTCTTATGACCTCATCTTCCTCAGTCAGTAAGAGGATCAACATGCAGGACATCTAGTGTCTCTACTACTATAGCTTACCAGGGTATTCTGGTACTTCGCTATTAGAGTCACAGTGGCATTCTGTACTCTCTTCGCTACCGAAAGATTTCTTGTTTATCTCTCATCGATGCGATATAAAAGATTTCCTCAGGAGATTAGTGTTACATCACCCCGGCATAGAACATAGTGAAGGATTGATAGATTAAGATACATCTACATCAATTCCTACACTAGGATGTAAGGAAATTCACATCCATATTACCCCACATATTCAAAAATATGTGCTCCAGGAATACCGTTAGGAAACATGTTTCACCATCATTTAACTCCTGACAATGATGGATCTATGATCAGGGCTCTACATGGTATGATTATACTTGGTTAGTTAGGTACATTTCAGTATTCTTTTATCATCATACATGTTTTCAAACATTAATCATTAGCATAGCAGCTATGAAGGAAGAATACTAAATGTAACAAGCCTAACTCTCATCAATTATCATTTCTCAATATTCTCATCACAAGTCATCTCTTAAAGCATGACCTTGATGGTATTCATGGCTCTCACAACCTATCAATCTCATAAGATGCTATTAACAAGGCATCAGTATATATCACTATTCATAAAGCTAACAACATGCTTTCAATGAATATAGTATCATCATCCATACCTGGATATGATCATCCTCATAAAGGAACCTGCATGGTTAAATCAACTGATAACAGTAAATAACTCATTTAAAGAAGTTGTATCTCCCTACTCATACAAGAGCTAGGTTTCCCTGGTTTTCATCAATTAGGGTTTACTATTCACATTACATGTCATCACCTTAGAATTAGGGTTTACTATTCACATTACATGTCATCACCCTAGAATTAGGGTTTACTATTCACCTCATGGTGAAATGATCTCATAACATACTCATGTATGAGAAACATCATCATAAAAACCTCAGATAAGATTAAGATTCATCAATTATCATAATTAGGGTTTCCATGATCTCACATAAGTGGATCATACCTAAACTTGCACATTCATGTATATTGAAGGTATTTTACTTGAGTTTCCATTATAATTGGTACTTTCTCTCTCCTCTAACTAGTAGATATTGATTACACCACTCTAGATTAGGTTGGGTTAAGTCCTCATTGATTAACACCAGTCAACTCATCACTATCATGTGATTAGGGTTTGATTAAAACAAGGTATCACTCAATTGAACCTTTCAGGGGCATTTTGGTAATTTACCCATTGACCATCATCATGGGTCAATTCATTAGCCACATAGTCCCTTAACATCTTAGGTTACCATTAGGGTTTAGATTAGATCATCATTGAACCATTTACACCTTCAAGTGATTAAGTAAAATCAACCTTGAAGGTCTCCAATTGGTTTAGGGTTTAACCTTCAACCTTCAACCCATTTGATTCTTAAACGACCTTGAACTTGTTTAATCTCAAATGACCTTGAATCCATTTTAACCTTAAAACGAGTGTGGACCCACTTAATCTTAAACGGGTGTGGACCCATTTAAGTCCAAACGAGTGTGGACCCGTTTGAGCCTAAACGAGTGTGAACCCGTTTGAGCCTAAACGAGTGTGAACCCGTTTGAGCTTAAATGGGTGTGAACCCGTTTGGACTCAAATGAGTGTGAACTCATTTGGGCTTAAACGGGTGTGAACTCGTTTGGTCTAAAATGATTGTGGGTCTACTTGGGTTCAAACCGCATGGACATAAAAGGTGACACAAAGATTATGCTTGAAAAGGATTTCTTATGTTGAAGCTTTCAATTGGCCCAATCCATGTTAACCATATACAAATTGAGTCAATTAGGATGAGCCTCAATCAACTGGACACCAAATTGACCCTCAATTGAAAGCCAATTAGGGTTAAATCTAACTCAATTAGGGTTTCCAATTGGCTAATCATCAATGTTCAACAATATGATTCAAATCAGAGTTGAACCTATCAATTGATCTCCAATTGGGCCCAAACTTGGCTCAAACGGTCTTGAGGTCGTTTGGATGACCTCCAAACGATCTTGAGACCGTTTGCCCAAAGTTTGACCAAAAACCAAAAAGATTTGATAAGGGTTGAGCCCTAATTAAATTAAAAATCAGCATTTTTCATCAATTTATCAACATCTTGTAATTGGACCCTCAAACCATAAAATTTCTTTAACCCTAGACCTCCAAAAGATCTTGGGGTGTCACTAAACGAGTGTGAGATCGTTTGGATGAACCCCCAAATGGGTTGGAACCCGTTTGGGTCCTTCATCCCAAAACTCAACAAGATCTATATTGAAATCAGCAACTTTCACCCGATTAGGGTTAGGTTATTGAAGTGTCTTCAACTCTTAATTGGTTAGGAATTAGATTACAATTCTTTATAGGAATGAAATTCAATATATTATGAACAGGTATCCCAAACGGTCAATGCTTGGTCAACTCAATCAAACGGGTTGGAACCCGTTTGCCCAAAAGTTCAAGTTAATTAGTTTGGAATATCAGTACTTAATTCAATTCTATTGCCTAATTGATTGGCCTTCAACCTACGATTCCTTTGGAGTTAACCCCTCAAATTTGGTGGGTCCTTATCCTACATAATTTTGAATAGAAAACCCAAACGGTCCATGCTTGGTCAACGCCCTCAAATGGGTTGGAACCCGTTTGCCCAAACCGACCTAGTGAACCCGTTTGCCTTTCAAACGGTTTGATCAAAAAGGGGAAAAGACATAAGACCATTTGATAAAGTAACTTTGGTAATCACACCCATCTTCTTCTACCTCCAAATTAAGGTCTGTTCATCATGGTTTTAGTTTGCAAGAAAGCAAGGAAGGATGGGGAAAAGAAGAACAAGCTACTTTTGCAAGTACAAAGATATGCATAAGAAAGCAAAAGGGTTTAGAGTTATAAAACCCGCCTTAAGGTCGTTCCTTGAGCTCCAAGCTTCCAAGCTTCAAGTATTTAATGGTGTCTTGAGCTCCACAGGTCGGACAAGGGTTTGTCTCCAAAGAAAGGTTGGGAAAAGATGGCTAGAACGAGAAAGCTAAGTAAGAAAACTAGCAATCCATCCTTTTAACATGATTTCCTCCATGAATTCGAGCTTGAAGATGGTTCCTACTCACCTTAGCACTACTTGTCATCTCCCTAAGCTCCAGAGCTTTGCCTTAGCCATTTAAAGAAGAGAAATGAAGAGAAGAAGTGATACGTTTGGTTGGTTTGTAAGGATTCTAGCTTATATACTTTAGGCTATTTACACCATAAAGACCTCTAGAACTTTGAAATTCTCATCCAAGTCCTTTCTTATTTAAGGGAACGTCCAATCTCATCTAAACTTATGCAAAGCACATGAAATCCCAAGATCTAGGGGTAAAGAAAGCCAACTTTCAACTAGGGTACATACATGAAAGGTTTCCTTACTCAAACTTAGTGAATTTTATGTACAAAGGTCATTTTTCTTATCTGATTATTCATTAATGTGTCCCTTTCACCATTTCTACTCTAAATGATGACAAGAGTCATAAAAGATGTTCTATATGGTGTATTTTACAAGTTGCACCCCTAAAATTGGGTAAACTGCATTTTACTCCAAATTAGGGTTTTTAAGCATAAGGATTATTCCACAAGCTGCATCTAGATGCCCAAGCTTGGGAAATCCATCATGTCTCATCATATTCACTCATATGATGTCTCATTATCAAAATAACATCTTAACATGTGCAATTTCAAGTTAACCCCTTAACTGGGTAATTTGCACATAAGCCCCTGCATTACCAAAATAATACTACAACTTTGATTAAAAAGGACAAAATTGAAAGTATATGTTCCTGAGGAACTTAATTACATGTCAAAAGATAATCACCAGGGTTTAATTACATATTTAGGCAAAACACCTAGGGTTAGTTTATAACCTAGGTTAGGGATGTTACACCCGCGCCCACCCCGCCAACCGGCCCTAGCGCCGCTGCCACCTACGTCTACTGCTCGAGCGTACTGGGTCATCCTCTGGAGCTGCTTCTGGAGCTCATGTTGCTACATATTCTGGTTGTGATTCTGCTTTCATCAGTGCCCCCTCGCCTAGTACTGGTAATAAAAATGGGTGATTGATTCGAGTGCATCATCTCATATATCTAGAAATCGGTCTTCGTTTAAAAACTTATCTAAACCGGTTTCTAATTCTTCCGTTATGCTGGCTGATGGCTCCAAGACGGCTGTAGCTGGGGTTGGAGACATAATTTCTCAATTTTTGTTAAAATCTTCTCTATATGTGCCTCGATTTCCACTGAACTTATTATCTGTTAGAAAAATTGTGCGTATCCTAACTGTAGTCTCACATTCATTCATGGTGCTTGTACTTTTCAGGACCTTCGCACGAGGATGAAAATTGGTGGGGGCATGAAGGACCTGATGGCCTATACTATCTAGATGAATTGAAAAAGATTGACAACTTGGCACTATCTTCCGCTCTATCTTCATCAGTGTCAGCTTTACAATGGCACTACAGGCTGGGACATCCATCTTCTAAAAAATTAAAGCATGTTATCTCTGGTGTAGGAACGCACAGTTTTCAGTGCGAGTCATGTCAGTTAGGGAAACAATCTAGAACTGTATTTCCTAAAAGGTCCTAGATTAGCAGTAAAAACATTTTTGATCTTGTTCATTCAGATGTATGGGGTCCGTGTCATGTGGCAAGTTTGTTTGGCAATAAATACTTTATTCTATTTATTGATGATTTCTCTCATGCAACCTGGTTGTTTATGTTGAAAAATCAGTCTCAAGTGCTATCTACAATAAAATTCTTTTTTGCTAAAATAAAAACACAATATTCTGTGCCTATTAAAATTCTGAGAACCGATAATGCTTTGGAGTTTGTTCAGAAAGATGTTGAATTGTTTTGTCGATATGTGGGTACTATTTATCATACATCTTGTGCTTATACACCTCAACAAAATGGAGTTGCAGAAAGGAAAAATAGACATTTACTTGAGGTTGCTAGAACCATAATGTTGCATTCTAATGTACCTAGACATTTTTGGCCAGAAGCTATCTTGACTGCCTGTTTTCTGATTAATAGAATGTCGTCGTCTGTTATTGGCAATAATATTTCTATTCAGGTTCTCTAGCCTCATGTAACTCTATTTTCTGTACCTCCACGAATATTTGGATCCACTTGTTTTGTGCGGTTACTTGGACCAAACTATGATAAATTATCTCCTAGAGCAGAAAAATGTATTTTTCTAGGTTATTCTCGTACTCAAAAAGGGTACTGGTGCTATAGTCCTACTGGGGAAAAATGGTTCACACGTAGTGATGTAGTCTTTTTTGAGGATACACCTTTTTACTCTACTAAAGGAGATACACTAGATTCTGATATAATCACAACACCATTGCCTGTTACAAGTGATTGCACCTCTGACACTTCACCTGCTGAAACTACTACTCCTCCACTTATTGTGTATAAACGCAGGAACAGGTCCCAAAGTACTCAAGACCCCCCCCATGCAGCACCAATCTTCTCCTCAAGAAGGTCCCACTCCTGCTGAGGTAAACTTTGACTTAGATCTGCCTATTGCTCTCAGAAAAGGCACTTGTTCCTGTACTTCTCATAATATTGTTAATCATGTTTCTACTGCACATCTGAGTATTCATGATAGTAACTTTGTGGCTGCTCTATCTAATATTGTTGTTCCTAAGACGGTCCATGATGCCTTACAAAGCTCATCTTGGATGGCTGCCATGAAAGAAGAGATGACTGCTCTTACTAATAGAGGAATTTGGGAGTTGGTGAATCCACCTCCTGAGTGCAAACCTGTTGGCTACAAATGGGTCTATGTTGTAAAGTATCAACCTGATGGAATGGTGGAACGTCTGAAGGAACGACTGGTTGCAAAAGGGTATACTCAAACTTATGGAATTGACTATTTTGAGACATTTTCTCCTGTTGCCAGACTTAACTCTGTCATAATTCTTCTTTCTGTTGATATTAACCTTAATTGGCCTCTTATTCAACTGGATGTTAAAAATGCCTTCCTGTATGGGGATCTTCAAGAAGAGTTTTATATGGAGCAACCTCCTGGGTTTGTTGCTCAGGGGGAGTCACATAAAGTTTGTAGATTTAAAAAATCTATTTATGGACTCAAGCAGAGTCCTCGGGCATGGTTTGATAAACTGAGTAAAATCCTAACTGCTTTTGGTTTTCTGAGGTCACAGGTGGATCATTTTGTCTTTACAAAAAAGACTCCTTCTGGTATTGTCATTTTGATTGTTTATGTTGATGCTATTGTTCTATCTGGCAGCGATCATTCTGAGATTCAGGTCACTAAAGCACACTTGTGCAAACATTTTTCTACTAAATATCTGGGGAGGCTACGATATTTTCTGGGCATTGAGGTATCTAGGACTTCTAATGCTCTTGTTTTATCTCAGAGGAAGTATATTCTAGATCTATTACAGGAGATTGGGATGCTTGGTGCACGTCCTGGTGATATTGCTCTGGATCCCAATATTAATTGGGATGATGATTCTTCTCCTATGTTTCCAGACAGTAAAAAATATAAGAGACTGATTGATAAGATGATCTATCTGACTGTTACTAGAGTCGATATTTCTACTGTAGTTGGTCTTCTTAGCAGGTACCTGGATAAGCCTAGACAGTGTCACTGGGATGCTCTCTGTAATATTCTAAGATATCTTAAGAAATCACCTGGCAAAGGCCTCTACTATAGAAAGCATGGACACTGTTATCTGGAAGGCTACTTTGATTCTGATTATGTTGGATGTAAGATTGATAGAAAATCTACTTCAGGCTACTGTACTTATGTTGGAGGTAATTTGGTCACTTGGAGAAGTAAAAAACAAAATGTCGTTGCCAGATCTAGTGTTGAAGCTGAATACAGGGCGATGACCCACACTACTAGTAAGCTCCTATGGGTACAATCTCTTCTGAAAGACTTTGGGGTTGAATCTTCAGCTGCTATCCCTATGCACTGTGACAATAAAGCTGCTATCTTCATTGCTAATAATCCTGTATATCATGAGCGCACAAAGCATATTGAATTCGATTGTCATTTCATTTGAGAGACTATCTTATCTGGAAAGATCTGTACTCCTTTCACTCGCTCAGAAGATCAGGTTGCTGATATGTTTACCAAGTTGCTGGCCAAGAAACATTTCAACTCGCTTGTGGACAAGTTGGGCATGATTGATATCTATGCTCCAACTTGAGGGGGAGTGTTAATATATGTCTTTATTTACTGTTATGTTAATTTACCTTTCTATTTGGACCTACATGTAATTGTTTCACTAATATATATATGAGGGTACACACATTGTGTAACCCTACACTTCCCAAATCTATTTTGTCTCAAAATTACAATAGAAGTATAAGTTTCAGTACTAAATATTGACACACTTCTTCAGTTCATAAAGCCTTCCACATGCTATGCTACCTATTTTGCATCTTTATCATTATCTTTTGATATGTTGTATTGTAGATGAAAAATATGCTCTTTTGTTATTAAGTAGGGGTTATTTCTAAAGTTTTATGTTTTTGAGATTTAATTAAGCCTTGTGGTTTAGTCCTACATTGGCTACCACTTAAATAGGATTATTCATAGACACCTATATATCGGCTTTGGGAGCGTCATTAAAGGCATACTTGATGATTGAAATCTATTTTAATGTTTGATCTACTTCCATTAGTAGATGGTTTGATTATATTATATTTAGCCATAGGTTCTCTATTATATTGCTATCCAAATATTTGCTGGACTTTTATCGATTATAATTTCACAGATAATTCCAATGCTCTTACTGATAGCTTCCAGTTGTTTTGTCTCTAATACTAGAGTAATATATACAGCATGCGGATAAGTGTTATATCTAAAAGTGATTGGATCACTGGAGACGAGGCTAATCCTGGAGGTACTTGATCCCAAGTTGATGCTTTTGATGTTGTCATCCTCTCATCATTTAGGTCTAAAGCTTGGATGATAAAGAGGCCTGAAGATATAACATAGTTAAAAAGTAAAGTATGATTGTCCACACAAGTGTTGTAGCAAAATAGAGAGCCTTTTACACTAATTTTTATATATGCAGTACTCTTCAGAAAGTGTTTCGTTGCTGATTTTGGTAGTCCTGCCAAACTAATTTACTCATCACTTCTTTTGGAGCAGGTTTTCTATGATATCTATGAATAACGACCAGAGAGATTGGTGAATTGATCTCTACAGCATTGGAAAAAGTTGGAAAAGATATAATTACATCAATGTGAGTACATTCTTATGCTTCATACTTTCCTAGGGTTGCTGATGTATAAAGTTTCTTTTTCATACTTAAATGAAAATGTTGCTGGATGGGAATACATGTAAAAAGTCAAATAAAATGTTTAAGCATGTAATGTACTTTTCTCTGACCACATACCTATTTCAAAATATGGTATTACAAGTGTAGCACTACATTTCTGTTGTAGTTGTGATTAGTCACAAGAAATACCATGCATGGATGGGTTTAGATTATGTTCTAAAATGCTCATTTTATAAAATATATATCTTGCATTAAGTTTATTTGTGGAAACCATTTATCTTTATTTACTCTATAGGTAAAGGGATGATCCAACCACTTATATGCTTCCACTTAAGTAGATTAAATATTCAAGCTTTTACTTTTATGTGCTCCGGTGCAGTTGTCCAACAAAGTGACGCCAGCAGTAGCAGTAAACTCTTGCAGGTTCTGGAAATCACAACACACAAACCTTCAAAATAGATAACCACCCATGCCTAACAAACATCTACATTCGTTGCCTATTCTTCAGCCACGACAAACAACACTAGAAGTTTACTCTTCATGAGTCATCAAGGAAACTTCCTCTCCCCGACCCCTCATTGACCTCTGGAAGCCCGACACAGAAGGAGTAAGGTAAACCAAGTGTGCAAACTCATTAGTTCTGGCGCAAACCATGTCAGACATAAATCCCAGTTTTATTCGTCCCCGTGAGGAATCAAACCTGAGACCTCTTCCTGCGTTCACGGTCTGATCACCAGTGAGCTACACCCTTGCGGGCTAGAAGTTTACTCTTCAATACTATATATTGGCATGTTTCTTAGGGTTATAATGGCTCTTCGCATGTTATCTACGTGTATTGTATCATTGGCACTAATTTTTAACCTGTTTCTATTCATACATTTCATTAACTTTTGTCCATTATATTTTGGCAAACATCTCAGCTATTTTGTTGTCTTTGTTCCTAGAATTTTGATCTCCACAGCATGCGGATAGGAAAAAGGAATTGAAGATGAGGCTAATCCTGAAAGCAATTGATCCCAAGTTGATGCCTTTGATGTCGTCATCCTAACATCATGTAGGTCTCAATCTTGGATGATAAGCAGCCTTGAAGAAATCACACAATTAAAAAGTAAATTATACTGGCCACTAATAGGGAGTTGTTACACTCGTTTGTAAATATGCAAGTTTTAGAAAGTTTCTTGTTCCTGATTATGGTAGTAGGCTAGTAGCCATGTGATACTAATTAACCTATACATCCTTTTTGAACAGGTTGCTACCATTTGACAAGAGTGATTGACAAATTGATCTCTACAACTGGGAAAAGTTGGAATAGATGCAACCGCCATCAATGTGAGTACTTTCTTATGCTTCATACTTTGTTTGGGTTGCTGAAGTATAATGTTTTTTTTTCATACTGAGATAAATTTTTGTTGGATCGGAATACACAGTCCTTCATTTGTCATCTCAGGTGTTAGATTGCAAGTAAGAAAACATTTGCGGAAGCTTCAAGCCCAAGAAAAATGCCACACAAGATACAACCCAAGCATGCACAACAAAAACTATGACTGCCCATGTCGACAAAGACAATAACCGCCAAATAAATAACCAAATAGAGAACATGATAGATGAAGAAGACCACATAATTCTATTAAGCAATCTCAAAAAGATCACAAGGATTGTCGCTCCCTCACAATCTCATTCCCACAATAGAATCCTGTAGCCCACTCTCGTTCTCTCTCCCCTTTGGCTATCTTTTGTGGCCTCCTATCTTTGGCGCACAATGTTGTCCTACGTTGACACACCCGAAGTTACCACACTTTGGAACCCCCGCACATCAGTGCACCGTATTCCAACGATGTCTACCCCTATTTATAGATACAGACTCTCAGTTAGAAAGTATAAGAGGATACGACTATTCTATAGGGATTAGGAAAAGACAATACAAAAGGATAAGGAAATAATGTCTTCGACTCCAAGTCCAACATTAATTGCACTTCCCTAATATTGTTAGATATTATTTCTTATCCAATTAGGATAAGAGACAAAATCCTAACACATTGGTCGTCCCTCAGGGAAAATGTGGAAAAAAGAGAGTGCTTCTATGAGCCATCCAAGGATACAATGTTTGGAAGATGAGGAAAACTCTAAAGAGGAATGTGAACCTATTCTACAGCCATGGGGGATGTATGATGATTGGGAATCTGAAATCTAACAAGTCAAAGAAGGCCAAGTGATTTGGAGGATTGTGGGTATCAGGATCATGGGTGTGCTTGGAGTGGTTGTTCTGAACACCGTGTCTGTTGGTTGAACCATGGTAATAACCTTTATTTCCTGTGAGCCATGGTAGTTGAGATATATGAGGACCCATATCATTTCAGTATGGTAAGAGATCTGTACTATGCAGATTATGTGCTCTGGTGTTTCTTTTGGTTTCTCTTGATTGAGCATAAACCCAAGTCTATTTTGGGATGCTTTTTATGTATGGTTCTAAGGGGATGGCCTAAGGCAGTGAATCGGGCATGGCTTCTGATCAGACTCGGGGGTGAACTTTTTCCCTAGTGAAGGGTTGTGATTCAGGCAGTAGTTTATGGCTGATGCAGTTGCTATGTCACAGGAATAGTCACAAATTCGGTATTCGGGATACGTACGGTCAAGTTGAAAAATTCGGAAATCGGGAATTATGCGGAAAATTCGGATAAAAATCAGTCAACGTACGGTAAAAGTTCGGTCAACTATTCGGAAACAAGTCGGAAAAAAACGGAATATATATATATATATATATATATATATATATATATATATATATATATATATACATACATACACACACATCCCCACACATATAATGATTGAAAATGACTAAACATCAAACTGATTACTCAATATTAGAAGAAGGGGAAGAAGTGGGAGCAGCAAGCAGCAGGCACAAATCAGGGAAGAAAGGGGGAGAATGGAGGAGAAAGATGGAGCGTACATGTAGAATGTCGAGGGTTACTACTCCTGGTGTGTCGGGGGATAGAGGAGGAAGGTTGGACGGTTGGACGGTTTAGTGGAACCCTACTACAAGTTAAAAAGGATGTGGAAAAAATAAATGTGAAACAAAAGTACAGAATTGTTTAAAACGGCAAAAAAACGTATTAAACACGTTTAAAACGTAATACACGAATAAAACGTGAATTAAACGTGTTTAAAACGTATTATTCGATTTGGAGTTTAAAACTGCCGTCATATACAACACATGAATAATACGCGTTTTAAACGCTTTTTTTCAAAAAAAATTGGAGTATATTGTGACTATGGTCACAGGCGACTCAGGGGTTTGGTTGTATCCAGCTGTGATGTTATCTCTTTTGGTTGTTCTGTCATAGTTATTTCTATTTGATCTCTTAAAGGTTGTTTTTCTGTCGGCCTGCTAGCCATTGTTCTGTTGTTGAGGTTCCCTACGAGGAACATAGTTTCTTTTGCCTTGTTGTCTTCTGGCCTATGTGCCAAGGCTAGTGATCTAGGATCTCCTTGCGAGGAGTGTTGGTATCGTTTTCATGCAAGGGGGTAGTGATGTGGAACACATTTTGAAGAAGAACAAAGAAGATAAACTACAATTTTTAACATCAATTCATATTCAACTGCCTGGACAAAGACCCCAATGCTGGCTTTTATAACACTAAATAGCTTGACCTACAAGTAATGGAAATAAACTCCTATTTAATAAAATTCGAAATTAAATAAAGCCTAAAATAAATAAAAATATAAATATTTATGACTAAGTACATTAACTAGATAATTTGCACTTAAGTCCCTAAATATAAAATAAAGCAAAAACAAATAGAATAAAGCCTAATATGTCCTACATGAGGTAGTTTTCTTGTTGGTGTCCTGGACTGGCTCTCTTGGCATGTGAGCCAGTTTTGGGTTCCGTTTGTAAGCCATGGGGACGCGACTTCCATTGTACCTAAAGTTTGATTTTAATAAAGTCTCACACTTTCGGACAAAAATAAAAACAAAAGTTTAAAGTCCAGCTTACACTTTTGTTTTCACTTTTGTTTTAGTGTATAGTGGAGTGTTCTAAAATGTTCATTCTTTTTTTGGAGATGAGATTTACTTTAAAGCTAATTTATTTGAGCCATTTTCGTGTGTTTTAATTCAGAGTTATCTGATGGAACCATTTTTCCTTAATTTGCTTCAGAGGCTAAAGGATGATCCAACCACTTACATGCTTCCAGTTTAGCACATTAATAATTTAATGGTTTACTGTTGTGTGCCTCGATGCAGTTGTCCATTAGTGATAGCATTGGTAGCGGTAACAGTAAACTACGCCTATTGTGGCAACCGCAAGGCATAAAGCTTCAAAACTAGCTGACTGTCCCTCCCCTTGCCTATTTTCGAACATCCACATCTTTAACCTATATTTCACCCACGACAAACAATGGTGTAAGTTCAAGCATAAAATTCTTGGGGTTGTAATGGCTCTGCATGTTGTGCTACCTGTCTGCATTAGTAACATTAACTTTTACCTTGTTGCGATCTAAACATTTGCTTGATTTTTTCTCCATAATATCTTGACAAATAATTCCATTGCTTGTGGTGATAGCTTCTGGTGTTGTCCAGTGCTGCAGCCAAAAGTGATTGGAGGACACAAGGCTAATTCTGGAGGCACTTTGATGCTTTTGATATTGTCATCCTATCATCATTTAGGTCTAACACTTAGATGATAAGCAAACCAAAGTAAATTATTGACTGGCTATGCAAGTGCTTACAGGTACAGGGAGTCTTTACGTTTGTTTTATAAATATGCCACACGCTGCAGAAAGTTTTTGTTTGGAATCTTGTTGTATCTGTTATAGTAATTAATGTTGGGGATGTTGTACCGATATAGTCCCGGATGTGATGAAAAGTTGTCACGGAAGCGCTACCAACAAGCGTATAAAACCCAAAGAAGAAAAACACCAGATTTAACGTGGAAAACTCTCCCCTCAATAAGGAGAGAAAAACCACGGGTCAATCCCACTAATAAGCACTATGTAATAAAATTACAACTCACACCTCCCAGATTTAATTACCCCTAAATCCAGGTAGCAACCTCCAACCGCTACTTTGCTTCAAGGAAAAGTCATTGGCCCTCTCTTATAAACCAAGAGAGCTTCTCTACCAGTTGTTCTTATTCTCTGGCACCCTCTACCACAGAAGGCACCAACAAGCAACTGGAGAACTCACACCTCAACCGGTGGATAATCCAAAGGCCTCCCCAGGGGCCTCTATTTATAGGCCTCCATGCATGTGATTGCAACCAGGAATTCTAGTCCTAGTTCGAATCCTAGTCCAACTGCATGTTGCACATAGGAAGTCATATTCCTACTATTCAAGATTTGACTCCTATTAGGATTGGTAGCACAAACCAACCCTCCCAAGTCTAAATCCCACTAAGACATGGGCTGGATTATATTCCTAATCCCAACAATCTCCCCCTCCAGCCCATGAGGGAGATGTGGTCTTCAGCGATCATCATTGGGAATGTACACCACAGAGCTTCTTACAAAGCTCTAGCTTGTCTCGTGTCACCACCTTGGTCATCATATCAGAAGCATTCTTCTCAATATGGATCTTTTTCAGAGTCAACAACTTCTTCTCTATAACATTACAAAGCCAGTGATATCTCACATCAATGTGCTTTGTCTGTGCATGATGCATTGTGCTCTTTCTCAAGTCAATGGCACTCTGACTATCACAGAAAATAGTCTGGTCAATCTGAATCATCCCCAGCTCCCTTAGAAATCTCACCACCCAGAGAATTTCTTTTCCTGCTTCTGCTGCTGCAATGTATTCTGCCTCTGTAGTTGAAAGTGCAACACACTTCTGCAACCTGGACTGCCAAGATATGGCTCCCCCTGTAAAAGTGAAGATATACCCAGAAGTAGATTTCTTGTTATCTATATCACCTACCATGTCAGCATCAACGAAGCCCTTTAGAACTGGTTCCGAACCACCAAACATCAAACACGTGTTGCTCGTGCCTCGTAAGTATCTGAAGATCCACTTGACCGCCTCCCAGTGATCTTTTCCAGGATTTGAGAGAAACCTGCTCACAACGCCAACTGCATGAGCAATATCAGGATGGGTACACACCATTGTGTACATCAAACTCCCTACAGCAGAAGAATAGGGAATCCTTGCCATCTCCTCCTTTTCCTCATCAGTAGATGGGCATGACTTCTTACTTAGCTTGAAGTGACCTGAAAGTGGAGTCCCCACGACTTTGGCTTTGCCCATGTTAAACCGCTCAAGTACCCGTTCAACATAACTCTGTTGTGACAACCACAACTTGCGTTGTGTCCTGTCACGTGTGATCTGCATCCCCAAAATCTGTCGTGATGGTCCCAAATCCTTCATCTCAAAGGCTTTGGAAAGCTCTGTCTTCAATTTTCTGATCAAACTGAGATCCTGACCCACTATCAACATGTCATCCACATAGAGTAGTAGAATAATGAACCTATCATTGGGAAACCTCCTGATGTAGACACATGGATCTGCACTTGTCTTCTGGTACTCGTGACTCTGCATGAAAGAATCAAACTTCTTGTACCACTGTCTAGGAGCCTGTTTCAACCCGTACAAACTCTTCTTTAATTTGCAGACTAAGTGGTCTTTCCCCTTGAATTTAAAACCTTCTGGCTGCTCCATGTAGATATCCTCTGTAAGGTCACCGTGAAGGAAAGTTGTCTTCACATCCATCTGCTCAAGCTCCAGATCTAGACTAGCAACCAAGCCTAGAACCAATCTGATAGAACTCATCTTCACAACCGGAGAAAATATCTCATCAAAATCCACTCCTGGTCTTTGACCAAGGCCCTTGACAATAAGTCTGGCTTTGTATCTAATATCACTACCAGTGTCGTCATTCTTCATCCTATAGACCCACTTGTTCTTTAGTGCTCTCCGACCCTTGGGAAGTGCCACAATCTCATAGGTGTCATTATTCTGCAAAGAATTCATCTCCTCCTGCATCGCCTGATGCCACTGTACTCTGTCTCTAAGAGTTTGTGCCTCCTGAAAAGTCTCTGGCTCCCCCTGATCAGTAAGCAAGATATACTGAGATGCCGGATATCTGGATGAAGGATGACGTACTCTGTCAGACCTCCTCAGCTACTGCTCTGAGGACTCTGCCTGGTCCTGATCTTGCTCCCCCTGCCCAGAAGTCTCTTCCTGTGAAGTTGAATCACTCGTCTGTGCGTCTGGAACTGGACCACTTGATGTGCTATCACTCTGCTGCTCATGGTGATTATGTTGCTCTTCTTCATCATCAGAAGACTGCACCTGTGAAGAAGCTGAATCATCCTCATACTCATCGTCTGAAGAACTGTCACCTGATCCTGCAGCCTCTGCATCATCAACCTCAGGCTCTGTCACTGTCTGACTCTCACAGAAAGTCACATCTCTGTGTCTGGTCATGGTCTTTTTCACTAGATCCCATAACCTATACCCAAACTGTTGATCTCCATAGCCAAGAAAGATACATGGCACCGCTTTATCATCCAGCTTTTGCCTCTTTTCCTTGGGAACATGAGCATATGCCTTGCATCCAAATACTCGGAGATGTGAGTAGGATGCATCCTTACCTGTCCATACATGCTCAGGTATATCAAACCCCAAAGGAACTGATGGAGATCGATTTATCAGATAGCAGGCAGTTTTCACTGCCTCACCCCAAAATGTCTTTGGCAACTTTGTAGTCTTCAACATGCATCTGACTTTCTCGACAATAATACGGTTCATCCTTTCAGCTGTACCATTGTGTTGTGGTGTGTCGGGCTCTGTCCTCTCATGTCGTAGGCCATGCTGCGTGCAGTACGCCTGGAACTCCCTGGAGGTGTACTCTCCTCCATTGTCTGTTCGGAGACACTTTAATTTTTCACCGGTCTCCCGCTCTACCATGGCATGGAACTTTTGGAAACATTGAAAAACCTGATCCTTGGTCTTCAGCAAGTAGACCCACACCTTCCTAGATGCATCATCAATGAATGTGACAAAATACTTATTGCCTCCCAGTGAAGCCATCTCAAACGGACCGCATGCATCCGAATGAACCAACTGTAGAAGCTTTGACTTCACCGCAGACCTTGTCTTGAAAGAAACTCGTCGTTTCTTTCCTGTCTGACATGCATCACATGAACTGAGACCACTATCCTTGCCACAAGGAATCAACCTCTTCTTGGATAGAAGATTCAAGCCCTTCTCACTCATGTGTCCTAACCGTTTGTGCCATAGATCTGTCTGGTTATCTTCAACTGCATGTATACTACCGTCTCTAAGTACTTTGAGCTTGGTCTTGTATAATGTGCGAGACAGTTTGCCACGTACAATAACCAAAGCCCCCTTGGTGATCTTGCATTTGCCGCCACCAAAATCAAGATGACAACCTTCTCTATCAAAGAAAGAACCAGAGATCAAACTCAGCCGCAAATATGGAACGTGACGAACATCCTTCAGCGTGAGCGTGCAACCAACACTTGTCTGAACACAAATGTCACCAATCCCGACAATTCTAGAGAAGCTGGAATTTCCCATGTTCACCCTCCCAAAGTCTCCCCTCCTATATGAAGTGAAGAACTCCTTACTTGGTGAAGCATGATAAGAAGCTGCAGTATCCACCACCCACTCAGAATCATCCTCATCAGCATGCAAACACTGTTCTTGGACTGTTAAGACCACATCGTCATCATCGCACCTATCATCTGAGATCATCGTTGTAGTATTCTTGTCGTCATCTTGCTTGTCTTTGGCTTCAGACCCATGTTTCTTTTTCCAAATCTTGCAATCTCTTTTGAAGTGACCTGGCTTGCCGCAATGGAAGCACCCTCTACCATTCTTTGACTTGGATCTACCACGAGACTTCTCGCGGTCTTGGGATTCACCGCGGCTCTTAGATCTACCACGGTCTCTCGCTCTATCAACGCCTCTGCCCTCTGTGAAGTGCACCTCTGATCCACTGTCGCCTGAGGCTCGTCGTCGAGTCTCTTCATTCAGTACACTGCTCTTCACCTGGTCAAGTGTCAAGTTGCCCTCCTGTGCAGAATTGTTGACTGTCACTACGAGTGTCTCCCAACTGTCCGGTAGCGATCCTAGAAGAAGTAGAGCCTGAAGTTCATCATCAAGAACCATCTTCATGGACCCCAACTGATTTACAAGTCTTTGGAATGCATTCATATGCTCGACGATGTTTGTACCATCCCGGTACTTGAGGTTCACCAACTTTCGGATCAAGAAAGCTTTATTTGTGGCAGTCTTCCGCTCATATAACTTCTTGAGCTTTTCCCACAGATCTTTGGCATTGGTCTCTTCTGAGACGTGATGGAATACGGAGATGTCGAGCCACTTCCGCACTGTTCCGACGGTTTTCCTGTTTAGCTTCTTCCAATCTGCATCAGATGTAGTCTCTGGCTTTTGTCCCTCTATCGGATCGTATAGATCTTTGCAATAGAGAATATCCTCCATCTTGGGTTTCCAAATCTGCCAATTTGTGCTTGTCAACTTTATCATTGTCGCATCTTCATCTTTCCCCATCTGGACTTGTATCTGCAACCTCGCTCTGATACCACTTGTTGGGGATGTTGTACCGATACAGTCCCGGATGTGACGAAAAGTTGTCACGGAAGCGCTACCAACAAGCGTATAAAACCCAAAGAAGAAAAACACCAGATTTAACGTGGAAAACTCTCCCCTCAATAAGGAGAGAAAAACCACGGGGCAATCCCACTAATAAGCACTATGTAATAAAATTACAACTCACACCTCCCAGATTTAATTACCCATAAATCCGGGTAGCAACCGCCAACCGCTACTTTGCTTCAAGGCAAAGTCGTTGGCCCTCTCTTATAAACCAAGAGAGCTTATCTACCAGTTGTTCTTGTTCTCTGGCACCCTCTACCACAGAAGGCACCAACAAGCAACTGGAGAACTCACACCTCAACCGGTGGATAATCCAAAGGCCTCCCCAGGGGCCTCTATTTATAGGCCTCCATGCATGTGATTGTAACCAGGAATTCTAGTCCTAGTTCGAATCCTAGTCCAACTGCATGTTGCACATAGGAAGTCATATTCCTACTATTCAAGATTTGACTCCTATTAGGATTGGTAGCACCTCCCAAGTCTAAATCCCACTAAGACATGGGTTGGATTATATTCCTAATCCCAACATTTGCTTGCTACCTGTCTGCATCAGTAACATTAACTTTTACCTTGTTGCGATCTAAACATTTGCTTGATTTTTTCTCCATAATATCTTGACAAATCATTCCATTGCTTGTGGTGATAGCTTCCGGTGCTGTCCAGTGCTGCAGCCAAAAGTGATTGGAGGACACAAGGCTAATTCTGGAGGCACTTTGATGCTTTTGATATTGTCATCCTATCATCATTTAGGTCTAACACTTGGATGATAAGCAAACCAAAGTAAATTATTGACTGGCTATGCAAGTGGTTACAGGTACAGGGAGTCTTTACGTTTGTTTTATAAATATGCCACACGCTGCAGAAAGTTTTTGTTCGGAATCTTGTTGTATCTGTTATAGTAATTAACTATACCTTCTCTTGGAACAGGTTGCTACCGTATCAATGAATGATGACAAGAGAGGTTTGTGAATTGATCTCTTCAGCATTGGGAAAAGTTGTAAAAGATAAAATCACCATCAATCTGAGTACTTTTTATGTGCTCCATACATTGCTTGGGTTGCTGATATAATGTTCTGTTTTCAATTTGATACAAAATAGTTAATGGATGAGAATACATCGTCTAATAAATTTTATGTGGCGGAGGAGATGATTCCGAATGCAGATTTATTTTACTTGCAAATAAAACGAATAAGCTTATCATTTATTTTTCTCTAGTCAAACACTGGATTCCAGATATAATATTACAAGTCTAGCAATACAGTCCTGTTGTAAGTTGTAACTATGATCAGTCAAGAAATAGAAAGCATGGATGCCATTTCTAAAGAGTTCGTTCTTTTTCAAAAATATACTTTGCTTTAAAATTTTATTTGTTGAAACCATTTGCCTATATTTACTCCAGTTTAAGAAATTAATAATTTAACCTTTTACTTCTCTGTGCTACGATGCAGTTGTGTATGACTCCGCCTATTCCCAGCAACTGCAACGCATAAGCCGTCGCAATTTCGGAACCAGACCTTAAAGCGGAAGCCGTGTCGCAGTCTCACACACACAGCTATGAATATTTGAATCAGTTGTATTAACTTCTCGAGAGAACAATACTGTCTACCTGTTGTATCACTTCCTATTCTTGTTGGTAAACTTTTCGATTTCATTGCTGACATCCTCTTTATACTCTACTTTTATCTTGTGCTCAGCATATTTGGTCGTGTATTGCCTTTTTAGCATCCAACGTTTGTTTCATGTATCCTTGCAGTGAATAATGTATGCATCTCTTTTGCCAATACGACAGTTATATATATGTACCCTAAAAGAATTTGTTATTCGTACGTGTTCCAAGTTTCAAATTTATCGGCACGTCTTGATTGAGTTAGCTTGTGATTGTACTAGTTCTTGTAGGTTGTAGCGTCTGTTGTGTGGGTTTGACTCTCATCGGTGCACCTGAACATGGTGGTATTCTTCTTCCTGCATTGTACATATTCCCTCCCATTGATTTGAAATTTAAAAACCTAGAAAAGTCAACTTGCGATTAGATCGGTGCCTTTTGGGTCACGCTAACATTAGCAATCCATATTGACAAGTTAGAATCTTTACGCATTGCTAATAAGATCACCATTATCTAGTACTACTAACATTTCAATCTAGAGCATAGACGTAAAACAAGAGCTATAATTAGTTGTATAGTGAAATAAAATGTTCATGCAACCTAGAAAATGCATCTGGCTATCACATTCATTTTTTGTTATTAACAGTTTGATAAAATATATCGATCTCCTATGCTATACTAAGTTGGATACTGACCCTTAGAGGAATTTTGAAGACATGATTAGGGATATTTTCACCACCGAACCTAACCATGATCCCAACTTATCCATACTTTAAACCGATTGTTCCATCGATCACAACTTGTTTAAGGCCCGATTGGTTGCGTTGAATTCGGACCCACACAGTTGCAACTGCACATGCTTTTGGACTACACACGTTTGGTACCGCGTACTTTCAACCAACGATGAGAAACCGAACTGCAAGTTGCTTTCAATTACACATGAAATTTTATAATTGGAACTATGCCCATAATAGGCGCGGTTGGTTTTCCTTACCGTCTGTGTTTGTTATGATGTCGTCATAATCAAGTAATTAGGGCAACTGAGTGGAGCTTATGTCTGCAACTCCATCCTACAAACTGCTCGGGCATCCAACAACAACGATTTGACCATGCACGTCCTTGACAGCAGTCATGCAGGTGTTGACAGCAACGACTTGTCCAACATAACGGCTTTGGCACGTCCTCCTCGGCATGCTGGGGATATTCATGTTCTGTTTGAGCTCTACAAACACACCCACCCCGCCATGACTGGTCTTGTGACGCTCCAGCTCTAGACTTGTTATGTCTTCACAGCATGTCTTCACAGCACAACTCTGGTTGTTCATGTTATGTGACTTCAAGACTCCTAATCCTAATCCTACATGGAGTGGTAGTCCTATTTTGGGTCTTGTCTTGGTTTGAGTCCAACCTATGTTCCTACTTGGATTTAGATTAGTATTCCTATTTGGAGTTGTAGATGGCTCTATCTTCATACAACTTGGACTCCTATTGTGTACTAGACTCCTATTAGGATTGTTTATTCCTAGTTGAAGCCTTATGGCATGGAGCCTATAAATAGGACCTTAGGAGCATGAGATTTTCTTGTACTGAGAAGTGCCAACGTATAGTGTTGTACTGAAGAGAGTTCTCTCTTCTTTGAGAGTATCTCTCCTTTGTAATCTTTTCTCTGAAATAGTGGAAATTTCGCCCCCTCCCGTGGACGTAGGTCATCTCGACCGAACCATGTAAATCATGTGTTTTGGTTGTGTGATTGCTTCTCGTTTCTTGTTCTTCCGCTGTGAAATCGTCATATTCTCACTTTCAACTCTTAACAAAGTGGTATCAGAGCCGCGTGTTCAAGATCCGAACGATGACGAGTCTGTACAAGATCGAGAAGTTTGATCGCAAAATCAATTTCGGACTATGGCAGATCACGATGCGTGGTTTGCTCGTTCAACAGGGAGTCTCCGAGGCTCTGGAAGGGATCGAGAAGATGCCAACCACTATGACGCCGCAAGAAAAGAAAGTGATGGACCAGAAGGCTCTCACCGCCATCCAGTTATCCTTGGACTACAAGGTTTTGGCCGAAGTTGCCAAAGAAACTACTGCTGCCGGTATTTGGAAGAAACTCGAAGATCTCTACATGACGAAGTCTCTCCAAACGAAATTATATCACAAGCAGCGTCTCTACTTACTACGCATGGTGGAAGGTACATCTGTCCGTGATCACATTGACGAGTTTACATCTATTATTATGGATCTGGAAAATATAGATATTAAACTCGAAGATGAAGATAAAGCCCTTATTCTTCTGTGCTCTTTACCCCCTTCATACAAGCAATTTCGGGAAACTATTCTGTACGGAAAGTCTTCAATCACGGTGGAGAATGTTATATCTTCATTGTTGTCAAAGACCATGGTTGATAAATACCTAATTGCTTCTTCTAGCGGGAGTCAGTCAGAGACTCTTATGGTGAGGGGTCGTACAAAAGAAAAGGGAAACAACAAGAAGGAAACACACAGATCTAAGTCTAAATCAAAGAGGGTCTGTAAATACTGCAAGAAGACTGGACACATTGTCGATGAATGCTACAAGTTACAGAACAAGAAGAAGAGGGAGAACAAAAAACAAGAACAACCTGCAGATGCTAATGTAGCACGTGAAGATCCAAAATATGTTCTTATGGCTTTATCTTCCTCATCCGTCAATTTTCAAACTTCTTGGATTCTGGACTCAGGCTGTTCACACCACATGTTCCCACACAGAGATTGGTTTTCTTCTTATGAGCACTTTGATGGAGGTGTTGTAAACATGGCGAATGATTCTACCTGCAAGACAATTGGCATTGGGTCAATCCGCATAAAGATGTTCGATGGTGTTATCCGAACTGTCTCCAATGTTCGTCATGTTCAAGGTCTGAAGAAAAATCTCATCTCTATTGGCTTACTTGAAGCCAACGGTTTTTCATACAAGACTGAAGATGGAATCCTGTATATTACCAAAGGAGATGATGTTCTGATAAAGGGAGTATGTATTCCTGGAAACCTTTATAAATTAATTGGTGAAACTGTGACCGAAGAAGTTACTGTTGTTTCTTCCTCACCCACTCCAAAACTGGATGCCACTAAATTGTGGCATATGCGACTGGGACACATGAGCCAGAAAGGCCTGGAATTATTATGCAGGAGAGGACTTCTAGGTGATATCAGTACTGAAAAGTTAGATTTCTGTGAGCACTGTATTATGGGAAAGCAGAAAATAGTCAGTTTTTCTACTACAAATCATACTACAAAAGGTACTGTTGATTACATTCATTCAGACATCTGGGGTCCTTCTCAAGTACCGTCCAAGGGAGGTGCTAGATACATGCTTACTTTCATAGATGATTTCTCAAGGAAAGTCTGGGTGTATTTTCTGAAGCATAAATCTGAGGCTTTTGATCAGTTTAAGAAGTGGAAGATGCTTATTGAAAAACAAACAGGAAGGAGCATCAAGACACTGAGGACAGATAATGGCATGGAGTTTTGTTCTTCTGAATTCAATGAGTTCTGCCAGTCTGAGGGTATTGCAAGACATCGCACAGTTAGACATACACCCCAGCAGAACGATGTTGCAGAACGCATGAACAGAACTCTTCTAGAGCGTGCACGTTGCATGCTGATTAGTGCAGGACTTAGCAAAGATTTTTGGGCTGAAGCCATCTCTACTGCAGCCTATCTTGTCAACCGTTCACTATCTACTCCACTTGGTTTCAAAACTCCTGAAGAAGTATGGTCTGGTCATCCTACAAAATATTCAAATCTGCGTATTTTTGGTTGTCCTGTATATGTCTATTCAAATGAAGGAAAGCTCGAGCCTAGAGCGAAGAAGTGTATTTTTCTGGGTTATGCTGATGGTGTGAAGGGATACAGATTCTGGTGCACTGATCCAAACTCATCAAAATTCTTGATTGAAAGAAATGTTACTTTTGATGAGTCTGCCATGTTTTCTGCAAAACAAGATGGCATCCATTCTCCAGCTACAGGTTCTCAGAGTTCCACGAAATAGGTGGAGCTTGAAGTTAGTGCACACAGCCCGAAACCTCCTGTTGTTACACAGGAAAATCCAGATGATGTTGAAGATGACACTCATGAAGAATAGACATATAGCATTGCTACTCGGAGACCAAGAAGATAGATCAGACCACCTGCAAGGCATTCAGATTATGTTGTTGCATATGCCCTTGCTACAGCTGAATCGCCGCAATCTGAAGAGGATGAAAACTACATGTCTCGTGTTCCCTATTCCAGTGCAGTTGGTAGCATCATGTATGCTATGATTTGCATGCATCCAGACATTGCACAAGCAGTTAGCATGGTGAGCAGATACATGTCCAATCCAGGAAAGCTACATTGGCAAGCCGTTAAGCACATTCTTAGGTACCTTAAGGGTACATCTTCTACATGCCTTGGATTTGGCAAGAGCACAGAGACGCTTGTTGGTTATGTTGATTCTGACTTTACAAATGACCGTGACAAAAGACGTTCTCTTACAGGTTATCTGTTTACTATTGGTGGTTGTGTTCTGAGTTGGAAAGCTACATTACAACCCATTGTTGCATTGTCTACTACTGAAGCTGAGTACATGGCATTAACAGAAGCCATCAAAGAAGCCATCTGGCTTAGAGAACTGTGTGTTGAGTTTTATATTCTTGACAAGACGACGACCATCTACATGAGATTTTCTTGTACTGAGAAGTGCCAACGTACAGTGTTGTACTGAAGAGAGTTCTCTCTTCTTTGAGAGTATCTCTCCTTTGTAATCTTTTCTCTGAAATAGTGGAAATTTCGCCCCCTCCCGTGGACGTAGGTCATCTCGACCGAACCACGTAAATCATGTGTTTTGGTTGTGTGATTGCTTCTCGTTTCTTGTTCTTCCGCTGTGAAATCGTCATATTCTCACGTTCAACTCTTAACAGTTCAACCTGATCCAGCCATTGTGACCTAACATTCAAGGTTTCAGGTGTGCAACGGCCAAGGTAGCCGGGTTTTGTGAACGGAGGAGACAGGTTGGAAGGCATTGGTCCATGGCAGACCAGAAAAATGACGCCATTGAATATGACTGATGGAGAAGTTATCCTCCACACTATGTCGTACCATATAGACTACAAATCAACTAGTTGAAATCAATTAATGTCCAACCAAACAAATGCATGATAGTTTCAACGCACAACCTTTCGTTTCCTGTTTCAGAACTCTTGGTGATAGTTGATCCCGCATGGGACCAAACAAGCCCTAGTTATAAGAGAATCATTCATTGAAGGACCCCCCTCATAAGAACATTGCAACTTCTGCAAATTATGTCAAAAAAATTACCAACAAGATTATTTCGCTCTTTTGGCTAATTAGACGAACCTATTCTTACAACAACTTTGCCTTGGTCAGGAGTGGAGATGACTTTGTCAAACATGTTGACTTCTATTTTGAAAGCATGTTGACTTATATATTGACCATACACGACCCATGCGCCTATGTGGAAAACTACCATGCCTCCCCAACATTACTCCTACGATTGCTGAGTGACACTTACAGTTGGTGCACACATCCAAATTTCTTGGGCAATTTCTTTATAATGTGCCAAATACATAAATGATGGATTGAACCTTACAAATTTTTAAGAGTCCATTCATTATCTTTTGACATTGGGCAGAGAGAGAGGAGCAGAGAGATCAAACATCTCTCTATGAGAGCTACATCCTCTCTCTAGATACTCCACCGCATGACACAGCATCGGTTACTCTCTAATGCTACGACAACTATCCTACATCCTCACTGCTTACAACTTCATCCTACATTCTTTCTGCTCGCAACATCACCTAAGCACAACATTTTTGGCATAACACCTATACCGAACAATCCCTACGATCAGAGCCAGAGGACACAGGAGGACTCACAGTGCACAAAAACTGAGTTAGAGCTAATAACTACAATCTTCTAGACTGGCAATAGGACAACCGCCACATAGAGATTCAATGCCAGACTAAATACACCAGAATACGGAAGGAACCACACACCCACATTCATTACGACATTCAACCATCGAGTAATAACTTCACAACTACCCAAAACGCCCACCATCTATACATCTCCATGGAACACCAACTGCAACAGACACACCATGAACGAGCAACACCACCAAACATGTTATTCCTGCATCTGCACACTGCTCATTTGTCCCCCACCACATACCACCTACCTCTCCAACAATGGTCTACTTGGACGTCTTCCTGGACAACAGAATGATCAGATGAATTTTCATCCCCAGATCATGGAGATACCTTAAATGTAGAAATCGATAGCAATATCATCCATTTCTATGTGGGATCTACAGCCTTCCCCATAAACGTGTACCTCACCCACAAGGGCATTCTCCAGACTACACAAGGATTGAGAGAAATGCTCATAACCCTCAACCTATGCATGAAATGGCATCTCATTCTATGCCTACGGGGAGACATGAGCATCATTTTGTGGCTGACGGATATCAACAATCTCATCCCCAGGAACATTCATCACATACACGACATTGAGAGATACCAACAATCCTCCTCTGAAGAAGTTACTAACGACACAAACATTGGAGATAACATGTTGCAGGGGATGAACGGGCATCCTGAACCTCAAGATGACTAGGAAGCCTAGGAGGATGAACTCACAGACACAACCACCTCTTTGATCATAGCTAGACGAGCACCCTCGGGGTTTGAAAACCCCTTTCCTACACACTTCAGGTATGTTCTAAACCCTAACAAAAGATCTCTCTCTTACACTTTTCGAGATAAGATCCCATCATCTTCAACATATCTTTAGCATGATCATGCTAGTGATCCTACTCCTCTGACCAACGACTACCCTAACCATGGCCCTAACCATCCATGGACCCTTGTCACTAGGAGAAAACCCTACCTACACTATAGTATCAGATGTGGCAAATGCCTGCAATCTGGTCACCCTCATTGGAGATGCCAAGACCAAATCCGTTGCTTTGTATGCTCCCTAGATGGCCACATTGCCAGTCTCTGCCCTCAACCGTGTCGGGGATGGCATTCTCACCCCTTTCCAACATCTGCCTCTCTCCCTCCTCCCACCAACAACCCACTTGCGAGAGAGCCAGTTGCCTTTACATCTACCTCACCTCACCTGTAGACCCACAAAGCTAACAACAATATCTTTTGTAAAAATTTGTTTTGCTCCCTTCTCGAAGATCCTATGCCCTCAGACGATATCCCCACTCCTAACCCTACCATATCTATCTCCATGCCACTTCACTCCCCTTCATATTCTCTACCTCTTAACAAAGAGCGCTCTTCGCTCATACGATACCGAACCTGCTGTCGACTCAAAACTCTGATCCTAACATGGCGATGAACTCCCACACCCTGGAATGCTCCATCGACCTACCTACACAAAGCATGTGTATCATCAAAGCCCTCAAAACTCGCACCACCTAGGTCGATATCATTCAATGCCTATTCCCGGATGACATTGAAGCCATCAAGATCATGAAAGCCATTGTGCTTCTCATTCCATCTATACCATCCTAAAACCCAAGATCCTTTCCCCCACTAGCTCATTTACACACTATCTGAAAACTCCATCTTTGAGCATGCCCTTGGACATATGTTCACGTTTGCATGTGGTAATGGCTTTGCCCAAGCTAAAATCTCACATTGGACGATTGAACAAGGTGCAACACCTGCATCCACTGGTGCTTCAGGATGGCTCTCTATTGCTGATCTCCCACTGCACCTATGCAATGAGGAGGTGTTCAAAGAGATTGCACACTCGGTTGGGGCTACTCTCTAGTTTATCAACCATAATATACTTTAACATACCGAATTTTGGTACTAAATTTGATTTTGAGATATGATACAACACCCTCTTGATAAGAAAATCCCCCTTGCTAAATTTCCACTCATGCTTACACTTCATTTGAATTATTTTGAAAGTTGAGACCAAAATGCAAATTTTCTTCATTTTTGATCTAGGCATCCCATTTGGGACCCACACTTTAAAAATTGAACTCAATTAGAAAATTCATAGATTTGGAATAAAATAAAAAGACATTAATGATTTTTTGTAGATATATATATAAGAGGTGAG